>OZ004694.1:77677180-78877180 GCA_963924545.1 Pogonocherus hispidulus
GGAAGCTTTGGGACAGTTGGAAGGTAAGGAGAACATCTTGTCGGCACATATCTCAATAATAATGTATCAAGAATAACTATTTAATATTGTTGTACCATGACACTGCATATGGAACATATTATTTAATAAGAGTAAAACTGAACCTATTGCTATAAAATATTTGAGTAGGTAATAACTATGTCAATTTTGCTCGTAAATTGATTCCTCTTCTCTAATAAATTACAATTCTCTTTAATCTCAGGCGCACGAATTCTAAACAACTCTTTACCTACATTGGTTGTAAGTGTATCTGTTTCTCTGGAGCTTTCAATTCAAGAAGTTCCTTTACTATCTACTTTTGATCTTTTCGCATAGCTCTTGAAACTCTATTGCTCGTGCTATTATAGTTGATGAAGCATGCAGTTGCATCATATTCATAACTACTAGATAGACTTTTAATGAATGTAGATATTGCTAAAACAATAAATAGTTTAATAGCCATGTATAGATTAAAGAAAAATTATACTTCCAAATTTCATGTTCCTACTCAGATTCAAATGATTGATGATTGTTTCTACTGAAGAGTTCTGGAGGAAGTAATTTACCCTATTGAAAATCTCTACCTCCCCTTGAGCTTACGAAGGTGGTATAGCGCGACAAATTTAACATTTTATTTAGACGCGATTGCGAGTTATCTCTTGAACGGAAAAATAGAAAATTTCTCAAGATACATGTCAAACTTCTAACTCTAGCGGTTTCTAAAATGACTACCCTTCTACCGGAATATCTAACAAAATACAGGTTTAACTGTTTTCGCCGTGGGTTGAGTTATTGTATCATAGGATAATGATAAATGTATAGATGTAAACCTCTCGAGAATGTCGACTTGTATTTTGTCATTTTCTAAATATAATAGGATAGATTCGTTTGTAATCCATAAGATCACAAACATAAGAAAGTACATGAGAAGCTCATGTACCTATCCACTGAGTCAAAGTTGAAGCACCTTTGTATATAAAAATATATTTTTTATAACAAGCTCATGAGTCATGATGAGGATGAGTCATGGATGAGTATATCCAAGTAAAATAGAGTGACGCACCCATGGGTATCATGGAGCCATGCCCCCCTCCCAAGACCTTAAAAGAACACTTAAACCATAATATTTATTTATAGGAGTATGCGGCTCCCAGGCCGCATACTCCTATAATTTAGGCACAGGCAAAAAACACTACGGGCGACCCATTTTCTTCTCCTCACCCGTTGTTCTCTAGGACGGGAGACGAGTGGTTCACTGCTCGGTGTCTGATTTGCTGTTTATTATAATATGAATCCCCAATTATTGCCCTACCCCAAGATTTTTTCTGGGTGAACCACTCGAACTCGAACCCGTGAGAACTCGAACAAGGCAAACCCAATTGAAAAAGCGGACTAAAAATTTCATTCCATATTAATATTATTGCATATACATTTAATAGATATGAGATATAAGCCACCTACACAATTTTCAGTACGCAAAATGATAAAATAAAATGTATCGGACTGTCGCGCGGTTTCCCTATACATACCGCTGAGTGCCTCTCAGAGACTTGAGACTTCGATTACAAGAAGTGCATTAATCACTTTATTACTTAATTACTTAAAATTAATGACTTTATGGAAGCTTTATGGAAGTCAAAGTTTCGCGACGAAATTCTGAATGATTAGTAGGTATTTATGTATATCTGGTGAATGACAGCAAAGAGTTCTTTCAGGGAGCATTATGAACACATATTTTGGCGTTTTCCCAGTGCTATAGAAAGAAAATTTAATACTCTTTCGTAGTGAAAACGTGGATATAATGGTAACCATGTGACAAAATCACCTTGTCCACAGTTTGTCACAGTTGTCGAACAGCGACATAAGATTTATGGAAGCGGTTACCATTATAGATAGGTTTACGTACTCTTAGTTGTCAAAATTTGCAAAAAGCTCCCAGACTTTTGATTATCTTATAAATTTTCAGTTTATAAGATACTCCAGAAATTTTATCAACGTTCGAGGTATTTTAAAATAGCTAAATATCTATAAAAAAATAGACAAATAATGCAATAATTAACAAATTTTGGTATTAAATAAATATGTATTTTATATATTATGTAATACTTAGTTACCTTAAGATAAGTATAAATTCGATAAAAACAACTAGGTATTTTCAGTTCTGAAGTGTAGACGAAATTTCAAATTATTGGATATACATCCGGAAATTAGTGTGCAATATTTTACCAGTTTCTTCTACGCTTAAAAAGCAGACTTCTTCATATAAACATGGATGCATTTTATTTATTTTCAACAAAACAACCTTTATTACATAGAAAACTCTTTTTCTACCTTTTAACGCCTTTTTTCAGTAAAAAATATTGAAATTTCATATTATTTCCAAATCAAAAGTTGAAAAATCCAAAGAACAAAAAAGTTGGGGTAATATTTATCTCACTACCCCCCCCCCCTGTTTGGAATGTATGTGATGCAAATTTTGAAATTTTATTTACAACACCTGCGGATGAAACATATAAGACTTGGGCAGCATTACAAATTAAATTTAATAAATTTATCTCAACTGGTTTCCAAGTTATTTAGAAAAATCGGCTCTAGAATGCCTCCTTTAAGGAGCTGTAACCCCCTTAGGAAATGTTTTTCGTCCCTGTTTATATGATCCTATGAATCCTATTATATTTATATTTTTAACCAGACATTAGAACATCACTGGTCACTGGAAAAATATTGCACACTAATTTCGGAACGCCCTGCGTATACCTACCATGTTTAAGAATATTCCCATTTGATCAAAATTCTGTTTCTGAAATAGGTATTACCTAATATATTTCAGAAATCTCTTAGTGTTAATTAACGAAAATTATTGTTTTGATACTGAAATGCTAATACTCGTAAGTGTAGTCGAACAAAAACCAGAAATCTGGGATACATCGTCGGAAAATTACAAAAATCGTGATTCGAAACTTAAAGCTTGGGAAGTTAGGGACGCTCAATAATTTTCGAGAAAATTGAGATTGCATGGAAAATTGAGATTGCATGTTTTGGCTGCTATTTGGTTTTTCACCCCCTGGGACCCATTTCAAGTTAATGATTTTTATACTGAGTAGTCTATACGAGATGGGCATTACGTGTACCAAAGGGGAAGTTGGGATGCTCAATAATTTTCGAGAAAATTACCCATTTCTACTTAATGATTTTTATACTGAGTAGACTATATGAGATGGGTATTACGTGTACCAAAGGAGAAGTTGGGACGCTCAATAATTTTCGAGAAATTTGGGATTGCATGGAATATTGAGATTGCATGTTTTGGGTGCTATCTGTTTTTCACCCCTTGGGACCCATTTCTAGGGGGTCCCAGGTGGGGTGGTATTACATGTACCAAAGGGGAAGTTGTCCTCCTCCAGTTTGTTATGTAGCTCATCGAATGAAGTAATCGACATTCGAAAATACATAAAGAATTTGGGGGGATCTTCTCGCAAATCCGAATAGAGGGTGACAAAAGCACCTTTTATTGCCCTTTCAAGGTATAGGGGATGCATCCTAACTCTTCCTCCCAGATTTCGATTTTTTTCGATTTGTTTCGAAACGACAACAATGCGATGCTCTGCACTTTCCAGATACATGGTGATGACTGACCATACGACCTCATGTGAAACCACTTGTATAGAATTGATAATCAGTTGCGACCGATTGTCAGCACCGATCATCAGTCCCATGTGAAACGGCACTTAAGGTTTCTTAAAGAAAGTTTCACTTTTTGTTAAACACTTTTTAGGTACCTAGATCTAAAGTATTATTCTATCATTTTCCATTGGATCTAATCATTTTTCTACATTTTTGAAACTGTAGTAATATTCATATGCTCTTTCGCTTAGTTCCGAAATCATGTAGACAATCGCTAGCTAGATCTAAGCCCTGTTGCGGATAACATGATTTTGATGATAATGAATAGACTTACATTCCATGATTTACTTGCAAATGTCTGGTTTTCTGCCTCTCCAATCCTACAAAAAGTCCTTGATACACTTGTGTAACTGTCGTTATACAAAAATAAATTTTATTTCAATATAAGTAGGTCATACAGTTTTCTAAATGACATTACACACCACGAACAAATTACTCAGGAACCTCCAATACCAATATCAGTAATTTTTGTGTCACCACCTGCTGCACCTACTCGACTTATTTCAACAAAGCCTTCTTGTGGCCTTTAAAGTTCTTGTGGCCGCTGCAAATTATATCTAAGAAAAAAGGATGCTTCTGCAAGATTTATGGACGTTAATTACACCGGCCCGCTCACAACAAAAAGTAGACAGTATCCACATTCACAAAACAAATTAAAATGTTTCAGTTATATGAAAGCATTTTTAACGGGAGAGAAAGAGTAGTCGGCAGTTTTTGCTCTTTGCAGTATTCTTCCTTAATTCATTAGATGACACGAATGAGAAATACGAAGTAGTGCAGTTGTTTTAAGATATATGGCTGAAAACAAAGAACTATGCTGTTAACTTTTTAACTGAAAATTACTTGCAACACAATTAACGAGTCCTATAATACTTCAACGAAACTGTGATATTCAGTGGCGTAACTAGAATTTTTGGGCCCTTGGGGAGAAATCGTCTAGGGCCCCCTCCCCCATAATTAATTATTGCTTTAAAAATAGTTGCAATAGTTAACTTCTTTATTTAGCACTCGGACTATGGCCCCCTCAAGCTCTTGGGCCCTTGTGCGTCGCACACTGCCGCCCAAGCGTAGTTACGCCACTGGTGATGTTCCGTATTTCAAAAAAATCTAAGTGGAAAAGGTTAAAGAATTAGACGTAAAAAAAACCTCGGATCTTTTTATCGTTTAGGGTCGTTTTACCCATAAAGTAGCCAAATAATAGTTGGTAACAAAGTATTTGTTTTACCGATTAGTAAATGGTTGCAGATTGAGGCAATTTATAATGCCTCCAAAAATAAATAATAAACGTGCTTAAAGAAATTCAAGCGTGAAATTATAGATAGATGATTAGCGATTAGCTGATAAATTAGCGATACATAGGACATAGGTCCATAGGAAATAAAACTGACCTAAAAAGTTGAAATTTGATAATTTACCATGATTTCGGTTACCTATGTCGTCTTTATGTCAGACTCGGGAAACAACAGAACTATCACGTAGATATTGAAACTGCAGAAATTTCTTTGACATAAGGAAATTATTTAAAAAAGCATTTTTAATAAGTATTAAAACGATGTGCGATACTTATTGAGAGGCTCGTCATGAGATATTTTAGTTTCGGTTGAGGAATTGAACATAGGCGGTTCTAGTTGGGGGCTTGGGGGGGCTAAGCTCCCCCAAATCTTGAATTAGCCCCCCCAAATTTACCCAGTCCGTGCCTGAATAAAAAAAAATAACTACATAATTTCAGTAATTTCACTAATTTATTAGTTTTATTTAATTATATCATAAAAAGCTTTCTTTTCTTCGCTACCAAACCGCTACTAACACAACTTAGAACGATTATTATTTTTAATTTAGCACCCAATATGATTTACGCATAATTTGCAATTTTGCAAGCTGTTTATGTAAATTTTTGATATCTCAATATATGACTTAAGTACCTATTTAAATATTGTTTTAAACAATTTTTGTCGAGATTTCCATCGTCAATCGTATTAATTAAAAAGGAGTATATTAATTTGTCCAGTAAAAGTTATTTTTTCAGGCAAATATTTTTCTCTGCGAATTTCTAATTTATAATTTTACGGAGTTTGACCTTGAAATATTCAAAATTTTCGCATGCGGCGCATTTTTTTATTTCTACGCCCCTTCCATATCTAAATCTCACCAACCGCCACTGCTATTCAGTACACTGTATATAGAGGGGAGTATCTGCTATATATGAGTTTTTATATGCTATATCTGCAAGTGCTTAAGCCCCCCCAGAACAAAAGGTCTAGAACCGCCTATGGAGTTGGAGCTTATAGAGAGTAGGTATAGATGGATCAGTAGGGAAAAAGGTTGTGAGTAGTGTTTAAAACATTTTAGTTAAACTTTGACTTTTGACTTACTCATCACTCTTACCATTTTTTATTCTTTGCATCAATGGTGTCGATAACGTAAAATTTTATTTTAATATGTAGCTAGATATAAATTCCTGTCGTACCTATTTTTAGTATTTTTATTGATAGTAGGAACAAGGTACACGGAGGAAGAAAAAAAGAGTTGCTACTACTACTACTAAAAAACATCGGGAGCTGTTTATTATTTAATTTAGCGTCGGGCAGTTTCAATCGTGGAAAAACATTATGATTACCTTTGTCTTTAGGACGTAAATATATTTCGAGAAAGGTATTAAAAACCAGATCCGTATTTCAAATAATGAACTTTTCCTTTCCCGTTTTTGTTTTTCCTTCATCCATAACGTATCATTTAATACCAATTAATTAGATACCCACTTTAGTTTCCTATAGGGATTATTAAAGAAACGTAGATAAGATAGGTACGCAATCAAAAATATATTTTTCCAATTGTTAATTAAAAATCTAATGGAATAATACTCTAAATTTTAATTCTGATATTATGTTTATAGGCAATGTAATGTAACCTCCAACGGACCAGAGAGCTGCAGACAACTTTGCTGTGGGCGAGGATACAGAACTGTCGTAGATGAAAAAATAGAAAGGTGTCAGTGCAAGTTCTATAACTGTTGCTATGTAAAATGTAAAATTTGCAGAACAATGACCCAAGTCTACGAATGTCTCTAAGAAATTTCAAGTTTGAGGGTATCTATAATCGAAAGCAATATATTTATTCATGATCTTTACAGTAACAACTTATAATAATCAAAGACAGAGTTCTGCTTAAAACTCTTCCGTCGAAAATTTAGAATTAATTTTCAATTCAATTCAAGAGTGTGCAGAATTCATTTACAAATTAAGCACCCAATGACTTGGTGCTTAGATACTTTAAAGCCATTGGGCTGTTAGTGTTAAGCTTAAACTGAATTTTTTTTTTTTATTATTTTACTAAAGAATCTGTCAAGTCTTATTATATTTCTATTGGCATAAAATTTGAAACGTAAATCTAGATGAGGATTGTTCTGTGAAAATATCTTTTAATAGCATTTCTCCAAAATTTATTTTGAAAAATAAAAATAATTCATTGTAGTTGTTAAGAAAATTATAATTGTAAAATATCAGCACTTCCATATAACCTCTTAGCTATGAGAGGATATATAAAAAAAGTGTCTCATACAAGCAATGTGTTGGAGAAAGACTGTGTGCATAGCAGCGAATCGATATTCTCTTTTTAGCACATTACTCCATGCCAATAACCATTTACCCTGGTCACAACCTGGGATAGTTTGGGGCCGTCATTATCGCTCAATACCCTCCCCATCGCTGTAATCCTGGACTGCCTCGTAGAGGTGGACCCAAGCCTTCACCAACCCCGATCACAAAAGTGATAGGTGTGGACGATTCCTGGAGTCTTCTGTCCTGGTTCTACCCTGCAGGCTGGGTAGGATCTTCTGGCGCTCTTCTGTCTTGTCTTCTTTCTTCGCCACACATTGCACACTTTTTTTGATCATATCCCCCTTATTATTAGAGGTAGACCCCTAAAACCTTACATGACTTTATTCGTAAAAGAGTTCTTTCCAAATATGTAAAAAATACAGGGTGTCCCATTTAAGATATTGAATGTTTATATCGACGTATCTTCATCGAGTCACCCTGCTTAAATTTAATATACGAATAAGTGCAAAAATAAAAAAGATTGATGTGCCAGTCATTTTTCAAAAACTTTAGTTTTCAAAAAAATGAATTTTTGCATGACTTTATGAACTCACTTGTATCTGGTATTAAATAGTCTAGCTTGATATAAATTACATTTATGAATTTTCCATCTATTTTGCATATTCTTGTATTTTGCTTTCAATAAATAGACTGCTAATTGAAAAATGTTTATTGTAAATGTTTAGATGTATTCTATATTGTTACTACACAAGAAATTGGTTCTTAATATACAGAATAAAACTATATTTAAACGAAATCTGGAAAGGTTCCACTTCCTATATTCAGAGTTATAAGTACTGTAAAATTTGTTACAGTAAAGATCACTAATTGTACTTAGAATATTATGTAATGTGATTATATTTATTTATTTATTTTAAAAACTGTCTGGCGACTTTATAAAATAAAGAAAACTACATATAATCATAGTGTTGTGATTAAAAACATACAAATTAAAATATTTACTATTTATTTATTTTACTTAGATGTAAGTTTAAATATAATTTAAAAACATGTAAATATCTTACAGTTTACAAATTATTTAAAAAAAACTTTGTACATAATTCAATTAAAAATTTACATATCATAATTCCGAGTGTATATCAGTCCTCTCTGAAAAAAATATATAATCAATAAAAATTGTATAGTAAATAATCATTAAGAAAGTCATACATATGACCAATCGATGAACAGAATTATACAGAAAAAATTGTGTTTATAATCGACTGCTCATAATATGCACTTTCCCATTTTTATTTAATCAAGTACCTCTTTCATTCGTATCTGCATTTGCAGCCGGATCAGCATCTAATACACCGGAATCAATTTTTTTCTGTAACTCTCTAATTTCCTCATCATATCCTTTCCACTCGGGTAATATTCTCACAGCTGCTGTTAATTTGGCTTCTTTTGTCATTGGATTATTACACTAAAAAGTAAATCAATCTTAACATGTGCAGAGAGCATCTATTGCTTTAGAAATTCTGAATGGTTTTATTGTGGCCAATAATATAATTTATATCGTATTAATTTAATAAAAAAAATATGTCTCTCAAAGGATTTTATAAACTACAAACTAAATTGTACATAAAAATCAGATTATTGCAAGTGTGTGTTTGTAGTTTAAAACTAAATGTCGGAAACAATTGCTTGGTATGTAAAATCCCCAATCAGTATTGAATTACACCGGAAAATCCTAGAAGAATTATTTACTTACTAAGTCTATAGTTTTTGCTTTCTCTTTTGAAGCATCATCACACCACGTTTCGCACCACAACCATTCCTGCGGTAATGATTTAATAGCTACTTGATGGATCATGTTATTTGGCAAGTCTTGATCTAAATTAGAGAGACTGTTCGGATCTTGACTGAGAGCTTGGTACTGCCCTCTCAGTCTATCACCAGCGGCTATTCTTCTAAATCTTTTCAAATCCACCACGTACAAGGCAGAAATATGGTATCGTCTATTTTGTAAGTGGTTTCTCCAATAACCGTGCTTCCAAAATCTGAAACCGTCCATTTCTTTACGGGAGTCACAGAAAGGTGTGTAACCATAAGGAGCTCCGCCCAGATCCAGCTGTTGGAGCTCTTTAAGATCTGCCCGTACAACCTAAAATTTTGATTATCAACAAACATCTCGATATTTTATCGGTAATTTACCTGATCAGCGTCAACGAAAATGATCTTTTTTACATCAAGAGGAAACAGTACATCCAGAAAGAGGATTTTGTATCCCCAAATTATCCGTTGCTTTTCTGTCTGTTGGTGCAACCACCTTGGCCACTTATACTGGACCAGTTCATATTCAAAACCATATTCTTTAGCCATGTAAGGTAAAAAGTCCTGAAAGGTTTAATTATTTATTTAAGAAAGAATATCAAGAAGATTCAAATGGTTTTACCTTAACTTGAGGCGATAGATAATTTTTCAAAAACCAAAACTTCACAGGGGATTTGGTGTGTTTGAGCACCGACAACATCATAATTCTAAGAAACCGTTCATACAGATGACCAGAAGCTAGGGAGAATATGTTGAGTTTCTCATCAGAGTCCTCTTCATTCCCAGTGAAGGAACTGAAATTATTGGACATTAAAAAATAAAATTTCAATTAATATCACTAAATATGAGAATATGATTGAATCATTTGATAAAATTAAAATACTTATGCATTGAGCTCAGCATCTACAGATTGTATTCTACTAATGAAAAATATATTTACCTGATCATTCTATGGATCAGCATGCACAATAAAAATAAAAATCATGCAAACATTAAAAATAAAATAACTTTTACCTATTTCCACTTACCTTGTTATCGAGTTCCAAATGCCAGAGGTGGTATCGTCCTCTGCCAACAAATCAACATTCAGCTTATCAGGCTTCTTCTGAACTCTTAATTTGACTGTATGAGATTTCCAAGAGCTTATAAGTACTTTAATATCGGATGAATTTGCAGGGCTGTCAGTACCATCATGACTACAAGAATAATGATATATATTATTTATTCATATACTAATAATAATACTAGGTTTGATCATGGTGCAGTCTGAAATTAGTTTAGAATTGCCACAAATACACTCGTGAAATTGGAAACGACTCACCTAAAACTATAGTCATTTTTGTATGGTTATATTTTCTAAACGGTTTTATCAATTTGACCAAATTTTTTTTTATTTCATTAAGCCAAACTTGGGCTGTAATGTAGGATAGGTCAGTTGTCATATAACACGGTTATAGAATATGTACAGGATGATGTGTATGAACGTGTTTTTTTACCAAAATATAAGCAAGTATCTGGGATGCACGCAAAGTGGGGAAATAAATTTTATTATGTCAAAAGATAGTTTTATTTGTGCTAAAAAAAATGTTTTTTGAAAATCCTTTCTACCTAGATTGGTTTCCAAATTATAGCGGTTTTTGTAAACCATTGCATTTGTAACATCACAGGTGCCGATTTTTTAAAATAAAATAAGTTGGCTTTGAAATGAAAATCGATCCTGTCACTTGTCACCTAGCTATAATCTGATTATAATTATAAAATCTTATACAAAATTTATGTTCTTATTTATTAATAAAATCAAAAAACATGAACTAGAAATGTTACAAAAAAAAAATAGGACTAATATGGTGGGGCCTCCACGAACTTTTATAATTTCATAACATCATCCTGACAGGTGGCAGGATCGATTTTCATTTCAAAGCCAACTTATTTTATTTTAAAAAATCGGCACCTGTGATGTTACAAATGCAATGGTTTACAAAAACCGCTATAATTTGGAAACCAATCTAGGTAGAAAGGATTTTCAAAAAACATTTTTTTTTAGCACAAAGAAAACTATCTTTTGACACAATAAAAATCTGCTTACATTTTGGTAAAAAAACACGTTCCTACACATCACCCTGTAGATATTCTTTAACCGTGTTATATGACAACTGATCTATCTTACATTACAGTCCAATAATGCCATTACAGGCTTAATGAAATAAAAAAATAATTGGTCAAATTGATAAAAGCATTTAGAAAATATAACCATACAAAAATGACTATAGTTTTAGGTGAGTCGTTTCCAATTTCCACGAGTGTAGTTGTCCAGTTATTTCTTGACTTACACTCGTTGAAAGTACAGTCATTAGAAATAACCAATCATATGTTTCTGATGATTTAGATGTGGTCTAGAATAGGTAAATAAACTAATTATGGCTGATATTGAAAATTTGGGAAGCCTGTTTGAAAGAGGATATTACTATTGTAAAGACCTCATCATCAACTAACCTGACTATGTCATAGATGTCAGCGCTTCTGCCTTGTCTCAAACGAAGGATCCAGGCACCTGGATTTGCTTTTAACTGGAAGTAACCCAGATTAGCCATGACGATGGTGTCGACCATGACAGGCTGACTTTCTGTGCCCAAGGTTATTTGCAAACCTCTGGGCGGGCTTCCGGTGTTCTGCTCAAAACAGTGTCCCTCCAGCAGGAGATACTCTAATTCGTATTCACTAGGAAAAAAATTTAAAATATAAACCTGCCATTGTTAATTTATTAATTATATAATAAAAAAATCAATGTTTAAATTTTGAATGCAGAACTTAGAACTGCTACTTTGCCCCGTCTGATGTTTAATGACAGATGCTTCGCCATTCTCTACCATCTTCAGTGCCTCTCGTATTAAAATCAGTAATTGGACATTATATTAAAAGCACTGAAGATGCCATCTGTAGAGTAGCAAAATATCTATGATCGACTACAGCAGAACAACTAAAAAATTCTACATCTCCAGCAATTTTTCAAATATATATTACACATTTTCAGTTTCACAGTAATCATAACTATAAATTTTTTTGTGGTGCAAATCAAAATTTAGGAAAATAACTTTTATAACATTCCTAGTATTTAAAGTCTACATATAACACCATACATCTTATTCCTAAGATCTTACCTATGCACATTACTGTCCACATTCTCTAACCGAATATTGTCCAAGTCGTAAACGGATCTCACAACTTCTACCAACCAATTCTCGGGAACATGGTAGTTTTGAGTCAATAGTGGTGAAGTTGGCATGTTGTTAAATTTCGCTATGGGACCAGGTAATTGTTTGCCATCCTCACCGAACTGGATTTCGGGTTCCAAAACAAATCGGTAGAAGCTGAAATGATAAAAGTTCTTTGGAATTAATGCTACTATTGCCAGAGAAAGAATTCCTGCTTTAATTTTCCTGCCTTATTTTCCTGAAATATAAAATTGTGTACCCATCTGAGTCTAATTTGATTCTGATCTTTGGTACTAATTAATGGATTTGAGAAAAGGAAAAAAGTATAAAAAAGCCAATAATTTTCCGGTGACTTGTGGAAAACTTACTGAAAAATTTTCCCGACTCTGTTTCAGGGTCATGTTTGTTAAATCTTTAAAACTGATTACTAATGTAAAAAAAATTATGCATATATTAACATCTGGTTTTACCATAGTATGAAATATTTAAAGCAAGATATTCTTACCTTTTCACCGGCATATCGCTATTCTTTTCCACACAATTCAAAAACACTCTTATATTGCAATTCAGAACATCCTGCAACACTTGCAGCAAGGGTCCCAGTTTCTGTGCCCCTCGTGAGACTGGATCGACAATAGCCACTATATCAAGAGCCACGTCATCGGGATGCGCAGCGGGTATTTTTACAACTGAATGCTCGTCACCACTAAAGCTAATATCGAATCGAGACCTTGTCTGTGGCCTCGACACCAAAAGGGACACAATTTTTAATAATGTGTTGCTGGAAATGTCTAAAAAATAAATGGAACAGCTGTTAAAGTAACAAATTTCCTGATATAAATAAAAATGGCTATTCTTTATTCGAAATATTTGGCTAATAACATGATTTATTGACTAGTGTATTGAAATATATATTCACTATAAAATTTTAAATCCATTGTTTGTTTAATAATTTACACATATAGGCAAAAAATGTATTCCACATTAAAAATATTAAACAGGCATACAGGGTTATTCACGCAAAGCGGGTATTAGACGTTTTTAGGGTTCTCTTAACGATAAAAATCTGATTTTTTTATGGGGGAGGTTTTCGATTATTTCCGATTCAATGAAAATATTTCCAGGTTTGCATCACTTCCGGTTATACCGGAAGTAGACCACAACTTCGTTATTTCAAATGGAACACCCTGTATATTATTGCAATTTTGAACTCTACGTGATATTCTAAACACATTTCATGAAGGATGTCCTATACCTATCTTCAACTGTTTTTGAAATATTGACAGGTGAATATTGACATTTTGCAACTTTGACACCCTGTAAAACCTAAACGGTTAGAGATCAAGCAAAACGGTTTGCACATTCCTCTCTTAACTTTTCAAAAGCTATCGTTTGATACTAATTTCAGATTTAACCAAGAGATTAAATTTAATCGAAAATTTTTATTTCAGAATAAACCTGATATTAGTATCAAACGATAGCTTTTGAAAAGTTAAGATAGGAATGTGCAAACCGTTTTGCTTGATCTCTAACCGTTTAGGTTTTACAGGGTGTCAAAGTTGGAAAATGTCAATATTCACCTGTCAATATTTCAAAAACAGTTGAAGATAGGTATAGGACATCCATCATGAAATGTGTTTAGAATATCACGTAGAGTTCAAAATTGCAATAATATACAGGGTGTTCCATTTGAAATAACGAAGTTGTGGTCTACTTCCGGTATAACCGGAAGTAATGCAAACCTGAAAATATTTTCATTGAATCGGAAATAATGGAAAACCTCCCCCATAAAAAAATCAGATTTTTATCGTTAACAGAACCCTAAAAACGTCTAATACCCGCTTTGCGTGAATAACCCTGTATAATAATTCATAGCATAAACAATAAATTTTAACATTTCCTCTCTCCGAATATAACTGTTTAAAGTTAGTAAGTTACCTTCCTCCTCATCGCTATCTTTAGCCAGAGCATTGCTAATCTTTTCCAAATACACAGTTGAACTGAATCTTTCCAACAGATTAAAATCTTCAGCAGAGAAACTTTCATTTTCTTCCAGTGGACCTAAAACTCTCCCGTTTGCTACCACAGCTCTTTCACTTTCTTTCAAGTTCAGAACTCTCTGGCTGTAAATCCGTAACATTTTTAGGTTGAGGTCCTGCGCCTCGATTTTAGAAGACACCTCGACCTAATAAAGATTGTTTTATTCACTATTAAAGCACATAGATAATTAGGTACTTGGGTAAAAGTATTATTTTCAGCAGAATAGGTACAACTAACATGTTTTTAATTACTATGCAAATAGGAAAAAGATGTAATTTGTAATCACTTGTAAATACATTCCTCCTTATTCTCTACTTACAGGAATATCCAATTTTTCACCATTTTCCAACTGCTTTGCTGCCTTATCGCTCCTTAAAAGAGACAAAATTAACTTCAATGAGTTTTCAGGAGGTAACTCCTGCTGAGCTGCCAACACTACTTTATTCAAGACATTTGTTTTATCCCCATTTACATTCGGCAGGAAGCTAACCCTTATATCACTTTCCAGTTTCTACAACAGCAACATTAATAAACATTAAGAACTAAAAACTATTAAAAACTTATAAAACATTAGTTTTCAATAGTAATTTTTCACTAACCAAATATTCCAATGCATCCAAAAGTAAGGTTCTAGATTTGACATAATTCAAGTCACCCACAATCCAATACGTCATCGTGTGGTGTTGTTTACCTTTCTTTGGAACGGTAAAATATTTCAAGTTTTCGACTGCTGTCGCTGTCATGTCTCTAGGGCTAAGCTGAAGCAGGTTTTGCACATTACTTATACTTGTAGGAGTTCCAGACATATCCAGATAAAAAGACTTCTCTTTATTCAAAATCCGGTCATTTAGTCGAGGCATGACATTCGGTTGGTTCATTATGTAATCAGTCACGTCATCAGTGTCCGATAGTTTGCCTCGATAAACTGCCTTTTGGAAAGTAGGAGTTTGTGACATCACCACTTGTAAAACAGCTTCTTCAAAATCTTCAGCATTGATCTGATTCTGAGGTAACGGAATACCATTCAGAAGTACCTGAGGGAATGTGTGGAGCCCTGTTCTTTCAATAAAATCAGACGACAACTGCCTACCGAAATCATAGACTGAATCTTCACCTAAAATTAGGATCAAATAATATGTTTCAAGAAGACAAAATTAAAATTTAAATGTGTGCGATGTATAGATTACCTAAAATATCTTCTGAATCCTCTTTGTACTGCTTCTTGAGATGTTCTTTAACATCATTAACAGCAACCTTTTCATTTGCTTTCCCGAATACAGAGGTAATAAAACTAAGAGCTGCAGACCCATCTTTTTTCTGCATTACATAATTTAAAGCACACTGCATAGCCACTCCAGCATCCTCCAGACCATTCAAAGTAGTCGTATCATTAACTTTGAAAACTATACCAACTCTTATAGGTGCAGTGTGCACAACAAATGATTCTACTAACTTCAAAACATCTTTTGTTGTAGGATCCGTTGGATCAATAATAAGCACCTAAAGTTGAAGTTAAGAGATATTTTATAAAGATTAAATAATTATAAGAAAATCACAATTACATATTTTCGTCTTCAGATATTGTTGTACATGGACAGTAATAAAATGTAAAAAAAAATTGTCAATCAATACGAATGCGGTGTGTTTAAGACAAAATTTAATATATCGGCAAAAATATTGCTTCCTAAACACACTCCTTTCATTGGCAGCAGGAAAGGTTGACAATGCTTGTATCAAAAATGGTGATGGTCAATATAATACATAAATTACAACATAAATTAATGAAGGCTGAGGCGATATGACAAAAACCTTAGTGGGGAGATAAGACATACGGCAAAAGATAATAAATATTTAGCTACAAAAAAAGCATTTGCCCTTTTTGGAAAAACAAACAAATACCTTGATATATTTCGATTTTATATTTTTAAGTGCATTTGATACACTAAATACTTTTATTTTGAAAATAGGTATACAGGGTTATTCAGAACTCATCTCTAAAACTTTGAGGATATGTGCATCCTTAAATAAGAAATCGATATCAGCAAAAAAATTTTAAAGTAATTAGGATTTCCCGTAAACAATGTTTAAAGTTATACCATTATAAAGGACTACGTAGCTGGGCAACTGTACCTCAACACATCTGATACTTTTCTACCACATTCCTAAGAATGTGATAAAAAAGTAGACACGTTTTTGTCTGGAACGCCTGGTTAAAACCGACCGAATAATGTTGGAGTGGGGATAATATCTGTATTGTCTGTGAGTTGTCAGTCTGTGTGTCACTCTCGCGGGTGTTGTAAAGTGCTTAAAGTGTTGAGTGTGTAAATTTTCAAAATGGCTCATGTGTACAGTAATGCTGAGTTAATGGACATGATTCTTATTTATGGTGAAGTTGGACAAAATTCATTGGCAGCTTCGCGCTTGTATGCGGAACGATTTCCCAATCGACACACCGACACATCGACAGTTAGGTTTTGTGAGTGGTTGTTGCAGCAAAATGCTAAAAATCCCCAATTTACTTAATAATTTGCGTTTACAAGATCAGCACCCAGGAGGAACATTCGGTTTAATGCGGCAAAATTGGATAAGGCGTGCCCAAAATTGTGTACAAGTCGAGGAATATTATTTCGAAAAGCTTTTGTAAGAAGGTATGTGCAAATTTTTTATACCTAAATTTCACGTTTCTAATACCTAGTAATCAAGTAGCGCAATTCTTCAAAATTAGCGTAACAAAATTTTATTCATTTTAAAGACACGTCACTTTGGTCACATCTATCCATCTTTAAGTTTATTTTAAAGTAAAAACGCTGCAAATCTTTTTTGTGCCGGGTGTCGGTATACTCTCAGATCTTCCGAAGTTTTTTTGTGCTAGCCTGTTTGCATTGTTAGTCCCAAGGTCACTCCATTACAGTGGACCAGTATCCAGCGGCGTGCAATGAAAAATTTTTAAATAGTTTTAAAACCCCGCCAAAAAAAATTTTTTTTTTTTGCACTACCACATTTGTACATGTATGTCGAACATCCCCAAATTTTATTATGGATGAGTTCTGAATAACCCTGTATAATGAAAACTTGCTGATTGGTTGCTTGGTTATTATTAAATAAAACTTGTAGGTCTTTACATTATAACCAACTTACCAAATTAAATAAATTTCGTCTAACTTGACGCATCATCCCTGGAAAAGTAGGTCTTAACAATTCCATAAGACTACTAGACCATCTCCCATACTTAGAATCATGTTCTATATCATTCAACCAATTAATCGCAGAATCTCTTATATCGATAGCAAATTCCTGAGAACCACTATCGTCGCCAAAATCCAAAGCTAATAAAGATGACATTCTTTTGCTGGTTACACCAATATTATGAAGGCCTTCCATCGTTCGCAACTCTTGCCGGAGGATCTCCAGTATCCCATAAATGTCCACCAAATCAATGTCATAAAACATTCCGTTGATAAATAGAGCAGTATCAGAAGGCTGAAGATTTAATGTGGAAGCAAATATATCAGAGTTCCCCTTCATTTCTCTTTTTAGCTCAGGATTTACTACAGTCTTGACCAAACCTTTTGCCTAAAGATATTACAACAGTAAGTAGGTATATCTAGGTAAGTAATACCAAATAATCCTAGTAATATTAAATTACAAGGTTAACAAAATGTTAACAATGAGGTATATTTTCAAAATGCTTTCCTTACCTGTATGGGAAAATTTTGAGCAATGTTAATAAGTACTTTTAACGCTTCATCCTTAGGAGCATTCATAATCCTTTCTGCAGCTTGCACACTTAAATCTTGAAACTGCCAGACCTTCAATGGTGTCAGTTCATTTGACATTTCCTCTAGATGTAATTTGAATTTATCCAAATTGTTTTTCAGCTCTGGGAAAATTAGTCTGAAAAGATAATCATAATTTAAGGAATATCCAAAGAATAAGTGTAGGTATACTTACTTTAATTTGGTAAAGTCAAAACCTTCTATTTCAGTCTCCTCTTCTTCCTGGGATGATTCCTCAGAATTAGGATCATCGTGTAACTGAGTGTCATCTTGGGATTTATATTCAGTAGATTTCATCTGAAGTTCTACTCCATACCCAGACAGTCGTAAGCGTTTATTTTCCGAATTCTAAAAGATAGTAAATGAGGTATTTGAAATCTAATTATGAACGGTCTATTGCCTTAAAATGGAAACGAATTATATAATCAATATTTCCAGCTATGGCTTCTTTTTTCAGTAAAGTATGGAATTTAGTAAAACTCTCCGTTCCCAGTTCTGCATAAAGAACTACAGCAAGCGATCTATTTGCTGATCCTGGATAATGATGATCTATTCTATACAAATCTAACTTTCTATCATTTCCTATAGGCTAAAACAATATTTGAAAAAATTAGTTTCAAGCATTAAATTGTAATTTCGTAAAATGTTGATCTTTATAAAGATTAGTTTGTTATTGTAATCACTTACATTTCTTATCAATTTTCGTAATTCCCCTATATCACAAGTCAAAATCCCTTTGACATCTGCAACAGATGAACAAGAAGGTAAATTCCTTTCATGAGCAATTTGTCTGTACATTTGTACTTTAGGTGAATAAATATGCATTGACAATCCTAACTTTAATATAGACAGTTGTGATGATGTGATGAGTCGAGATGCATGTTCGATAATTTTATTGTATCGTTCTCTATCGTTCCCTAAAACAAAAAAATGGTGAATTTAGTGGCGAATATTGCGTTTGCTCGCAGAGTAGTTGCTTCAGACATTTTCTCTTAATAGCTTATTTAAAGTTTAAAAAAGTAAAAAGTAATATAATTAATTACCTATTGAAACCAAGGGAGGATTTAATGTGCTGATCGAATCAATAAAACTCCAATAAAAATCCAAATTTTCGTCAGCCAAGTATTCTGCAACTTCCAATACCAATGGGGTAGCTTCCCATTGTGCTTCTAGCAATGTAGTAACTGATTTAGATTTCTTAGTTTTTGATTCGACGTTACAAATAATTAAAGAAATATACACACTGAAGAATACTAACAACCTCATTCTGAAACAGTAACAATATTAACATTTACAGTCTTTTTAGATAAATTACCTTTAAGGTTAAGGAAATGATATCAAACACAGATATCATAGAAAAACATAACCCTACAAGCCGGGTATTAATTAATTAATACAATAACTTACTTTGCCTTTAACTAACAATTAACTTAAAATTAATTAACACTAACACAACAACATTTATCTTATAATTTTTAAATAATTTCAAAAATATTACAAAAATTAAAGATTCATATTGCAAGTTTATTCTGGGGTTATTTAACTGACAAGAGTGACATGACAAGTGACAATCTGTTTTGGTATTTGTTGTATTACACTTTACACTTTTAGACCTTCAAGAACAAAATTATATAGTTCATCTCTCCTTTTTACAAAGAATTCATTATAATTATCTCTGTTTAATATTACACTAGATTTCCACTCTTGCCCGAACAGGACTAACCAACATACTGTATTAATTGTGAAATGTAAACCAATCAAATTCAGCCAACAAGAAAACAAATAATTGCGCACTTGGCAGAGAAATTTATAAAAAATTTGAATTTTTTTATTTAGTATGAGAGGTAAGGGGTAGTCTGTGATGGGGTAAGTACCTAGGAGTCATAGATTTGCTAGGAGTACAGTGAAGTCATGATACAACCACAAGTATAAAGTAGGTATATATCTTTATACTTGTGATACAACTAAAGACTATTTTAGCAGAAACAATTTTAGTCTATATTCTTTGATACAACCACGCAGTGAAGTAAGTAGGTATACCTATGTTCTGTTAAAATTATATAACTATTTATCTATGGTTAAAATAAAAGTGCGGCAACTTGTCGATATCAAATGCGTTATTCCATGCATGATGATTTTTTAATAACGGTATTCAAAACTATAAGATTCTTTGACTATAAGCATAAAGTAACCATATAAGTAATAACATCAGAGTAACGACTCTGATGTAATAATCAGTTACTATACCTAATATATAAGTATTCAAAACTAGGTATATTTAAACAAATTTAAGATAGAGAAAACTGAAAACTAAAAATGCATTTTTTAACCTTTTGACTTTTATTTTATACATTTTTATTTATTGTATTCTTTTATTGATGCATTTTTTAAATGTATATTTATTATTTTTAGTATATTTTTTTATATTTATATTAATAGTTATTTGTGCAACTAGTGCAAAAGCATTGCAAAAAGTATATGTATTATTGATGCACGATATGCATCAAAGTAAGTCAAGAGCTGCCGCAATCATACTGAGTGTAACAAAAATATATATGCTTTTTGCACATGTTAATTGCACCCAATATTTTTTGTACGATCGAATTAAATTTGTTTTTATTTAAAACTTTATTGAAGAGTATTTTACAATACAAGAAATATTAGTATTAATACACTTTCTTAGAATAGTTACAGTAACATGAACAGTTTAAACTAACGTTATTTTATAAAACTAGTTATTTACTTTTTTGAGTTGTTGTTGTTGTTGTTGGAAGGCGGCGCGGTTACCCGCAGCACTCAGGCCTATCAACCAATTGTGCATCGCACTAGTCGAGAGCTATTGGAAGATACCCGTGCTATGCGCATAGACCAACACCCGTTCTAGGGGAAGCTCTCTAATGTCCTGGGGCAGGAGAAATGCTGCACCCAGATGTTTGCGTGTCTCTTGACCATGAGGCAGGCATAGCGACATAGGATGTGAATGGAGTCCTCGTCATCATGTCCACAAAACCTGCACCTTCTAGGGTCACTAAGGCCGATAGTGTTAAGGTGCTTGTTGAGATGTCCGTGACCTGTCAACAGTCCCTATGACAATCCTTATGCTGTTACGACTTAGCGCAAGTATTGATCGAGTTACGTTCGACCAAGGCCCTTCAATTAAGAGCCTGGCTTGACGCAGTCCAGTCCCGTTCGACCAACCTTCCTCTGATCTTTTCTTGATCCAGTTTTCAATAGACCTTGTTACATAATTAGGCGGAAGCTAGAGTACTGGTTCGGACCTTATAAAGTGCATACTTGAGCCTCTTTTAGCCAGTGCTGCATTGGCCTCCTCATTTCCTGTTGTGTTGTGATGACCCGGTACCCAGGTCAATTTTACTTGGTTGTTCTGTCCCAATTGGGTCAGACCATTAATACACTCTAGGACCGCCCTGAAGGTGATTCTGTAGGAGATCAAGGCATGTAAAGCCGCCTGACTGTTGGTGCATATCTGGATGCTGATTAGAATATCTCCTTTTAAGATTTTCCTGAACACATGCAGAGATACCAAACACTTCCACCTGAAAGACCGTGGCATACTTTCCCAAGGAGAATGATAGTCTCGCCCCTGGGCGCACGACTTTGACTCCCGCCCCTGAGCCCTGGTCAGTTTTGGACCCATCCGTAAACTGTAATAGATCTGGTAATCTACTTTATTAAGTAATAAAGAATACAAAAGAATGGAAACACAAAATTATTTAAAAACTTTAATAAAAAGGCAGTATATAAATACATATAAATAAAAACTGTTGGAAGTTCCTTGTCCTATATGTAAGTATTGTTTATAATAAATGCTATGAAAACGTAACATATACATAATTGAAAATAATCTAAACTTCACATGAGCCTTTTCCAGTTATTGTGACTGTCCCTCTTACATCAGTCAGCTGATTGTTATCAGCTTCACCCATCTAAAAAAATTAAAACATGAAACTTTAATATCCTTATATCCTTAACTACATTGCCTTATTACCTCATTTTCCTGTCTCCTACTGTCTCCATAATACTGAATTTTCTCCTCTGTATACAATCGATAACTGGGATCTGTAGCTGAAACCAGGAGAGGGCTGTTTTCAGTTGAATCTTCGGAAATGTAAGAGCTTCTCCATGATTCACTAATTCCGCTGTCAGAAGATGTGTCACTGTCGTTACAGTAGGTTGACTTACAGAAGAAGAAGAGGAAAGTGATAATAGACTGAAAGAAATAAAACTTATATACTTAAGAAATAAAGTATTGTAATATATATAATTATATAATCTATTAAAGTTAGAAAAAGATATAAGATAATAATAAATAAACATTTAACATAAATTGTTCAAGTTCTATTTTTATTTCTAACATTAAAATATTAAAATATTCACTTGACCTAACTGTATTCCAGTTAATTTAGTTGATATTTCTCGTAATCGCTATATTATTTACTCATGTGTGTGTAGTGTATATAAAACTTCTATAAAAACCTAATTTCTAATGTATATTACCAGTACAAGTGTCATGCTTGCCATGACAGTCGAAGTCAAAGGAAATCCATAATACTGTAATAAATATCCTCCAAGAGAAGGTCCAATAACTTCTCCTAACGAGTACATACATGACCATATGCCTGCCACCATACTATATGTGTGTAAACTATCTCTGCATCCACCGTGGCTGAAAAGAATTCAATTATATCTACCTACTTATGGTTACTATGAAAAATGTAATGATAATTATGAAAAATATGACTGTGTTAATTTATTTAATAAATTATTAAATACTACGACAGCAAGTTAACAAACAAGTGTTATTAATATTAAAAGCATTTGCTAACTTGAAATAATATTTAATCATTTAATTTCATTTTGAAAGGGATGAGGAGAAGACTTTGCTAGGTGTAGGTCCTTTCCTCCTTTGAATAATCCTATGATATTCAAAAAGGGTAATCCAGTTTTTACCTTGTCTATGTTATTATTTAATGGTTTTGTTATTTATTTGTCGTGAAGCATTAATTTCCTGGAGCAGTGTATAACCCTCATAACGTGTTACAAAATAAATATACTTGTAAATCTGATAGGAAGTAGTAAGTTATAATTAGAACATCTCTATCTGTCTAACTTTATTGTAAATTGACAAGATGAGATCAAGAAACTACTCTGATATTATAGTAGTATATAAAATTTCCAACCGCTTTCACAAAGGTGCTGTAGATCTTTTAAGCTCCTCTCTGATGGTGTTTACTGCTTAATTGCAAACGTTTTGCTATATAATCTTATAGCATCAGTGGTCATTAGTCATATCGGCTGCTGAAGTTCAACTAAATAACCCAGAAGATCTACATCACTTATTCAAACTATAAATCTATCAATTTTATACTCACATGGCATTAGTAAGGACACCTTGGAAAGTTGGCATAAACGCTAAGGCTACTGAGATTCCTAGAATTCCTAACGCCACAAGATCTAGCCATACATTGCTGAAAATAATAAAACATTCATAAGAAATTTAATCAACTTTTAGAAATAAAGAAAATTAGTAACTGTATTTCCAATTTACTATATAATACTTATATAATTATGTTAGGAATGTTTCTTTTTCTAATCTCAGATTATTTTAATAATGGTACACCTGTACGTCCTACTTTAATATAGTAGAATTCATTTACTCATTGTTTCAATATAAATTCACTGATTGTTAATATGGCGCTTTATCTAGCAAAGAACAAAAATATCTGAAACTGGATGTTATTAGTATTTTTTTAATTTAAATAGTCTGCTCATGGGATAATAAATTATTGAGCTTCAAATTTTATAGCACTAGGCACTTTTTGAGAGAAAATGTCTAACAACTTTTTCCCAACTGTGAGAAATTTAGATTCAAAGGATGATTGTTTTGTGTCAATTCCGCAGAACATACCTTTCAATATATGGTATAAATGGACATGGTCCTAATAAAAGCAAACCAATAGTACTCATCACTAATCCAGCCACCATCATAGACCAATGATTGTCGACTTTGTCTGCAACCCATCCCCATACAGGGCTAGATAATCCATATAGTGCGGAAAAAAGTAAAAATATCAACCCTACTTGTTCTGCACTTAGATCAAACTGAAAAAATTCTGAATAATTTTCTGTAATGTAAAAAATTATTACCTAAACATACTTGTCTTAAATGTGGTTCCAAAGTTGGATCTAAGAATGACCAAGTACTTGAAACTACCACTACGACTAAACCTGTTATAATCACAGCAGGTACTTTTATAACTTTCATTATAGATGTGCCCCTATTTGAAACATCATCCCAGTCTGCAATCATTAAAAAGTTATTTTTGCACAAATGTATCTATTTATATACTTACTATCAACAGTAGGTAATAGCCACAAGTTTAACGGAACTGTAACCACCATGGCTATGCCTAATACAAAAAACGGCA
Organism: Pogonocherus hispidulus; assembly: GCA_963924545.1. Lineage (NCBI taxonomy): Eukaryota > Metazoa > Arthropoda > Insecta > Coleoptera > Cerambycidae > Pogonocherus > Pogonocherus hispidulus. Next base: position 77,701,732 of record OZ004694.1, read on the forward strand.
TACCGAAGCCACCTAACTGCCTAGAAATAGACATAAAGATACATTCCTTTTTAGATTGCAAATGTTATATTACCACAATAACTGAAAATTTATACATACCGAATACAAAATTCCTCCTAAAGCTGGTCCCGTGCTCATTCCAAGACCAACAAATGTTTCTAAAATTCCCTGAAAGAAAATATAGCATAGAATCCATATTTTCAAAAACACAAATAATTGTAATATATAATTAATTAGAACAATCTTTAACTATTATACATAGAGCACCGTTTTTTTCATTTCTCCTTTGCTATTGGAAATATATCCATCAACTCATATGCCTATTATTTGAATTTATATGAAAAGCTCCATACAAATTTGAAGAATATCCAGGGTATTCTATTTACAAGTTTTGTTTAAGGATTTCTTTAATGTGTTACTGTTTTTTTTTTTTTTTTGTAAAATAAATACAAAAATATATTAGGGAAAAAGTTACTTAATATACTTACTATTACAGATCCTATATTATTGGGAAATGCTTTTACTACAATTACATAACTAGCTGTGGAAAATGCACTGGCTCCTAATGCTTCAAAACCACGAATCAAAATGCAAAATGTAGTAAACAGAGTGTAATTTTTAATATATTCCAACATTCTAAAAATAAATAAAACCTATATTAATACTCTATATGTGACCATTATAACATTTATCCTATCTTGAAAGGTCGTTAACAATCAAGATAATTATTAACAAAGAAAAATAAAAACTTGCCCAAATAATACATTCGATAATCCAGCTAGAAGAATTCCCAAGGTAAATAAAAACTTTGCTCCAACTTTTGGAAGCTACAATATAATAAAAATACATTTTTGGAGTGTAAATAAAGAGCCTTTTTCTATTAAATGTGAACGAAATAAATGTATAGAATTATACCTAGTACTTACAATTTTTCCAAATATGGGTGAGGTAATAAAAACTATTAGAGCATAGAAGCTAAAAACGAATCCTGAAACGGTATCTGAAAGACCTTTTTCAGCGGCCTCTCTAGGGAAAAATGGTGCCATTATTGACATGGAACAGAAACTCATAAAATCCACTAACGCTAATAAGGCTAAAGTTAGTTTTTGAGATCTTGAAAAATTTTTGATTGCAGATGGTTCTAAATGGGAATTCGTCCTGAAATTAAAAAATATTTGTGGAACTAGTTTCTTTTATACCCATAAGAACAAAAAATATCAAGTAAAATTACGACAATGTTGTGCATTTTTTACCCATCTAACAATACTAGGTATAATTTTTAAATTTGCGGTCTTGTGCATTTTTTGCTTTCTTTTTATCTACGTAAATAAACCTTCATGCAGGAGGGGGGGTTGGAACCTTTGATGTGAATATATCACTGTCGTAGTTTTCCACATAACACCAAAACACTATATATTGCACTCGACGCGCGTTTCACCAACCAAGTTGGCATCATCTGGAGATGATGTTTATAAAAATAATTTTTTTAATCATCTCCAGATGATGCCAACTTGGTTGGTGAAACGCGCGTCGAGTTGATCTTTGAAATCTTCAAAAGACAGACCCCAAAATCTGTATTAATAAAGTTTTTTTGTAAAATCAAATATTAAGGAGCTGAACACCCTGTGCATACATTTTCGTATTCAAGCCCTCTATTATTTATAATTAATAAAATAAAAAATAAGAATTCTGATAACAATAGGAGCATAAAAGCGTAATTTTAATATCAATATACAGTGTGCGCACGCATTAGCGGGCAAAAAGTAAATAAAAGAAAAATATTTTAAACTTATCTATAATCTTACCTTAACAACCTTTCCCTTATTCTGGCGATTTCACCATGTGAGTAAGATTCAGGCAATACATTCGATAATGACTTGCTTCTGCAATATTTTTTGTAAATAGGGTACCCCTGAGTAGCCTTATTCAATGAAATTGCAAAACTGTCCTTACTGGAACTAGAATCTGAAGGCTCTGGAGACGGTAGAGCATTTGATTTTGATGGTATAAGTTCTGCTTTCGCCATATTACCTTAAACTGTAAACATTTTGTCATATAGAATAACAATAAGTAACTATTTTTATCCAAACAACTACAACAACAACTTTATACACAATTTTGACCCGAAAACTGACTGCACACCGTTCAACTTAGAGTTTTTAACAAACATATAGATATACCTACTATTTCATAAAATATTTAATTTGGGGAAAAAGGGACCTAAGCAATGCACGAAAACATCTTTACTTACATATGTTTCCATCAAAATATAGGTATATATAAAACCAAAAATTAAACAATTCTCACTTTTACTTCTTCTTACAAGTGCGGGTACATAACTTATTACTTTTATTGAAGAAATCGTTCATATAGACACAAGTATCAAGAGTAGTTTGTTTGTGGAAACACAATAATGATATATTATCTCTTATTCTTATCTGGAAATAAGTCAAATAATATTTTCTAGTCAATATACAGGACGGCCTTATTACGTCAATGTTCAATAACTATATTATTTGTATGTAGATAAGACAAAAATAATATTAAAGATATAGGTATACAGCAGGCTATACCTACTCGGACTGGCAGCAATATCGTTAAATCTACACGGGAAAGTGAATCTGTATGTGAATTTTAAAGTTTTCTGTTATTAGAAAATCATTTTTTCAATTATTTTTTAACTAATATATAGCACCATACACACAAATATGAAAATATTGGTGCATTTAAAAAAGCTTATTCGATTAACCAAATAATTTTCATATTAACTCAGATGCTAGGCTACCCTGTAAGTAATTATAAACTATGTATTTATGTACATTTCCGGATGAAAACTTTCCATTACAACAATAATTATCAATACGATATTACAACATTTTATGATAAAATTATTTGGTAGGGCTAAATTAGAGGAATTAGAAATAGAGTAAAATGTGTCAAGTAATTTGTTTAATATTAATAGGAAAATACATTCAATAAAGTTAACGTGTAAAAGAGATATAATTTGATTAATAAAATTATAACTTTGACCTATATGGGTAATAATAAACAACATATTGACTCAAAACTTCTAGTAGGTAGGTAATATAATCACTTTTATAAGTTTATATTACTTCAGATTAACTTGAGTGAAGTTACCCATAAAAGTTAGCCATAGAAATTACTATCTGTAGCGGTGAAATAAAAATAATTCTAGTGCCGTTCCCGGTCCCGGACAAGTCATTCTGACTATATAGGACGACAAAGGGCACTTCCCTTGACCACCCAGCATAATTATTTTTTCAAAATTTCCCATAGTTAATTGTTTATAGACTTAGCCATAGAAATTGATATCTCGATCGGTACAATAAAAAAATTCTAGTACCGCCCCCGGTCCCGGACAAGTCGTTCTGACTATATAGGACGACAAAGGGCACTTCCCTTGACCACCCAGCATGATTTTTTTTTCAAAATTTCCCATAAATAATTGTCCACAGACTTAGCCATAGAAATTACTATACTGGTCGATAAAATAAAAAAAATTGTAGTGCCGCTCCCGGTCCCGGACAAGTCGTTCTGAGTCTATAGGACAACAAAGGGCACTTCCCTTGATCACCCAACATGATTTTTTTTTCAAAATTTCCCATAAATAATTGTTCACAGACTTAGAAATAGAAATTACTATATTGACCGGTACAATAAAAAAATTCTAGTGCCGCCCCCGGTCCCGGACAAGTCGTTCTGAGTATATAGGACGACAAAGGGCACTTCCCTTGACCACCCAGCATGATTTTTTTTTTCAAAATTTCCCATAAATAATTGTCCATAGACTTAGCCATAGAAATTACTATACTGGTCGATAAAATAAAAAAAATTGTAGTGCCGCTCCCGGTCCCGGACAAGTCGTTCTGAGTATATAGGACGACAAAGGGCACTTCCCTTGACCACCCAGCATGGTAATAGACCAGTTTAGTAATTTATATGGCTAAGTCTGTGGACAATTATTTATGGGAAATTTTGAAAAAAAAATCATGCTGGGTGGTCAAGGGAAGTGCCCTTTGTCGTCCTATATAGTCAGAACGACTTGTCCGGGACCGGGGGCGGCACTAGAATTTTTTTATTGTACCGATCGAGATATCAATTTCTATGGCTAAGTCTATAAACAATTAACTATGGGAAATTTTGAAAAAATAATTATGCTGGGTGGTCAAGGGAAATGCCCTTTGTCATCCTATATAGTCAGAATGACTTGTCCGGGACCGGGAACGGCACTAGAATTATTTTTATTTCACCGCTACAGATAGTAATTTCTATGGCTAACTTTTATGGGTAACTTCACTCAAGTTTCAGATTATGACAAACTGACACTATTTTGAATATCATTTTCTATCACCGGCCCATTTTCTGTAGGTAATCTATCCCCATTTAATTTAGACTGTTCAACTGGTTCAGCAGCAATGTGTTCCTAGAATGTTCTATTCAGACCTGCATTTATATTAGGTACCCCATATTTTATGAGGTACCTACTCTACTTAAATAAAAACAATTGTTTATCCATTTTAGCATATGATGAAATTAATGAAAAACTGTTTAAAATTATAATTTTTCATGTGCAGGGATATGCACATTCTTTCTACCTCTTGTTTTTCGCTATATAAAACGGTTGAAAATATAAAAGGTTTTAAAAATCGGATAGATTTGGTCTCAATTAGTAATAATAGGGAGATATACTCAAAAGAGTGTGCCTCTGTTACAAAATTTATCGGACACGTGTCTATCTTCTTTTATTTTTGCACTTGTTTTACATAATATATTAAATTTTTTACAGGGCGATTTAATGAAGCTACGTCGATATAAACTTTAATATTTTAAATGGAACACCCAGTACTGTTTTACATATTCGGAAACAACCCTTTTTTACAAGAGAATATCGATTCGTTGCTAGGCACAGTCTTTCTCCAGCACACAGCTCATGACACACTTTTTTGGACATATCTCGCTTATTATTAGAGATATACCCGTAAAACCTTATAAGACCCTATTCGTAAAAAAGAGTTCTTTCCAAATATATATAAAACAGTACTGGCGGATGTCCCATTTAAAATATTAAAGTTTATATCGACGTAGCTTTATGAATCGTCCTGTAAAAAAATAATATATGTAAAACAAGTGCAAAAATAAAAGAAAATCGACATATCTGAGCGATTTTTTAAAAACTTTACCGTTTTTGAAATAATGAATTTATAAGGGACTTTATCGATTCACTGTATACGAGTATATATATACCTATATAGAACTAATTATAAACATTCAAACATAAAAACTGATCCACAAAATAACTAGATATAAGTACACAACATTTTACCGCAAATGTGAATAGATCAATTTAATTTTGGTAGGTATTTATAACATCACAAATAAACCGTTTGAAATAAAAAATATACCTTATACCAGAGACTTTTATTGTAGATTATTTATAAGTCTCTGCTTATACCTATAAAGGTAGTAGCAGAGACTTATACATCTACAAAGACCGTTCACCTAATGTATTTTTTTGAAGTATAGACTTTTTCCTGATTTTATGCAACCATATATACGAGATGACAATTAGCCAATCAAAATTGAGTAATTTCAACCCGGCAAGTTGCGCCCCCACAGTACCAGTAGATTACATGTGTAGGATTCTACTATCGCTTCGCATTGCCATACAGGAATTTAATTTTTCAAGCGCACACGTTTAAGAGAATAGTGCAGTGTTGTCAGACGTAACCTAACGAACGCTATGGATTTAACATAAACATCATTTTAATAATTTTACACGGAAGTATAAATTCTCCTACGTTAATAATTTTATTATTGTATTTATTTAATATTCTGGTAGAATAAAAAGTGCTTTGGCTTTCAACGGCATCCGAGGATCGAACTCGGGACCTTCGGCATAACAGGTAATGCTCTTACAACTGAGCTAACTCCCTACGCTGTTTTAAACATACTATTTCGGGTAAATATTTACTACATTATAAAAAAGAAATTTGTATGTATCTTATGCATGCCGTGTACATAAATGAATTCAATAATATAATAAATAAAAGTAGACCTTATTAGGTACTTACTACACTATTTATACCTCGCTGCTATTATTAAAACCATCATAGTAGGTAGCAGGTACCTACTCGTAATATTAGAAAAAATCCAAAAAAATTTATAAAATTGGACACAGTTACAATATCTCCATATGTACAGTTAACAAATAATATTGGGATTAAATAAATGTGTATTGCAAAACTGGTACCTAAGAAAAAAGTATCTATATAACCTAAAACCTCAAAACTAATGCTTCATTTTTCTACGGCATCCTATACAAAAGGTAATATTAAAAAAAGTGAGGGAGGACTAAAAGTTCCGGTTTACCAAACCTGTACCAAATATAGATGAATGATTGTCTTTGCTTTGCCGCGAGTCTTTTTTGCGTGTGCGGAAGGTTAGTTACATGCGGTGACCCCATGTCTTATAAATCTATGGGTAACCCTATCTGAGGACAGTTATAGGACCTACATGTTTATTGAAAAAATTTACTTTGATGAGCCGCCCATTAAAATGAAATTATTAAAATTTCTTGGATATAAAGATAAGCTTTTCTTATTATGTACGAATAACTATAATAAGATCAAATACATAAATATTCTCGAATTTTACTAATTATTTGTTCTAATATAGTGGCCCTCATAGAATAAATATTCAACTGCGGCTATAAATAAATAGCAATAAATAGTCACGGCTCAAATAAAAACTATAAAAATGTATAGTTTTTTTAATAATCATATAAAAAATGCACGTTAGTATAGTGTATATAGGTAGTGACTGAAGATTAAAAAGTGTTATATTAGTTATATAAGAATTAAATAAGTTACCCCACTCGGGTACCGTTCGGCACTCAAACGTTTACTTACACAGGAGCTCACGCTCGACCTGTAAATGGTTGGGTGCGATTGATATAGAATGATAAAAACAAGTGATTATATATTTATGTTTTATTTTATTTTATTTTTTGTAAAAATGCCTGTGGTAGATTATAGTGAGGGTAGCTGTCCCTCGCAATATTGGTAACCGAATACTTTTTAAGAAAATGTGTTACAACATTCCTGTGAAATTTGTAGCAATTTTAGCAAATAGAGAAGCCACGTTCTGTAATCTTATCCTATAGTAGCACAAAATCAGGGGTATTAATTGTACCATTTAGAAACATCGTGGATAATTGGTCGTAGTATGAGAAGACATTTGTGTTAGTAAATTTGAGGAATTAGTTTGCCACGAAAATATTGGAAAAACACTAAAAAATCATTTCGTAAATATAATCAGAACCTCTATTTATTTTACATTAAAATTTGTTAAGCAAAATATAAAAACCGGGACAGCATCCAGCAAAGTTAATACAAACCATTCAAAATTACAACATTTGTAATTTTTGAAAATAATAGTATAGATGAATGATATTCAGATTATTTCAGAGGCCACTTCGATTTAATTTTTAAAATTTGGTATTCTGAGGTTTTTTGGGGATGCTCTCTTTAAATTAAATAATAGCGTCCCTGCAGCTCTTCCGGTTATACCGGAAGTTGACGTCAACTTTGTTATTTTAAGTGGAACACCCTGTATATTATTCAATCCATCAATCCATGCATCCATCAATAACCTTGATGGTATGATTAGAAAGCTTATGCAGCTTATGGATTTAACTCTCTCACTTGTTAATATCGTCGTTCTATATCGTTCTTGATATAAACAACACAGGGTTTTAAGTTAGGATTTTCGATTTTTCGAAAACAGGTAAACTTGATGAAAGTGAGCGTAATACCGACCGAAAGTGACCGAAAGTGTAGAATCCAAAAATGCAATAATATACAGGGTGTCCTATGTAAAAATTCAAGTTTTTATGGCTTGCAGTTGACCTAATATGGTATTAAATTTTTACCACCCTGTAAGCAACCACCAACCCTGAAGATGTGATTAGAAAGCTTATGAATTTAACTGACTCCCCTGTGATTATGACCGCTCTATCTTTCTTAATATAAAAAACACGGGGTTTTAAACTATAAAATATATACATATAAAAAAAATAAAATATATCGAAAATGGTTAACTAGGAATAGGGAAACTTGATAAAAGTAACACTAAAATCCAAAAATGCGATAATAAACTGCGATGTTCCATTGTAAATAACAAAGTTGACGCCAACTTTCGGTGTAACCGGAAGAGCTACAGGGACGTCATTATATTATTACCAATTTCAAAATTTAAATCCAAGTGGTCTCGGTCTCTGAAATAATCTAATAGGATACTTAGAAACTTTTAGCCGCTCGGTATAGACACCAGTTTCCAAAAGTGTTTCATCTTTTACTTAGGCACAATTTAAACATAAAGAATTAGTATGATGTATTTTTGAACATAGTCCTTCCTACCCATTGGATAATTTCAATTTATATAATTTAATGCTGCACTTTTGGAAAACCCCAGTCAGTAATCAAAATATTCTCGGCGCGAAACCAAACTATCTTTCTAATGTCCCTCGTAACGAGGAGATTTTACTGTTGAACGTAGATGGCCGATTGAGGCGGCACGATTATGATCTCGAAAAATAAAAGTTTCGACGGAGAGGAGCAACCAACTGATATAGTTATATTCTGTAAACTTTGGAATATCAACCGATATAAAAATTAGGTATTAGCAGCGACGAATACCTACCTACAGATGTAGATTTAAGAATATAAAGTACCTACCTCGCTGCACCAAGGGAACTTATTCGAAAAACAAGAATTTTGTAAAATTGGACTCCATAACAACGTTCTAAAATTCTATTTCAGCGACTAAAATTATCCTCTATAAAATAGTGACATTTTAGTTAGTTACAAAGCATATATACCTACCTACACTTTGGTTATTACCTAAAAAAAGCTATAAAAAATAAACGAGATTGTTAAGATACAGAAGCCTAAATAAAACACCAACAGTTCAAACATTCTACGATCTTTAACGGTGTAATTTTTTACACATTCTTTAAAACTATTATACCTATGCAACTAACCCAGTGTAATCACTAATCAGTGTTTCAGTATAAACACATCAACCCTTCATTGTGTTTACACAAATTACTAATTTATATAATTCGAGATATTTCCATATACTTTATGCAATATTAATGTAATGTAATGTAATTTAAATACCTACTTTTTTAGTAGGCACAGTAGTATGTATACCTATAACCTTATATCTTCGTTATACGAACATCACAAACAGCAACAAAAGTCCCAAACTTGCAGATTGTGGAGATATTGAGTACATAATTTTTAGACAATGTGTATGCATCACGTCCATATGGCACGAATTCTTAAGAAAAAAATCGTTATCGGCTACGGATCGAACCTGGGACGCTCGGGTAACACGCCATGAAATAATCAAATGTGTTACAAATGACACGTATAAAAATTAGACTTTTGTAGACTACATTTGCAAAACTTTCATTTACAGAATATTTTAAATTGGTATTATTGTAATTTGATTTTTATAATGTAAGCATATCAAATGCGAAGTATTTGGTAGACAACTGTTAAGAAAACATATTCACAAATAATATTTCACACCAGTTATGAATATAATAAATCCGGCAACAGCGACAGCACCTATACATGTGCAGTCAACCTTATTTAGCGACATCTGGTATTAAACGGTGGAAACAATTGTGGAGAATGTCCAATTTAGTTCCAATGGACACTCCTGCAAGCGCTGCTGGTAAAATTCCAGCAGAGCCATCTACGAATGGCCAGTAACTTTTCGGCTTCATGTCGCCCATAAAGGTGAAACGTCTTTGTAGATTCTATACGTCTCTGGTAGTAGGTAGGTAGTAAAATATCAGTAGGTATAATAAATCGTATATAATATCAGATCGAAATATAACAGATTACATTATTAATATTTTTTGGGTAGGTATATCCTTTGTGTTTATGCTATAAATAAAAGTTTTAGAGAAAATTCCTTATTTCTCATACTTCTATCTAGTGAGATTTAAAATGTCTAACAAATTAACAGAATAATCTAATTTTATTATATCCTTGTTTGATGGTTTGAAAAATGCCTTTAGTATATTTTCAAAATCATGAAAAAAATATATGGATATTGTTTGGACGCTGCACACAATACTGTTGGTAGGCATGCTGCACACATTATCAATAATAATACAACATACAATACAATAATTGGTAGCAGAGTTGTATAAAAAATAACAATGGTGATAACAGTAGAAATAGACGAAAACTTACCAATAACGAGCAAGCCCTGCTGTATTTTCCCACAGATTAAAAACCACCTATATAAAACAGAATGTCTATTCTTACTGTCCTTAGATGACAATTCCAAAATTAACAAGTTCATAAACAAACAATAAAGTATTAATGAATATTAATAAACCAATACTTTTGAAGAATATTGCACACTTGACCTTATAAGAGATACGTCACCACCAACATGTGTTTATAAATTAAAAAAATCGTCGATAAGTATCATATTTCAAAATTGATTCACCAGCAACAAAACTCTTGGCTGGCTGGATATCAGTAGGCGGCAGATAACAAAAGGTCGTGTTACCCAGATAACATGGATTTTTTCCGAAGTTACCTTGGATCCTGGCAGGCGGATCGTCATTTTATTTGAAATTAATAACAAAAAAATTAGATACCTATATATGATTAGATATTTTTAGATATCACTTTAATCAATCAGTTGACCATTAAATTTAATTAACAATTTTTTGTTGCATCTCATATTCACATAATTTATTGTATAGGTAGGTATCTATCACATCTGAAGTTCACTTATCTATCTTATATCAATACTAGAGGGAGTCTAGCGTTATTTTATTATAGAGTTTTATTATACATATACAATACACTCAACTTTTAATTGAAGGTGAGGAAGGCAAGATTGCAAATCTGGAGTGAGATTGGAATTTTGTTTATTTTTTTTGTTATGCCGGCGCCTTTGTTATTTATTCAAATTTATTGATACAAGTTTTAAGACTGGGCTTTCACACTTATACAAAATATAAGAAGTTACCTACCACGGCATTTATGTTATATGGTACCTACTTTTTATATACAGGGTACCTATATATCCCAGTTTTATGCTGAAAACATTCGGAAACATGCAAGCATAAATAGGTAATGGGACTTTGATAAAACTTATTTCCAAATCTGTACCGTTTCCGAAATACAGTATTGAAGTTGAAAAAACATTTTTTTATTTATATCTCTGACATTAATGAACAAACTGTTTTCAAATTTTATTTGGTAGATATGCTACTATGAATCTTTAATCACACAAAAAAAATTCAGTTCGATAGGCCTAGCCAGTGGCGTGCAACTTGCACTCTTAGGACTCCTTTTCCAAAAAATATATGTTACGCCACTGACTAACGTTTAAAATACGACATTTCGATGTCACCCATTTCTCGATAACAAGAGTATACTTTATGCTAGGTATTATTTTGTTAGGAAAGGACATGAGATGTATGGTTTCATAAAATAATATGGATTTACTCATCCGGTAATCGTGTGTTTCGTGAAAAAAATGTAAATATACTTGGAGAAATAGGTGGGGCATCGAATTATCGTATTCTCTTAAACGTTAGTCAGTGGCGTAACATATATTTTTTTAGAAAGGGGTCCTAAGAGCGCAAGTTGCACGCCACTGGTTATTCCCATTGAGCTGAAATTTTTTATGGAAGTAAAGATTCATAGTAACATATCTACCAAATAAAGTTTGTATAAAATGGGTTTATTATTGTCAGAGATATAAATAAAAAAATATTTTTTTTTCATCTTCAACACCCTGTATCTCAGAAAAGGTACATATTTGGAAATAAAACAGCATACCTACTATCAAAATAAAATCTTCAATCTCTTTACAATCCAACACATACATAATGGAAGATCATTTCAGAAATATCAAATAAAAAGAAAAAAGCGCATTCAATATTCTAGTAATAAAAAATTACATTAATCCTGAACTTATTATTTCGACCTTTAACAATTATTTGGTAGATGCTCCAAAAGTTATTATAAAAAAATATATCTTTGTTTGCACTTTTGTAAAGGTATATAAGTAGAATAATATATCTATAATTGTACTTTTGATAAAAGTACAATTCACAAAATACATATACAATAAAAAAAGTATACTGCTTTTTCCCCTATGTCGTTTCAAGATCAAAAACTCTGAACATTATTATGTTATAAATTAAAAGACAAAAGATCAGCTGAGCTCGATTATGTCCTATTATTCTTAATAAAACGTGTACTGTCATCAATAATACAACCTGAACATATATTCTGGGTATATACTCTTTGCTAAACATTCTTGGTTAATCTATCTTTTCAGAATGGAGTGTTTTCAGAAGTTTTGAATGATGGTGGTAGTAGACCTATATTCATTTCCATATTAAAAAAATGCAATCCAAAACTTCTGGAAAACTATACAGACCTAGTATAGTGACTTGTGGTTTTTTCTAAGATCTTTGAATATATTTACCCCGATTAACATCACATTTAATATAATAACCAACAATAAGCATGGATTTTGGTCCCGTGCTACCGGACTGATCATGTATTCATTTTACAGTGAAATCATTAGACGTACAGAGCAGACACTGATAAGTTCCCCATTGGGGTTTTCTGTTTTCGTGACCTCAAGAGGGCATTTGACAGCATGAATCATGGCAACATACTGAACAAATTATATGACTGCCATATGTGGTTCTGTAATTCTGTAGCGATAATTCTGTAAGTAGGACTAAATCTGTCTTTTGGTCAATTGAATATTGGTCTATCCCAGGGTTCAGTATTGGGCCTGGTGCTTTTTATTTTATACCTCAATGATGTAGACCATGCTGTGGGTAATTATTTTTTCAGAGTGTGCTGGCAATTTGTCATGATTATGGACGTAAGGAAAATTAACAGTTAAATCAGCTTAAAAAAAAATCCAAGCCAACTTTCTGCTCTAGATCAATTCAAATTGTCTCTTCATTTTTTTAGAGCACAAGAGCCAGATGATCTAGAAAGAAAACTGTCGTTTGTTCGAAAAGAAAAGCATAGTACCTATGCTTTTCATGAAAACGCGGTAAAATATAAGGTTTATTAGATATTGAAGCCACTACACATTAAAGGTTAATATTATGGTTAATTTTTTATGGAAATAGAATAGTTTTAGATAAGTACCTATCTATAAAGTATGATCTCATGGTGTGTTTCAAAATAAATATAAATTATCAGGAACTATTTGGGTTACGATAAATCAAATTAATTTATAATTTGTTAGAAATGCGCAACATGAATTTATTAATACTGAGATGGACGCCATACCTACATAGTTTATAAATGTGCACTTATAGCTATTGTTACTTCACTGAATAAGATATTTTTATTCAGACTTTGGTGTCTTCAACGAAATCTGGACCTTAAATGCAGGCTCCCGCAAGCTCTAAGTCATCATTATAAGGCAGCAATAGGAGCCAATGTACATAAAGAAAATCTCACTGATTTGTTTATTTTTTTCCTGTCACATTGGCAGCCGATGTACCCAACACTTAAAGTGTTGTTTTTAAAGCCAGTGTTTAATTATTTGAGAAAAGTAATGAATGCTATGTAAGATACAGATCCAAAGATAGTCAGGACCGAGTTTACTTTTGAAAATATATATACGCATATACATAATATTATAACAACACTCACCCTTTATTTAGCTCATTAGCTCGTAACAATGCAGACTACGAATTGACCACTTAACCTGAATAACAGAGAAACACTGTAAGTGTCTAGTTCGCCTGGCATTACACTTTCTAGTCTGTCATTTAGTCATCTAATAAGTCTGTTATTTAAATCATCCACTAAGTCTATTATTTAATCATCTATCTATTACTGAACAATAATCATAACAACCCCTGGTACCAAAGCTGTCTCCCACTTAACATAGCAACTCTATTTCACCTGGGAATGTCTCATGATGATATTACCTCTCAATTACTCGTACTCTCATGGCTATACAAAATATCATCACTACAGGGTTTGCATTGCCACCGCCCGCTTACCATCCCGGTAGCACGGATCATAATACAGCAGTCCGAGCGATGCCCACTTGTCCTGCAACTGTACCCCAGGGGTAATAATCATGCCTTCAGGTGTCCTCGCCCTACATTTGTGCACCCGACCCAAGGCCATTCCCAACCTCTATGTTGACTAGACAAAGCAGCCCAAAATATTACATGGGGTTACATCACTCTAGTAACCACCCGCCCTGAGGCTCACCCTGTATATGTCTTTCTTTGTTTTCAGTCTATCTACAACTAATTAACCCCAATTTCTTAATCTACTGAAAACTAATACCTTAAGCAACCAAACACTTAGTGAGGAGGAGTCACCTGTATAAAACACCAATTAAGACACAACACAGATAACAAACCACACGTCTGCACTGTTACTATATTAACTACGAAATACTATTGATTCTTAAATTTCAGTATGTGCTAGGGTTTTGTTTATTTTATTAAGTCCCAACAGAGAGCCTGCTTATCTGAGCCAACGTTCGGGCGAAGCATAAAGTACAAAGGCAAACACTGGTAATACCGATATTGTCATAACTTTTTTAAGAACAAACTTTTTTTCGCAAAAATTGGTACAAATGTATTCTATTCAAAACTATTCAGGCATTATATCTTAATTTTTATGGTATACGTTTTGAAATGATTCAATATTTAAAACTTACTTTACATTCGGCCATCCTGCATGAGACTCGTCCCGAGGCTCCACTCATCTGTCTTTAGTTACTGGAATCACCTTCATCATCCTCTGATAGCTCAACTCCATCAGACCCACTCATCTGATCTGTATCGTCTGATACACCACCTAGAATGCGCCACGGCTTTATTCTGACCACGGCTACAATGTTTTCATATACTCTCTTTTTTCTCATTCACATGGAACCCGGCATGTCACACACTATATACCGATCATTGGGTAACACTTTTTTCACTATTATTGGCCCACTATAAGGTTCTATCAGTTTTTTGGAGCCTATACCAATTTGCTTTAAAATCACGACCAAGTCACCTTCTTGGTACTTGCGTGCATTTTTACGTCTTCTGTTAAAATAGTCTTGTTGTTTAGTTGCTTCTCTTTCAAGCTTCTCACCTACTACAGCTATATGATTTTTCCATATCATAATGCTTTGGTTACTTTATGCAACTTGTATTTTTTTGTGATATGAAATGGCTATATGGCTTAATTAGTTATATTTTTAACAGCAAACCAAATATGATGTAAAATATAAACATGAAAATAATAAAAAATCATTTTATTAAAAATATCACAATAGAACATTTGCTCAACAGTTTTGTTAAAATATAAAACACTTCAATACTATCATAAAGGGTCAATTTAGAATAATAATTTATCAATTTGTATTTGGTTTCCACACTTTAATCACACGATCCTGACTACCAGTCGCGATGAATTCCCTTTCCAGAGATATGTCTAAAGCCATGATAGCATCTGCAATTAAAAAAATAAGTGAATTACAGTGTGAACATTGGTATTTCAAACCAACTTTTTTTACAGATCATTACCAGAACAACATATTTCTGGGTAGGTATTTAGGTACTAACAATAATTTAACGTGTAAGAATAGTCATTATTTTCTTAAAATAAAAATAGAATATATCTGCTTGAATAAAATAACAAGAAAATAGAACAGTATAAGTTCGATTTAGTTCTTCTTATATAGGACAAGGACAAAATTGCTAAAAAATATTAAAATAAATGCAAAAAAATCATGTTACTGATTTACTATTTATTATTAGTAGACGGAAGCAGACAAAATACTAAATTAATGAGGAAAAGTAAAATTTCGTACATGGAATATTATGCTAAATGCTATACCACCTAGTTCAAATTTAGGAATTAGTCTATAGGCCATTGTTAGCAATTATAAAGTCTTGTCAGTTTGTGAAATACTAATCAATAATGAAATCATATTGCCACCACTGGCAATACCATTGTAATTGACAATTATGCTGAAGTATCACTTCAACTGTATCACAATCAAACCGCAACTTGAAATTATATTATAGTAATATTTTCATGTTGTACTGCCTCAATACTACAACAAATATCACTGAAATCTAAATATTTTAAACACATTACCTGAGTGGGCTTTGACTTCCAAGAGCAGCCTAACTTCAAAAATATCCCATATCGACAGAACCCCATCCTCACATCCCAACACCAGTAAAAATTCATTCCACTTTAATGAAGAAATGCTTGACTTTAAAGTCTTGTTAAACACGGGCATTCCTGAATTTATGTCAATTATCTGGAAGAGTTTGTCGCTGCTGCCTATAGCAAGTTTTAATCCGTCAGGACTGTAGCTAAGTGCTTTAATACTGGAAGAGTGCTTGTCATATTTCTTAAATAAGCTAAAATTCGTAGTCTCCCATACATAGATCTCTCCATCTTCAGTACCAACTGCAAGATACTTATTTTCCCTAAAGTAAAGAAAATTGTGATCAGTTAAATAATTGCTATATTTTGTTCTACTCCAAAAAACTCTCGACCGTAAAATATGGATATTTGTGTATTAAATAGGCTAACTAATTTTCTGTATGTATTTTGAAAGTAACATTTCAAATTATTCAATTGGTTAAAATAAACGAAACTTACAAAAGTTTTACTTTTATATGATCCACCATTTACAGCAGAATGTTCACTATTTTATATAGCACCCTGTATCTTTCATATATTTATATATTATATTTTATAAACATATATAAAGTAATTTATGCATAGTATAATTCGTAAATAATGGTTAGTAAGTTTGCTTATATGCTCTTTCTCTTAACAACAATCACTTGTTTTTTGCGGATGACTTGAAGTTGTTTTTGAACATATCTACTGTCGACGATTGTTCAGTGCTTCAGGCTCTCTTAAATCGTGTTGTTACATGGTGTGCGGATAATCACCTAGTATTAAATATAAACAAATGTAAGGTTTGCTCTTTCACACTCAAAACTCAACCTTTTCTATTTAATTATTCTATCAATTCGGTGCCATTAGCACGCAGCAATAATAAAGGACCTTGGTGTCCTTTTTGACGATAGATTATCTTTCTCTAACCATATAGCTGAAATAACTAATAGTGCATATAGAGCTCTTGGCTTTATTATTAGAAACTCATCATCCCTTAATGATGCTACTGCTTTAAAATGTCTCTATTTTTCTTTAGTGCGCCCTAAATTGGAATATTGCAGTCTAATTTGGCACCCTTATTATAATATTCACATTTGTCATATTGAAAGAATACAGCGGTGTTTTCTGAAATTTTTGTCGTATCGAATTGATCTTTACTTTCCTGTTAGAGGTTATGAACATAGTCTGCTTCTGCAAAGATTTAACATTCAGTCTCTAAGTGCAAGAAGGTCACTCGCTAGCTTGTCATATTTATTTAAGCTGTTTCATGGGGACGTTGATTCTCCTACTTTGCTGAGTATGTTTAATATGCGAGTGCCCAGACAGGGTTCTCGTGTTGATCATACATTTTATTGTCAAAATGCTAGAACTAATTTACTTTTAAAATCCCCAGTACATATAATGTCAAAAAATTTTAATCTTATTTGTAATGTTTGCGACATTCATAATTGTAGTCTCAATGAATTGTTAGGTTTGGGACTGTTTCATTTTAATTAAAATTAAATTGTAGTAGCTCGTAGCATATCCTTTTCTTTTTTATTTTTGCTTTTGTTTTCTCTTTTTTTTTTGTTATTAAGTTTGTCTTAGTTTAAAATTACATTTTAACAATTCACTTATTGCCAAAAGCTTTGTACATCAAGGAATTTCTATTATTTATAATGCTAACAACTAAATGAAAAATCTTTAATATTTTTTACTTACCTGTCGAAACACAGGCAAGTCACCTGTGAATTGTGATCAATCTGTTTCTGTAGGCACTGTATAGGTTTAATAACTCCATCAATATTAAGGCCTTTCCATATTTTCACAGTGCAATCTCCACTTCCAGATACCAATAGGTTGACTTTTGGACCAAAAGACATACAAGTGATAGCATCTTCGTGTGCTAATACACTTTCCTTCACCTTTCCGTAGTCTAGGTCATATAATAATCTAGAACAGTAGACGGAACACTATTTAAATTAGTACAAAAGTGATAATAAAAAATGATGTAAATTGACTAACTATGAGGGAGATAAAATTAAAAATAACCTAAACATCTTTTAGTTCAAAGATGTAACAACGTTCATGATGTTAGATAGAAAGAACAAAGTATAGTGCAACTTTTCTAAAACCAAACAATTTGATTAAGACTTAATAATTTAATTCACAAGTTACATTGAGAAGTACCCCACACCAAAAATTTATTACTAAAATAATACTGGGGCTTTCCAGTTTTTCCTAATAACACCAAAACCTTATCTTTTTCATCAAATTCAAAAAATTTTAATAGTTTACAGAATTATCAGTGTCCTGGAATAGTAAATCACTAATGTGTAAAAAATTAAGGATTTCTCATATTGTCACCTTATCAAATTTGGTACAACACTCGTCAGCTTAAATTCACGTGCTACTGTGAAGATGTACCCAAGAGAGAACGATGCAAACTGTGGCGACTTTAAGCTGATGAGTGTTGTGCCTACCTAATAATGAGAAATCTCTATTACATCTATTACAGTAAAGATGGTTAGGAAATGAGTTAATTAATTTAGTAAATTTTACAAATACTAATTTATTTTTAAAAATATCAGTTATTTAAATTTGAAAACAAACTTAAAGGTTAGGAAATTCCTGGAATAGTCAAGGAATTTCGATTAGTCAGTTCTAGGAAAAATAACATTTTAATAAATATTTAAATATGTCTGGATAAAATTAATTGAATGTATGTTTTCTTCTATACAGATTCTCAAAATATGTGCCTACTGTCCTGTCTCCTGATAAAATTTGTCCTTATATTTTTATTACTAGACACATATAATGGTTTTCACCAAGAAAAATGATTATAAATTGCAGATCGTTTACAGTATTTACGACTTTCCATTTAATCAATGATAAGCCTAATCTCGCTTATAGCAGTAAATAAATTAATTTCCGTTATTTCATATTAATCAGCAACTATATTAATCATACATTTGTTCATAACATTTGCTACTATAAACTGTGCACAAAATAGAACAGCAATAAATAGACGGTGCCAACCAGACAATCAACTTTTTTGTAGCTACCATAATAAGCTGCAATTGTTTAGTGACAAACGCTAATTGTCTATTATTGGCCTTTTGTCTAAAGAGTAAAAAGCTGAGAATTATCAAAGTAGTTAGCACACCTTTTAACTTATAATCGATAGCTGACTCATTAATAGTCGATAATTTTCTATAATCTCAAATAAATTTCAACTTAAATTAACTTGCTCAAAAGAACTAAACAGCTTGAACCATCTGGGAGATTATTAACCGATCCATCACTATAAAAAATTTTATATCAATATTTACAGGAAAACTAATTATATAAATAAATTTAAAATCTCTCAGTAATAATTATTAAAATACTAATAAAATCATGTAAAAATTAAGCTATTGCATAATACTGAAAGTTACTCATACTACTTACATTTGGTTGTCCCAACTTCCAATAACCAAAACGTTAATGTTAGGAAGCTGAATACAACTGCTAAGCGGCATGTTTCCTATATTAGCACTTCTGGTTTGCTTGTTTTGAGGCAAAGAAAACACCTTGAGTTTGGAGTCGTATCCGACTGAGGTTATGTGAGTACCATCATCACTTATAAAAATATGACTTACTGTATTCTTGTGAGAATTAAAACTAGTCTGTAAGCAGAGTTCCGTCATGGTCTTCCATTTATCTAAGATAAGAACATTTGTATTAAAGTACAAATAAGAATTTTCCATAAAATGGAAACAGAAAATTATATAAAATCATTGATTACGGTAATCGGTGGTATGATTATGGTACTCATTGGTATAAAAAGACGTAGTTATTATACACCAACATATTTAGTAAAAGACAAAGAAAACTAAATTAAACCTATTTTATTTTGAGATTTTCAATTCATAACTAACTACTCTAAATTTCATTATTCATTGTAATTTAATTTATTTTAACCATTTCCACAAGAATTAAAAACTTGATCTTTCCATACAAATCTGTTTTATTTCCTTTATCATATCAATTTGTGATCATATAAATTTATTACTTTGCTAATGCAAATAATCCTATAATTTTTATAATATTCTATTTAGTGTAATTTTTGTAAACGTTGTACAAATTTATTCAACACAACATTTTTATAAGCAACTGTTTACCTTCAGATTTTGTTTGATCTTGTTCAATTTGATAAGGCTCAGTCAACAGTTTTGTTTCAACTTTACGTTGAGGATGAGGTACTTTGAATACTTGCTTCGGTATCTGCCCAAATTCCATGATTTGAACCTCCAATGCGTGCCTCTCGTTTAGGTCTGTTATAGAATCTAAGTCCACGTTCCCCTCATAACAAAGATGATAAAATACTAAAACAAGATATTTAAGACAACAAGCAGAAAATCTTTGCATTCCTCTTACAATTCTTAGCTTTGACAGCTTCCTCTCCCTTTTGTTTGTAACCGAAAATGAGGTCAATCCACTTATGTAAATTTTTGGAAACAATATCGCTCTCTAAGGCATCTCTCAATTTTTGTATCATGTACTTAGGAGTGTCAGCCCAAGGAGGCAGTTCTACATCATCCACTTTTGCATTGTTATGTCGATAACCAAAATTAATTCCCATGCTATTGACCAGAAATTTTCCTTCTTGCGATACATCATAAAATTCAGGGATCAATTCTTTAAAATCAGACATATTCGTTTGGCAGTTCTTAAAAGCATCAGCTACTGAATTGAACATTCTGTCAGGATGGTCAAATCTACCACTTTGAAGACAAAGTACATAGTGAGGATAAAGTCTGGCTAGGTAATATAAAACAAACCCAGGGGTGGAATAATGAGAACCATACATGAACTTTGGGTGGGACATTTCACTGTATCTCTCTAGCAAACGTTGTAAACGAACTTCATTTAAGGCTCCAATAGGTTTGGACAAGTCTCGATAATTGTCTGGATTATTAAGGTCTAATTCTTCACTAGCATAATTGGAGATAATCCAAGGAAAAACTGGATATTGTGTCAGATCATTTATTGTTCGGTCACCAAGGCTTAAAATGTATTAACAGGCAAATAATTCGACTAATAATAGACTAAAATTAATCTTTAAAACTTTGTAACCATCTTTTTTCTATTTTAGGCAAAAAAGTATAATTTAGTTTGAAGAAAAACTATGTCAGATATCAATATTACTGTTTAAAACCACAGAAATGTAAACAATATGTGTTATCAAGTATTTTTATTGATACTGATATGCAAGATCCATGTTTACCAAAGAAACAACCAATGTTTATCGTTGTGATATTTAACATACCTACATATTTGCTATAAAAACAAACTTACCTATTTATGTATAAAAGATAGTCATAGTTTGAAACAATACCGTTTTGCCATTGGAGTGTCATAACATCCTGTTGTATTTCATTTAATTTCAGTTCAGGTTGTTGTAATAAGTTATCGTAAAATTCATCTCTTAATCTCTGATTTTTAAAAGATAAATAAATATGAGGATTTGAAGAATTTTCGTTGGAGTAAATTTCTAGGCCCTAAAAAATAATAATACAAGGACCCTAAATGTATTTTTGTGGGTATTTCAATTTTTAAACTTACAATTTGTTGCAAAAGAAACCTCCTTTTTACTATTACTTTAATACTGTTTAAATCAATTTTTAGCACTGGATACTGAAATGAATATTTTAAAATTATTATAATACTACTAAAATTTAAACTGATACCTGTATAGTGAACTATAATAAGTATTTTTTCTTTTTTCAATAAACTAAACTAAACAATTCTGATATTGAACAAACTTTTTATTCGACAAAATTACCTGTTCTATATTATTGTATGGTTGAAAACATAAACGGGAAGTTGATAATAATATTCTTCCAGGATTTACCACTAAGGGCGTAACTTTGTCGGCTTGGGTTTCCATCACAACTTTTTCATAAAGATCTAACCACAAAGGGTTAAAACTCACCCTAGCCTGTCTAGAATGAACTATCGTTGCTATCTAAAAAGTATATACATTTATTTATTACTGAGCACACTAAACAGCCAACCAAATGGTAACTACATATCTTAAAACTACTTAAATTAACTACAAACAACATCAAAACTAAACAAATAGAGAGAAACAAAATTCACCATCACATGAGCTCTAAACTCTAGGGAGAGACCTTTGTTTTTAAAGTATTGAAGCTATTTAGTATTGAAAATATCAAGTGAAAAAATATTATTAAAACTACAAGTCATACAATCTGCTATAGCTGTGAATCCATACTGGGTTCTGTGTGATCTAACAAAAAATATGTGTTCTTGTCTTGTGTTTCTAGGAAAAAGTTGAGCATTTTCTCGCCGAACTTTTAAACTTTGTAGCCTACATAACTGAAGTCTAACTGGTGAAGATACATTTTCATAGAGAAAATTAATTTTCCATATCAGACATTTTGTGAATTTATTCTGAACATACATACCTACATTCTACAAATATGGATTGGAATACAGATAGAACAATTTTAAAATGATGTAATGGACCTATCTACTACATTAATAATTAAAACATAATTTGTGTAAAAAAAAAACAACCTAATGAAGTAAAATTTGAATAACTTACCATATCTGCTTGTTCAGCAGCGGGTAAGGTGCTGGCCCTATGAAGTTGACAAATTGGTGGTAAGCAGTTCATGATATTAGCATAGTTCAACAGAAATAAAAAATTTGCAGATTCTTTAAACTCGTAAGGGGCTATGATATTCCTCTCCAACATTTCAATATATTCTCTGCAATTCACACTTAGAACATTGTTGCTTTGCAAAAACTTTGCGCTTCCCTTCCATTGCTCAATAATAACACAATCTTTTAACTGTATTTTTATCATAGGTTTGTTTATATCTTTTGGATCGAATACCAGTGACTTCGAGCACATTTTGAGTCGTCCATCCTGCTTTTTAATGTCATATGTTTTAGGGGTTGTGTCAGGTGGAATGAAAATCGCACTATAATCTTCAAAATATATTTCGCCAGGATCGAGTTGCAATAAAGAAAATCTATGTTAAAAAAAGTATTAGGTAGCCACTTAATGAAAAAAAAAAAAATCAAATGAAAAAAAAATAAAAAATCACAATTAAAAGCGTCTTCCTTACGAAGTTTCCTCCTTAAAGTTTTAGTTGAGATTAAGAAGACGCGACAACCTTAATATATATTTTTTTAATGAAAACACTAAAAATACAACACTCAAATACCCAATATAAAAAAATTACCTTCCTCTATCCATTTTATTTTTCACACTCGCCAAGTTATATCAACACCGGATTTACAATTACAACACTAATTGGAAAATTTACCATTTTCGTCTTAAGAGGTTACGACACAAACTTACAACAAAATACATATACACACAATAACAAATTAAGTATTTCAATATTTATTCATCTGTAAAATTTCATTTTTGACAGTTAGTGAAATCTAACCTCAATTCTCAATTAAGATGTCACTGGATATCACGACAATAATGGGAATGGGCGTATTCTATTTGTCTCGCAAGTGTGTAATTTTTCTAAATATTTTTATTTGTTGACGATAATTTGTTGTTCGTTGTGACAGCCAGAACACATTAAGTGTGAAGATCATACATTGCGTTTTCGCCGCTCCGGTGGAACCGGTACTCATAAATTAATTACCAAAGAATTTAATTACCGTGCCTTTACTGTTGGGCGGGTTATATACGCAGCATGATGCCGGTTGCCGCGGCAGAAACGCAGTGTGTGATCCCGCATCCCGCCAATTAAAAAGATGCATGTACCCTATTCATTGCCGCAGGCCGCAGAGCACACAGGTTCCACTGGAACTGGAGCGGCGAAAACGAAATGTATGATGATGATCGTACATCGTACACTAAAATAATTAAACTGTTAGTTTGTAAAAAGAAAATAACGAGAAACATACATAAAGAATAGAGACGTAATACAAAAACACGAATATAAAGAATAATATACATAGAACATAGAAAATAATAAATATTTAATTTTCTATGACATACAGAAATTGATTCAGCCATAACAAATATAAGAGATAGATCCAGCCCAGCGAAGCGAAAGCGCCCAGCACACAGATTAATCGGTAAAACAGGATGTCCACGTTCCACCTTTTTTGGTTTGCGTCTATGAGCATTACTTAGCAAAATTTGACACTGTAGATTTGAGATTTGTTTTCGTCTTTCTATAAGTTTTCAAAAGTTACGTTAGTTAATTGCAACATGGGTGTTACTGAAACCGACGTAGAAATGAAAAATGCAGATAGCCCTCCAGGTTTAGAGGCTGGAGATTCTAAACGTGATGTGGATTTGCAAAGTTTACTGGAAATTCGAGAGCATGCAAGGCAAATTGAAAAAGCGGTAGCCAACAAAGAAAATCGCTTTATTTTAAGAGTACTAAGGTGTCTCCCAAATACCAGGAGAAAACTGAACGGAGCAGTCCTAAGAAATTTAATAAATCAAGTTTACCCTGTGTCCGAAAGAGAATCGTTGCTAAATTTTGTTGAAGAAGCCACTGGAGAAATAGACAATGCTCAAGCAAGAGCAAGATCTGCTGTCAAGTCTCCTGTACCCGAGGTCGATGCTTACATAAACCTATTAATTTTGGTACGTTTAATTGATACTAACAAACTGCAAGAAGCAGAACGGTGCTCACAAGCTTTAATGTCTAAAATCACCAGTCAGAATAGGCGTTCTATAGATCATATTGCAGCTAAGTGCTATTTTTACCACTCCCGGGTGGCAGAACTAACCAATAAGTTGGATTCTATAAGAGCCTTTTTACATTCTCGTTTACGCACTGCTACATTAAGAAATGATTTTGAAGGTCAAGCTGTACTTATAAACTGTCTGTTGAGAAATTACCTGCATTACTCTCTATATGATCAAGCTGATAAGTTAGTAAGTAAATGTGTTTTCCCTGATACAGCAAGTAATAATGAATGGGCTAGATTTCTATATTATTTGGGACGTATTAAATCTGCGCGATTAGAATACAGTGTTGCCCACAAACATTTAGTACAGGCCATGAGGAAAGCACCACAAAATGCTGCTGTTGGTTTTCGCCAGACAGTTCAGAAGCTTACAGTAGTCGTTGAATTATTACTGGGGGACATCCCAGAAAGACAAATCTTCAGGCAGGCTAGTATGCGACATTCACTGGCACCGTATTTTCAACTAACCCAAGCCGTAAGAATGGGTAATTTACATCGCTTTGGAGAGGTACTGGAAAACTTTGGTCCACAATTCAGGCAGGACCATACTTTTACTCTCATTCTGCGCTTACGTCACAATGTCATTAAAACAGCTATTCGTTCTATCGGGTTGTCTTACTCCAGAATCTCACCACAAGACATTGCGAAAAAGCTTGGCCTGGATTCCGCGGAAGACGCAGAGTTCATTGTGGCCAAAGCGATAAGGGATGGAGTTATTGAAGCAACATTGGACCCTCAAGGAGGATACATGCGCAGCAAAGAGAGTACCGATATTTATTGCACAAAAGAGCCTCAGATGGCTTTCCATCAACGTATATCATTTTGCCTGGATTTGCATAATCAGAGTGTGAAGGCTATGCGATATCCACCTAAAGCTTATGGCAAAGAACTGGAATCAGCAGAAGAAAGAAGGGAACGGGAACAGCAGGATTTAGAATTGGCCAAAGAAATGGCCGAGGAAGATGATGATGGTTTCCCCTAAGTTATTCAATTATAATTATAAAAAATAATATTGGCTTTTTTTGCATTATATTTTATAGATCAATAAAATCTTATTTAACTCCCAAAACTGTTCTTTTTAATTATACATAAACTTTAACTTTATTTGCCGTAAATAAAAACATGCAAACAATGATTTTAGCGTGAAACACGTGTGATAAGAAAGAGCCGTGTCGCTGTTGGGTGCTTCGTCGGTCAAGCTGATGCAGTCACATGACTTAATGTTGAGGTGCAGACTTGTCTTATCAGTGCAAAGTTGCATATGAATCAAGTTCGAATTTGATTACTTGTATTTGAATGTGTGTTGCTTTTCATTTAATATAATTCAATAGTTTAGTGTAATAATTTGTTTTAGTTTAAAATTGTATTTGTACGAGTAATTTGTAGTATTGTATAGTATGTATCTAAAATATTTGAAACTTGCAAGCAGCTTATCTAGTTTGTCAGAATAAACTTACTAAATACAGAATAAAGTTATTTTCAAGGAATATACCTACATTATGTGGTATGGTATTTAATGCGGCCGTACCAATTGCAACAATAGTTTGGACTAACTTTGGTCATCGTTGTACAGTTGGCAGCTGTAGCTTAATAAACTTTTAGTTCTATTAAACTCTGTGTAAACACTTGAATGTATATTAATATTTCTAAGGACAAATAATACTAAACATTGAATAAAACAAAAATTCTATTAAAAAATTCAAACCAAAAATAAATTGGAACAGGAAAAGTATTTCTTTTATGTCGGTTATATACCTAGAGATGACCTGCACCTAGTGGCACAGTTAGTTAAATTACTTCTAACAGTTTGATATTGGTAGCAAAACAATTTTAAAACTAGACGTTATAACTTGTTGAAATATTAAAAATGTTACAACTTGTGTGAATGAGCATTGAAAAAACTTACCAAAAGTAATTGGACAAATTACCCAATTGATTTTCTATTTTGGAAAGTCTACCGACTACCATATGTATGTACATATTAATTATTAATATTAGCAAATTTGCTGCTTCACATCAAATATTTGACTAGGAACTGAAGATAAAGTCAAACTTAAAATGGACTATTAAATAACCTCTATACCAAAACCTTTTAGTAAACTAATTATTTGTATTTAATAAACATTATTCCTCTTGCTTTAAAAGTATGTTACTTTTCCTTAGTTTTTCTGAGTGAAAAATAAGACACAAACGTTGTTAGAAAAACTTTATTTTTTAATTAATCTCATTTTAAGTTAAACTTCCAGTCAGACTGATTGTATTATAAATATATCAATATTTAATATTAACTAATGTAACTACAAGTCACTATATACAGTAAAACCTCATGGTAATTTACAGAACAATATTTATATATGTATATAGAAAGACCATCTCGATATTTCAAGATAAAAAATCACAACAAAGAATTTAATAATATAAATTAAAAATACAAGTTACTTTAAAAATAAATAATGGCAAAATGAACTAATCTACATGAAAACAAAACTAAATTTGGTATACTCCGCGAGGAAATTCAGTTCAAAACATATTAAAATGTTTCCAACGATACAACATACTATATTATAAATTACAATAAAATGGTGATCATGATTAAAATATTTTAAAATAGAGTTTTAACAAAAAGACTTTGTATACACACATCTTTTAACAATTCCTATTTAACAATAAATTAACAAATTAAGATCTAATTGAATATCTTCGTTTTGCAATCACTTGACTGCTAGTGTTTATAAAAATTTATCAAGAACTGGAATGTAAGAATAATAGAACTATTACCATTGATCATTAATTTATACTGTTTCATCTTGATTGTGAAAAATTATTCTTGATAAGCATTAAACCCAATAAAAAGTAAACACACTATAAATATGTGCGATCTTCAGATTCCCAATAAAATTAATAGTATGGAGTATGGACTGAGTTTTTTTTAACCTACAAAAATTGCGTGGTGAATGAAGAGTCCCACGTTTAAACAAGACATTTTCACAATGGTTTTTTCTGTTACTGATTAATCATCAAGTAGCACTAAACGAAAAAACTTTTCATATCGATTGACACTAATATAAATTGATGATCAATACAAATTTTCTTCAGTAACGGCTTCTGACTATAATTATTGTGTTCATTTATAGAGCCTAATTAACACACATCAAGAAAGCTATATATATAAATTCAAGCTGTCAAAGTATAACTAAATTGAAAAAGAAAAATAATTTATATCTTCCAGAAACCGCCACCTTTTATATTTTAAACTTATAACACACATTACTTAATTATTCGAACAGATCAAGCAGTACCTGCGGAGTCAGTGTTAGAAAAAGATGGAGTAGTAATTTTGAAGTATTATATAAAAATAGCAGAAGTGTGATTATAAAAACATTTGGAAAAAATAAAAGTGGTCTATTGGTTAACAAGTTTTTATGACGTCACAATTTCATTTGATGCTAAGGTATTGGGAGTAGTTTACTAACAAGACCAAAGCCTTTATACAACTTGCAGTCAGGATAAAACATATTTTTATGATCTAACATCTGAATCGGATATTATCAAGTATGAATAGAAACACTGAAACTGTGGGAAAATTTATTAATAAAAATGCAAAAATTGTAATGTCTATTTTAAATCAGAACTGAACTTTTCTGCATCATTATAAAACTCAAAACTCATATTTCATAATTTCATTTTAATATTTTATTATCTTTTAATCAAATCAGAAAGATTTTTTAAGAAAATTACAGTGCTTTAAAACTTGTGAAATTGTATACAGAAAGAATTTTTAGTTTTCAGTGATATTATTAAAATAAAGTAATACATACCATTCATAAAATATGAGTATAGTTGTGATTTATACTAGATCTTAGTAAGTAGTAGGTCAATCGTTTTAAAATTTTCTGCACATTTTTAAGTCTTTTACTCATTTGTTACTTCCAGTTTCACCCCAAAAATATTTTTAAATTGAACACGGTGTATTTAAAAACATTTTGGAAGCACTAGGTACTATTATTTTAAAAATTTAAAACAGATATAAAAAAAAAACAATTTCAATACAGATGTTACCGTTTCTATTCCATTAGAAAAGAAAAATATAAAAGCATAGCCGCAATTTATCATATAGCAGCTTCCAAATTCAGAAAAAATAGAAAAAAGTTTTCATAAAATTCTTTTACATACAACAAAATCTGCATATGCTAAATGCTGAATTCTTGAATATTATCAGAGACTTATATTCTATAAGTCTCTGATATTATATAACCTTTGGCGATATTAAATTATTTTCCTTTTCTGTTTACATTTAGAAAAAGTTTTAGGTCTGCTTGTGGAAGATAGGGCAGATCATTAAAAGCTCAAGTAATTAATTGGTAGACACGAATCTTGTTTGATCTCTTATAATATGAAAATTTACTCGGTGATATGGAAGTGCCAATAAAAAACACTTATTCATGGAAGAGTTTGTCTTTACACATTCTTTTATGTCCAAATATTGTACAATGGTAAGACATTGAAAGGATATCAATCGTTGTTAATGTTTAATTCAAATAGAATAATATTGTCGCTACACTACGATACAAATTTGTTAAAACTTTTAGTCGATAACTATCTATTAAAAGAATACAGTTACTACAATTCCCTCTAAAATGGCATGTATAGAAAGTAAGCAAAAAAAAATGGTCCAGCCATCATGCTCGACTAATAAATCTGATTTCCACTATGTTAAGAGAAAAATCTTAATAAAAACTAATACATTGAAATTTACTACTACTCATACTTAATAACACTTTTATTTCGTAATTTACATGATATTTGTCAATCTGTCACAAATTACTGCTTCCCATTCCTCATTTGTCTCGACTTTTTTAACTATATATATAATCAATGAGTTGTAAAAAGCACTTTATTGATATAATTCAAATACATTTTTTATAACCAATCTAACCAACTTTTATTTTGCTTTTACAATAATAAAAAAATCAATAAATGAATAAACATGATACTTAATCTGTATATGGCGACATTATCTTTGCAATAAGTACTGTTTAAAAAATCCTGGACTGAAAAAATATGATAAAAACCATACGCCGTCTATAAAACACCTGGAGATTCTCGAATTTTAAAAAATTGGCAATTTATATAAAATTGTATAAAAACATGACTAAAAACCGTTCAAGGTAAAATAAGAGAAAAACAAAAGGCATATAAATAATACCAAACAAGAAAAAATAAAGTATGACTTTTTACATAATAATTACATGATTTTAAACCTATATTACACATTTCAAACAGCATGGTAACTGTTCAGATCACTGGGTAAAGTCATTCAACTGTACAAACTACACACTATCATTTCTCTGGATCGGGTAATGACGAGTACTCTAACTGATAGGTCTTCTTTTGGGTGATCTCCTCGATATTCTGGCTAGCGCACTCGGTGCCCACATGGTTTGGCGCACCGCAATTGTAGCAACCAGGAGGAGTCCTTGGAGGATAATGGCTGGAAATTATAAGGGACATATAAGGATAAGTGTAAGTAGGGAAGGAGTTGTCGGTCGGATAGTTCTGGTACTGAGGTGTGAAAGTGGGTCTGTAAGCTTGGGTGTAATGGAACATTGACCTGTTGGGGGGAAGGGCCGTGAACGGCTGGGGAAAACTATAAGGCACAGAGCTGCTGCTGAATGTTGGAGGGGGCGGCGGCGTCGTGGTGTTGTGAATAGGGGGGCCCGAATTGACTCCAAACTGCGGCATTCCGTTAGCTCTGGACTTGATATCACCTCGACCTGGCCCATGTGGCGTACTGGCCGGCGTGGTAGACGGCGTGCCAGGAGGCGTCCCATTTGGGCTGCTATTGCTCGATGAATTTGACTGATGCAGCGAGTTCTCGCCGTCTAGATTTAGAGCTTGCATTTGTTCGACAAGGAAAGGTTTAACATTTCCTAGAAAATGGGGAAACCTAATGCCGTTCGGCTTCACCTCGGGATTGAGAGGAGGCGCTTGCTGAGGCCATATTAGGTGTTTCTCTTCCTCTATTGAGCTTAACTGCAAAGTGAGAGCAATTAAAACACAATACGGCCAAGTGCTTCCTGAAGAGACTGACTCTAAGTAAATCTTTACAATTTCAAGCAGATGGCTATGGCCTTGGAAATCTGAGGAAACCAGAAACTGAAATCCTATCGATTAACCGAGAAAAAAGGCCAAAGTACTTTGCAAATAATTGAAATAATTATAAATGTATATTATATAGATATAATGCAACATTTCAGATGATAAAGTTGTTCAGTATACTTTTATGAACTGCTGATTTATATAATAGTGTCCCTTTCAAAATAAAACATCTCTTAATAAATAGAAAACAGAAATATAAAATCATATGGCAGGTCGATATTTGTTTCATGAGGCACAACTTTCAAATCACTATTTACTTCCCAGTCAAACATTTTTAAATGGTAGTAGGGATTGAGTAAGATCTCGTGTTGAAGGTATTCTGATTATCTATTCAGTAATGTACACAATCTTAAATGGGTCAAACGATTTTCGAGAAATTGGTTTTTGAAGTTTTTCTTGTATATTTTTTTTACTATTCTTCTTGTTTCGTGTAGACCCACGATTATTATTATTAGTGAATTTTTTATTGAGAAGTCCTGTAAATGGTAATGAAATAAATAATAATACAACATCATAGCATAAATTTTCAATTTTCGCATACGTTCCATTAAGTCAAAAATCTAATTACTAAAAAAACACCACATAAATTAGACAATCTCCAATTATAAAGCCAACGGCTGTTCGGAAAGGAGTTACACATTAAAAAATGTAGACAAACATCCCAAACCCAGACACTGCCACTGATGAAACGCAGGATCGAATTCAGTCCATTTAAGGCAGTGTAAATGAAAAATGCTGCAAAAACATGCTCTTGCCAACTGTGCAACCGTAGCGATAAACATATACATACGGGACATACTTTTAATACATACTTAGGATAAGTTAGACAAAATCTTTCATTCTAATAATGAGCAGGAGAAAATTAATTTCCTTTGTTCTAAAGAGACCAGGTGTATTTTTTCATGATATAAAAAGTAGGTGATGAATATCATTAAATAACGCCATAGACATTACAGTCACTTTGAAAAAATTCCTAAAACTTGTTATATTATTGTGCGAAACTTAATGTACTATTTACATGATGTAACTTTTTCAAATTTGTCAGTTCTTCGAAAATAAATTGAGTAAAATAACCACCCAAGCTCCTATTGTAATTTAACTTTGAGTGAAGGTACCAGTTAAGTTTTTAAAATAAAAATTGATCTATTACCAAGTTTGTATATTTCTTTTTTGTTTTCAAGATATTGAAGATATTTCATGTTAAATGGGACACCCTGTATAAGATATTTATTAAAAACTATGGGAATTAATCTAATGTTACATATTGAAATGATTAAATAAATGCTTAAAGTGATATTCTTTATTTGGCTTCATTGTGAGATGTATGATGGGGGAAGTATATAGAATTTAAGGTTATGCATCAGGAACAGTTATCAGTACTGTATGTTTGTGGATTGACCATTTTATTCAAAAGCTTGCTGTGCAAAAATTATTCGGTGCAATTGAATATACTTATTAACTACATTTTCTAGACCTGAATATCTGGGTTTATTTGTAATTTTGAAATTTTATATAGGAGACAGAGCGTTTCAGAGTCGGTTTTTATAACGCGGTGATGTAAATAATTTTTTATAACTATTTTAGAATATAGACATTCTGATGACCTCTTATTAGTTTATTCTCTTTGGTAATAGTAAAAAAATAAAAAAATATGTAGTATATAACATGTTAAGAATGGCTACTCTGCACTCATGCTCAAACCAACTTTCTCCTTGTATGGAATCTGCCACATTCCAAACTTGTATAGTGCGATTCAGAATTAATCAAAGTGGAATGACCTCGCCGATCTGGTAAAATGCGGTGAAGCATGGGCGTGCGTATTCTGTTTTACCATTGGGCACATTTCAGTTAATATATACTCGTATACTATTCTATAGAATACTTCTAGTATATGCATTTCCACTTTTTTAACTAACACAAATAAGTATAAACACTGACACAAAGAATAAATACACTGATAATTTTACCACAAATTTTTACCGTTAAGAAACGCGCTCGAAATAACCCAATATCACGCCACTGCTTCCTCTGTACTCAAGCGCAGTCGCTTGTTGGTTCCCATTGGTTCCTGATTCGACCAATCAACGTCGTTGAAGCTCAGAAAAAAAGAAAGGGAAAATGCAAGAATATGTATGTTAAATAAGGATGAACAGCTTGTCGTCAACTTTACGGCGTTCGCAGTTGCCAAATACTTGGAAATTCCTTGATATTATCACCGAACATAAACAAAGTCTTTGTTTATGTTCGGTGATATTAAGTAAAAGACAAATTAAACATTGTGTTTGCTCTAATAAAGTACAATAGGGATAAGGGACGTTAAAGGCAAGTAAAAAAATGGGTAAATAAGGTAATTAATACGTTTCCTGTTTTAAATAAGAATACTTTAGAAATAAATGTGACAACACCGATCTACTCTTTTTCCGGTCATTGCACTTTGATTATTTCTAGCGTGTAGTTTAGTAGAACATACTTTTCTAAAAGGCAAGGACCTTTTTTTAAAAAAAATATGGTGGTATGGTACTTAACTCAGTTAGGACCTAAAATAAAACATTTGGGACTCATGTATATCTAAATGTTTTGAAAGAAACATTGATCTCATTTAGATATTCCAAGAAATATATAGAAAACACTCTATATACTAGTATTTCAGCTTATTAGGCCTTTTTCAATAGAGTAAATGTCTATTACTAAACATTTCCAAGCGATTTTTCGTTATTTATTTGTTTACGAGCACCTACCCCCGATTGATCCTACAATCTGGTAAAGCCCGAGTTTTTATTACCTTTTCTAAGAAGGGCGAGAGTGTAAAATCTATCTAATCATTCGTAGTACAAGGATTTATAATTAAAGATTTTTTAATTTCTAATTGCTCTAACAGATATAAGCGTTTTCCTTTCTTTTCACGATGCAGTACCTTTACATTTTTCTGATCTATAAAATGATTTTTTTCTATACAATGCGCCGAAAATCCTGAATTTTTTGCGTTATTTAATATGGATTTTTTAAGTTCATTTACTCTAGTTTCAATACTTCTACCGGTTTGACCCATATACACCCGCTTGGAAATGTTTAGTTAATAAACATTTACTCTATTGAAAAAGGCGTAATAAGCTGAAATACTAGTATATAGAGTGTTTTCTATATATTTCTTGGAACATCTAAATGAGATCAATGTTTTTTCAAAACAATTATTTTCATGATGTTTCATAAAGAACCATCTGCTTCGAGTATCCACTTTCTCATGTATATCTGTAATTTTACAAATATATCCTCAATAAATTTTACTTTTTACTGTGAATTTTACTACAAAACAAAAAACACAATTTAGCTTTGCATATGGAACTTGTGAGTGCCACCTCTCAGTTAACCAAATAGTAAAGGCAATTTGCCACTGGTATGTAATTAACAAATTACACTGTCTTATAACGCTGCGTAAAAAATAAAAATTACTTTTACATTTAAATACCTTTACTAAGTCGTCCTCAGCCAGTTTTAAGTCGGGGTTGCTGTACGCTGGCAGACTAGATTGAGAGAGCTGGTCCAGAGGCAGCTGCGGCTGCACCGAGACAGCCATGATGTCCAGTGGCAGGGGTGGACCGTTCAAAGGAATGGTGGGTGGCGGGCCAGTGGGGGGAGGCT
The DNA here is from genome assembly GCA_963924545.1 of Pogonocherus hispidulus. Lineage (NCBI taxonomy): Eukaryota > Metazoa > Arthropoda > Insecta > Coleoptera > Cerambycidae > Pogonocherus > Pogonocherus hispidulus. The sequence goes on from OZ004694.1 coordinate 77,736,519, forward strand.
GCAACATCTGTGGCGGGGGTGGGGGTCTGATACTCATGTGAGTCCTGTGAGGTGAGGTGCTCCTGCTCTGGCTAGGCGAGGCCGCCTGACTAACTAGTGGTGATATGGTAGGTGGAGGAAAAGGTGGCACCTGAAAATTATTGTCTTTGATGATGACCATAATAGATGTGATAAGGTCGGATGACTTTAAACATGTGATAATGGTCATTTTTCCAGACACAGGGTAAGTACAAACAAATGCAAAATAAAATATTAATATATTAAACTATTTTTATACTTCTGCATGCAGTACTCGTCTCGTTGCTTCAGTAAGATTTATATTAATGGTGGCGGTACAGTAAACTTTTATGGGACTTTTTATAGACTGGTAGATGTGACAGACTAAAGCAAATACATTACTCAGTTGCCCACGCAAATGTCAGGGCAAACTCAAAGGATTGTATTGAAAGAGAAGAGCTATAACAACATTCGGGTGCCGTTTCATTGCTAACTCTTCTAGTGGAAGATGGACTGAGTAAAACTTTTCAATTCAAGAAACCATAAAATTATTAAATGTAGTAACAATTTCAGTTACTAGTTCAGAAGCAGACATGTGTTCCTCGATGTTAAAGATTATACTTTTTAAAAAGTACAATGAAAGACGACATTAAATGCGCTGAATCTTACCTAATGAGAAGGAATTTTTTAATTAAATTAATAATGTTTGTTTACCGTCAGCTGTTGTTTACATAACAACATATGAATACTTCAAAGATCTAAAATGCTTGTACTAGTTAAAAGGAGGCATTATGTTCATTATATTACCTCATAGTATTAAGGATCCCCCTAACCAATGCGGATAATTCGCAGCACCTGTGGAAATTTGCACCGCTTGCAATTCGCATCATATTGTTTCCACTGCGTTAAATATACAAGTTCAGACCAGCACGATTTTTTTCGTTTAGACTGTGAATTGTTCGCGTATGTATTCGCACAGAATTTTAGTTCGCAATTGGCTGTGTTTTTTCTCGGATCCGTAGTAGTTTCGCAATGTCTTAAATAGGGAAATAATTAATAAAATGCAAAAATCATTGAATTAGTGCAAAAGTATCCTATATTATACGACCTTTCTCATGACGATTACAAAAATATTCCAAAAAAGTAACAAAAATATAACATCGGTTCTCGTCTTTTCGTAATGGCGGTATTAATGTATGAAATTCCCCATATTGTCGTCTTTCTTGATTAATATCGTAAACCCATTTTCTTTTCTTCCTAAGGTTAGATACATAATATGATCAACACATTTACTTTTAAATAATAATAACAAAGTCTATAGATAATTAGAATATATGTAGACTTTGATAATAATTTTACCTTAACTTAAATTGTCTTCTTCACCTGATGATGTGTACATATTTTGTGTATGATAGATAAGTATGTAATTCTTTTTAGTTAGCAATCAGCCTTTTTTTTACTGAAAATATCGCATATGACGCGATTACATTCGCTTTGATGTGAGGTTCTCTACGGATTCCGCCACGAATTTAATATCCTAAATTATCCTTTATTAATATCATTAATAAATAATTTGCATTGGTTTGGGGGAGCCTTTATAGTAAGATATACTTTTATTTTTATGTTGCAGAACCCTGAACTTTTTAGTTAATAGTATAGTCTTTAATTTTTTCTTCATTTTTTTTAAAGCTCATAAAAAATATATTTGGTATTGAATATATAATATTTGATATTGAATTTCGTACCTTACCTTTCTGTCAATTTCCAATTTAGTTGACTAAACCTTTCCTTTTATATTTTTGTTGTAACTATATTAAATAGTTAAGACACTAAAAAAGACAGTCAAAAAATGTTACAACAATCTTTAAAGTTACATTTATAGAACATTTTTGTTATTTTATTGAATTTATTACATGTTACATGTAAAATCTGATTAAGAAGACTGGGTGGTCAAAAAACATATCTGTTTCTGATAGGCCTAGAAGCTGTATAACATATTTTGTATCGACAGTTGTTGATAGTTTGCAACTTTACAAGAGTACACCCTTGTAGAGTTAAGTGCTGACAATAATAACACAGATTATGTTATTATTACTGCCAACAATTTATTACCTCTGGAGCACCATATGGGAACCCCGGTCTGTTCCAAATCGGAGTGATAAAGTCCATATGAGGTGGCGGTGGTGGTAAATGTGTTAGGCCAGGTGGATGCTGAAAGGTAGAGGGTGTGTCACCGCAAGACGTGGGAGCTGTCTTCACTGGTATCGTTGGTGCATCAGGGACCTGTGAAAATGTAATTTTAAATTAATTTGCTTGTATTTATGTTTTAGTTCATTATCATTATCAATATTTGAAGATCCTAGATAAGATTCTGAAGTTCTCATGCCGGATACATTATTATATGCTGATTGCAATCTGAATGCACTCTAGATTGATTTAATGAAATGAATTACAATATTCACATTAGGTTAATAAAATAACAAAAAAAAAAGAAACAAAATAATTACTTTCCGCCTGCAACAGGGGCGGTTTAAATTGCCAAACTGGTACGCCTTTGTTATTGTGCAATAATTTATCAACATATGTATAACCCGATAATATTGAAGTACTTATGATATGACTACTAAACTCATTGATCACAAATATGCTTTCATGCAAACTGCTTCATTAATAAAAAAAATGTATAATCCTGAGAGTAAAACCAAAAATAACGTTCTAAAATTGATGCGAAACTGTTCCCGCTTTGTTCCTAAATATTTTAAAAATGAGATATGCGTGGTGGATTTCCAAAATTATACGTGGTAGGTCAGCTTTTTGTGCAAAAAGTTTGGTAAGATAATTGTTGTGTTCAAATATTGCTGCCATTTATAATAGAATAGATGTTACATTATTCATATACCTGCAGCCATTGTAAATATTTTAACTTTAACTAGTCTATTTATAGAGTTTTTAAAATTTCATGGAAAATTGAAATAGCCAGATTATCTACTTTTTTCAAGTACGAACTACTGTTATGAGAAAACTAGCAATTCAATTGACAATTAAATAATTGACAACCCCCAAATGGTATAGCATTCGGCATTAGGTAGGTAGGTAGCTACATATTTTTTAATTTTGATAGAATAGCCGAATAAATAAGTAATATATAGTAAATTCAGAAATGCTTTAGGATCATTGGACTTTTAACAAAGTATAAATAACAATAGAATTATAGTTATATAATTAAAAGCTTATCTTAACAACCTTAACCTATAAAGATCCAGTATTATTTCCGAGATTATTTCTTATTAGGTATCTTTCTTCAAAACTCATACCACTAAGACTAATAATTAGTTAAAGAAAAAAATGATGTTTTAATAAAAAACTGCTGGAAAATAAAAATTGTATTCAGATTCAGATTAAAGCTTCAAAACATTTTGAGAAAAAAAATTAATAAATAAATAAAGGATAGTTGTCAGCGTTAATCCAAATTTAGAATATTTAGGTAGGTAAGTAGGTATGCAGTATAACCATAATTATCATCTTCAAACAAAATGTAGGTAAACATATTATGTGTGTTGAGAAAAAATATAGACAACAATGTACCTACTAAATAAATATGATGTACAAAGCAATATGAATAATTTTCACCCAATATACTTAAAATTTTAAAACATATACTAAATTAGTTACTTACAAAACACAGAGAATATTAACTATGAATTATTTCTAATTATTGACTATGAATTATTTTAATTAAGCCACTCTAACATAAATAATTTTAAAGGTTGACTTGATATATAAAAACTACGTTTTGTCTACTATCTTTAATCCCCAGAATTAATTATTGAGCTACAATAGGATTTAAACAACTTTCTTAAGCTGGAAACACGATTAAGTAGCAATTATTAGATTTTTTCCAAACATACATCTTGTTACAGATAGGAACATGAACAAGAGATATCATAATATTAGAATATGTAATAATAATAATAATATCACGACAGTAGTTCATCAACTTGATTATTAGAGGTCAAATTATTAATTATTTTTTAATACTTCCTATTTTGAACTATGAACTGCTATTTAAAAAATATATATATTTCGCCTACTAACTTCAAAATATATATTATTTTTTGGCTATCAAAACTCATGAACTTGAACTGCTATTTTATTTTATGCAATCAATAGGTATATCTAGCAATCGTACTATCATTGAGGATGATAAATAGTTAAAATATTAGCAAACATAACTATGTCCCCAAGAACAACAAATTAACTATACAAGCAAAAATGTATGCATTTATTTTAATATTTACCTCGAACACATATAATTTTATGAAATGACATTTACAAAGTTATTATATTATAACCATTAATTTTTAATAATGTCGCAATTATATAATTTATTGGAAAAACCAAACTGTTGTAGTTTTAAATACAGAAAACCTATAGCTACTTTAATAACAAATTTGTCAATAAACTGAATTGATACAATGGCATCTACACAAATAATTTTCTTTTAATTCCATATCCCAAATAAAAACACAAATGAGTACCTACTTCGGCAAGTATCTACCTACCATAAGCTTTGGTAGGTAGGTATATAAAAATAATTTCTGAATAAGGTTATTTAGTAGGCACAATCGACTTAGTTTTTAGAGTTGCAAAGTAACTACCTATATAAAATTACTGTTGAACTTAATAAAAAATAGGGAAGTTTCAAATTTTATATATGAAAATTTTGATAAGATACTAAATGTATGTAATAGTAGACAAATGTCTAATTAAAAATAAATAGTAGGTATGTATTTAATGAATACATAGGTACTTTAAATATCCTAATACTCTAACGGAGATTATTGATAATATATTATAATAAATAGTTAATTACCAAAAAATGTGGTAGCTGATTTGATATAAAATTATATTAAATATAACAGGTATATATTGCAATCAGATACTAAAAAAATTGAAGTATTACATATTTGTAAACACATTATCTGCTCATCTATCTTTTAATCTGTTTAATTTAAATCTGAAACAATTCTTATCTACAAGTAGTCTTGTAAGTAAATGGAGTTAATATATTAGATGTAGCCATATATCTTATACATACTAATTTAAAATATTACTCAATGACGCGGATACAAAGTAATCCTATCTTTAAAAATCTGTGATGTCAAATCATTTGATTATTGGATTTTCATAGGTCCTAAAGATTAATAATTATTAACTCATTACAAATGTATCAGAAATATTTTTCCAAAAAATTTTAGACCTGGTCCTCCTATATAAGAACTTCATGATCATATGTACATTACTGAAGCAGAAAGATTGAATTGGGTGCAGAGTAAATTCAATCCCTCAAATTGAATTTGCCAATAATTTTGCTAGCTTTCCAATTTTGCATAAATTACCTATTTGAAATAGGTATCTCAAATTACCCGTCTTAAGAACTTTTGCGGTCCCCTCATCAAACAATCTCATTCGTATAGAAATTCCATCTATGTCCGACATACCTTTTATCAGTAATACCTATTTAATTTATAAAAAGAAAGTCAAGCTCTACACCATCAATATTTCACCCCAACAAAATAGAATGTATATTTAAATAGATTTAACGAGAGTGTATATTAAAAAAGTAGGTGGGCAGGTACAATTAAATATATTTACCTTGTGGGTTGGATATCCAAATCCTGGCGGATACCCAAGGGCACAGTGCTTTGCGGAAATACGATTTTCCCTAAAATCAATTAAATGTGCCAATACTTTACTATAATATTGTTTTTGGTCAAACGTAAATGCGGGATGGTGTAAAGCCATCGTGTACAGTAATAAAAATTCACTATGCAGTACTTCATCTTTACCCTTCTCTTTCACTAAATAATCTTCAATATGGTCTGTCCTTAATACCTTTTTATACAACCAATTTGCTACACTATAGTTCCTAGATGATAATAACGATAAATACACCAACACTCGATGTCGGACATTTTCATCTAAAATACCCTGATTAAACGACACATCTTTAGAGAGTTTTTCTAAATCGTTTGCTGTAAGAGAAGGTCCCCGCAGTTCTTGGTAAGTATGCTTCCCTAGCTCTTCTATGCAAGAACCTATGAAACGTAACTCAAAAGGTAAACACATATTTAGTAACTCATATAACACATCTATCCTTTTATAACCATCCAAGTCTTTAAACCATAATAAAACCTCCTCCTTACACACCATTTCCAGACTACATTGATACTACAGTAAAAATTTCTGGAAATAAAAGATGTTTTAATAAAAAAATTGTGACATAACCTCTATTTACTTACATCAAATGCATCCAAAACCATAACAAAAGTCGTACACATCAATTAAAGCAAAATTTTGTATGATAAGACATGTTGTGTAGTATTACACGTATATTAAGCACTAAAGTGGTAATACTATTATCAAAATTATGATGCTAAATAACCCACTGACAGAGACGTTGGACAGAAGAATGCTTGATCAACAAAAGGACACTTTTTTCGATGAATCCACTTTATTCAACTTCATTTTTTATAGTATTTTTTTGAGTTAAAGTTACAATCCGTAGTTTAATAGTAAACCCTACCACAATATTGGTAAAATTCAGACAGTCCGGGATTTTGCACACTACTCGAGACTCGAGTATGAAGAGTGGAATACGTAAATACTCCAATTTCAATCCTATTCTCCCATCTTATTATGGCGGCAAAATATTATGTATTTGAAATAAAACATCTTTTCCTCATGTTTATATAGGTACTCGCTTATATATATAAAAAAAATAAATAATGAATTGTGGTATAATACATTAAAAAGTCCTAGAATAATTATTTTTAAATTTACTATAACATTTGTTTATGCACCCTATTATTTACCTTACCATATTATGCATTACGGCGGTTTATTTCAGGTTAGATGACCTATATTTGAGATTTCTTCCCATGCATTTTTCAAACAAAACTAGACCTGCATTTGGTAATTTAAATAATGTTTGGTGAAATTTTTAGCAAAAGGGTACCAATGGACTCAAAAACAAAAATTTCGTACTAGGTATATAGGTACTATAGGTACCTCCTATCCTATACCTACCTACTCAAAAATTATATTAGTGAGTTTCTAGGTAGGTATACATTTTTATAAAATATTTTGACCATCTGAGATTGCATTGATAAACTTACTTTTTAGAATTTACTCAAAGGTTCTACTTTATTTTTATAACATAACCATCATTTTGGACAACCCTGGAAAGAATTGACCGAACCCAGAATGTTCTTATATTTAGTTACCTCCTAATAGATGTCAGTAGTATAACTGCTGTTTTGGCTACTATACGGAAGATGTCACAAGAGGAATTAAATTCGAGGATGTTCAGATATTATATGCTCATATTTATAAATTTTATATAAGGCTACTCGCTAACTCGCTACTAACAGTTAATAATGTAGCCATATAAAAATTATATTAATGTAGGTAACTATTAGAGTAATATACTACTACATATTATGTTATAAACAAGAATCATTATATCTGTTTCGTTTAAAATTAACAATTACTAACGGATAACGGCGAAATCTTGTTTTCATTGTTATAAACTATAGATCCATATACCTAGCTACCTGTTGTTCTAGTCTGCGCCTATATGTTTATTTAAATGATCGACCCATTGAGCTATTTCTATTATTATATTAGTGCTACTTGTCTCAAGATTTCGAAAGAAAATTGACAGAAACAAATTTAATTATTTATTTGCCCAACTGAAAATTACAGTAGCAGCAATAATTACATAAAACATTCATAAGCTATTACACCTCTATTCTCCCGGGGATTCATTTTCTGACTCAGTAGGTGCTTCGGTAGTTGTTGGTTCTTCTGTGGTAGCGGCTTCCGTGCCGACTGGTTCCTCAGTTGTGGCTGGTTCCTCGGTAGTAGTCGGTTCTGCAGTAATTGTGGGCTCCTCAGTAGTTTCAGCTTCTGTCGGTGCTTGATCCGTCGTTTCTTCTGTTGGGGCTTCTACAAAAATTGTGAACGAGATTAGCGATATTTAAAAAATAAGTAGGAGGTACCTTTTGGTACCCCTTAAGAACTTTGATTTGCGAGGATACATACAACATACAACAACCGAACAGTGGATATATTAAAACTCTTTCGAATTACATATTACGAATCCCAAATTTTTAAATGCAGACGATGTTACGGTTTCAAGAAGGTTAATTTGGAGTCAAGTATTACGCTGAGGTCTTTTACATAGTCAGGTCTCTGAAGAGGGGTCATAGTTTATAGTTAGTTGAAAATAAGCGGATGAGTTTTCCTACAAAACATCATTATATTGCATTTAGAAGTTTTAGTAGCAGGTTGTTAAGTGCGCACTAGTAGTCTATTTTATTAAGTGAGCTTTGTAACACATCACAGTCAGTAGATGTATTTAAATATATCTAGTTCTAGTGGTACTTCAAACATTAATTTCAGATCTGCATACATTAGATAATGTGCCAGCAGTAAGTCAGACACAATGTCATTTACAAATATTACGAATAGAAGAGGTCCAAGCGCCGAACCTTGTGGCACACCAGTCATTTGTTGAAACTTTTCAGACGTGTAATCACTGTACTGCACAAACTGGTATCTGTTTTGCAAGCATGAATGAAAAATGTTGCAACAGTCGACCAAAATACAGATGCACAATCCCTGACCAAAAGCGTCGGGATTAAATCGGGCCCCATAGTTATATTTGGCTTAATTCTCCTTATCGCAGTATTAATGTTAATATCTACCTTAATTTGACATCTTAAATCTTTGAAAGTATTCAAGATATTAATACACACCATTTGCTTTATACCTATTCAATGCTTTTCCTTTTTGTTTTATTTTAAAAATAATTTGGACATTATAACACGGTGGATACACTTTGGAACACGGTATATCCTTTAGGGGATATTTCGTTCAAAAATATTGCACTATATTGTATTGTATTGTATTGTATTGTATCATTAAGAATATCTACTGCCGCATTTGGATCGCCAAGTCTATTAAGAAAAGTGAAGACAGTATTGGGAACTTCCTCATAAAATTCCAGTCCAGTAAAATTCGCTTTTTGGAATTATAGCCTACATGCGCTTTTATAGGAAAATTATTTCTTCTGGACATTACTGTAATTTCAACAACAGCAGGGTGGTAACGATCTTTTGGAAGAATAGTATCAGAAGCCATATCCACTTTGCAATCTGAATTCGATAAAACTAAATCTAGCAATTTGTCTTGTAAGTTACGTATAGTTATACATACACCGCTTTAAACCATAGAAGTTTTGAAGGTGTTGCGTTAGTTCAAATCTAGGAGTTGGAATATTAAAGTCATCCTAGTCATTTTATAGTCTAGTCAAGATCATAAAACATCCTAGTGTTCATTCCTGTAACGTGGGGGAACGTACACTACCATAATATACTGCCAGTGGTAGTTAATTTTAACTTTGACTACTAAGACTTCAATATGTTTAATATCGGAAAGCTTAACACAAGCACAGTTAAATGAATTACATATCAGTTGCCGCAGTGGGTGTCGGGCCTTTGACATTTCCAGATCAGAAGCGTGCCGCGGCACCTGCGCTCTCAACGACACAGGCAACGTAACTATACAACCGGTGGCGGATTGCTAACTGCTACCAGTCCGCCCGGGTCGACGGGGCAAGGGGCATGATGTTTTGAACTGTTAATCCACTGCGGCAACTGATATGTAATTCATTTAACTGTGACACAAGTAATAGTAATATCAACTTGGATGCCATTGATTGTTTTATCTAAGGCTAACAAGACCCCTCCAACCTTTATCTGTACCCGTAATAGTAAAATTGCTGTCACTTCTAAAAACATGGAATTTAGGTATTAAGATTAAACAATTCCGAATCTCGAATGCCTTCGTTACAGAAAGTCGCAGTACTTAGATTGCCGATGTAATGTTAAATGAATTAGTGGTTTTGGTGCGTCAGCCGTAGACATTTTGATAATACAAAATGTCGGCCTTTAGAAGATAATGTCAAAAGCTGCTTGACATTATATTTTTCACCTACTAGGTTTGTCGCTATTTCCTTGTATCACAGATTATCACTAGGCCTCCATTTCTAGCACTCTTGACATGAGAGGTACTTATATTAGAATTAAAAGGGTCAGTTGAAAGTAAAACCTCTGATTTTGTAGTAGATGTGGGCTGATTTAAATTCTTTTGCTGCGATATTATAGATGGCTTTGGTTTTACGACATCTTTATAAGTTAATGAGGGTTCTTTGTTAGCTGGCAAATTCTTGTTAATTTCTTCTAATTTAGAGGTGATAAGGTTGTCGAGATTTTCTTTTAACGATTTAAAAGTGAACTCCATTTTATCTGCCAACTCTTCCCGAACGTTATCAAATATCTTACTTAAAACATCATCAAATAACAATTACATTTACATTACAATCTATATCGTCGGTGCGAGAAATAAGTTTGGCAGTTATAGCTTTATCCATAACTTCACACTTGATTCTGCAAGCATCACACCAGAAGAACAAATTACGAGGTTTATGTAAAAACTCAAAATCGTACTAATTGCAGGTACTACTAAAATAAGGTAAGCCCTGACATATTTTTGAGCTAGCTATTTGGATTTTTACTGGTTAACTGTCATTACTTCTCAGTCCTTGTCGTTGTGAAGGCTGCTGCTGTGAATTCATCGACGTAGAGGATAGGCCACTAGAAGGTGCTTGCCCGCACTTTCTAGTGCCCTGTATGACGATAAATTCACAGAAGCTACACAAGCATAGCCGAGTTGAAACGTTGATGTTAAGGTTAATATTAATGGTAAATGTTGTGGTTGAGTAAAACGACCAATTTAAAATGCGTTATATAGGTACGCCTATTATGTAACCTCATCGGAAACGAAGGTAAAACTGTATCTAATTATTAGACAACGATATGATATATAGGGGATAAATAAGATAAATATTTTTATAGATAATTTGCAGATAATGCAATGTAAAATATAATTCCCTCTGGGAAGTTGAGTGACTAGTAGTAATAGTAGTGAGTAGTGTACTAATAGGAACACTTTCATTTTATGTTCACTTATTTCTTATCACCACACTCTAGTTTTTCTTACCAGTTGTGGATGGCGCCTCACCACCCTCTCCTGGGATAGCACCCTCCTCTCCTTCCGCAGGTGGTACCGTTGCCGCTTCATCTCCCTCCGGTTTCGCCTCGCCGACCTCCGCGACCTCGACCTCCGCCGGAGGCGCCTCACCAGTATCATCCTCGCCCTTCATCTCAACCTCGGAGGTGGTGACCACTTCGCCCGTATCCACTGGGCTGGGGGCCGCTATGTCCGATGGCGGAACTTTGATCGACAAGTCCTCGCCGAGAGGTGTCGTTGGTGGAGGTGCATCGTCGGGTGTCTTGTCCACGGATTTTCTTTGGGCCTGTTCTTCTACTGCTGACATATTCCATTATTAATTGTGGTTTGCCTCAATCGTGGCTTGCCTCGTCCATATATGGAAAAGAGCAACGCATTAGGCTGAAGTTTTACCAGGATGAAATTTTATTATGTTAGATAAGCGTTGCTCTTTTCCATTCTAGATGGCGCTACTTATGGCTCACGCTTATAGCGTAAACTGTAGTGCGTAAGCCCTACAGATGCACTACAAATGCTCCTAATTCTTTTTAGTGTTCCGATATTGGTACCTACCCACTTCCTTCTGTTTCGCGATGGACTCTCTTTTTTTTTCTTGAATTTCTTTCTGTTTGTTCACGGGTGCAAACAACTTAAACTCATTAGGCATATCCTCGTCGCTGTACAATCTGTCTGAAAAGTATATTCGGCGGATACGGACATTGGCGTGTATTTGTACCCTGGTTGTTTCCATGTAAGTTGATCCTATGAAAAAATTATGTTTGTAGGTTATAGATGATATATGGATACGACATAGTCTAATATGTTAGTTCCTGTAACTGTCAGTTCCAAAGTATATAGAAATTAAAACAGTTTGATGGTTGTATTGACAACAGCTTATATTTATATAGAGAGATATCATAGACATATACTTACTTAATGTCTATGAGATATATCGACAAAGAATTCCAGTTATCAACTGGAATTCTTTGAGTAAATTGGGCATATCTATCATATTAATAATAATTATTATAATCAATTCTTCACTGACACTGATAAAAATTGAGGTTGTTAAGTTTCTGCAGTCATAATCGGCTAGATCACGTCGCCTGGTCCCTCCTCCTTATACAGCGGCGACGTGATTTAGCCAGCCGATTGTAGTGCAGTAAGCGAAGAAATACTTTGCGCTTGTTGTCAATAGTAACGATCGCAAACATTTTTGCTCTCGCCTCTAGGAAATGTCAACTTTGCGTGGATCCGATGCCACTACTTACCATAAGCTCTTTTCGTAAAATCAGCCAAATTGAACTGGACTTGATTCCAACCGTCGCTGAGGCCTATTGGCATGGTGGTGCAGAATGGCAGGACTTTAGTAGAAGACTGGAAATTGGACACTCTGAATCTGCGTCGCATGTCTTTATCATCTGCATACAAATAAAATAAAAAAGTTACATGAGTACAAGAAGTGTAAAAGTAAAAGTATAATCACATAAAAGTCTAATTAAATTGAAATCGTCATCATCAGACAACAAGAATTTCTACGAATGTGATGTAAGAATTTTAAGTGATAGAAGGGCGGTAGGTAGGACCATAAATGAAGAATTTTAACAGTACTTACTGTTTTAACAATAACTGTTTTTTTTTTGGTAAATTAACTTTCCGAACATGCGATAACTGTCAAAATTGTTGACTGTTTTTGATTGATTAGCTTGTTTTGGAGAGTCTTAACTGATTTATCTGTTGTTCTTTAAGTTTTTTTATTATTGTCGTTTATTAGCTAGTTCGTTATTGTTGTATTTTTGGTTTTTGAAACAACATTTGAAAGAAAACAAAACGTAATGTGAGCTGCTACCTAGATCAAAATTGGTAAAAATATACCTTCTCTTCTAAAAGGTGGAGACTTCTGGAATAAATTCGCTACCGGAGAGCTGAATAATTTTTCTAAAAATTCCCGAGACACGTCAACGTTTGAATGTATTTACTTACCTTTTCCAAGCAATATGCGAAATATAGCCCTACAGGGAGAGCGAAAACCACCCCCAACTTGGTTTTTTCAAATGCAACAGTATAGCGTGTGACCCCTCATTGGAAAGGTGACAGAAAGACGAATCCACCGTACTGATCACATTTAATATTTTTCAAGAGGTTGAGGGTTGCACAACATTAAAATGTAATTGTTAAGTTTAATTACTTTTCAACGTAACAAAATGTGTACTTATTTGTTGGCACCATGCTAATCTGTGATAGGTTCCGTCCCTTACATTACGTAACATTTCCGGTGTTATTGCCCTGGTTTCATCTCTTCATCTTTCCTTCAGCTCATTAATGTTCTCTGTTTTTTTTAATGTAAACCTTACTTTTGAGTTACTTACTACGCTGTTATTGTTCGCCAATATCTAGCAGAATTTTCCACGTCAAGTGGATTGGAAGAGAAGGTATCATTGAGTGGCCAGCAAGGTCTCCAGATCTTACACCGTTGGATTTCGTTTTGTGGGGACATCTCAAAAGTAAGGTTCACATTAAAAAACCTACAGACAGATGGACGGACAGATGAGGTCCATTTTTCTCTAAATAGTGGAATCAATACTCAAAACCATCAAATATGGTCAACAGATAATCCAACAAGAATGAATGAATGATGGAATCGTTCAGGAATGTCTTCAAGGCAAGAAAGTCACCGCTTGGTGCGGTTTCACATTTAATTTTACATACTTTTTGAAGAGCTACAGAATGGAGAGGCCGTATCTGCAACTGTTACATGTGAACGATACCTGCATAATGTTATGAGATTATGCCATTCCACGGATACAAAACGAGCACGAAAGAATTGAAAACTTGATTTTTATACAGGATGGAGCACCCCCACATATTTACCGACTAGTTAAAGAATTTCTAACTGATGTTTTTCAAAATCGTATTATAAGCAAACATTTTGTAAATTCATGGTCTCCAAGATCGCCAGATTAGGGAGTAAATTGCTGGAATTCAATCAGAAATGCTGAATAATGCTGTGTACAATTTGGAGGAAAGGTTTTTGATTGTACTTACATGAGCAAAATGGACGACATATCGAACAATTGCGTTAACTACTGTTGGACATAAGAAATCCCATTATTCCCCAATCGAATTTCTGTCACATCCTTTTATTAACTTAATTTGTTAAAAAGCTGAAAATATCCCTTGCTTTATGATAACCTGTTTATATATATAAAACATATTTTCCGAGAGAGAGAGAGAGAGAGAGAGACAGAGAATTATAATAAAAGAACTTCTCTTACCTAATATCTGTATTTCGAACGTAAAATATCTCTTCATATTCTTGATGATCATCACCAGAAAGGGCAGTTGCACTCCTAATGAGGCTCTAGCCTGGATTGGACATGTGATGAATGTGGTGGCCACATTTGTGCCAGCTATTTCAAGAACTAGAGATTTTACATCGTCGTCTACCACTCTTCGGATGTGACCGTTTTTCACCTTTCGCAGCCATATGTTTTAAAAAAGTAGCAAACGTTAGAATATTTATCATAATTTATAGAATAGAAATAGAATTGACTCTGGCGATGGAAGATTCTTATACTGAGGGAAAAATGTTGCTTAAAATAGGTAGTAAGCTACAGTATTTTTAAATAATTTATTTATTTTTGTTTCATATTGTATTTGCTAGAGATAAATATTAATTTTTTAAAATTAAATTATTGTTTACCCTCAAAATACTTACTAGTGAATATACTTTCTGTACACCCTATAAATTTAAACAAACAAATTTAATTGCAATTAAATCCTTTTCTTTTTGTGGAGAAGTACTAAACTATGTAAAAATTGGTAGGTAGTGTTTTTTTTATCAGATTTAAAGTTTACATATTTTCTAAATCAAGACTATTTGTAACAAGTTTAAATGAAGCTTTGTATTTTTTATTTAGATCCTAATATGTCATGACAAATCGCTTTTGAAACCAAAGAAACTTTCCTTATTATAATAACGAATTTTGAAAATCGTTAAATTTTCTCTGTTGTCTAATTAAGTAATAATTTTTAATAGACTTACATGTTTGTCCCATAGAGCTAAGGGATTACTTCCAACACTATAGAATATCGATATAAATCCACTTTGAAACGAACTCGAAAACATCTCTTTTTATGAGAGGAACAGTGAGCACTCAAAATTAAGTATTTTTGACATGCTGTCAATATTCTACAGACGTACATCATACATCAGATGTTTTCGTGCTATTATTGTCAAACTTGCGCGCTTATTCGCTAGTTCAAGTCGCCTGGTTCCTGCGCCTTCATGCGACTTGATTTAGCCGAATATGGTCTGATACATCTGCCTGTGACTTACTAAGTGTTAACCAAAGTCATATACAGGGTTATTCAGAACTTATCTCTAAAACTTTGAGGATATGTGCATCCTTAAATAAGAAATCGATATCACCAAAAAAATTCATAATAAAAGTCTTAGTATTTCCCGTAAACAATGTTTAAAGTTATACCATTATAAAGGACTACGTAGATGGGCAACTGTACTTCAATATCTGATATACCACATTCCTAAGAATGTGGTAAAAAAAAGTAAACACGTTTTTGTACCTGCAACGCCTGGTTAAGACCGAGCGAATATCTCTATTGTCTATGCAGTCATCAGTCTATCTGTGTTGCTGTCTCAGTGCGGGTGTTTTATTTATCGTAGAAGTGTTAAACTGTAAAATTTTCAAAATGGCTCATGTGTACAGTAATGCTGAGTTAATGAACTGTTACCAGTGGATTATCAATTACGAGTTAGGTTTTGTGAGTGGTTGTTGCAGCAAAATGCTGAAAATCCCCAATTTACTTAATAATTTGCGTTTACAAGATCAGCAACCAGGAGGAACATTCGGTTTAGTGCGGCAAAATTGGATAAGGCGTGCCCAAAAGTTGTACAAGTCGAGGAATATTATTTCGAACAGCTTTTGTAACAAGGTATGCGCAAATTTTTTATAAATTTCATGTTTCTAATACCTAGTAATCAAGTAGCGCAATTCTTCAAAATTAGTGTAACAAAATTTTATTCATTTTAAAAACACGTCACTTTGGTCACATCTATCTATCTTTAAGTTTATTTTAAAGTAAAAACGCTGCAAATCTTTTCTGCGCCGGGTGTCGGTATACTCTCAGAACTTCCGAAGTTTTTTTCGTGCTAGCCAGTTTGCATTGTCAGTCCCAAGGTCACTCCATTACAGTGGACCAGTATCCAGCGGCGTGCAATGAAAAATTTTTAAATAGTTTTCAGAAGCCGCCAAAAAATTTTTTTTTACACTACCACATTTCTACATGAATGTTGAACATCCCCAAATTTTATTATGGGTAAGTTCTGAATAACACTGTATTCTAATAGACTTAACTATTACTGTGTCTTAACTATTGTCCAGTAAACCGGCTAAATCACTCTACTTCCGAAAACAGCCCACTTGACATGATCTAGCATGTTATGTATGGTCTTAAAATAATAGACCATAATCTGCTAGATTACAATTGATTTAGCCTAGTAGGTGATTTAGCGGGCAATTGAATAGTCTCAGCAATTGAATAGAAACTCTTTGGACAACTTATATCTCTTGCGGTGTAGTACAAGGATAGGGACAGAAATTGGAGCTATCTGATAGTTTTGAAGATATTCCTTTTTAAAGTGCTATATATACCACAAGCCATAAAATTTCAGCTAAATATATCCAGTTACAAAACAATGTCACAGAAATTTAATTAGAACTATTAATTGGTGATATACAACTCTAGTCAACTGTCTTCAGCAAATTATACACAAAGTGTTCTGAACACCTTAATTAAAATGAATGAAACCAACATGATTTTCTTTAAATACAGCGTGTGCATGCTTATGTAGTATCTAATTCTTGTGAAAGTCGCATTAGCGAATAGCACTAGCTAGAAGAAGACTTTCTGGTATTGTAAGAAAAAAATATATGTTTTTATAAGATTTTTGTGATATGCGACCCAAAAACCTGTATACACGTACAGGTACACGGCCTTCTATAATAATATAAACTCTTTTTAATGTATCTAGATGTCCAATTTAGGTATTCGAGAATATACCATTCACAGTTACCAAGGTAGATCATTAAGTACTCGTATATACCTAGTATATGTACCAAGAGGATGATGGTCCAAAGGCAGGTCGATAATGACTGGGTGAAATTTGACACTCCTGAACATCTTTCAATCTGAATCCTACTCCTGAATCATAAATTATTTTTTTTAAATCTCAAAAAATTGATTTGCTTAAATTTTTTTTGAAAAATATTACATTGTATTGTGCATTATTTGATAATATAAGAAGTTTTTAATAAGAAAATATCAAATGCTTAGCAAGAATAATCAGGGGCTTAAATTAAACCTATACAGTGTGACACATATTCATGGTATATCCCTCTTTTCCCCTTATTTTTTTTGAGATACAATTTTTAAATTTGGCATTTCGCAAGAACCTATTAAAACTTACTTTTAGACATAAAATAGTTATTTGTTTAACTAGTACAACAAATACACGTTTTTGGGACAAGGGAAAGAGTTTTTCGAGTCTCGAAAACGTATTTTTTGTACGAGTTTAACATAATATTTTTTTTCCAACCTCTTCTAATTAGCACCTCCAGTTTACCGATTCATCGGAGTCACTATCTGTTTCTATTTTTCTATTTAATTAAACTTCAATATATTATGTGACATGCAATGTCAATGTCAAATTACTTTTCGGTACTGTATAAAAATCTCTTTTTTGTACAGTTGCCATGGCGATCTCAAACAATTCCGAAATGGCTCTCTTTTTATACAAAATAATTTAATGTTATAGTGTCTTATTCGTATATGGTTGGAAAAAAATTATGTTTTTGTCACTTCAGGTTTTACCGGAAGTTAGACCAACTCTTTATTTTTATATGAAACACCTTGTATATTTGGAATCTAAGTCATTTTTTGAATCTAACGGTATAACATAAGAGTGCAAATTACTTTTTGGTCTCTATTTTACTTTTGAATTTAAAGTGTCTTCTCTCAACTATAATTTCAGTTGTGTTGTTGCCACAGATAAAATAAGCATATGGATAGATTGCTTATTAATCGTACTTTCTAATGGTGCCTTAGTACCGTTATGGTAGGTAGATACAATTTAAAAAAAAACTAGTTTCAGCTCTGTAACCACTTTGAAATTTATCGCCCTGTAAGTAGAGTGTTTTTGAGGCCAACTTTATTTTTTTTTTTTGTTACTATGGTCCATTAGAATTTATCGGGGATGGTTAAGGCACTGTAAATTCAAAAGTAAAATAGAGGTAAAAAAAGTAATTTGACTCTGTGTCACACTGTATAATCTCAACGGAGACTTTCACGTCCTTTTTTGTTCGAAGATATGCAAAACTTGTTGGCATTATCAAATTTTCCAAGGAAATACATGATACAACCACAGCTTACCATAACAAAATCACAGCTTACCATAACTACAGTATAATTTCTTTAGCATTATACTGTGCCATAACAAACAGCTAGGGCACTTAGTTGGCGGGAACGGTTTGCGCCGATCCTCGCGCATGTTCCCAAGCTCCGCCTTTCAGGAGAGAACACGGCAGTGGCGCCCGTGTCGACTCACAATTATCGATCGAAGCCTTAGGCGTAGTTGCGATTATTTTTGAGAATTTGTTTTGAACCCTGTGTTGTGTGCTATAGTTTTGTGTTTTGGAATCATTATGAGTGATAGAAAATCAGGATATGTTTATGCCCTTATAAGCTGCTACAATAAACGTTATAATTGCAGTAAGAGATTTTTCAGCTTCCCTAGAAAATTTTGAAAAATGTATCACAAAAAATGATATATGCAACACACTTGTGGAATTATGTAATGTAATACCTTTTAATCATCCATGTGATTATTTTCCAAAATTATATGTTGTAAGTTGTAAGATCGTATTTGAGGGTAAGAATATATTTTACCCTGAAAACAAAATCAATTATAATTTTAAAAATATTAACAAAAACAAATTAATTATATGGAGAAATTAATAGTCTATTTTTTAAATGTGTCTTTATATTTATTATATATACAGGGTGCTTCAAATTCGATGCAATACATGGGGATCTCGGAAACGGTAAGAGATGCGAAGTCGGTTAAATGGAGGCAAAGTTGCGTATTCAGGAGGGCAACAATGGTGAAAAGAAATCAAGGCTAACTTGATTGGTTTTCGAAATATTTTGAAAAAACCGAAAATTTCGATTTTCGTTTTTATTTTTTTGCGGGCCTATTTGATAAGATATTCAAAAATAAAGAGCACTTTTCTATAGCAACTTTTTGCCCTTTATTGAATGGTGTTAGGGAATTTTCTGCAAAACGTTTTGTTTCCCGGAAACCCACATCAACTTAATTTTTTTAAATACGGACCTGGATTTTTTTTTCAATTTTTTTGGAAGCATTTATGTAACTTGATAGAATGCCACCATAAAAAGAACCAGATTTAAACGTTTTGTCTAAGAAAAATCCATCATTAATATTTTTGGTTCGACTTTTGTTAATTCTAGATGTTAAAAAAATCTAAATCAAAACGTTTAAATCTGGTTCCTTTTATGGTGGTATTCTATCAAGTAACAAAAATGCGTCCACAAAATTGAAAAACAAAATCCAGGTCAGTATTTAAAAAAAATAAGTTGATGTGGGTTTCCGGGAAACGAAACGTTTTGCGGAAAATTCGCTAACACCATTCGATAAAGGGAAAAAAGTTCCTATGGAAAAAAGCTCTTTATTTTTGAATACCTCATAAAATAGGCCCGCAAAAAAATAAAAACGAAAATCGAAATTCTCGGTTTTTTCAAAATATTTCGAAAACTAATCATGTTAGCCTTGATTTCTTTCACCATTATGTTGCCCTCCTGAATACGCAACTTTGCCTCCATTTAACCGACTTCGCATCTCTCCGTTTCCGAGATCCCCATGTATTGCATCGAATTTGAAGCACCCTGTATAGTTTCTCGAAATAAATACCTAAACAATACCTTTTTGTTTTATTTTATCAGGTACTTATGTGTGGCACGAACATTTTATGTCCTCAAATATGATCTAAAATGAATCCAAGTAAAAAGTAATTTTGTTTAAAAAAATATTTAATACGATACTGTTAATTCTTATTTGAGATAATAGAAATATTTTAAATCCGTCCCCGACTTCTCTCCAGAGTGCGAGAGAGATAGCTAGCATCAAGCGAATCCTACCAGATCAAAGGTGCCGCCGCGAAGTTCCCTAGCTGTTTGTTATGGTAAGCTGTGATACAACTACACAGATATGCTCATAACTTTCGTTTGTTCTGCGCATGACGCCATTCGTGAGGGAAAGATGACGATGCGATGCGAAAATTCTTAAGGGTAGTGAATATAATGGGGTGTTCCCTATTTTTTTTTTACATCGGCAATGAAAAGTAGATGAAAAAAGAAGAGATACGTATTTCTGGAATTTTAATATTGGGTTCATTTAAGTCCATAAATTATTTTTTTATTGTGCGCGATATCTATGTGACGTCACTAAGCAAAAATTCAAAAAGTACGCCATTTTTTAGCGATTTCTAGGATATTTTCATTTATGTGGTTGGTGTCAACTTTTGTTGACATCATGGTCAACATGAGACATTGTTTTTAGTTTATATTTTTACTTGTGAATTGTTGTCTCTGCCTGTGACTGATTACAAGTGTATTTATTAGTAATAGAAAAACATCGTAATTTGTAAAGGTAATTTTTGAATATATTTAAGCGACTTTGCAGTAATACTGTTAAGTTAAATACTAATCTTACCTTTTTCATCCCTTTTATTTCTGAAAGGATCTATAGGATCTTTATCATAAAAGGATCTATAACCGGTAAATTGTCGGACTTAGCCTCTACAAAACCTTGCTCCATGTTTAATAAAAGTTTACTTCACAAGAAAACAACAATACAACACGTCAAGTTGTCAAGTCAAACACAAACAGGAAATTTCAAATGTCAATTACAAACTGAATCTAGCCACATATTATCAGTGTGGCCTATTTATAGATACATATTCCCTAGTTTTCGCTTAGGGACGTCACGAATATAGAATACAATTTCAAAATTGAATTAAAAATTTTCTACCGATTCAATCTTAATAATTTTTATCCTAATAAATATAAAAAAAAATATATTTTATAAAAATACAGGTTTACACTTTCATTTCGATTGAAGGAAAATACCCCATTATTTTCGTGTTTATCAATTGTTTTTTCTCGTAACTGACGTCACGATATGCGCATTGGCATATCTGTGTAGTTGTATCATGGGAAACAATAGTAAAAAAAATATGACCATACGACGCGTATATTTTTTAAAAGTCCTGTAGGTTAAATAAAAATAAGAACAAAACGGAAAAGTTTTCGTGTCTAAAACAGTTTATTTTATCTTGAAGAAGCGACTACAACCCAATTCCAACTTATCCTACTAATCCCTCAACAGGATTTCCACTTTCCTCTTTTGCTGGGGGGTCAGCTTGACCTTCTCAAAGATCCGAGGGCGGCACAGGTTCGCGTTGCAGAACTCCCTGTGGATCCTCACACCGTCCAGGGCCTTCGTTTGCAGGAGTTCGTGGTCCTTGATTTCTTTAACGAACTGCTTCCTCTGGAGAACACCAGCCCGTCTGTACCTCTGCCGGCAGATAACTCGGCTGGAAGCCATTACAATAGCGAATTAGAGGGGAGAATACGATTGCGATAAGGAAGCTAGTGGCGCACCCAGCGGGGCCAAGGGGCCATGCCCCCACAAGATCTTAAAAGAATACTGGCAACCGTGCGTAGTTTTATTTATCTCGAAAGACTGATTGCAAGGAACGACTCTGAAATCTCTCCAAAAATAAACGTTACATTCTAGTACTGAAAAGTTATTTGAGTTAAAACGTATAGTCTTAAAATATTATACCTAATGGAACATATCATTAAGTTTCCTTTGTTTAAATGCTTTTTTATATTTTAAGAATTCTGTGCTTTGTATCCGCACTACCTCTGTCTCAAAAACATACCGGCAAATTTTAAGGGGTGGTAGGGGACACGAAAATAAACCTTTTTTCTTTAATAAACATATGTCCACACTTGAGCCGCTTTGGCAATTTTTTTTTTATTTATTTGGAGATAAATAAATAAATAAGTAGGATTGTCTTCCTCAAAGACAATAGAGGTCGCTGTAATGGCATCTGCAGAAAAGCAGATCATTATCTGTCTGTCAATTAGACACTAATTGTCAGACAGGTAGTAGCAAAGACCCAAAGAGGGCACTACGGTGTATTTCACTGTATCTCGCCACTACAAACATGGTTTTGGTAAGTTTTATTTATTTCAGTAAATAAATAATATTCATTTACAAAAAATGTTCAGGACCAAGGGACGGGCGATTCAGTGCTCGCTGTCTGATTTTCTTTTTATTATATGAATCCTCAATTATCTGAAGCATTGCCCCCTCCCAAGATTTTTTTCTGGGTGCACCACCGGAAAAGAAGGAACCTATATTTTACGGAAGGTTACCATTTAAGCTAGCTCGCATATATTATAAGATAAGAAGTAAATGCCTAGTTGTTTGTCCAAAAGGAATGTTATACAAATTTATATTTTTTCTGAAAGTAAGTTTTGTACAGATAACTTGTTTACCAGAAAGGATAACCTTTTACAAATAATAGGATAATGTCCATGGTGTGGTGCAAATTTAATAAGATTTGAGATTTTTCTTTAAGACTATAATAATATATAGAAAAAAACCTAATGAAAAATTAATTTTTCAAATTTCGGCGGATCCCTAAATATTAATTACTAGTCACAAGGTTTAATGCTGCATAAAAAAATATAGAAAGTTTTAGTAAAGCCATTTTTGTACATTTATTCATTATTTATTAATTAAAAGTGGATTAAAACAGGTTAAAAAAACCACAAGTGTATTTCACATTGTAATTACCAAAATGAACGGAGGAAATATTGATAATACAGAGCTTGTTCTCTAATTCAACATTTCGTTGTGGTGGATTCTGTAGAACAAATCAGAATGCCGAATTTTTCGAATCATGCAATCAGCACTCGTTTCTTGGATTCACCATATCGAAATGTTGATTCAAAGAACACGCCAACAGTTTTAAATGCAGAATTTCAAATTGGAATTTATAAAAAATATATAAAAATAATATATAATGCTCGTCAGAAGTTATCTATAATGTCACGGAGTTAACGAACACGTACAGGGTGGATTGGATTATGTAGAACATGTTATATAATAAACGAGTTAAATCAAACCAGTTTTAAATTAAAGTTGACGCAACAAACCCTGTCAACCCAAAAATTTTTAAATGACAAGGATATCACTTCAAATATATTTCAGTTTTCTGCATTTTTCTTGATAAAATCACTTTTTGTTCGTGTGTTGGACATTGTTTCATTGATTGAAATAAATGATGGTTTACAATAAGTATTCAAAACGTTGGCCATTTGCTTCAATACAAAGATTGCACCGTCGGTTCATTGACTCGCGAACTCTATGGAATATTCCGGGAGCAGCTTCTATATAAGTACAACGGGCTATTATTCTTTGTAAGAGATCTTCCTCATTACGGATAGGCGTTTCGTAGACTAAAGATTTCAGATGATCCCAAAAGAAGAAATCCAGGGAGTTGAAATCGGGAGAACGCGCGGGCCAGGCCAAACAACCTCCTCTTGAGAGAATATTGATTTTGAGCTGAAAGCTAGAAAGTCTTGGAGTTGTTTCTATCACATAAGTTAGTTTATTTGTCAACAAGACTGAAAAAAATTGCAAAATCGACACAAAAAATGTGTGAGAATGCTGAGAGTTTCTTTATTCCGACTGAAATCCAGCAAGAAGCTCAAGAAGCAATATTACGTCTGTTACCAGTTAAAAGCAAAAGTGTATACGAGAAGAAATTGGTCGAATTCGACAAATGGCGAAAAAAAGAGGCATAGGAGAAGGAGGAATTACAGAAGAGGTGCTACTATCCTACTTTTTCAATGTGGAGAAACGGTTTGCAGCCTCTTCAATGTGAACAATTCTAAAATCAATGTTGGAAGTGTACAAAGGTATTGACATTTCGAAGTATGATAAATTTACTTCATATTTGAAAGCTGGATCAAGAAATTATAAATCAAAGAAGGCAAAGATACTGGAGATAAACCAAATCGAATAATTCTTGAAAAATTCACCGGAAGAAGAATATTTACAAGTTAAGGTACTTAGGAAATACACGATGTCATTATTTCAATTTATACATTGAGCTTTTTATTTTGAACTCTACAGGTTGCAACGATCATGGGAGTCGCAGGTGCTTGTCGATGCAATGAATTAACTTTTTTGGATATCAGCCATATCCAAGACAAAGGCAGTTACCCTTACGTAGGTACTCATTCCGGATATTAAAACAAACATTTCAAGAAGTTTCACGATCATGGAAGAAGCCTTTTCCGTCAATGCTATAGAAATGTTTCGAAAATACATCAATCTGCGACCAAAAACTGCCGGTGGAAGATTTTTCTTGCGATACGTGGCTGGAAAATGTACTACACAACATGTAGGCATCAACACAATTTCGAAAACCTTTTCAAAAGTGGCTTCATTTCTTGGGCTCCCTGATTCAGAAAGTTTTACCGGACATAGTGGTCGTGGATAAATTATTTTAATATCTACGCTTTCCTATAACCGTTAACTCCTAGATTAAAAGAGTTAAGTTTTGGAACTATTAAAAACATCACTATTAATGAAAGTTGTACAAAAATATGTTTGCGAAATAGAGTTGCTACAAATTATAGTATCTACTGACTAATCTTTTATTTTAAAAAATGAGAAATATAAACACATTCGTCAAAAGTTGTTCAGTGACATGTGACATTTGTCTTTGCCCGCATAAAAATTGATGTTCATATTTCTAGCAACTCTACACGCTGAAAACGGAAACCATTGTTAAACTGAAAGTAGTTCGGTATCAAAAATGCGGCACCTCTCGCAAATGCTCATTGTTTTGCAGCTACCCCCTATACCCTGATTGAACAGTGGGCTTGCTCCGCTTTGTATTCAATTTAACTGATTGTGTCCCTTTTATAACTGCAAATGTCAAAGGGCCGCTATAATAGAATTACCGGTGTTAAATATAAAGGAGCGCCTTGCGAGAACGAACAAATTAAGGAAGCTCTACAACTACAAACGCTTCTATACTCACTAAGGTAACACCAGCCTCGTGTAGCTGGGGTCATTACTGTCATTTATCGAAAGGGCGAGATCCAACGTCTTGAACATGTCGCCTACAACTCTTTCGGTTGCTTTTTTATTTAATTTAGTCACTTGGAATTTTGCTGGTACTCGAGAGCCTATAACAACTAGCAAACAAACTGTTACTCTACTGCTGTTATTTGTTTGTGTTGCTAGGTAATTGTATTTCGATTGTGCTATGTTAGGAAAGTTAGTGTTCCCCTGTTGTTTTCTTGGAATTCATTCCATGGAGTGATCGATTTTCTTGAGAACCGCCAACTGGAGAAAGATAGAACGAATCGGTTTACTTATACAGGGTTGCTCATTAGTGCGGTAAAGTTCAATATCGGCCCTAATAAGGGTACTGGAAAAATATTTGCATAGTAGTGAGATAGAATGTCAAAAGGAATACATTTCAAAAATATTTTGAATGTATGGTAAAGAACTTAGAGGAGTCTTGTACCCGTTTCTCATATCTTCTGGTGTTGTTGGAAGAGTTTGGTAGACAGTATTCTTAACATACCCCCATAAGAAGAAATCTTCTGGGGGCATGGCTGACCAATTAGCGGGACCATCCCTTCCTATCCAACTATCAGGGAACTGTACCGGGTTTTCCAACGAAATGACTCACCCCCTATATCTTTTTTATTTGTGGTGCTAATAAAAAAAGTTTTATACAAAAGTTTTATATTTTTTACGAGCTTTCCAGATATGTAGTTGAACAGCCAAAATGAGTGCAACTTAAAGAAATACGAACCTAGGTCCAATTTTTTGAAATGGAATACCCTGTATATTTTTTGATTATTGCATTCTACGGGTTTTTCTGATTTCAAAAATATATATATGTGCTATAATCGGCGCAACAGTTGTCATTTTATGGAGCTTTTTTTATAACACAGAAGCTGCAGCTGCCTTAGACATTGTTCATTTATCAAATTAGCCTTGGATAGAAACATAGATTTATAAGACAAGGGAGATGTAATTGTTTACATTTTAAAGCAATCAGACATCCCCTTGTTTACTCTTTATCTGGTCAACTGCGTGGTCTACTTTATGATTGTACGAAAAACTGTTGCCAAACTATCAATTATGAGATTTATATTTTCACATTTAAAGTACAATGATTATAATAGGTTAAAGTTAAAATATTACATAAATATTCTTCCGTTTCCTAGTTAAGTTGATAAATCATATTTTGTTAAAAACGTTGCAGTAAAAACTAACTTCATAACGCAAAAATGGAATGAACAGGCATCATTGCTCCCTACTCCAATCCGCATGTTCATTGATGCCGGTAACAACCACGTGAATCGTAGTGTATTATAGTATTTCTTTTGTGCGGTGTTGCTGGCAGTCGGAATTTTGCATATCTGGAAAGCTCGTAAAAAATTATAAAACTTTTATATAAAACTTTTTTTTTTAGTACCACAAATAAAGAAGATATAGGGGATGAGTCATTTCTTTGGAAAACCCTGTACACTTAAAAATTCTCTTAACAGGAAATGTGCAGCGCAGAGAATGTGAGCCATCATGTTGGAACCATAAATTGCCCCTAGTACCTATTTGGAGGCACATTTTGTAAAAATCGTAGAAAATTATTTTCCAAAAAATGTAAGTACTGATCATCAGTGAGGTGATACAATAGGTGATTTTTTACACAAAAATCTGAAACATCTTGAAAAAATCTTATAAGTAATGCTTAGGATTACAATATGTGCCGCTTATAATTATAATTTAACGGTTCTGGTAGAAAAACTGCAAATATCTCGAAGAGAATTAACGTACTAATTGCAAAATGACATAATATACTGAGTGTTCCCTTTGAAAAAAATGCTCTTTGAAATTTACTAAATTGGCATTTATGCAAAAAAGACCCTGTGTAGTATAATCATTATTCGGAGGTTGCAACATTTAAGTACGTCCCTTGGCTACGTAATTACAAAATATTTAATCTTAATTAACCGTATTTCACGACGAAAATTTTCACATTTTTCTTAATAACTCGGCAACGCCGCATCAAAAATCGAAAATAGACAGATCGCTGAAAAGATAACTTTCCTGTGATTTCAAAAATATTAAAATATTTATAGCAATCCATTTAAAAAATGACTTTGAATGCTCCTCTGTAGTGAGTCACTCTGTATATTCCAAAATATTTTTAAAATGTGCGCCTTTCGACACTGTATCTCATTCCTATGAAACCCCTCTTCCAGTGCCCTTAATAGGGCTGATATTGAACTTAACGCACTAATGATCGACCCTGTATAGAGCATGTCGCTTATGACTGTAGAACCAAAGTAAACTTTGGTAGAATCTCTATAACCTTTCTAGATTTTATCCGTTCATCAGATTGGTTTCCGCAAGGAGAGATCTCACTACAATTCATCTTGTTTCGTCTCTAATATTCTGGCAAAAGCGATGTTCGAGATGACACGAGAGGGATGAGAAAGAGCTGAAGCGGAGCGAGACGAGATGGGTTTCTGTTTTGTCTGACTTAAAAAAATCTATTAAGGTCATGTTTATTCAAATTTTGGAAAAAAAAACAAACATAACTCATAGGTTGAAGAGAATACTTGTTGATTTTGCCAGTTTGATGTTTTGTTTTATCAGAAATATAAACATCAGAATTATTTACTTACCATGTAGGTATATTATACCTTATACCTGTGTTTTTTTTTAGAATTTATTGCTATTGTAATCTACTATTATATCAGAAATAAACTGGATACTAATATATTTTCCACATACTCGGCTTTTCCGTTCATAAAAGACCGTGATTTTTGTATTATAGACACTTTTATGGTCTAATCAGCCTTTATGTTACAGTTATTTAGGTGTATGGATAAAATGTGAAATAGATACATTGAACATCCTAGATGTTTCATGTTTTGTATCTAGA
The DNA here is from genome assembly GCA_963924545.1 of Pogonocherus hispidulus. Taxonomy (NCBI): domain Eukaryota; kingdom Metazoa; phylum Arthropoda; class Insecta; order Coleoptera; family Cerambycidae; genus Pogonocherus; species Pogonocherus hispidulus. Next base: position 77,764,808 of record OZ004694.1, read on the forward strand.
TACGTATTGTCTACTCTGTATCTTGTGTGTCGTTTCATCTCCTCTCGACTTATATTGTATGCCGTCTCGTCTCTGTTCAAACCTATTTTATCCCTATCGCCTACACTCGACACTTTTTCTCGTCTATTCTCGAATATTGAGATTAAAATGTCGTCGAGGCGAGATAAAGTATATTAATCACTAAATTTATTCACAGCTACTTGAAGTATCATTTAAATAGCATAATGAATAACAACTATACTGCAGTCAATATCAGGAATTAGTTTAAATCAATAATTAGTTTATCAGTTACTAAGGCACCACAATGAGTTGGTCTTATTGATCGATGCGATTTTTCGCTAGATGTAAAACGAGCTCTAGGTTCAATATATTTCGACAGCATCGATTAAGGCTCAGTTAACAAATCAGATAATATGAATGTATGTACAGGGTATTCGCGTATATTTTGAAACCTACCTACAGGGGTTATTAAGAAAGTTAGGAAAAAAGTTTAAATACAAAAGTTGTTTGGTTTTTCACGTATTATCTTTTGGTTAGGTCGAAAAAAAATTTAATCTCATAAATTTCGGAAAACCAATTGAACATAATATTTTTAAATGGGACACCCTGTATAATTTTACACGCTTGGGTAAATATTTTTTCCTGATTTCAAAAATATATATTTTGTTGACATTTGCACTGACAGTTTTTGAAATCTTTAATATTTAATGTTTGCAATAAATCATAAAAAAATATTAAAAAATGAAAATATTAGAAAATGTTTAAATAACTAAGGAGGTTACATCCAAAATCATTAAATATGTTTTATTACTGTTGGTTTCTACTGATAAATATTTTTAGTTCTTTGTATTTTTTATATTTTTTATGGTACTCGCTGTCGAATATTTCGAAAACTGTCAGTGCAAATGTCAAAAAAATATATATTTTTTTAATCAGGAAAAAAATGTTTACCCAAGCGTGTAAAATTATACAGGGTGTCCCATTTAAGAATATTATGTTCACCTGGTTTTCCCAAATTTACGACATGCAATTTTTTTTTCGACCTAGCTGAAAGATAATACGTGAAAAACTAAGCAACTTTTGTATTTAAACTTTTTTTCTAACTTTCTTAATAACCCCTGTAAGTAGGGGTCAAAATATACGCGAATACCCTGTACATGAATGGTCACATTTGTAAATTTCATCTTCACAATTCAGTGGCGCATCCAGGGTGCGCCTCTGCCAAAATATTATAGAAGCCCGCGTACACTTGCAACCCCGCGTAGTTTTATGCGGGGTTGCAAGGGTTTTAAAAAATGCTTTGTAATATTTTCAGAATTATGTACCTATACCACAGCTTAATAATTAAGCTGTGCCTATACTATACAATATGGTAAAGTGTACAAAACAATAATAATTTATCAATTAATTTGCCGCTCCCACGCCGCACTCCTAAAATAAGGCAGAGGTAAAAAACACTACTGGTTATGAATTTTTTAACACCTCACCCGTTGTTGTCTAGTACGGGGACGAGTGAATCACTGCTCACTCTCTGATTTGCGGTTTATCATATTATTATTATGAATCCTCAATTATCTAAAGCATTAGCCCCCTCAAGATATTTTCTGGGTGCTTCACTGGTATCTATATAGCAAATTTACAGTCTATGTATTGTCATGTCTACAGTTTACTTTACTAGAATCTTTAGTTACAAGCTGATGGATTTATTCCACTTTCTTCATATAAAAAACTGTTTATGTTATTCTTTCTTCAGTGTAATACACTTACTTAATGTAAATCCAAATGCACCTACATGCATTTAAAATAGTTTTATAGCTACCCTAAATTAGATAGGGATTCAAAAACCATATGTACGGCGTCTAGATCAGACAGATGTCGGTGAGGAAAGAGTGGTTTATGATATATGTATGTAGTTTCACAGAATATTTTCATGCATATTTTCCACTTCCTACAACAACACAGACGCGTACCTCGATATTATTATTATGCCAGGTGTCCCAAGATCTATGTAACGTTGCTAATTCTAGAATTGTAATTCTGACATTTTGAAATTTAGTGATGAATTACCTATAATATTGTTACAAAATCGCCAACACAGTGCCCCCCCCCCCCTGAGGGCGAAGTCTCAACCCTCTAGGCCTTCAAATAAGGGAGATAGGCCCCTAGGTCCACATTTCCTGGATGACAGCAGGGGTACTTATCGAATACCCCTCGTATAATTTGGCTATCGATTATTTATTGAACTGTCCTGGTATGTGCATTATTCGTGAGTATTCGATGGAAATTTCTACGAGGATCTAGAAGTCTAATTCACCATATAAAGACCGCGGCGTGGCGGCGAAAGAGTCAGTCTTAATCAGGCAGCGATCAAGAGCAAATAGCAATACTTGTGAAATAACTGCGATTTTCAAAGTGTTTTCGGTGTATTTTATTTAGATATTGTACAAGAAGTGTTGTATTGTGTTTGAAGTGTTGATTGTTAAAAGTCTCACTTATCTTGAGAACCCGGATGGAGTAACAATATTCATGAAGACGTTCGCTCTTTTCCAGTAACACATTTATTAATGTAGATATAAGTGAGAGAAGGCTTTATCTAAATATGTACCGGGATATCAAAAATTATCTTGGTCAAGGGTGGTTGTGGAATGTAAAACGTGTGTCTTACTTTAAATTTGAAATAATTATGTTACTGTCACACTGACATCATCAATAACCTACAAATTTCATACCTATTTATTTCAGTTATAAAACAATAATGAACTACAAATTATGAAATAACGGTTTTAGTAACAAGAAAAACTAAATTACAGTAACTAGAGAGTTTTTGAACCCCTTAAATTTTAGCACGTCGTTATCGTTATCGTTATTCTGCGCATGCGCAGTGCCAAAAATGATACTCTTTTAGGCACTGCGCATGCGCAGTATAACGATAACGATAACGACGTGCTCAAATTTAAGGGGTTTAAAAACTCTCTATTGTTGGAAATGTCCCCCGTTTTGTTCGATGCACAAGTTGACGCGCCTCCTCATGCTGTGAAAAGCGTTTTGCAGCATTTCTGGCGTTATGGTTGCACATTGCTGAACAATTCTTTGTTGCAGTTCTTGCAAATTATTTACCAGAGTTGCGAAAATCTTGTTTTTTAAGTAAGGAAATATAAAATAGTCCATAATTGTCAAACAAGGTGATCTCGGAGGAAACTCAACTTCTGTATGTAAACTTATCAGCCGGTCATCAAAAAACTCGCGGAGGAAAGCAATATTTTCTCGTGTAGTATGTGCTGTTGCACCGTCATGCTGAAAATAACCGTACCGAAGTTCATCATCGTTTAACTGTTGCACAAATTCAGCCAAAAAGTTGTGTCTGTACCTTTCTGCGTTGACGGTGAAATCGAAAAAAATTGACCCAATTATTCTTCTGCGAGAAGCTGCCATCCAAACACCAATTTTTTGAGCATGTAGTGGCGATTCAGTAAAAACATGAGGGTTATCATTGCTCCACATTCGCATATTTTGAGAATTGATGTATCCCGAAAGGTGGAACCACGCTTCGTCAGAAAAAAAAGTTAAGTCCAGAAGATCGTCATTCATTAAATTATTGACAAACCAATGGCAGTAAGCAAGGCGTCTGGGGTGGTCTGCGGGCAGAAGAGCTTGATGTGCTTGCATCTTATATGGATGCATGTTCAAGTCTTTCTTTAAAATCTTATGACATGTTCCATAAGAAAGTCCAATTTCCTGAAGAAAGACGCTTCAAAGGTTTTGCAGGCTCCTCTTCCATACGTTGACGAACGTCATTGACAACTTCTTTTGTACGAACTCTTGGTCTACCAGCATCTTTTTTATAAGTCACACAACCAGTTTCGCGAAACACTTCAACACAATTTGTAAGGCACGCATAAAAATTGTCCGGTAATATTGCCACGTTTGGGAAGTGCTCTCGAAAATTGTCCAAACACAAACGTTGACTATATTGCCAATTTCCATTAACTAGCGCACCCGTTCGAAAATAGGCTTCAATCATGAAAATTTTGTGCTGTGTGGTAAGAGGCATGATTCAAAAACTGGATTAGAAAATTTCAGCACAATGACTTGACAGATTCTGACACAACAAAACATATTCAAAAATTTAAAGTAAGACACACGTTTTACATTCCACAACTACCCTTAACCAAGATAATTTTTGATATCCCGGTAGAAACATACATACATACAAACCACTGAAGAATTTCTTAATGGCGAGACATTTAGAACCATAGGCTTTAGTAAACTGTTCAGTAAATAATGAAGACATAAATATTAATAGAAGGTACCCTGCACTTCTGTTAACCTCAAGACTGGTATTTGAATGGTGCCCCATTAATACTATCTTGAATATAATATGGTGGTATTGGAGATCAGTTATTATTCACCAACAAGTTCTTGATGAGTTAAGCCCAACCCTTCTTTCTCTTACCCTTCAAAAAATGTTCAGATGACATTAATAAATAAATCACTTTTTGCTTGTGTTGGACCTTGTTTCATTGATAAATAAATGATGGTTTACAATAAGGCTTCAAAATGCTGACCATTTCCTTCAATACAAAAATTGCACCGTCGATTAAGTGACTCGGGGACCCTATGGAACATTCCGGGAATATCTTCTATATGTGTACAACTAGCCATTATTCTTGCCAAGATATCTTCCACATTACGAATAGGCGTTTCGTATAGACTACAGATTTCAGTTGACCCAAAAAAAAAAAAAAAATTTGAGAGTTAAGATCGGGAGAACGCGCGGGTCAGGGCACGGGACCTCCTCTTCCAATCCATCGGCGGGGAAATTGCTGCTCCAGATACTAGCACACGTTCAAACCAAAATGTGGAGGTGCCCCGTCATGTTGAAAGCACATATATTTCTAATGTCTAAATGGACATTTTCTAGTAATAGAGGCAAAACATTTTGCGGAAAATGGATATAAATATCTGCTCTATTAGATTCTCTCCAACAATACCAGTCCACATGTTTAAAGAAAATTGTTGCTGGTGTCTTCTAGAGACCACTGCGTGAGGAATTTCATCATGCTAAATGTGGCTGTTTCTACAATTAAAATAACCATCGCGCGTGAAACATGCCTCATCGTAGGAAACAATACCACAGCATATAAAATATGCTGTGACAATACTATGATATACCCGAAATGAGGTTTTAAGTTGTGACCCAAAAACCATTGGCAAAAAGCTAAACGATGTTGGTAATCTTCAGGATTTAAAGCTTGTACGCGTTGTAAATGGTAGGGGTAGAGGAGTTGTTCATACATGACACGGTGTACCGTCAACCTGGAGGATCCCATTTGGTGTGCAATTGCGCGAACACTTGTGGATTGATTTTCCTCCACACGTTGTAGGACTCAAATTCAACCGCACGAAGTGTTCTTGGACGACCACCACCACTGGGACGCTTTAGGTTCCCACTTTCTCTAAGGCAACGATCGATGGAAGCAAAGGCGTATGATGAGGATGCCGGCGTTCCAGATATCTCTGCCCATACAAGCGAGCAACTTTTCTTTCATACAATTTGCAGCACCATAAGCAAGGTGCATATCGGTATGTTCTTTCAATATAAACTTTGAATAAAAATCAACAAAGTTACCTAATGTTCTCATGCCAACTAAATAAGTCAAAAATAATAGCACAGTCTTAAAATTGGCATCTTTGGAATGTTGATGTGATAAAGACATTTTTTTTCTCAACAAGAAGTGTGGTTGAAAAAAAAAAGTTGAATGCAATACAGTGGTGTCCAATTAAATCAAGAATTAATTTAGTTATTTGGATATGATTTAAAACATTTTATTGCTCCACAGCCCAAAAGGCTCATTTGCGGACATATGTTTATTAAACAAAAAAGGTATGTTTTCATGTCTACCGCCCCTTAAAGTTTGTCGGTATCTTTTTGGGCCACCCTGTATTCTGTGCTGTAGAAGAACCTGCCAGTCGCGCACGGCAATTGCATAATGGTGAGGGTGGATTGCCATCGGCCATTTTTACCCGGTTTCGAGCTTCCCCGTGCCCTAACGGCCGTGTTCGGGTGTTCCGCGGCGGCGTCTCATCTGCGCGCACGAATCCCACCGGCCACAACGCGAGAACAGTATCGATGCGGTTTGATGCGGGACTTGTGTAGTAGAGATGCTGTACTGAGTTGTTAATAGGTATTATATATTTTGTAAAGTGCTTGCTTCTTGGGTATTTGGTAGTGTTTAACTGTGTGTTTCTTGTGCCCCCTTGGATATGACAGTGAAGCAGATCTAGTGCTTAGAATTAGGAGAGATATCCTGCTCGGACTCGGCTTTATTTTGCTTCAAAGCCACCCTCATTTGCTTTTAGGTAAGTTGCAATTAGTTTTTAACTATTTCATGAATGAAAAGTGTCTCCTGAGTGATAGTACAGTGATTTGTTTTTCGAACTTTGAGGTCGGATGTCAAAAATCGCGGACTGCGAATTAAGACAGCGCTGTAGTATAATATTATTGATTTTAGGGTATTATGCGTGGCCCTTCCCCTTACAGTTTTGCACCGAAATACATAAATACTTCACGCACATGCTCTTTCCACTGCATGTTGATATCTTCAGGATTTTTTCGTGTGATTCCAGGTGCAATTACCCCCGGCGGTGGTCTGGAATATATGCACCTAGTGCTTATTTAATATACACCTAGCACGGCCAAGTGACAGTTGAGGTCTTTACTAGAATTTTATCGATCTGCTTTTACGGCAGACTGTTAATTATTTTACAATTTTACTACAATAAGAAAGAGGTATACCTACAAAAGTTGGCCACTGAAAAAAAAAAACAGTTTCTTCGTACATTTAGCCATAAATAGATGATTTTAACATCCAGATTTAAAATTGTTTAAATGTTTTTAAGTACGTACCCACTGAGTACTTAGTGCTGGATTTTTTTGCCAAATACCTACTAAATAGGTACTTGATTGGTTTTTTAATGATGTGATTTTTAATTCTACCTATCTTATCCCCAATTGAAAGTAAAATGATTATTGCAATTAAGCGAAGCAATTCAAATAATTTTAATTTGTTTAATATAAAGTTTAAGTTGGTGTTTAAGAGTATAAATATACGTTAATTATAGAATATCTCCAGAAACAATTAAAAACAAATGTGTGCCAGCTGCCAACCTAGACGTCAATGTGTCAATAACCCTTCTTGCTGCTAAAAATAGATGTGTTTTTTCAAATGATTTGTTTGGTGTTATGTTGTAGGTTATAGCGTGGTTTAAATAAATATTTAAACTTTTCTTATACTATTTTTTGGTTGCCATTCATTTTTATTAATTAATTATTAAGGTAATTAGGTATAGGTACATGGTTTTTAAAAATTGAGACAAACATTTAGTACTACCCACTTGTGGGCTGCATACGATTAATTTTGTCAATTTTTGTGTACGTGCTATCTTTTTTCATTTTGTGATCATATCTGGAGTACCTACCTAGTTGCATAAATATAGCCTTCGGTAGGAAGGTACCTACCTATACATTTTTTTTATACTACTGCATCTGGTGTTCAAAAGCATGTGTGTTCGACAATTCTGGAGGATTAGCTCATAGAGCAGATCCGTGAGATATGTTTACAGATCTGTAGGAATGTGTGATTAACAGCGTTAGTAATCAATTACACTACTCTTTTGCATGGGATTAGTAGATTGATTTAGTTTAAAAAACAGGACATTGTATTTTAGATTTATTCACTTTAAACACTGGTAACAATTTAACTATTTGTGCTTATGCAAAATGACGAACGTAAATGATCTGAATGCTCTGTCAAAGTGATAGTTAACCGCCTTCTTCTCTTGTCAAAAACCTTCTCCTTTTCTTTCCGCTGCCAACAACAGCGACACCTCGCCGCCATCCTCGGAACTAAACATCATAGGCGTAGAACCCGACATGCCGCCGCCCTTGAAAGGTTCCCCTTTCAATGTAGATTCGACTTGACTATCCAATGGTAAAACACAAATTTTAGTGATAGACCGCTTGAAAGTCCCATCCATTGTCTTAACTAGAACCACTCTAGTAAGTCCGTCATCTCCGGGAAAAAGTTTGATTACTCGACCCATCCTCCAACACATTGGAGCAGTGTGCTCTTCCTTTAGTACTACAAGAGTACCAATCGCCAACATATTATTTGATTCCGTTTTCCATCGGGATCTTTCTTGTAGGGAATGCAAATAACTGAGTGACCATTTAGACCAAAATTGTTGCATCAAAAATTTTAAATGCCTATATCGTGAAATATGTGTGTGTCTGGTGTCTGGTACTGGAGTTTCGGGAAGAGCCAATAACGAACGACCAATTAGAAAGTGCCCTGGCGTAAGGACATTCAAATCTTCCGGACTGCCAGTGAGCGGGGTTAAAGGTCTGGAATTTAATATAGATTCTACTTGAGTTAAAAGAGTATAAAAATCCTCATATGTTAAATGAGTATTAGTTAATATTCGCTTTAAGTGATGTTTCATTAGTCTAACTGCTGACTCCCACAATCCGCCATGGTGGGGAGAACGCGCGGGAATAAAGTGCCATGTCACCCTGTTTTCGAGGAGAAAATTTTGAAATTTTGAATCCTGAACTAAATTAGTTATTTCTGACAGAGTGTTATTAGCACCGACAAAGTTAGTTGCATTGTCAGAATGTACCTCTGCACAAAGACCTCTTCTGGCAATAAAGCGTTTGAACATATTTAAAAAACCATCCGAAGACAACTCGCTCACGAGCTCCAAATGCACGGCCTTTGTCGAAAAGCATACAAAAACACACGCATAAGCCTTTATATATTTTTTGTTGCGCAAACTACTGTCCTTAATAAGGTAAGGTCCCGCATAATCGACACCACAAATAAAAAAAGGCGGTGAAGGACTTACTCTTTGTCTAGGCAAGTGTGCCATTTTTTGGGTCATAGTTTGCGGATTTGCCCGAAAACAAACGACGCATTTCCTTAAAATACTTCGAACAACCTGCCTGCCATGTAAAGGCCAATACTGGGTGCGAATATTTGATAAGACTGCTTGTGGGCCGGCATGCAAATTTTTTAAATGTTCGTATCTTATAACCAATGTTGTGAAATGATGATTTTTCGGAATAATTATCGGATGTTTGTGATCGTGACTCAGTTGAGAATTTTTGAGACGTCCACCTACCCGAATAACACCAAATTCGTCTAAATAAGGATCAAGTGCAAGCAAATTACTGCTTCTCGATACTGTCTTCGATTTTCTTAAACAGATCAGTTCGTTAGGAAAGGCTTTAGCCTGAATTAGTTTGATAATCACCTGTTTACTATGATTTAATTCTTGTAAATTTAATGGACCTAGAGTTCGAATTTCATGTTTATTTGATGTATTTTTTCTAAATCTCAATAAGTAAGCTACAACTCTAAACAATCTAGTTAATGATGAAAAACGACAAATTAAATCGTCCTCAACTTTATTAGTGCTAGTTACTATTAATGATTCTGATAGGTGGGGTTTTAACTCCGGAACGTTAATGAGATTTGCTTCGATAGCATAATTAGGCCAAAGATTTTGCTCTTGGTAGAGCCAGGAAGGACCATTGAACCATAATTCAGTTATATTTTGCATTTCGTCTGGTTTTACACCTCGTGAGATTACGTCTGCAGGGTTAGATTTAGTGGGAACATGATGCCAATTTCCATTCTTAGTTGATTTTTGAATTTGAGAAACCCTATTTGACACAAAGGTTTTTAACTTGCTGGGTTCTGTTGCGATCCACGCTAGCACGATTGTGGAATCACACCAAAAATGTACGTTGTCAATTTTTATTTTCAATGCATCTAATACGGTTTGGCACAATTTTGTGGAGAGTACCGCGCCGCATAATTCGAGGCGTGGTAAAGTTTCTGTTTTTAGCGGTGCTACGCGAGACTTTGCGCAAATAAGCCTTACTAAAGCTTGACCATGATCATTGATAGACTTCAAATATACACATGCGCCGAATGCTGCTTGACTGGCATCGCTAAAACAATGTACTTCAGTTCGAACAGAATTTTCAATTATAATTTGGCGTGGGATTCTGATATCGTTAAGCATATGAATTTTGCAGTAAAAGTTTAACCAAATATCGCATAAATCGTTTGGAATGGGATCATCCCAACCCAATTTCAACAACCATAGCCTTTGTAAATATATTTTAGCCGTTATAATAACAGGACCAATTAGTCCAAGCGGATCGAATATTTGACTAATGATAGAAAGAATAACCCGTTTTGTTATAACCTGGTGGTTATCTGGATTTGTTATGTATTGAAATGTATCCTCAGAAGGATTCCAGAAAATTCCTAATGTCTTAGAATTATTTTCGTCCTTAACTACATATTGAGTATTTTGACCGTGAAGTTGTGATTGTTCGCTGTCCAAAAAATAATCTAAAATTCGTTTGTCGTTTGAAGACCACTGTCTTAAATTGAAACCTGCTAAGCTTAATATAGAACTAACTTCGTTTGCTAGAGTCAAAGCTGACTGGATGTCATTTGCACCATCTAGCCAGTCATCCATATAAAAATTATTAGCTATTGATTTGAATGCGTTTGGAAATCTCACCTCATTGTCTATGGATAACTGCTTGAGACATCTTGTTGCCAAAAATGATGCTGGGGCCGTACCATATGTCACGGTATTTAATTTATAATGTAAAAGTGGTTCAGTAGGTTTAGAACGCCAGACAATTCGTTGATATTCGCGATCTTCCTCGTAGACTTGAATACACCTGTACATTTTTGCAATGTCCGCAGTAAAAACTATTGAATGACATCTAAAACGGAGTAAAATATTAAAAATGGGATCCTGAATACAAGGTCCTACCTTCAACACATCATTTAAGGATAAATTTGATGTTGATTTTGCGCTTGCGTCAAATACTACGCGCAATTTTGTTGTTAGTGACGTATTTTTAAAAACGCAATGATGCGGAAGATAGTAGTTGGACACATTCATTTGCTCGGGATTTGTAATAAGTGACATGTGGCCTAACCTTATGTACTCCTCCATGAATTGACTATACCCTCTTTCAATTTCTGGATTTTTAGTTAATTTACGTTCTAGTGTCTGAAACCGTTGAATCGCCATTTGTTGTGTTTCCCCTAGTTGCTTAAAATTATCTCGAAATGGTAATTTTACCAAAAACTGACCCGAATCTAGGCGTTTAAATGTGTTTTGAAAATGCAATTCGCATTCTTGCTCTTCTTTAGAAAATATCGTTTGTTTTACTGGATACGTTTCGACATTCCAGAATAATTCTAACTGTTTCTCAATGCCAGTATTTTGCGCAAGATGGCATAAAGATTTTTGTTGCTTATTACTTATTTGAAATGAACCAGAAATAATCCATCCTAACCTTGTGTGCTGTAGAACAGGTTGATTTAACCCAAGTGTTAACTGCTCCTTGAGCATCAAGTGGTAAAATACGCTTGCACCTAGTAATATTTGAATTTCCGAAGATTGGTTGAAATTTGGATCAGCCAAATTGATATTTTGCGGAATTCGCAATGTAGAAGTATCGAACGTTATTTGAGGTATATTTTCTGTGATCCTGTCAATTACTAAAAATTGTAACTGAATCTCGTAATTGTCAACAGTGGATTTCATTTTAGCCTTTACCGATTCTGAAATATTAGTAGTCGCCGCGTTTATACCAACAATAGGCATATTTATTTTGTTTGTACGTAGTTGTAATTTAGTTTGTAAGTTTTTTATTAGAAAATTACTTTGAGAACCAGAATCGAGCAGGGCTCTGCATAACATAGGTTGATTATTTTTATCATAAAGATATACCATTGCAGTCGACAAAATAGTAAATGAACGATTAAAACAAGATATGGCTGTAGTAGTTCCTGAATTATAAGAAATTTTACCTTGCTTTATGTTATTTTGATTTGATTGAATTTCCGATTCGAGTTTTGTACTAATTTGTAGGTTAACATCGTTAAAATTGCTAGGGTTAGCGTTAGAATTTGAATTAGATCTAGTATTTGCATTAGAGTTAGTGTTCGAATTAGAATTAGAATTTTCTTGGCAATTTTCGTTTTTTGTTAGAGTTTGTGTATTTGAATCGCGCCCCCTTTCTTGTGCACTGAAATGTAATAGAGAATTATGTTTCCTTTTGCACTGTCGGCATGAACCCGATTGACAGTCATATGAACTATGACCCGTTCGTAAACAATTTGTACATGCGTTTAATTTTCGAATTTCTACAAGTCTAGATTGCACAGATAATTTTAAAAAATCCTTGCAAAAATATATTGAATGCTGTCCTTTACAAAAAATACATGCCGTTTTATTTGACACAACATGCGCATGCGATCTGAAATTAAATTTATCGTTGGATTTAGAAGTAGATGCAATTCCTTTATTATCAATTGCCGACAATAAGTTACATCGATCCTTAAGAAATTGAATAAATTCTTGAATACTAGGAGACACTTTGTCCTTAGTTTCCGTCTCCCACTTTGTTTTGCTAGAAATATCTAATTTGGAGAATAATAAATAGATAAGAATTGTGCTCCAGTTATCCACAGGCTCACCTAAATTTTGTAAAGCCCTAAAATGTTTATTAAAATCGTCCAAAAAATTTCTTATTGAGATGTATGAGTCCTTTGTAATGTTAGGCAACTCGAAAATTTGCTTGACATGACTTTTGATTATAAATTTTTTGTTTTCGAACCGTTCTTTGAGTATGTTATACGCAACTATGTAATTCGCATCGTTTATAACCAACGAATCGATTGCCTGCGCTGCAGGACCTTCTAAATGCGATTTTAGGTAGTAAAATTTCTCCACGTTTGAGAGATTTTCGTTTCCGTGTATAACCGACACAAATACATCATGAAAGTTAGTATATTTATCAAATGAACCGTCAAATTTAGGAATATTTATCGGTGGCAATTTTATAGAATTTTTTATGACCGGTGCACTAGACCTTGCGAGCGGAGTTGGCGGAGTAACCCTATTAGATTCTACAACTACCTCATTTTGCTGCACAATTTGATTTGCCTTTGCCATAGTTTCAAAATACCTATCCTCAAATTCGATTCGTTCATTAATTTGAGCATCATTATCGTCGATTATTTCTATTTCATTTTGTACAGAGTTAAACTCATCCAATAACAACTTAGCTTTGCCTAAACGCGAGGACATTTCCCAGGTTTTACTTTGATTTTCGGATTTATTAATGTAAGTAATAAATCTTGTGAGTTGTGATTTAGCAATTCCCCTTCGGGTGATAAGCACTTTCAGTTTTTCCTCTAAATTCATTTTGTAAAGTATATAATTAGTAATTAGTGATAATGATTGAATTTATTAGCAATATAGAATATATTAAATTCGTTAGAATAGTAGCGGACGCCCCTGTGCAGTTGTAGGCGAGCCGGCAGTTAGATTTTATAAATTTGAAATTTTGTTCGTATTTTAACTAACCTAGCAAATAGTCAAGTAGAACCTATAAAAAATGTAATTGGAAGAAATGATTATAGGAACGACTCACTGGATTTCCTATTGTCCTTGGCTGCAACGTTTCTCGATATACTGGTTTCTTGTCTTCGTTCGTACCACTCACAATACAGCTTTGTTTTAAATGTTATATATAGTTAGACACAGAAATGCCTATTGAAAGCCACCCGGCAATTTAGTTCGAAATGTTATTTGATTTTTTGATTTTGGAAAGCACTTCACGGCACAAATAGCTAGTTAGTTCGTCGATTAGCCTGTATTCTTCGAAAGCCACAAACACTGGCAAGTTTTTTGTCCCGTTTTTTTCACTTAGTCCATCCCGCTCGAAGCCGACCAAAATGTAGGAATGTGTGATTAACAGCGTTAGTAATCAATTACACTACTCTTTTGCATGGGATTAGTAGATTGATTTAGTTTAAAAAACAGGACATTGTATTTTAGATTTATTCACTTTAAACACTGGTAACAATTTAACTATTTGTGCTTATGCAAAATGACGAACGTAAATGATCTGAATGCTCTGTCAAAGTGATAGTTAACCGCCTTCTTCTCTTGTCAAAAACCTTCTCCTTTTCTTTCCGCTGCCAACAACAGCGACACCTCGCCGCCATCCTCGGAACTAAACATCATAGGCGTAGAACCCGACAAGATCTTTTGTCCTAAAATAAGAATGGTGCAAACCGTAGGTTCTATCTGTAATGGTTTTGAAACCCTTTTTAAAAATCGACTGGGTTCCGGTTTATAGTTTTTAGGCCCATCCTATAGGTATTTTTTGGAGATACCTTCGATGGCTTTATTTTTTGAAATATGATGATAACATGTGTTATTTATAGAACACCCGGTTTTTTCTTTAAAAATAAGGAGTGGGTTGAAAAACTAGCTGAAAATGATAAGAAATATCAGCTTTGCTTGGGGATTTGTCAACTATAGCTTCATACAGCCTCTTTAACCTCTTCAAATAACCTTCTCGGGAATTGTTGAAGACCTGCGAAATTGACATATTGTACAGGGTTTCTAAACCAATAAACATCAAATCTCTATTAAGTAGTTATATCGCAGTTTTATCAAGTGGCGATAGATTTAGTCACATGTATAAAATAGTTATACCTACTGAGGGATAAAATATTACCCAGTATGAGGCAACACAGTATCTTTATCGACGTCAGTCTCGTTGCCAGTATTTTATCCAAGTCTATACAGGGAGGTTAAAATATTTTCGATTATAGGAGAATGAATGCCAGGCCGATTTATAATTTTCCAAGTGTAGCACTCGCCAACTTATTTCAAATTAAATTCTATGTGCCAAGACTCAAAATACTCTTAACGTTTTCAATTTTCATTATAAATTGTTAAATTCGTGTAATTTTGTTGATAAAGAATGATATTTACTTTCATCAACAATAACACCTAGTTATTTTATTTAAGAATGTGTGGGAGTTTGAAGGAAAAGTGCAAGACAATTCTAAAAATTAAAAGAAGGCACGGAAAGGTGCAAATTACGGTCTTCCAAAATCTTTTCCCATGATTGAAAAACCTTTTAACTTGTGTGAATACAATTTTCCGAGCCATTCTCTAACGGAGGTACCTTAAAAAAAATTGATGCGTTTCTTGGAGTTTAAATAAATGCGTCTTTTGCGTGATATTAACCAGTTTACCTTGCAGTTAACACTTTTTTTCCCCGTTAAGTACTTAGTTTATGCTTTATACATTCAATACAAAGCAATTTGTGTAAGTTATATTCTAAAAATATTTTATAAACAATAATGCAAAGGACAAGGACAAAAATCATCCCTTAAATATAGCACCATGTGATTTTTTATCAAAACGGTTTGATTGAGTTTGGTGATTGATTATGATTAATATCTTAATATTCTAAATTATTTTTCCTGTTTATTTTTGGTCAGACATCATCATCTTGATTTTTAAATGAAAACAAAGGTCAAATTTGGTATCATTTATCATCCGCGCATGTATTTTTACTAACTTGAAGATTATTAAAAAAGAAACAGTACCCTATTTTTCACCTCTTGCAAATTGTTTTGACGTAAGGTGAACGTAAATCCATTTGATAAGTATACATTATTTTTAACTCACTCTGTAGATATATAAAGTAGAAGCTTATTTATGTAGAATCAAACATCACGTAAAATACAGACTTCATTTTTTAATTTCGCAAGTGATTGGCTTGGTATTTGGTACATATATACCTACAGGGTGTACCGAAATTACTGTGAAATACTTTACTAGTGTGTTTATATTATAAATTTCAAAGTCGATATTATATCACAACGGTGCACTTCACCAAGAGTACCTTTTCTACGTAGAAAACTCGAAAATTCCATGTTTTAATAAGAAAACCAGTGAAAAGTTACATACAAGAAAAGTTACTACATCTCGTGTTATCGCAAGTAAATAATTAAAGCGATTTTGCTCGAAAACGATGCGTCCTATCGGTACTAAGCATACCTTTTTCAGTAAGAAAATATTGAAACTTCATATTTCCTAATCAAAAGTTGAAAAAGCCAAAGCATCAAAAAGTTGGGGTAATATTTACCCCACTCCTCCCTCGTTTGGAACGCATTTGATAGAAATTTTAAAATTTTATTTACTGCAGCGGATTCAGCATATAAGATTTGGGCAGGAAATCAAATTTGATAAACTTATCTCAACTGGTTTAGGAGTTATTTAAAAGAAATCGGCACTAGGATGTAGCCCCCTTAGGAAGCATTTCTCGACCCATGTTTATATGAAGAAAACGCCCCTTTTAACCATAGAACACGCACTGCTAAAATATAGCATACTAATTTCGGGACACCTTGTATATTCTATACATCGCTTTATATCAATTTGGAACGGTTTTGTTGATAGGCGCTGTTTTTGCTAATATTTTCTTAAAATTATATCCGCAACCTAATTAGTTTATATCCGGTTTCCATCAGTTTTAGGAACACTATAAATATTTTACTTTACTCACATTAATATTATTTGTAACACTTATGTGATGTTCTCGTTTAAAATTTCATTAATATTTCATAAATGTCAACTGATTGCATTGAGTGCAGTTCTGAATTATATATAAACCTGAATTATATAGAAATAAATGCCTTTAAATTTTCTACAGCAACCATGTTTTATGCACTGAAACAATAAATGGCTCTTGCGATAATGTAACAACTACTGTTTTAGAAAAAACTTTGTTGAAATCGTTCTTCTAAATAGTTTTTTCAAGATTGTTTTACAATCTCATTCCTGATTTGCTGATTCCATTTAGTAACAAAGTGTTATTCTGCTCAGCCAATGAATCATGACGATTTGAAAAGCCATTTTGTCGCTATAATTATAAATTCTAATTTTTCTATTTTTTGCGTAATTTTGTCAATATAGGTACCGAGTGGAAGAGGAAAGTGCCTCACCCTGTTGTACCCCTTTTATTTTGCAAGATATGCTAACTAAAATTATGGAGTGCTTACTAGACAAAAAAAATGCGTTTAAGAATAATATGAAAAGTGACGTAAGCACTTCCGGTTTGACCGGAAGTAACCCCAACCCTTAAAAATTAAATGGAGCTCACTATATATTTTTACATATTTGGATTCAGCGTGACTTTTTACTTCTACTAGTATCTACCAATATTTTTATTTTTGACAGTTGAATGTCATAATTTTCAATTTTTGAAATTTGCATCTAGTAGAGTGATAATATTCATGAAAATGGCTTCCTACCAAACTAATTATTATTTGATATTTCTGATGTTTATATCATAGGATGTTTATTTTCATTGCCTGTTAAAAAAGCAGAAAATGTTTTCTCAGAAAAAACTAAAATCGATGTCACTTCCGGTGAAACCCGAAGTGGTTGAGTCAGTTTCATATTACCTTTGGTCTAGTAAGCACTTCCCAAAATTAGTTGACATATAGGTATTGTAAAATAAAAGTGGCACAAGGACGTCCCACTTTTTTGTTTCACCCGGTAAATAACTAGGTGTTTTACACAGTGTTGCATTTAATTTTGGCCACCATTGGGATCTCGGAGACGGTAAGAGATACAGGGTGGCTTTAATTAGAAAAAATTTCACAATTTCATGCTGAATCAAATGGCGTGGTACGCTATCTGCCATATATGCACACGTTCGTGAGTTATCGGAGAAAAAACGAAGAAGAAAAGAAGATAAGGAAAGATAGAAACTTCAAATTTCAAACTTATACATTATTGATAATGGCGAGTCCGTCAGAAAGAGAGAGTTAGAGAAAATTTAACTGAATTTTTGGACTTGCCATTACCAATAATGCATAAGTTTCAAATTTGAAGCTTCTTTATAGTCGAGATATTTAGCACTTTATAAATCGTCAGTTTTTCATTTTTCCCCAATAAAATAATAAGCATAAAATTGCGCAACTGTTTTCTAATTTGAGCCACCCTGTATCTCTTACTGTTTCGAAGATCCCAATGGTGGCCATAATTAAATGTAACGCCGTGTATATCCTCTGATACCCAAAGAAGCTTGAGTAAAAATTATTAGAAGTTGCGGGTTATCTGGGCTTTTCTCCTCCTTATTGCCGAGAGCCAGCAATATTGTAGCAGCAATAATTATCTTCTAGCCTAGGCCAGTTCCCATTGGCTGCCAACTTCGTTATATTCTATGCTCCGACTAACACGTAGGAATTATGTAAATTACCATTGGCCGGGCATTCATTGATAAAGCTTATTGTTTGTTTTCGCCTTGGGTCCTAGAACCACAGCACCAATCATAATAAAAGGCCTTATCTTGAAAACGTGTGCTTTTGTGTTACAGAATTATTGGCCCGTTGGTTCTGGCTGTAGTTTACTACTTTTCTTGCTTGGAAACGGGATGGTGTTAAAGTTTGATTTATAGGATTTAATAAATGCACTCGCAAGTTACCACTATACGAATTAGTTTGTTGGTAGAACTTTAACTCAGTTATAGCTGCTATAAAAATTAAATAAACATATCCTGTACCGGAAGACGGGTAACATATTACCTAACTATAGGGTCATTTGTTTTCAAATATTTAATTTTTATTTGTGCTTAGCTACATTAATTATATCATATTATTATATTATAAAAATAAGCAAGATGAAAAAATATAGACAATTTACAGTACCTATACAAACAGGTTAACAGATATGTTCATAAGAGAATGCCAGTACCAAGCAAATTTTCAATTTTCCAGGTGTAGTACGTGTACATTTACTTTGAGTGACAAAAACAGCAAGGTTTATTAAAAAGATAACAAAAATACGTCAATACCTAAAGGTGTCACCCCCAGTTGTATGATTTTACAATCTATTTAGCTTATAATTTAGTACTAATTAAAGACTAATTTGTACCGATTAAAAAAAACTTGTACCCATAACCATTTAGTCACAATTCGCATTTGAAATGTGGGGGTGCTGAAATGAAATCAATTAGCACCCCCACTTGTAACTGTGGGAAAGTGAATCAGTCTAGTAATTAAAGTACTAATTAAAGACTAATTTCTACCCATTAAAAAATTGTCCCATAGCCATTTAAGTACTTATAATTCCCACATGAAAATTGGGGAATTGAAATTAAATCGATTGTCACTTCTACTTGCAGCCAGGGGAATCTATAGACCATAACAGTGTACTAATTAAGAACCGAGTTAAGAACTAATTTGTACCCCAAAAAAAATTTGTACCCATATCCATTTAGTTATAATTTGCACTTGAAAAGTGGGTAATCTGAAATTAAATACCCATAGCATATTAACTTTAAGGAACAGTTTCGAGTAATTCCTCTCTTTTATATTACATTGTGACTGTTAGCAATGCAATTTGTTAAATTATACATATTTTTTTTATTTAAGTAAATAAATACCCTGTATAATAAGTTTCTTTCTATTATTAATATTCCCAAGGTATGTAATAATATTTGGACGGATATTTGATTTTGTAAAAATAATATTTATTCATAAATAGTTCTTAGAACTACCTAATATCATATAGGGTTTTATACGCCCCGTTCTGGATAGGTAACATTATGGAGCATATTATACATAGACCTAGGAAACCCTCGTAGTACCGGGTCATTCATCACCCTAGGTCGTGATCAACCATCTTTTTACACCACAGCTACAGATAAATGTAGCTGTAGAAATGATGAATTTGAAACTAAATACTTAATATGGTCTGAATCGTCGACATTATCTGCTCCAAGAGATTTTAAATTTGGAACAATATATATTAAATTTTGGTCTCGTTCTCTATTAAAGTATTTTCTTTTGCAGATTACTTGAAACTCAAATGTGGAAGAGGTGAGTCGTCAGTGTAAGAATGGGCGTCATTTCGGTGACCTTGCTGGCGTTCCTGGCCACGGCATGGGAAACAGCCATGTCTGTGTCAGTGATTCCCCACGACGCGCACCCAGGCTACAACGTAAAAAAATTCAAGGACGCCGTCAACTTTAAGCTGCTCGACTCGGACTTTTCCCAGTTCTTCACCATGCTGCAGGACGGCTCTATCATGACTGTGTCCGATGTCAGCCCTCTGGTGAACCACCCCGTGGACCTGGTGGTGCTGGAAAATAAGGGCAATACTAGCACCACGCACATGCTCAAACTCTACGTGTTGGACAGGCATAACATGCTGAGCTTCGAGACTGATCCCAGCGAAGATGTCTTAGGACGCGTCACGGAAAATTCTCCAGCTGGCACCCGTGTCAGCGGACTTCCTTTGCTCCAGGCTACTAGTGACTCAGTCATGGTGCCAGTGACATACAGCGTCATCGCCGGCAACACAGCTCAAGCCTTCGAACTACAAGACAGTATTACAGGCGACGTCCTCCCAAACGTTACCGTTGCCGATGGGAACGCCGGAGTGAACATAGTCACCTCTCAAGTGCTAGACCGTGAAGAAACTAGTAGGTATGTTCTGACTATCCAGGCTGTAGACCCTAGCGGTATTAACAAGGCAGTGATCAATGTAGTCATTGAGGTAGAGGACGAAAACGACAACAGTCCGGTCTTCACCCAAAAAGTATACAGGTTCGTGGTGGGCGATGATTCTCTCGAAGGTGACAACGTCACCATGACTTGGAAACGGTTCTCTTCCATCGGGAAAGTAGAGGCTACAGACGCAGACGGTGATAAAGTGGCGTACAAACTTGCTACCCCCACAAATTTTTTAGTTATTGTACCCCAAACCGGGGATCTGCTTTTGTCTCAGGAACCAATAGAGGAAATAGAGTTAGAGCTCGTAGTAGAGGCCCATGATTTACGCACACCCAGCAGAACTTCTCCCAGACCAGCTCAGGTGATCTTCCATTTCAAGCCTGCTGAACCTTCAAAGGTTGAATTGGACTTGGACCTGCAGCAACTTGAGGAGGTCGAATTGCATAGAAGCAAAAGACGCGTTACCAGAGCAGTCAGGCCCACTAAGCGTATCGAGTTCACCGAGTTAGATGGGGAGACCGAAGGAAGGGTTGTGTTTCAGTTGGAGAAGGAAACAGATCGGGAGACCTTCAAAATCAGGGATGACAATCCTTGGGTGACGGTTGATCCGAATGGTTCAGTTCGAGTGAAAAAGAAGTGGGACTACGAGGAACTGGGACCAGAGAAAACCATCGATTTTTGGGTTACCATCACGAACGCCGAGAAAGGTGGTAAGTCACTGAATCATTTCTTTTTCGTTTAATGGTGTTTGTGAAGCGTACTAGCGATCAGCTATTCGGATTTATTTTTCTGGGAAATTATAAGACAAATTACAAATTGGCTTCTTTTCAAAAGCAATTTATTGAAGCAGCATCACAAATTTTATTCTGTATAGTTGCATTCTTTATTACTGCGGATACGGATTGTGGAACAAGATTCTTAACTACGTCTTCAGTCACTAAAGAGGACGGGAAAACCAGATGGTATAGGTTACACTTTGAATCTTTTAGAATCCCTATTTATATTGTATATTTATTTTTCTATGTTGCGTATATTGTAACTTTATATTTAATTTTACTTCAGTTAGTCTTGTGCTAGACACCTGTATCTTATCCTTTTTTTATAATGAAGGTATTATAGATAATTGATTTTAAATTTATATAGAACATTTGTGTAAAATGTCTATAATTTCTTGGAAAATACCTCGGAAAATACCGGGCGTATAAGTGTGGGCGTTAAATTCGATTACTTCGAATAGGTACTAGTGCAATCAAAATTAATATCACTAAGGGCCTAGGTACACCATTTATAATCTATAGATACAAGAACAGAAGGTTAGTTGGTAATTTAAATATACCTACTTCACGAATGGAGGCACAACTGTTGTTTAATAGAAAATTGAAAATCGTCCCTTGCTTTGTGACATTTTTTGTGGTTATGGTGGTATGTATGAAAAGTACAGGAGTGCTCATAATACAATTAATATTATAATAGACTTCCACGAATCCTGAAGTAACTAATTGTATGCGGTGTATGTGTGTGTGTACAATAAATTTTGAACACAATGATAATCCATACAACATTATCGGAAAGTTTGGGTTGTTTGGCTTTCGGTGTATTGGATCTAACATAAATATTAGGCTAACAAATCCATAAACAGTAATTCATATTCATGAGGCGCACTCGTCTCTAACAAACCAGCACATATGCGTTCACATTTCCTTATTATTCGGTCCAACACGTCTGCCCGTATGACACATAAATTAATTAAAACTGCCCTTTAATTGTCATGGTCTGATGTATGACTGCACCAGCGAATTAGTTGGTCGGACAGTCGCGATGTTTCTCTTTTATTTTTCGACCGTTAAGTGGACCGTCCACTAAGATACTTGCTGCAAATGTGTTGGTATTTAAATGTTGTATAATTTGTAGCCTGGCAAAAGAGCAACATTTTGATACTATATCAGGGTGTGATTTCTCGAATCTCTAATAGTCAATATGTCGCATACTATTTTAATAGAATTTCCGTTAAAATTTGCATTAGGTATTTTGAAATCTCGCATCCTACAATTTTTAGCTCGAGAAGAAATTAATTTTAATGTTACAATAGAAAAATTAGAAAATAAAAAACTGCGGTCCATAATAGAAGGATGTATATGATAACTTATCCATTCTAATTGAATGCTATAGACAATTTATAAAAATGTTTCCTTATTTTAATACAATTATTGTGACCATAGCACATTACAATCAGCGTCTACTTTGACCATGGATTGCACTGTTGCCACGTTTTACCACACCACATAATTGTTCTAGGATGATTTTTTTGTCTACGGGACAGGTATTCGACAAAACGCATTTACAAAGTTGCGCTAGAAAGCTATGTACTCGACAATATAGTAGATATTCGAAAATAGGGCGTAGTACTCATTTTCAGTGCCTATTAGATAGCCGTATTTGGTATTATTAAAATCAAACAGATGAGAGTTGAAAAAGGGCACACCAAACATACTGAATATAGTTTTAATTTATATTATATTTTATTTTTATGTGGACCAACACCAAACTGTATTCTTTTTACAATACTGCCGACCATGTAGGTATTATATGAGAACAAGGATGAGCTCTTCAAAAATAATACGACAATACTAGATTTGATAAGGAAAGGTACCGGGATATCAAAAATTATCTTGGTGAAGAGTGGTTGTGGAATGTAAAACGTGTGTCTTACTTTAAATTTGAAACAATTATGTCACTGTATGTCACATCATCAATAACCTACAAATTTCATACCTATTTATTTCAGTTGTAAAACAATAATGAACTACAAATTATGAAATAACGGTTTTAGTAACAAGAAAAACTAAATTACAGTAATTGTTGGAAATGTCCCCCGTTTTGTTCGATGCACAAGTTGACGTGCCTCCTCATGCTGTGAAAAGCGTTTTGCAGCATTTCTGGCCTTATGGTTGCACATTGCTGAACAATTCTTTGTTGCAGTTCTTGCAAATTATTTACCGGAGTTGCGAAAATCTTGTTTTTTAAGTAAGGAAATATAAAATAGTCCATAATTGTCAAACAAGGTGATCTCGGAGGAAACTCAACTTCTGAATGTAAACTTATCAGCCGGTCATCAAAAAACTCGCGGAGGAAAGCAATATTTTCTCGTGTAGTATGTGCTGTTGCACCGTCATGCTGGAAATAACCGTACCGAAGTTCATCATCGTTTAACTGTTGCACAAATTCAGCCAAAAAGTTGTGTCTGTACCTTTCTGCGTTGACGGTGAAATCGAAAAAAATTGACCCAATTATTCTTCTGCGAGAAGCTGCCATCCAAACACCAATTTTTTGAGCATGTAGTGGCGATTCAGTAAAAACATGAGGGTTATCATTGCTCCACATTCGCATATTTTGAGAATTGATGTATCCCGAAAGGTGGAACCACGCTTCGTCAGAAAAAAAAGTTAAGTTCAGAAGATCGTCATTCATTATTGACAAACCAATGGCAGTAAGCAAGGCGTCTGGGGTGGTCTGCGGGCAGAAGAGCTTGATGTGCTTGCATCTTATATGGATGCATGTTCAAGTCTTTCTTTAAAATCTTATGACATGTTCCATAAGAAAGTCCAATTTCCTGAGAAAGACGTTTCAAAGGTTTTGCAGGCTCCTCTTCCATACGTTGACGAACGTCACTGACAACTTCTTCTGTACGAACTCTTGGTCTACCAGCACCTTTTTTATGAGTCACACAACCAGTTTCGCGAAACACCAACACAATTTGTAAGGCACCCATAAAAATTGTCCGGTAATATTGCCACGTTTGGGAAGTACCCTCGAAAATTGTCCAAACACAAACGTTGACTATATTGCCAATTTCCATTAACTAGCGCACCCGTTCGAAAATAGGCTTCAATCATGAAAATTTTGTGCTGTGTGGTAAGAGGCATGATTCAAAAACTGGATTAGAAAATTTCAGCACAATGACTTGACAGATTCTGACACAACAAAACATATTCAAAAATTTAAAGTAAAGCCGGGTACAGAGAACTAATACTGTCGCTCGCGACAGTAAATCCAACCAATCATGAGTTGTATTCCCCTGATTCTTCTTCCCCATTTTCTGTCGCTGGCTACTGCTGCCTTGAAGTTCAATATTCTTAACTACACGCGACAAACTTTATTTTTTGCGAGTTCATAAAAGAATCAATCTCATGGCGTTTTGCTGTCGCTAGTTTTTAGTTTTAAAAAACACTACATATAAGGACAAGGTGGTGGGGAGCCGTTGTGGGCGACAGTTTTAGTTCTGTGTACCCGGCTTAAGACACACGTTTTACATTCCACAACCACCCTTGACCAAGATAATTTTTTATATCCCGGTAGTTTGGTTGAAAGGTATTTTAGGTCATTCTCATCTCAAAAAATCTATTGCGTTAAAAAATACGGAGTAAAAATATTAACAAAAATATAGTCCTTTAAAGCTTGTTTCTCGACTTGACTACATGGTCTGGTTCTCGGCCTCCTCCGTCGCCTTGCAATTTTCTGGTTTCTTCATATGATTTATATTTAATCAAACCAACTACCAACTACTAACGGGCAACAAGCTAAAATTCTACTACATAAATAGGTACATTATACTGACGTATGATTGATATACTGACAGCTGTTATCTATTTGCCAGATCTTGTGTTGTCGGATCTATTCTAGTCAGTTACGACGTTCACATAGTTGGGAAAATGATTCAATCGAAATGCTTATGACATCAATCTTGATCAAGATTGGTTGATCAAAATGTAGTGTGTATTTCCGTGTGATTGTGATACGTGAGTTAGTTCACGCTATAGCTAAGGATGTCGGTTCGCGAGACACTTACAAATATATTATTTTTTCTACTCCCCATCTTTAAAATGCCATTTTTCGTATATGTTTCCATGACGGTAAGTGATCTTTTAAATACACCTTGACAAGCCGTGGCTTCGTGCATACAAGCCGTGGCTTCGTGCGCTTTAGTCACGGATTGAAAGTATTGAAAAAATCAAGATAGTTGTCTGTGTCATTTTTAATCAATTTGTCAAACTAATTTGACGCGGCGTGACAAGAGAAGTAATTTTGTGGAAAGTAATTGTGGAAAAATGAACCAAAATTTGCTATCGTAGAAAAAGTATAGTATGCAACTCGTTTTATAACGCCATTTTATTCACTCATTTTATTAAACACTCGCTCCGCTACGCTTCGCTCGTGATTAATAAAAATCGTGACTAAAATGACATTTATAAAACTTGATACATAATATACTATTTTGATTACCCGATAGTGCATGCGGGAACATTTACAGTTTTAATTCAGATTTTACTGTTGTCATGGAGAAACATTTTCTTTTTACTTTAGGTGACGGCATTTTTCCTGTCTCGATTGTTAATCGATTTAATTCTAATTCTTTTAAGAGCGAGCTAATTACTTTTCTGGATATCATTATTCCGAATTCACCGATTCGGGTAATCAATCTTCGTTAAAGACACAGCACACTTGGATTCGTAATGAAGGAAACACGCAAGTCATCGAAACGACAAGTAATTACTGTGGAAAAAGTGTCTAGGGTTGCTCATTGTCGTTGTGGAAATCAATATTTAAAATAGCACTCTTATTACAGTTACCTGCAGGTTTATGGGTATGGGTTACAGCTGTATGCAATTAACCATAGTAGGTATGAATTATGACAAAGTTGTTTTTTCAAATGGAATAGCTTGTGTATTTCTATATCTCCAAAGGCTGTACAAAAGCGTACTTTATTTCAGGACAGCCAGGTCGGTAACTTGATCTGAGTCCACAGAACTTTTGATCTTGGGTTTGAATAAAACTGAGTATTTAAGGTTACGTCAAACTATTTATAAGATCTCCATTACAATTTTCATTTTGAGACGTGATTATTTCGCAAATCTTATTCAGTTTTCAGAAATATAAACATACAGGGGATATCAGGGTATCAGGGGGTTACTGCTTTCTACTAAAAAAAATTCAACGTTCGTTGATAACTTTTCAACAAGGTACTATAACAAATTTGGTTTTAGTAATGAATTTGTCTCAAAAAATATATTAAGAATGACCATTTATTTTTTCGTATCTCTTTTGTAGTTAATGAGTTACCTTATAATAATAAGAAAATTTGGTCACGTAGACACACGCTAAGGATGCTTTACATATTGTGTTTTGATTACGTTTTGAAATATCCACAAAAAAGTAATAATTCCTTTTTTAATTTTTTTTATTTTTGAGAAAACAATCAACCAAACCAATTAATTCAATAATATCAATGATCAATATCGATATTACATATCAATAACCAATTTGGACAACTCGTTTTTTTCCAATTCTTGTGCACTGGTTAGGATTTTTTTAAATATTTATTTTTGTCACCCATGTAAAAGGGGCAGCGAATAGTAAAAATATTGCAAGGTTTATAAAATTTATAATCACATTTTTTATTTTCAATTACAGACAATCAGTTGGAAAAGGATTAACAGATTTACATTATTAAAAAAGATATAAAACAATATTTATAATGTTATTTCACAGTGACAGAAATTTGTATTTCACGCTTTCAAAACGAACGTTTATGCTTGCATAAATATCATATGTCCAATTTACCTCGACGGTGAGCCAGTTGATGCGGAATAACAATATTTTTAAACCCCCAGGTTCTAATTAGCAAAATAAACTTGTTTATAGGACATAGCGCCGTACCAATTAGTATCTGGCGTTATCAGCATCAAAGCCCGTTTACCCCGTAAAAATTAAATAATCATGAGTTAGTTACCAACTTTCATTGTTCGACGGTTCTCGGGCGCTCTCCTGTCTGTTAAAAGGCCACTGCGAGCTCTGCTGCAGTTACGTTTTCACTATTGTTAATATGTATAAAAAATTCAAAATCATGCGATCACATTGCCACGGGCAATGTGTCCCCATTGGCATTGCCTTGCATCTCTTTCATCGAGACCATCCACAGACACTGACCGGTTTCGCGCTTATTATGCGCTCGTCAGAGTGCCATAGGTAGTGGAACCGATGAACGATCTCGTGAACGATGTTGCGACGTTATAGTAGTGGTGAGAAAGACACCGTAGTGCCTTTTAGCATTGAAAATGCTTATATGGGTATGTTTCGATGAAAAGTGTAACGCGATGAGCATGTCACACCGACATGGTTAGGTCTAGGTTGTGGGGAACCGAGTAGAGCGGGCAGCGTGGGCGCATAGTTTGGCATTCGTATTCGTATATTGCAAATTGCAAATCTGAGAATCTGAGCTCTCATGTGAATGTGATCTACAAGGTGGCAAAGGCTGTAAGTCGCCAAAGGTGTCGCCAAAGGTGGCAAAGTCTGTAAGGTGGTAAGGTCTGTAAGGTGGCAAAGTCTGTAAGTAAATAGAAGTTCTCAAATTAGAAGGTAACTTTTGGAAGCTTTCTATAGTTCCAAATTTCCTTAATTCATTTTCAATGCACTCCGATCTTTGCAAGAATTGCGAAATCTGTGATTTTTTGTTCTCTAAATAAGTAGGATTGTCTTCTTCAAAGACAATAGAGGCCACTGTTATAATGGCGTCTGCGGAAAAGTAGGTCGTAATCTGTCTGTCAATTTGACAATAATTGTCAAACAGATAGTAGCAAATACCCAAAGAGGGCAATGCGGTGTGTTTTTCGCCACTACTAATATATGTATATATTTTGAATGAAGAGCGATTTTAATGTTTAAACAAAATAAACTTAACTTTATTATAAAATTTATGATATATAGATATAGGTATTTATACAGGTAAGTATTATATTTTTGTATATAGTATTCTGACCTATGTACATTTATAGAAAATACATGACACAGTGTGTTCTGCATCATCAATAAGAGAGTTGAAATACGAATTTCCCTTGATCAAGAAAGGGACTACGTACGTAATTCCACAATTATTTCTAGTGTCTCTTAAGTTAGATATGAATATTGGTTCAGATATTTTTTATAACATTTTGCGTAGTCAAGTATATTAGATTGTATTTTTATGACTTCTTTCGTTCTTGTTTTAGAACACTACGAATGCATGCAAACTTCTCTAATATGTATAGTATGGAGATATTTTTGGTAAGAGGTTATAGGGTTAGGTACTAGAGCCGACATCTATGACATCGCAGTTTTGACCTGAGATTACCCTACCACTTTCCCACCTTCGACAAATAAATAAAATAATGATTCATAACGGGTTGCCTAACGTTGAACAGTAAGAGCCGAATCGGGAACGGATGAGTTTAGAACGATAATTGTGATTATCAGTGAAAGGGGGCAACCTCGAGCCTCGCTCTAGACGTATTGGTACCATTATTATTAATATTGCGTGCCTACCAGTCGACTTAGTATCTCCGAAATCTATTAAGTTAACGAGTTGACAGTTAATGGCTCCCGAGAAGGGTCTGCGGCTAAGCGTCGGCGAAGGGGTCGAAGCCTCGGTTAAAAATTATAATTTGAAGCAATTGTGCAGTCAGCACAACTTTACGGAGCGTGTGAACGATTCCATCACCTCCAGACACATGAAGTAATGTATCTGGTACATCCACAGACATATGATATGTGTGTGGGAGCCTCTTTCTCTTTTCTTCTTTCCTAAATCTATTTTCTATACATTTTAAGGTATTTTATATACCCATTTTTGTCATATTCAGTGCTGATCTAATAGTAGACAAGTAGATAGTAGATAGTAGACAATCTATTGCAAATATTGGTAAATATGGCAATATTTATTGCCGTATTTTATGACTTCTGTTTCTACAGGAAGACGACAACAACTTTCTTATTTTAAAGTGCACGCCCTCAGGCATACATTGAGTTGGAGGCTATCATAGCCTGGCTATATGATTCGTTAGCTCGCCGTGAAAGAGGTCTAGTTTTTCGCGAACAAAATAACCATTAAAAGTTATCTCAAGACATGAAATAGAATTAAAGAAAGATCGATGCAACTCGGGGTATAAAGAAAGAGATACAGCGTTAGAGCATTTATAATTAATATTAAATTTAAATTAACCGATTTTTTGTCTTTTTATGCCTGGCCCACTGGCCTCAGCTGACAACTTAACAAAGACAAATGATACCTTAATTCGTTTCACCATTTAAAAGCGTAATATTTAGGCGACGAGAAGATTAAGGCAATATTTTCCGTATAAATCTTTATAAGTTAAACACTGTACCGCCAAAGAAAATTATTATGACTTTATCTTGGCGGTCTCTATTATTTTTAATCTCTGTACAGGAATGATACAGTTCTAAAAAGCTTCTGGTACTGGCTTGTATTGCCATACATTTATAATAAAGTTATTTACATTTTTAAGTATATCTAAATATCTGACATTATTTGTATCGGGTTGGCGCTTAGTAGAGTGTTTGTAGTTTGAATCTAGAAGATTTAAAGTGGCCTCTTGTATTTCAAGCCAGTTATTGCAAGATATCGTTCGCCCATCGCATGCTCGTCACCCGCTTGTCGCTTGGTTGATGCCGCAGCGTCTAACAAACGCCGGCTCGTCGTTTGTTAGACGCCGGCTCGTCGCTGTTAGACGCCGGCTCGTCGCTGTTAGACGCCGGCTCGTCGCTCCTAGACGCCGGCTCGTCGCTGCTAAACGCTGGCTCGTCGCTTGTTTGACACCCACTCGTTATCTTTTCTGGCCAAGGTTTATACATAAGAGTTTTATATATTTAATGGGCATCACTTGTCAGTTTTTATTTAAGAAGTAATTAAATTGATTTTTACAAGAAAGCCCGCTATATTTATTCTTATATTTTAGCACAAATAAAAGCGAGTAGTTTAAAACTTGTTTTTACTTATAAATTATTCACAGTCCGGCCTTGCCAAGAGTTAATAAAAAGACTATACCTATACAAATTTTTATTCGCGTTCTAAATGCAATAACTGAGAGTAGAAAGGCCTTTTCTTCACGCCGGCGGACTTCCTATTCAGAAAGGGAGAAAAACGACTTCATAGATCCGCCTTGTAATTACCCGGTGTACAACGCAATTATTTTTGAAATTAAACTTCAAGCAAGCGGCTGTCTCACTGCCAGCAGGCAAAGAAAATATTTTCATTATGTTGGAGGTTAAATGCAAAGTTAATAAGCTTAGTAGGTAGTTTTCGCAGCACAGAGGGTAACCGTGCAATAAAGCGACTGAAACGAAAAAGTCTTAAATAACTTTTTGCTCACTATTTTATGAAAGCAAATGATTTTTTAATTGTTTATATTTTTGTTTTGATAATATTTTGATTATATACGAGTTCAGGGCTCTTCTGTCCTCATTTTCGAGTATACAGGACGATTATCCATTTTGAGCAAAGAGTCACTTCTTGCCTCTCATAGATATTGTGAAATATCTGAGATTACTATTATCCTAAAAACAATTTTGCATTTATTTTTGGTTGCTGAGACATCATCACAAGCTGTTTTTTCTATATGGACCGTACTGTATGTTTTCTCAAAAAATAAGAATTGAAAAGTCAAATTGAAAAACTAGTTCGATAAGAAGAAAATATAGAAGGATCTATCAATCATTCTTATTTGCTTTACTTCTCTAAATAATTCTTGAGAACTGGTAAAAATCAAGGAACTGTTACCCTGTATCTCAACCCCAGAAGAAGAAAAAATTTAAGACATGACTTACTACATATATTTGTCCAACAATTTCAACTTTGGGTCGACTTGGTACGTTCCTAGTAATGTATTTGAAGTCCCAAGGTATTAAAGATCTAGGCTATATAGCTCCATCCTTCATTGAGAGCTTGAGAGGGGTCAGCGGCTAGGTTTATAAAGGAAGCATGCAGGAGAAGATAAAGTGGCAAACACGTGGCCTACATCTGGGAGGTCTGTATATGGGACTCGACTTTGCCCCCTCCCTTTTTGTAGATATACGGTGCAGTGTAGATTAACGAGGATGTTTCTTTTCTATTTCTTATACTTTGTGCACTCTAAAATTTTGAGTAAAATAAATAAGTTGAACATTGGATCTTTTATTGGCAATAAAACTACCCTTAAAAAGTTTTCCAAACTACAAAAAATACAGAGATGTCTCTTTCGTATCCTGAAATTGAAGTAAATTGAATTGAAGCGCAAAGATGTAGTGGGTAATTTTATTGACGTTGTCTCGACATGATTTCATTAGATAGAAATTTTTTTATATTGTTTTATGTTTGGAGTGGATTTAGATGTGATTTTTGGTAAATTATTCGTATATTAATACACATTATTACTCTAAAAAAATAGTGGATCAGTCCAAAAGTCAGAGACTTGTAGGTATAAGACAGGGGACGTCATATTGTTATTCTATAGACCGTATTAGTTTCTAGGAATGATGTAAGTAACCACCGTTTAGTGTATGACTGAGGAAAACCTTATTTACGGGACAGTCATACACACACACCCAGGTTAGTCTTATACATTAACGTCTTGCATGAATTTTCCCACATCCTAAAGAGAGTTGATTGCCAACCCATCTTTCCGTACAAGCCTGTATACGAGCCACATTTTAATTAAAAATTGTTGGATCCTCTTGAAATCCCTGGATCTAAAGATAAAAACTTTTTAACGTTGAGCTATGGACTCGATATAATAATAAAGAGCCATATTAATAATACTGTACCGTTTTCTGTTAGTTTTTGCAGCAGACACATCCAACTCAACAATAGGCTTAACCAGAGACTGAGATATACCTAATCTAAACAAAAACCGAGAGAAAATTTATTTAGCATTGATCGATTCTACGTTCGGGATTACGACGTCGTTCTTAAGCGGCGGCATTGTGTTTTCTTCGATCACGATTTATGGCGAAAATCTTATTTGATGGCCAGCCAGCTGGCGAATCCGTCAACAAAAAGCTGCATTTTATTAAGCGATCCATACACATGCGGAAATATTCCGCGTGTTTGTCCAGTTTCTGTTTGCGACATAAATTCGCATTCTGAACTTAAATACTACCATTGGAGTCATTTTTTAAGTTTACGCATATTTTTCTAAAAGCTGCTTGACTAGTGCAGAGAATGGCGTAATAAATTTGACTAATAATTTGAAACTAATGTTAAATTTTATTAATATAGTAAAATGAAACTGAAGAATGTAGATTATTCTTCGACAAAATATTAATTTAAAAAGTTGACAACATTTGAGTTGTGCAAATAACTAAAATTTAGAACAATGCAGATAACGTTTTTGCATTAACAATAACAATATTAATATCAATGCGTACGTATTTTTATGCCTGTTTGCACCAGTTCCGATTAAATTTTAACGGACGCGTTAACCACCGATTTAAAGGGAATAGACCTTGGAAAAGTATAAGAAAATATTTCATTTGACAGTTGATATTGGCAAGATCACGGCTCACGTTACCAACAAATTGGCGTAAAATGACTAACTTTTATGACGTGGCCAAATATAGTTAGTCGTTGGTTAATCAAAGTATGTTCCCCTTTACTTACGGTTAGATTTTAAACATGGTTAAGTATCTGGCACATTTGACTAGAACTGGTGCAAATCACCATTCTAAACAGGCGAACAAAGTCTTTTCGTCGCTGGCAGCTTTAGAAAACGTATTTTATTTATTCAACAACGATTACCATGGCTTTCTGCGATGTTTGCGCAAGAACAAAAAGCTGTTTCTGTTGTAATTTTATTTTCGCAGTAAATATTTGAGTACCACTTCAAATTAAATTTCAGAAAACTGATAATTGTGAAGCAATAAAGGTCACCACCCGTAACGAATGCTTTTTGATAACTTATCTGCATTATTTAGTATCCCTAACCACGAATCTATAAGAGGAGCTAATTCCCCGGACATATTCACATGTGACGAGGAGTTTTAGGTATGCTATTCTGTATGCTCATTCGGTTGTATTTTTTTAAAGCGACCAAAACGAGTAACTCTACCTCCATCTTTAATTTTGCCGTAATGAAAAATACTTCAAGTTATCAAAGCAAGATTTGTTATTCGTTCTTGGCTCTTTTGTTATTCCTTTAAATTAAATTTATTACGGCGCGGTTGCAATTCAAAAGAATTGTGGAATATAATTTTTATAAGCGCCTGTCCTTTTTTCCTCTTCATCACGTTGACTGAAGACTGACACAAGGATTAATTCTTTAGTCAACGCTAATATCAATCACACACATACTGAAAAATTTTACATTTGTAATTGTGTCAAATAGCCTTATAAATCCTAGAAGTTTTATAAGTATATTTTTAATTAATTAAAGAAACACATCAGACAATCTACACGAAAATTGTAACAAATAAAAGGGTGGCTCTAAAATTTAACCTGAAAAATATACTATTTTCAAATACAAGTTGACGTAAATGGTACCTCATTAGGTAGGGTAAAAATCAGTTTTAATAGTTACAATAAAAGTTAATCTCCTTGGAACTCAGGTCCAGAAATTATTTGTTCACTGGCTCAATATGAAAATATCTCTATGAAGTTCTGAAAACTTACCTCGAAACGCTTTTACTCGCTGATGAGTAGGTTACATGCCGAATATTTTGAACTAACTACTTTAAAAGTTTTCCGTATCTCAGAAATTTACTGGTATAAGAGAATTTCCAGCTCTTCTCCTCAAATAGCGTTCGGTTTCGTATTTACAGAACCCTTAACTAACGCTGTTAAAACTGAATAAATTTCAGTCCAGGAATTTGAATTTTAAATATGTCTACGTACTGATTAAATTTCCTCTTTGAGAGTTTTCTAATTGGTGCGGAGGTTAGCTGGGAAAGACAATCGCTTGTTGCTTTGGGGATTTCAATGATGATTGTACGTTTCACATTTTTCTTCCATACTCTTATCGAATTTGTGGGGCTGAAATGTAGTGAACGAACGAAAGGTTTTATAGGTATATAAAGGTATATATTTTTCTATGGACCTCATAAAAAAATTGCCAAATTCTTTAAGAAGTATTGGAAGGAGATGCCGAAAACAACTACTCCACGGGCAATATGCCCCGGAGTAGTTGTTTTCGGCATCTCCTTCCAATAATTAAGTAGGATTGTCTTCCTCAAAGACAATAGAGGTCGCTGTAATGGCATCTGCTTTCTGCAGATCGTTATCTGTCTGTCAATTAGACAATAATTGTCAGACAGGTAGTAGCAAAGACCCAAAGAGGGCACTGCAGTGTATTTCACTGTATCTCGCCACTACAAACATTCTTTAAGAAGTGTTTGATGAGCCGAGTCGGTGGCTCAGGGTTTAGTGCATAGATTAGGTTAGGGATAGATAGGAATCTGCCATGTTAATAAAAAACGACGCGGAAAGCGTCATCTGTAGAGATGTAGTGGAACTTTTTTAAAAATTTTCTACAGAATCGCCCTACCTTTGTAAAATATTTAACTTTTTTAATGAACATAGAAACAAATAAAACTACAATAAGTATATTTTTGCATATTTTGTATTACAATATTTACAATATATTCGCAAATTATCAAATTTATCAATTTGATAAAATACCTATAATGATTGAAAACCATAATATATTTGTGCTGTTGTTTCAATTAAACAACAATCGCTATACTACACTTGATATCTATTCGATTTTCTCTTCTTGTTTTATTCAGACACATCTAGAAAAATTATTTGTTTTCACACAATACGGACTCCATACTTTTGAAAGTGTATATTATCCTACGAAATTTAAAATTAATAAAACTCATCATGCACATTAACTAATTTTTCTTTTACCTTCTTAAACCATGAGAACAATTATTTATCTTCATACAATCTGCACACTTAACTGCATTTTAATGTTAATCTGTTTGCTTTGAATTCCGAAGAAATGTCACTAAATATACTGAGACACAATTAACTACAATTCAAGCTAATACACATTAGCTACACACGTCCTGTTAATACAGGATAAATAAAAAAATAAAAATTAAGATACCGCGTCCACTTCATAATTTTAAAACATAAACTGACAGTTGTCTTTGACATCTACGTAAATGATTATTAGCATATTTGATTTTCTTATGATAGGCAGATGCTCAAATTTTTTGTGAAACGCTCTCTGGTGAGATGTAGTGAAACTAATCAATTTGTCTACAAAACTCCCATAAGAGTTCCCAGGCCCTGGTTTAGTGTTTCGCACCCATATTAATAATAATCACAATAACATGAAGTTAACTAATGACAACTAACTGTATTCTTAAATCAATCTAAGTAGTTCATATTAATAATTAAATATTTATAGACAAATAACTAACAGCATGCTAAATAAGAAGTTAATGTGACAACATCTCATTCTATACATAGAGCTAATTTCACTGCAATAAATCTAACCTGCATTCTGCCTGCATTTACAAACATTTACGCAAAGTGACAAGACTGACAAGTGTCTTGTGTCAAGACTGTTTTGTGTTAAAAAGCAATCAAGGGCGGATTTAGCTTTTCAACATGGGGGAGTATCTCAAAGAATCATATTTTTAAAAAATGTTGTGAAATTAGAAATTATCTGTGTATTTAGATAGATACGTTTTTCTTTGGACAAACATGAAATAGCAAATAGAAGTGTTTAATAAAATATCTTTAAGTGAAGTACGTTTATATTTTTTTTAACTAATTACGTTTTTGCTTTTTGCTAATGTAAAATTTGAATTCATGGTAAATCCGCCCTTGATAAGCATTAACTTTGCCTTTTATAATAGGGAGATTCGTAGCCTACGTTAACTCGGGGGTTACGGGAGATTTAGAACACCTTAAATTTTTACCTTATCGTTATCGCAATCGTTATACTGAGCACGCGCAGTGCCAAAAATGATACTCTTTTTGGAACTGCATGTGTAGTTGTATCATGCATATGCTCAGAAGAACGATAACGACGTGCTAAAATTTAAGGGGTTCAAAAACTCCCTAATGAATTCGATAAGTAACCATGCTATAATAAAATTTTATAATAATTATTGAGGTTACTGATGTATAAATACCGAAAATTTCGCATTAAATTATTTAATATTTCAGAAAAACGTTCTTGATCTGTTAATTGGGAGGGAAAAGAAAAACTGCTGACATTTCTGTCAAACTTTTAGGTTAACTTTAACTTATTGTAAAACATACCCAAACTGATAACTAGTGATTTAGCATCATTCTAGCGTTAACATGCATTTAAATGGCATTATTAATGCAGTTTTCACTAATTACATTCTAGTTACGTCTTAGAACATTCTAAGTTTTATTATTAATAAGGCTGTCGATCGCTTAATCCAGAGGGCGTGGGTTCGAATCCCCATTCCACCAGAAAATTTTTAATTAAATTATTTACTCGTAGAGCAAGGCTTGTTCGCAGGGATGAGTTGGCAACCAACCTGGCGATGGTCTCGGATGGGAAGAATGTCATCTGGTGTTAATGTGAGAGATTAAAATCAGTTGATGTTTGACTTGTCCCTCTAACTAATGAGGTTTTCCAGGTTCCCCTCATTCCAGCAGTGAATGGTGGTTAGGGGCTTCCAACGTAAGTCGTTCCTGAGGCGCAAATGCGGGCCGCGAAATAATAATATGTCGCCCTCTCTCCCATAAAAGTCGGGCTAATCCTTGTGATTAGAATGAGGGGTAGAGATATTATTATTAATATTATTATTATTATTATTATTATTATTATTATTATTATTATTATTATCATTATTATTATTATTATTATTTTGTAAATAATAATTTTACGTTCTTGCGGTTAGTTTCGTAAGAATA
Organism: Pogonocherus hispidulus; assembly: GCA_963924545.1. Lineage (NCBI taxonomy): Eukaryota > Metazoa > Arthropoda > Insecta > Coleoptera > Cerambycidae > Pogonocherus > Pogonocherus hispidulus. Next base: position 77,801,948 of record OZ004694.1, read on the forward strand.
ATTCGAGTAACAATTTTTTTAACACTGTACAAGTTGACATTAACATTAATACCAGTAATTTATTTATACTAATTTATGAAACACTATTTACATAAACATTCGGTAATTATTTATTATGACGTAGTAGGTATATTTATTTCGTATGTATCAAGTACGTCTGAGTTTCCTAGGTTACGAGGATTGTTTAAAAGCAAACATCTATATTTCAATGCATTCTGGCATTTCTTAGGCGGGCGCGGAAGGTTTCAATACTTCTCCCGGCCAGCGCGGACTAGAATAGAATTACTTTCTTAAACGGGCCCTTCACGATGGGTTTTCCATGAGTTTTGAACTGTGCAGGCCGTCGTTTCAGTCCAAATCTCCACGTAAAGGGCGACTTGAGGCCGGGCGCGCGTCCGATTTGGTCTCTTCGGCGCGAACTTTCAACATGTTGAATATTTTTAACTGCATAGGCCACGACAAGAACTGTATCGTGAAGCGAGGGAGTCGGCCGAGTTCATCGAAGACAAAGACAAAAGTATTCAAAAAATGTGAAAAGAAACAAAGATCAATACTACTTGTCTAGCTAATCTAGCCTCGGGAAGAATGGCGTCTCCCATAACAGTATTTTGCTTCTCTATTTTGTCCCTTATTAATCCCAGAAGTGTATTAAGTTTCATTTCATCCATCCTTTAATAATTTGTATAATGTTCTGGATGGTTTTCATTAATTTCTCGCAGTAAGTGAAGATGATTTGATTCATTCCTTCTGAGTCTTTACTCCAAAATCTCTTCTTCTCTTTCTTGTTTTAATATCTGCTTCCTCTTCCTCTTTCATACTGATAAGTAGAATAGCTACAATTTTTCTCTTCTTCAACGGCGCCATATTTTCACTGCACCTATGAATATTCCTCTTTCGATTTCGTCGAGGAACTGACAAGAAATACATTCCATCCAACTGAACGTGTAGGGCTAAAAGAGCTTCACAGTTCCCGTCTTGAGGCAGGAACTGTCAGTTTCGGCGCGCAGGGCAAATCGTTACGTGAAGCATCCGCATTATTATCTGTGCCAGAATATACGCCTCGGCTGATTAGTGATTACTGATTAGTCATCGCGCTCTGCCTACAATAATAATAATAATCCCTTTATTTATTTTTCAGCAGGAATCTCTACACAGTACTACTGCACCAATTGCAGGAAAAGTTTACAACAAAAAATGTAATACGGTCAAACACAGTTTGCATATCACTTACTATTATTATTATCATCAAATAATTGAAACTACAATAAAGAATTGCAGATATCGTTATAATTATGACAACAATAATGTTGGCAGTAGGGCAGTAAATCTGAAGATGATGTCAATTAAAGATCATTCTTACTGTTATCTAATCTCCATAAATTTTAAAAATTTATTCAGAACTGAATCCACTCAGCTACTAAAATTTTTTAGGAAGAGAAGTAATTTTGAAGAAATACAAAATCGGAAACGGAAGAATACATTTTGAAGTCGTTTATATAAAATAATTTGTTATAACTGTTATAGCATGTTCAGATGTGATCTATGGAAAGGAGGCGTTATATTTAATGTTGTGAAAGCGATTAATATTTTTCAATATTAAAATTGAAGCCACACACATATATACATATGTAGTACCTCAGTGCCCCATTATGGTGACTCCCATACTTAAAATAGGTACCACTTCGTAAAACCTTGCACATAGACACCATAAATCAACTTTTGTGTTTCGCTTTTAACGACATTTTAATGCTACAAACGATTATATATAAAAAAACTGAAAGCAACATCATAAAAGCCTCATTATTGTCGGCTCGTTTTCCCAGGCAGTCAGTAAATTATGTAAAAAACGAGGTAAGATATATGAATAATAAGCAGATAAGTTCCAAATGAGTTTCAAGATAATTTATTGATTTAACTGTTACTAAATTATTGATAATATAATTATTTTTATTTAAAAAACAGGCGCATAAAATACTCATCTACTTTACTTACATTACGTTAATTATGGAAGAGACGAGTGTACTCGATAAAAAAAATTATATCAAGAAACAAAAGAAATAGCTCCTCAGCAGGTCGTGGATTGAAGAAACGTTTCGAAGACTTTAATAGATTCAGGAAATATTTCTGTGTAAAAATTTTTGATTTCGTCTTCTCATTCCCTTATAGAAACATGTTTCATCTAATAACTCAGGTGAGTTGTTAATTTCTTGAGATATTTCTACAATGATATCACAAGAGCGAGGGGAGCAGCATTCCTATAATGATTGTCATCAAAATATTCCCGTAAGAAATTAATAATCTCTCCAGCTGCATGAGCTAATGCACTATTGAGTGCGCCATCGTTTTGCAGAAAACTATGCCATTTATCTCATGGTCGTGAAGTTCATTTAAGAAAACGTTCCAATACTTTGCTGCTGGAGGCATCAAATACGACTAATTCCCACCTAAACTCTTCTATTTTCCGCGGATGAAGGAGATATTACATCCTTAAGAATTTAGCTTTTTCAAATTCTCATAATCTATGAATTAATATGCCCATTAAAGCAAAACCAGGCTTCATTCAAAAAACCATTATCACTATCTAAAACCCAGCTACAAAACTGAACTCTTGTTGAATAACCTTGTTTTAAAAGTTCCTGAAAGGAAACAAATGCAGATGCAAATCTTTTTCTCAATATTCCATCGTCACCTTCCTGAAATAAATCTTTAAAGGTGTAACTTTATTGTCTAATAGACTTCCATATATGATAAATATTAACACATACTTTTTTCTTTAAAAATACAGTATATATGTTACAGGAAATATCCGTTTTCAGGCTATTTCAGTTTGGCCTAGGACATACTAAAATTTCCTATCGTTATTAGGAACATTCCATTTTTCCTAGTATTGCCTGATACATTTTAGGACAAACTAAAATAGCCTCATTAGTTGTAGGAAATATCCGATTTAAATTATTGAAAAAAAAATGCATTATATTAAGAAAATTAATTTCAGGGTAAAAGGATGAAGCAAAGCAAACATTTTCTTTAAAAGCGCTATATTTAAAAGAGATCAAAGTTACCTATAAACCTAAAATGGAACACATTTGTTAAACGTAAATATGATTTAAATAATATAACAAAAAATATAGTTTTTCATTAAACAGTAAATACACAACAAAAGGGTAACTACCTTATTTGTTTCTGCAAGAACTGCTTTTGTGGCATTTTGAATTTCACAGTAATTGGCATTTTCTACATAAACACGCATTTGTACCACAGTGTCTTGTGCATTGACATCTAGTATATCCCTGGATTTTTCCCGAAGAATATAAAATATAAAATGTATAAAAATAACTTAACAGAGTTACCTCATCTATTAAGTCCCTATATTGATCATTTATTAACACATTTAAACGTGTCGAGGATTCAGCTTCCTTTTCTAACATTTTTTGAATAAAACTTTGTTTCCACTTTAATTGTACCATATTTAAAAATAAACTAGATGTATAGCGGCACGATTCCGATTAAGAAGCTACAACACCAATATCACCGACCATCGAAACTCTTGGATGCAAATTTTTATTCGGGTATTTCCTAATAATAATCAGGCCATTTTAGTTTGTCCTAAAAACTATCAGGCAATATTAACATGTCCTAGAAATAATGCAAAGTTCCTAACAACGATAGGAACTTTTAGTATGTCCTAGGCCAAACTGAAATGGCCTGAAATCGGATATTTTCTGTAACATATATAAAAGCCAGAGCCAATTAGAGCCAGGTTTGCAGATGGAATTCACTATCGAAATATAGAACGCAGTTAATTTTCGACCTTCATATGTTGCTTGCCAACTCTATATAATTATTTTGTCAAAAATTATGTTTATTTTTAGAGAAAGTGTACACCATGGTCTGATGTTATACGTAAAAGAATAATTTATAAATACATCAACTTATATCATATACAAGTTGCCAAAAGATAATAACTTTGACACCATCCGCGTGCAGAAAAAATGAATTTCAAGCATATAAATAAAATTTGATGTTATAAGGTTTGTTGCAACTATTGTCATACCACCTTCGAGATTCTGTTCATGGGTTTTGTACGCAGACGTCAACTTCACAGCGTTTTCTATTGATATAAGGAAATCCAATCATTACAACGATATTTTGTTTTTTTACACTCGTCGTTAATATTTAATTTTGTGCATTAAAGAAAACAGGGCTAGAATTAAAAGTATAAATCAGTAGTTAGCTGTGCAAGAGCTCAATGCATAGAAAAATCCAAACCGTTCTTACTACTCAGTAATCGTTTTATGAACGAGTACAAATTTGGTCGCAACCCAAAATTGATGGTCCAATGAACCATTCATCTCTCTGTTGGTACATATTTTATTTATTGTGCATGAGCGTTATCAATGTTATCATACCAGTAAACGCATTTCCAACGCGTTGGAACAAGCTATTGAGACATGATCTAAGACATGATTGAGACAAAATTTTATTTTATTTAACCACAGCATTGGAGCCGTGGTGTCAAGAAGGCACAATTTGTTGTCATAATTGTTTTTCTGTCATTTTAATAAATACACAGACAAGATTACTTTTTTGTCTGTGATATATATAATATATTCGTTTCGCCAGCGACGCGGTATACTAAAAAATTAAAATGGATTATCCTCCCGTGTCCATTTATCAAACGAAATCGCCAGAGGTACCGTTTTCTCCGCCCCGCTCTGCATTCCGTGGTCGCAGAAGTTTGAATTCTGAAATACGGTGGGAGTTTCCTGGAAACTTTGGGTTTAAATGTCTTCTGTGAGTAAGGGATTAAAATGAGGTCGAAGATTTTATTCACTGACTGTGTTTAAATAAAAAATCAAAAGGTTCTACCTACTACATTATAGCGAGTGGAGCATTTCCTTGAAATTTCTCGGTAGGTATCTTATTTCCTGTCAATTTTAGGGGACAACTGATAGCACATTCAATTGTCAGAATTGTTTTCTAGAGAGTTTGTTGCCTCTATCTCGCATATTTAAAAAGATACAGGAAAACTAGGGGATGACTACTTATACTCACTGTAAGCTCCTGTAATGGGTCAGTTATACACATCTGCCATTTACATCCAAATTGATTTATTTTTACAATAGCAAACGGTGAACAGATTTACAGCGTACCAAATAAATTAACAACTTATTTTCTAATAAGTATTAACAAAACTTAAATAAAATTTTAACTTACCGGAAAATATATAAATTGAATATTCATATATCACCTCATAAAGATATATATTTTAACAGAGGCAGGATCGTTTTGATTAATACACCCTACAACAACCTTAAATGCATGAAAATGTATGTAAATTTTTAACTAGTTATTAAAATTGTTATAAGAAATTTGTCTTTTAGCAGTCTATCTCATGAACAAACCGCTTAATGAAATTTTGAACACAAACCTTCTATACATTTCTATTCCATTGCTCATAAATTTATTCAATTTATTATGAACTCAATTAGTATTAAATTCCTTCAATTCCTTATAAATACGTTTTATAAGGAATTTTATAAGTGAATATTATTATTATATATAAATTTTATAAGGAGTTTTTGAATTCTTCCCCGAAGCTCTTCTAAACTTCCCTTAGTTCTTCTAAATCTTCTCGGAGAGTTCGTTAAAAATTTTATTAAATTCGCCCAAATTATCTTCAATTCCTTTCAATATATTGTAAATTCATATTGAATTATTCCAATTCAATTATTTTCTAATCGTAATCATTCTACTTTTGCATCTATTTTTATTGTTATAACTTATTATATTCTCACATTTCGCAAAAAAAAAACAATTTCCAAGGCAATTTCTAAAGACATTATTTCACTTCCGACTCTGCAAAGAGGGCATCTTAAGGATCAGCAATCCGTGTCTCCTTGAAAGAATCAATTTTTAAGATCAACCTGTCGTTCCGCAGATTACCAACCGATTAGCTCTCTTTACATATCTCTCTCTTTCTATTCAGTTCTCCGTGATCTATCTCGCCCCTGAAACTTAATCTACATGTAATTCAGTCACACTCCAGCAGCGCGCGGACTTCTAGAAACTACTACGCGGATTTTACGAGGGAGAAAATCGGCGGCGAAGAGCCGATTTCAGCGTCGAGACGCGCCTATCTCCGTCTCTATCTCTCGGACTTTTAGCGCGCTGGGCGTGTCCTGCCGAAAATCAATAAAGCACACGGATAGCGTGGCTCTGGAGGAACGGTAGTTCGCCGCGAGGAAGGAAGAAAGGCAGAAGAGAACGGCGACACGAGGCATGGGCGTCCCGTTGGGACGGGGACTTGTTTATTAGGTCACCGGGTGGTAAGATCGATATACAGGGTGCGTCATGCTGGGCTTCGTAGTATCTGGAGTTCAACGATATATCTAAAGAAATATCGATTGTGGCAAATACCGAAAATTTATAATAATAATAATAATAATGAATATTTCCTTTGACATGTTACAATGAATGGAAAACGTCAGCGAATATACACAGTTATACAAAATACTAAAATAGAATACAATCCTTAGAATTTGAATGCATGGTGCTTATAAGGTAATAAAAATCAAACATATAATAAAAATATAAATAACAATTACAGATAAAAAATTTCAGCTGAAATACTCATGTAGATTATAAAATAAATAAGGCAATGACCTTCTAATAAGACCTTCTTGACATTACACTTAAAAAGTTTAATATTATTGATCTGTCTTGTCTAAAATGCTACGCGAAGGATGGTTAAATATTTTTGTAGCCATTACAAATGGATTGTTAGCTGATTCTGACAAATGGTGTTGAGGAAGAGCGATATTACTTTTTTTCCAACCATACGAATAAGACATTATAACATTCAATTATTTTGTACAAAAAGAGGGCCATTTCGGGACTGTTTGAGATCGCCATAGCAACTGTACAAAAAAGAGATTATTGTACAGTTGTACAGTACCGAAAAGTAATTTGACATTGACATTGCATGTCACATAATATATTGAAGTTTAATTAAATGGAAAGATAGAAACAGATAGTGACTCCGATGAATCGGTAAGCTGGAGATGCTAATTAGAAGCGGTTGGAAAAAAATATTATGTTAAACTCGTACAAAAAATACGTTTTCGGGACTCGTAAAATTTCTAACCGTTTCCCTCGTCCCGAAAACGTGTATTTTTTGTACTAGTTAAACATATAACTATTGTTTCTAAGATAATATTCGATTTCTATGTCCCCAAAATGTGAAAATTGATTAGGGTGAACCTCATCACACTCATCAGATGTCTCACACATGCTAAAATATAGGTACATATACACAATGGTCAAAATTACCGAGTCCTTAAACAGTTCGTGACAGGAATGCAGTCTTGACTTGAACAACATAGTACGTATAATTCTTTTTTGTACCATTTGTAAACTGATAATGTTGGGACAATTACCCCAACAAATTATTTGCAGATTCCCTCACCTTTATCTTTTATTTTTGGCATAAAAAAACTTCAAATACAAGAATTATTGTAATATTAATTAGCAGAACTAAAATATATTAAATTTCGCTTTTTAAATCGCAACGCAAATTTTTATAGGGGCTGGTGCTTTTATCTGTAGTAGTATGTCGAAAATAATAAAAAAAAATCATTTAACAATATACTTTTTTTTATTGAGGTAATATGAGGGACCTTTCCAATGGACAAGGTTTTCCAAAAAAGTTGATGTATAATATCAAATACCTGATCGAAGGTATTGAAGTATATATGAAGGCGAATCGACTACGATTGTTAAATAGACGGTGTCCCATTAAAAAAAAATTATTTCACCTGTTTGAAAATTGATATATTACTACTTCAGTAAGAAACACTGTGCAAAAATGCAGATTTCAGAACTGTAGCCATGAAGAACGAAGAAACTACTAGGTGTCTGCAAAATATCTTTCCTTAATCGTTAAAGATAATTTCTCGCTGAGTTTTTTTAGTGTACCCTGCAAAATGCGCTTTTTTAAAAATAACTTGTCAGTGGCGCATCCGCCATTTCAAAAATAAAATATTTTGCAGGTAAAAGAAAGGCGAATTGAATACGATTGAAAAATACACGGTGTTCCATTTACAAAAATATAAATTTGGTTCACCCCTCTAGACTAGATCACCCTGTATGTTCCACAATAATGCTCAGAGTGGTATACATAATGCCATAAAAAAATGTATGTTCTATAGCAACTGAGTAATGAACTTAGGAGGAGTCTTAGGTGATTCACCCTGTATAAAAATGGGTGACTTCTTCACATTCAGGTGTCTTACACTTAAGTGTTTTTAAAGCATGAATCTGAAATTTTATTCCTTCCTTTCCCAAAATATTTTCGTGTTTCACCCATTACCAGATACCCTTTGGTATAAAAATAATTCGATATCCACCACCTGCAGACATCATTTGTCTTGCGCTTTTGCAGCATAAGAATGTTATTAAACCGCCCAAATAAAAAATGTGGAAATAAAATATAGAAATAAGTCATCCTTGCCTGGCACAGATGCCATTTATCGATATTAGAAAGGACTTATGCAAAATTTACGTCAAGAGGTTATCAACCCTCGCAAATTTGAGACGGTACACCACTTGGGCCAATAATTAGAATTCATGCTCTAACTTTACATTTTTTATACTGAGAGAAAACTCTATTTAAATAATGTTATAGTACATTGTGTATCTAGTAATAAAAGCGATCCCGGACAATGTATTGCGATGTAGAGCACAAAGTCCGGATGTGCTTTTACTACGAGCTTTTACACATACTATTTTTTCTGAATTGAATATTTTATAAATTAAGAAATTTGTATTGTATTAACGCATTACATTATTACAATCTAATTCCTTATGAAATCCTTTCCTTGACAATCACTCGGTTCGGAAAATTTACTTTTTTGTGCTATTTTCTGATGGTTATCTAGCAACAGACTGAGATACTAGAATAGAGTATTTTGGGACCTGAAATTCCTCTGAGAAAGTACCTAAACGTTCTCTAGTGATTTCAGAAAAAAAAATTTATTCGATATGTTTCAAAAACTAAACACTAATAGCGCACATTTTCTTTGATCTTTTTTTTCGTATGTATTATACAATTTTTGAAGAAAAAACTATGTACCTAAATATATTGAAGATAGACTTGGCAAAAATAGTAGTAGATTTTGACCATAAATTTTAACAACTTTTGATTAGAAATGATCATACGAATTATTTATTTATTTATTTACCTAAATCACTGTTTGCGATTCTCCACGAGGTTGACATTTTGTTTGCAATGCAGTTCATGCGAATGACTACCATTCGTATGAATGCGAATGACTACTATTCGCATGAACTGCTAACAGCCATCGATGCCATTTTAGACCCTGTCCTCCACAAATTTCATTAAAACCGTTCGTTGAACCGTTTTCTCAGTGTATATCATCGAGTCGTTGGTCGGTTCTTGATTGTGTCTTGCTTCTTCTACCTGCTCCGCCAATTCGGTTCGTCGGAACACGCTTGCATATAAAGTGCCGTTTAACAGCCCGCGTTCGATTTTAGGGGCTAATGATGTAAATGAAAACTTGATAAGAACTTTTATTGACAACGGCACGGGAGAGATATGGAAGAAGGGAAACGGTTTTCGTGGGTTGGTTGGTATACTAATTGAGAGAAATAATGAGAACGGTAATTTTTTTCTTGGGAGATGCTATTACGGAACAATTTTTTTTTGAACTCGTGTAATAACGTAGACTAATGAGGTGTCTTATCTTAACAAAATAAACTGATTGTTTGCGACGAAAATATCATGCTGCTCAAGCTGCTGTCCCTTATTAGTTATTTAAATTTATTTTCTTTAGGCTGAAAATCGAGAAAATTCAACTGAGCCGTTGTGACATATTAGACATCACTTTTGCAGATTCTGGTATTATGTTAACTTTGTTTAAGAATCCTTTTAAAGTTTTAGGTTTCACAGACAAAAATTGGAGAAACCAAATATATTATTTGCTTATTGAATTGGTATTACAGTTTAAACCTAATTCCTAGATCAGAAAATATTTCCGGAAATATAGCCTATAGAAATGAATACTATACTATGTGTATTGCAACAGTCAATAGTTTATATAACTAAAGTTGATACAAATAGAGAAGAAACGATAATATCCACCAATAGTTAGTGATATTTTATGAATTAGAATTTTGACTGTTATGTCTCAATAACATGTCAGTTATGTTAAATGCTGCTACGAAACGTAATATTGTAATAAATAACCAATATCTAAACCCAATCTCAAGTTACGCCAGATTTCAGGCGTCATATTACATCTAATTAAGGTGAGGCTGTCCATCTTTAGGATGTTTATGGATACTTGAACCTCCCTGAGACTGGAAAATGACACGATATTGCGAAAAGATTATTTTTTAAACGGGTTGGCCTTCTTTTTTAACTTGTAAATATTCAAAAGGATAGAAGGATATGAAGTAACGTAATATGTTGAGAACCTACCCAGTTGTGTGATATTGTGTCATGTAAGTCAAACTATACTATGTCATTTTAACAACTTCTATATTCTTGCTGACTTGGCTTTTTAGTTTATAGGGATACATTTTTAGGATTTTGCGTAACATTTTCCAAACCGTGGTGTATGGCATTTGCAATCGTTTTGATATCGACTTCACACTACTGATTGCTAACGGATTAGTGTTGGCTATGTTTTGATTTCCCCGAAGAACTTCTGCAACATGGACATCATTAATCCTTGGTCTTCCTGGTCTTGGTACGTCAGTTACAGACCCTGGTATTTCAAATTTGCCAATCAAATTACAGTACGGTTTCATTTGACAGGGCCCTGCTCTCAAACCCATTTTCAAACGAAATCCTCGTAATCCAGCAGTGTAATTTCTGCCGCATTGTTAATAACATTGTACTAAACTAATTTTTGTTTATAGATCCATGTTATTCAAGTTTAAATTGTTTCAATTTACGTTTACGTGAGTTTTATTTTGAGAACAATTCTCTAAATCGCAATGATTACGTTTGACACTTGTATCAACAGTTGACACGACAACTCTTTTGTTTTCCATAGATACAATAAAATCCAATTACTGAAACAACTAGATTTCATTAACTTTTGCTACTAGCTTGATTTCTTAAAATTATACAAGGCTTTAAAGTATACCCCTTACTTTATGATGACCCCATATTTCCAACTTTGTTTAAAAAGAAAATCTCTGATATAACCGCTGCCTTCGCGATTACTCTTTACGCGAACAGCCTATCAAGTACGTGAGTCGTAGAGTTCTCAATTCCTCGCACATGTATATTTATTGCGTATAACCGGGGATAAACTCGGCGAAACTTATATGCATTGTATACCCCTCTACATCTAGCCTGCTCTCATCATAATTCATATTTAGCATTAAGGCGGGTATACGTCAAATAAGGGCCAAAAGGACAAAATAGAAGCCGTCTGGGGCCCTCGTTCGTATTTCGCACGCGACTCGTCCGCCGTCGCGAGAATACGAATAATGCCAGGACAGTAGTTGGCGCTGGAAAGTTCCGGGGAAGGATTCAACTGTTATCTACGCGGGGCTGTCGTCGACATACAAATTGGAACGCGTAAAATAAAACATGGGTATTGACGCTAAAGTGGTATAGTGAAGGTTTCAACGTTATTCATACACATAATATACAGGGTGCGTCAATTATAAGTTTCATACTCGATTATTTGTCAAAGGATTAGTTTCCATGGAAAATGCTGGGACAGGTAGAATTTATTTGAAGGGGGATACATATTTATAGTATTGACATTTATACAGCGTGTCCCAAAAAGGTGAGGTTTACCACAACTTATATGTTTTAAATAGAACAGTATTGTTGCAGATTTGTATAGAACGTTCTTTCACGAATACATTGGTATAGGATTTGATGGATGGGTACTCTAGTATAGTAAGGTATACAGAGTTATTCAGAACTTATCTTTAAAACTTTGAGGATATGTGCATCCTTAAATAAGAAATCGATATCACCAAAAAAATTTTTAATAAAAGACTTAGGATTTCCCGTAAATAATGTTTAAAATTATACTATTCTAAAGGACTACGTAGATGGGCAACTGTACTTCAACGACAATCTGGTATACCGCATTCCTAAGAATGTGGTAAAAAAAAGTAAACACGTTTTTGTACCTCGAACGCCTGGGCGAAGAGAGTTGGAATGGGGATAATATCTCTATTGTCTATTCAGTCATCAGTCTATGTGTGTACTCTCTGTGTGCCGGTGTTTTATTTATCGTAGGAGTGTTAAACTGTAAAATTTTCAAAATGGCTCATGTGTACAGTAATGCTGAGTTAATGGACTGTTACCAGTGGATTATCAATTACGAGTTAGGTTTTGTGAGTGGTTGTTGCAGCAAAATGCTGAAAATCCCCAATTTATTTAATAATTTGCGTTTACAAGATCAGCAACCAGGAGGAACATTCGCTTTAGTGCGGCAAAATTGGATAATGCGTGCCCAAAAGTGTGTAGAAGTCGAGGGACAAAATTTCGAACAACTTTTGTAACAAGGTATGTGCAAATTTTGTATAAATTTCATGTTTCTAATACCTCGTAATCAAGTAGCGCAATTCTTCAAAATTAGTGTAACAAAATTTTATTCATTTTAAAGACACGTCACTTTGGTCACATCTATCTATCTTTAAGTTTATTTTAAGGTAAAAACGCTGCAAATCTTTTTTGCGCCGGGTGTCGGTATACTCTCAGAACTTCCGAAGTTTTTTTCGTGCTAGCCAGTTTGCATTGTCAGTCCCAAGGTCACTCCATTACAGTGGACCAGTATCCAGCGGCGTGCAATGAAAAATTTTTAAATAGTTTTCAGAAGCCGCCAAAAAAAATTTTTTTTGCACTACCACATTTCTACATGTATGTTGAACATCCCCAATTTTTATTATGGATAAGTTCTGAATAACACTGTATATGACCATAAATAATTACCGTAAGAGTAATGCGCTGGAGAAAGACTTTGTAGTGCCTGAACACTCTTGTATATCTTACTATTATAGCTATATCTGTCAAACCCTATATCAATGTATTTGTGAGATGCCAACCCAGAAACACAAAATGTACCACATTTGACAAAAATGACCCTTCTACACTTTCCCGTCAATTTTAAATATTGAAAAACCTGCATAGTTGTCACTTCATTAACAAAAAATATATTTAAATACCTAAATCTTTACAGAACATTGAATAATATCGATTAATCGAACATCATTTTGGTTAACAAGCACAAATAATAAAAATGAAGGGTACAGGCAAAGAAGACATTGTTAAATGTATCAGTTTTGAGAAAAATGGGTTTTACGGTTTTGAGCACCTGCCATTTTCTTATTATGGCATAAAATAGGCAATGTAGGTATTAGTTGATATATTACATATGGCTCATCTCAAATATTGTAGAACAGATAAGTCAAGTGTCGTCCAACATTCGTTTGAGAACAACCATAAAATAGATAGTAGCAATTTAAGACTAATTAGGACGCATTTGAGAATTTGGAAATTGCAAAGTGCAAAAATAGTATGAATAATGACAAAGGGCCAATCCCGTACAGCCCGCTTTGTTGGTTATTTTAACTATCTCCAGATGAAGCCAACTTAGTTGGCGAAACGCGCGTCGAGTGGAGTATAGTGTTTTGGTGAAATGTGGAAAACTACGTCAGTGATATCTTCACACCAAACGTTCCAACTCCTTTCTACACTGTAACTATCAATTCCAATTAAACAGTGATAGAAAAACAAAAGTATAAAGTTTTTAATATATTATAATATCAATTATCATAATTTATTGTTATAGAGTAGCGGCTTCTGCCATTGCATTTTTTTATTGTTCATTATAATCGTACGTCGAAATAAATTATATTTTATCTATCTAGGGTGCCGTAAAAACCAGTACGTTTAACGATGTTGTACACGAAAACTACAAATGAAATATTATTTTTAAATGAGAAAAGCTAGGGTCCCCAGAATAGGAATTCGTACAACATATGCTCAAAGAAATTTCCCTTATGTGACATCGTTACATTACATGGAAAGTTACATAACATTATTATACATGAAAAACAGTATTTCACCAATTTGACACAGTCGAGGAAAAAATTATTTAGTAGTGATTTGAATAAATATTAAAAACAAAGTAAATAAAAAAAATAAATAAATGCCTACATTATTGAAAATATAAAAATGTGTGTTTACAGATATTTGTAAAGCAAAAACAACAATGCAGGTTTGTGTACTGATGGTAAATATTTACATAATACTTGTTTATCTATGCAATCGGCCTCCTGGGATTCAGTAGCACGGGGCACCACATATTAAGTATTTGATGCGATATAGGGGAAGTGTGAATCTGCGCATAATATTGCACAGAGGTCGGGATGTCTTGATTTTGGTTAGATAAATATTTATGATTTTGTGAATACAATATAAATAAGGGTTGGTAACCATTTCAGTATATTGCCTAGCGTATGTTTATTGGTTTCCATGCAGAGTCGATTTATTAAATAAAATATCAGTCAAAATATAATCTTTCTTATACTATAGAAGTATGTTATATAATTCATCCCTAAAAATAATAATTCTTTGTTTTCATGATAAAAAAAAAAAAAGAAAATTGTAAATTGAACGATATTTTTAAATTGATGAAAACAATGACGCAACTATTATAATTTTGTTGCTAGTCTCTAAAATTACTAGAAATGCTAGCCTTATATCTATTTTTTTTTAATGTTTAGTAGAAAAATAGTGAATTAATAATATTTTACTATTAAAAATTATTGTGATTGTTTCTGATTCAGTAACAGGGATAAGAATCGGTTTTTAAACCCGTCCAATAAAATTAATTTTCTCAGTAGAAAACTTCTAATTGCTTTCTCTACAGGTATTGAGATATAATGGATTCCCATCGAAAATTGACCGTCAGACATATTTAGGAACCACAAACCTTTTAAAACTCACTTTTAAACTCACATTTCAATAATTTTAGACAATTACCTACTGTAATATTGAACTACAACCTTTTAAGAATGAAACATAAGCAGCAACAGAAATAAATAGTTACGGTCCTGTCCAGATAGTAGTAAACTGCATCTCTGCTGGGCACTGCTTTAAAATTACAACCGAAATCCAACCGGGAGAGAGACCATTTGCATTTTAGCTGGCAGTAAGCTTTTCTTGTGATATATTATTGGAAAGTTTGTTGAATTATAATATCACAAACGTCTGGAATCGGTCTGAAATGCAGAATGTTACCTCCTTAAAACTGGAACATTGCTGTAGGAGTGATTTATCTTGAGGACATTACGAAATTGCAACGCTATATATTTGGTCTCAGCCGGAGGGTTCGTAAAAAATTATATATTTTTGGACTGCAGCGGAGCATAGAATTGTGGGAAGTTGCCAGAATAGAAAAAGTGAATATTTATTTTACGTTTTTCCGGCTTGCAAATATATTATTATTTATTTTCTGTCTAGGTAATAAATAAAAATTTATTCAATTCAATTTACGCTTCCCACATCCGACATTAACTTTTGGTCAGAATTCTTATTGCTAATTCATTATCATCATCAATAAGAGAGAGAATCCTAATCTGTGTACACAAAATGGAATTTAAGTAAAAAATGGAGCAAGCCCACAACTTTTAATCCACTACATCAAACATGCCAGTCACTATAATATAAAATGAACCATCTACCACTTGTAAAAGCTGTTTCACTTAATATTTAAGTAGTGAAACTTTTTTGCATTTAAAAGACAGTTTCTTTAAAACGATCATAATATATTATTTCTTTGATGTAAGACAAAAACCTTAACATTATTACATCCAATAATTAGGCTTTCGTTTATTACATATACACGATGTCCCACCGGGAAAGGCCGCGATCGATATATGGAAAAATATGTACAGGGTGATTTTGGAAATTTAGTTATTTACGAAGGTCAGTGGGGCCTACCTTTTAAAAATATTTTCACGTTTCTGGTACTTCCTGTATAACCGAAAGTCGACACCAACTTGCTTATTTTAAATGGAACACCCTATATATTATATCACTTCTGGATTCTACTTAAAATTCTAAATACATTTCATATAGGATGTCCTGTATGTATCTTCAACTGTTTTTGAAATATTGACTAGTGAATATTGACATTATTCAACTTTGACACCCTGTAAAACCTAAAAGGTTTGAGATCAAGCAGAACGGTTTGCACATCTATCTTAACTTTTCATAAGCTATCGATTGACGCACCAACTTCACATTTAACCAAGAGATTAAATTTACTCGAAAATTTTGGCTAAAAAAATTTCTGCCTAAATCTGAAGAACGAGTATTTATGCATTATCTAATAAAATATATTCTATAACATTATATTTTTTAATTTTTTGGAACTTAAAATTACCTTCCGATAGTTTCTTTCTTTAATTTGCAATTCCCTTTAATTTCGCTGCGATAACATTCCTTCTTAAGGCTACTTCTTGTCAGTGCAATACATCATAAATTACAAGATGAAGCGATCGATTCAACGCCAACATGTGTTTCGTAGTTGGGCTTTTAAACAAGCAGACGTATAGATTTATCGTAAGAAACAAAATTACGTTTTGACACAACCGTCCCTTTCTTAGAGCTTTCAAGACGTTGAATACAATGCGAGGCAAAATACGGTGTTTATTGTCAAATTAAAAACAGAGGTATTCTATTACATGCTTGTGATGGAATTCTTACAGTAGAAGATTACATTACAACCCAGTGGCGGCTGGTGAAGTTTGGGAATGGGGGGCACAGGGGAAAAAATGCCCCGCAAGCGAAAATTTAGCATTTTTCAAGGTCAAACACCTTAAAATTAAAAATTAGAAATTCGTAGAGCAAAAATATTTGCTTGAAGAAATAGATTTCGTTAGGCAAATATCCCCTTTTTTGATGCGATTGACAGAAATATGAAAAAATTATTTTCCATATTTCACTTCACACGTTCACTTTCGACTGTAGTCATAGGAATTGTGCACAATATAGTTAATAGTTCAACAGATTCCGAAAACGTCGTAAGTAAATTATTTTTATTTAACATTTGTAATAAAGCAACCGCACCACTATGTTGTATGAAATCATCTCTAGAATACATTAGATACAGCTCATTTTTTAATTTTGTAATGTTGATCTTTGGTAATAAGGCACACACTGTTTTAATATGTTCCAGAGGAAAAACTATTCTATAGTTGTTAAATTTCTCCTTTTCAAACAAATTGGCTATAGTTAAAAAATCAGTAAATTGAAATCTCTCACGTACGTTCATTAATATGATGTCACATATTTCTTTGCACTGCATTACTTTTGACTCTCCTACAGTAACTTTTCTCTTTTTTCTTAAATTATCCACAGAATGTTCCTCGGAATGTTCTGTTAAAATGTCAGCATTATTTATTAATTCTTCTGTATTATTTCTTAGACATTGTATAGCAGCTGTAAACGAGTCTAAATTATTTCTAACAGTATTATCATCTAGATTCTAGATAATACTGTTAGAGTCTAACTGCCTCCCCTGTAACTGATTGAAAAGTATCTGTACTCTGTACCGTCTGGTCGACGGGGCAGCGCCCATTCAATGACGTAACAGAACGCATTAGAAAAGACGCACTGGAAAAATAGAAGCTGTGTATCCTTTTCTTGCGCATGCAAATAGAAAAGAAAAAAGAACAGGCACACAGCGGCCGTGCCCAGCCAAGTGGACACACGGTGAAGCGTGAAGCGGTCTAGACGCTAGACGGATATGTAGCACCAAATGATTCAATATTCATGATGAAAAATTAATAAAAAATCCACCAAATTATAATAATTATAAAAGTTTATAAAATATCACAACAGTCACAAATCTTATGTGCTTACGCATAGGGCACGTGCCCTTGTGCCCATTATGACTAGCCGCCACTGTTACAACCTCAGATTAACCATGGTCAATCTGAGATTGCAACAGAGAATTAGCTTTAATCACTGGAACTCACTGAATTTGAATATTTCATTGCGACAGTGTCAATCGTGTAGGTAATGTTTTTTTTTCATCATAATTACAAAATTATTACATTTGCAGCACATCCGATTCAATCCGCTGAATCAACGAATTGAATCAGATTCAGTGTTATATAAATATACTTTTTTTTTAATTTAGGCCCAGTCTTTTCACCTTCCATTAAGTTCCAGATAACTATTTGGCAGATTAGAATGTGACGCTTCAGTATTTCAGTTTTGACAGTCTAATCTGCCAAATGTTATCTGGAACTTAATGGGAGGTGGAAAGACTGGGCCTTAGTCAATGTAAATAGGATGCCTTTTAAGCTGTCTGCCGTATTGGTATAGGAATGAAGAAAGAAGCTCATCGAAACTGTTCCTGCAGTCAACGTGTATAGTTTTTAGTTTTCTTATTTTTGATCCGTTTATGTTAAAAATTCTTATTTTGCCGTTTTCTTTAAATTTGGCGATCCATCTGTTGCAACTATAAAGAAATTCTGTGAATTTATGAATATCTGGGGCATGCTTAGTAGTCCATGCATTTTAATGTTTAAAGCTAAGTTTTTTATATCTAGATATTTTTTAATAGTAAATTTGCGTTTCCTGGGATATTACGATAAGCGTGATGGATGAGCATGGATATTATTATATTTAACAGGACCACACAGCGGCAAGGAACTAGTTAAATATAAAAATTTCTTGATATAAAGCTAAATTGAAGATGATTCTTTATAGGTTTGTTCGGGTTCTCAAATTATTCGATTTCGAACCGTTCTGAGCATGCGAAATATGCGTTTGAGTTTAAAGCGAGCGATTTAGGATTTTGTGGTTGGTTGTTTTGTTTTAATGTGGACTCGATTCAGAACGGTTGTGAACCGTTCTAACTAGTCCTTACCTTACCTAGTAAGGACTATAACTAGTCCTTACTAGTCGTAATATTTATTTCCGCAATAATTTTGTGTGCAATTTATTGCAATTTATTGAGATTTATTGTAAATTTTGAATTAAATTGTTTATTTTTAATAAATAAATTGTTTACCAACGGCTAGGAAATAGATGTATAACCTTCTAGTTCGACATCCGAATATTATCGATTGGGGGTTATTTTTCATGAACTGCAAACTCCTTAAGAATGAGGAAAATACAACGAATTTGTTAACTGGAAGATAATTTAAAGAACACTTAATGATGTAAAATTAACGGTAAATAAAGATGATTGACATAACCTAGAAATACTTTAGCAATTTAGCCTATATATTACAACGCTAAAATACTATTTGCATTACCTACATAAAGTATAATGTAACCTCTTTGTCAGTTAATAAATTAACAGTATTTTTAAATATTCTTCATTTTTAACAAGAAGAGTTTGCAGTTCATGAAAAATAACCCCCAAAAATTTATCGAGATCTTCGGACACGATATGTGTCATCTGCTTCTGCTTATCTGCTTAATTTAGTACCACTTCAATAGAGTACGTTACAGTCATATAAGCGCGTTTTGGTTTTTCTAGAATCCATACCAGTTTTGAATAGTTCTGGATTTTTGTTCATGCGCTGACAGTTCTGCGCAGGTTCTGAATTTTCGTAAATTAGAGAACCCAACAAAACTTATGATTATGAATAGATATTTCAAAGTTTTAATTAAATATAGGTAACACACACCACAGAAATGGAACACACACCGCAAAAATGAACAACGTCCATTTCTCTACCTCGAATGGCTTACGGAAGTTAAACCTTGCAATCGTTCTGTCAGATATCATCTCTAGGATAGGCTCTGACAGCAATGTGTTTCTTATCTTGGAGTGTCCCCTTCCTTGGGAACTACCTATCCAAGCGTTATTGTTCCTGATTCGATCATGCTGCTATCCTTGCTTCTCTTTCCAACATCACGTGAAGTGGTGGTAGATTTAGCAGGTCTTCTATCGCAACTGTTGATGCCAAAGCCGTGGCCCCAGTTATATCTACACAGGCCAACCGCTGAATCTTATTCAGCTTTTTCTTTACAGTGGCCTGCGTGGCCGTATGCCATCACACCAAAGCACCATAAAGTATCCTAAGTATCCTCACTATTGAGGTGTACATCGAATCTAACATCATCGGTTTTAGTCTTCACGTTTTCCCTATCAAGTGTCTCACTTTGTCGATAGCTTTTCCATGTGCGGGTTCCAGGTAAGTTTCATATCCAGTATTACCCCTAGATACTTTACCTCCCCCGAAAAGGAAAGGTTTACTTTAGACATTCATTTTATTCAATTACACTGATTGAATTTCGTTGATTTATAAAGTTTAGGCGGTTACATTTTCTATTATCCAAAACACTGAACGTAAAAAGTTATGCTCGACATAAAATACCGAGTATTCAAAACGTCCGATAACGAACTGAAAACTGCATATTTGGATTTCGCATTAAAACAGGAAATTGCCTTTAAAAAACGCCGGAAGTAAAATAATATTGCTTTAGCCGCTGATAAGCTAATAAACTGGAATATTAGAAGTGCGCGCTAACCTCAATTTCCCGACAGGCCCCGCGTAATTTCGTTTAAATGCGGGCGAAGTTGTCCCTTTGGAAATATTGATTAGTGAGCAATCTTTGCTAGGATATCGAGCAAATTTAAAGTTCTGTACGGTGAAATATCAGGGGCATTACTTATAAACGAAGGTAATTTCGGCCGGATTTTACCCAAAACGGCAGACCTCCCTGCAGCAGAACTATGATTCATTCGAATCGATCAATCATTATGGCTTTGGGCCCCTCGTACACTACTAATCCCGGAACTTATAGGAGTGCAGTATATGCTTCGCTGAAATCTAATACGTCTTGTCGAGTATCTGCCTTTTGTAGAGTTTTATATACATTTTTTTCCTCTTGGACTGGGTAGGAGCTTTTTCGCAATGTCGAATTTAGTTGATCTATTTTAATAACTATTCCGCTAGGGGCCGGTCTTTGCATCTCTTTTTAAAGTTGCTTTTAACTAAAAGAAACTTAAAGTTAACAAGTGAATTTATCTGGCAGTTAAAAAATTGCGTCTTTTCAACACAGTTTAACTGCTCTTTTGTAACAAAACTGTTTAATGATATTGGCAATACTGATTAAATAAGAAAGTCTATATAATAAAGTGAGACAGAGGAAATGGGTCAACCATAATCAACAAAATATAGATTACCTAGTTATAACATACTGTGGCTATAACCAATTATAACTTTTTTTAAGTTCTAGTCGTTTCTGGGATTTCTAGTTTAAATTTAATACTCAGAAGTGTAAAAATGTCTTCCCAGGATGATACAGTAAAAAACTTGGAACCAAATTGCCCACGAATTTGAGGCGCTTACTAGTACAAATCGTAGCAGTTCAGTCCTCATTTCAAAATATGATTCAATAAAACATGTCATAAAATCTAACAAATACGTAGATCTCATTTCTTTTTTATTATTAACCTGTTAGTGTGATGCCGTAAATATTGCTCGATTTTTTCTAGAACATTTAACACCGTTATTTTTGCTACACGAAATCTCCTCATAAATTCTTTATCATCCCAGATGTTTAAATTGTCTATATGAGGCCTTACAGTATATGTATATTTTTCGTTCGCGATTTGCAATATTTACCATCTTTATAATTCCATGATCTAATAATATTTCTTCAAAATCAGTAATGTTTTCCATTATAAAGATATATTTTTTTGACGTTTTATTAATCAAATTGTTTACTAACACTCAAATTGTAAAATTTATGAGGTTAGAAATCTCTTTGTAACAACTTATAGGCCAGTAAAAGTGCCCGGTAAGTTAAAGACCAGATAGAGAACTTTAAAGACAGGATTTAATTTAAAACACAGTGAAAAGACCCATTTTGTAGTTACAAGGAAGATAAATTTAAAATGATGTTTATAAGGCGATGGAAAGACCGGCCCTATGTCTAATAAACCATGTGACCGTGCAAATCTATATGTTAACCATATTTGCTTAATAGAAATTGGTACTATTACACACCGTACAATTACAGAATAACGATAGTTGATGTAGTAAAATGGAATAATGAGAACACGCCTTAAAGCTCTATCATAATTGGAAATTTGATCAGTTATTTAGTCAATCAGTTCAAATCTAATGAAATAAGATTGTGAGCATACACAAGTATATTTTAATTTTTGACCAATTGTTAGCTTTAGTATTATTTTATCCTAAAGAGTAGACCACCTAAAATTGTTAATTGTTATTGACACCGCCTTATTTATGTATTTGTTGTTCTTAATGGTTTTTTGATAAATATTACCTTACCTTATATTTTATTGTGTACCCTGAACAACTATTTTGGTTTAGTTTATACTGAGATAAATGGTCTTTGGGTAATAAAACGATTTTGTACAAATTTCTGCTTTAAGAATTCAATTCGTCCAAAATTTTGGTAAGGATTATTCTACTATTAATAATAATGTAATGTAACCGGCCATTTACTATTTATTTAGTATGTTACTAGCTAAAAATTGAGAATGGGTGAATATTATGACAAAAATTCCAAGTGGTTGCAAATAATCTAGGACGCATGTAAAATTACATAATTTTTTAATTTCCCACCCGGCGGCTAATGCGAAGCTAGATGCTAGTGTGACCAGGAGCTACCTACACAGAAAATCGAAGTCGCTAGTGCTCCGTTTTCTCCATAGGATGTACATTTTCAGTCTCCATAAAGTCATTCTATATTTTTTATAATTTTTATGACTGAAACACTATAATTATTGTTTATAAACGTTTTACAGATTACACAATTACATATAGGAACTGCTAGAAAATAACAATTTAAAAAAAAAATCTCATATAAACAAACGAATTGCAACTTCAAACAATGAGCTAGGTTGCCCCTTCTTCCCTCTCCTAGTTCTTTGGGCTCGACCGTAGGTATACATAAATAGATACTTACATTAATTTGTAAACACCTAAAACCATCTGCGTTTAAAATATATTCGATACATCTATGTGAACATTTAGGTATGTAGAATCACAGGCACGTTGAGTTTAAAGCTAATATTGCTTTTAGAATTGACCGATCCCGATTAGATCTTCTAGCTACATCAAATAAACTCATAATAATAAATGTGAACAGATCTTTACAAAATAATAACAATTACACATGTGTACTGAACTCAGTATTTTCTAAAGAAATACAGGGTGGCCTTCGACAAAGTAATTTATATAAATTTCAGATTTTGAAGGTTTTAAAAGTTTTGAAACTGCTACTAGTATGTAGTTGACACTAATACCAATTTTTTAATGTCACATTCAGGATACTCTATAAAACCAACCTATTCTTGGTTTCGGCCAATTTATCTGATTTTTGATTTTATTTTGAGATACATACTAAAGAATATGTTTGAAAATATCTGAAGAATATCTGAAAATCAGACTAAAAAATGCCAATTTATTCCTTTCGGACTTATACTTATTCTTTAAAAGATATGTTGTTTTTTGTAACAACATATGTGTTCAATGTCCATTTTGCTGCTGTACAATCACCAACCGTTCCTCCAAATTATACACAGCATTATTCAGCATTTCTGGTTGAATTGCAGCAATTTGATTCTTAGTAGAGTCTTTTAATTTTAGCAGCATCGTTGGTCGTGTTCTAAGCACCAATTTTTTTAAATAACCCCACAGCCAATAATCCGCTGGGTTAAGATCAGGCGATCTTGAAGGCCATACATTTACAAACTGTGAACAATTCTCTAAATCGTAATGATTACGTTTGGCACTTGTATCAGCAGTTGACACGACAACTCTTTTGTTTTCCATAGATGCAGTAAAATCCAACTGAAGCAACTAAATTCCATTTACTTTTTGCTACTAGCTTGATTCCTTAAAATTATATAAGACTTTAAAGTATACGCCTTACTTTCTGATGGCCCCATATACAGGGTGTCCACCTAGTGCGCGTAAGTCCAATATCTGGGTTAATAAAAGAGATAACTTAATTTTTTTTTCTACAGGGTTGTCTAATATCCCGAGCTGCACAAAATGAAAATATATTTACATATTCAGGGTGTTCAGTTTTTCCTGGACAGGTACCAACTTCATTTTTTTAAATGGAAACCTATATTTTTTATGGCATTATCGAATTCTACGTAAAAAATTAGTGGGACTTTGTGCATAACACTGCTATTGAAATATTGATAGTTTTCGAGATATTTGACTTTTAATTTTTTTTTCCTATGTTTCGTCACTTCTAATAGTTGACATAATTATGGTTGTATGACAGCTAGAAATTATTTTTTTTCAGAAACTGTAGAGTGAAGATGGCTCTTTCGAAAAACGTATCAAAAGTTGACCTGCGATATACAGGGGGCAACAGAAATCGCGCCAAACCTGATGGTTTAAAATTTAAAAAATCTCGACTTTTTCAAATGGAACACCCTGTGTTTTATGATTTCATTAGATGCCTTTCTGTAGACTCTACAATTTTATAATAGCTTTCCCTATACCTAAGTTGCGTAGTTTTTGCAAAAAACCCACTTTTATAAAAAATACCCGATTTGCGCACTCCTTTGACGGAAAAAATATTGTAAGGCTATTTATTTTTATAAAATGTATTAGTTTACACTTCTTAAAATAAAAATAACTGAAAAATTTAGATAATTTCAGTTTAATAAACAAGTCTTTATGGAAAGTTACCATTTATTTGTAAATAAAAGTAAAAAATCATAAAAGCTCTACATGTAATTAAGAATTAGCAAAACTGGCGTATGCTTTAGAAGAAGTTCATGGGAATTATTTGCTAGCAGCACGTATTTATAGAGATTCCCACGTGCTGACTGTTTTGAAAATGTGAAAGAAAGATTTGAAAGAACAGCAAATGCGAATTATGAGAAAACTACCAGGAGACATGACGGTAACAATGACGATATTCAGTTTAATGTTGTGGCGTCTGCTGTTGAAAATCCAAATATTAGTGTCAGGAAAATCAGTAATAATCTTGGAGTTTCCAAAAGCTTGACAAACAAGATACTGAAGAAGAATAATTTTCATCCATATCATATTAAAAACCATCAAGCACTGTTACCTCAAGATCACCTAAACCGCCTGCAATTTTGCCACTGGGCATTGGATAAAATTCAGGAAAGTCCAAACTTTTTTATGAATGTCTTGTTTACTGACGAATCAACATTTTCAAACACATGCTTACCCAATCGTCGCAACTTTCATCACTACGCTGACAATAATCCAAGATTATTGAGGGTACTAGATAATCAGCATCGTTTCAAAGTGAACGTGTGGGCTGGAATTTGTGGAGAACATATTGTTGGACCGTACTTTTTTGAAGGCAATTTAAATGCCAATGTGTATTTGCATTTTTTGCAAAACGAACTTCCCCTTCTACAGCTACAGAATATGCCCGCTGATTATTTGGTTCAACAATGGTTTCAGCATGATGGTGCCCCTCCACATTCCACTTTGGCGGTACTGTGATTATTTTATTGTTGTAGTACTTTTCCTATTATCTATTCATATTTCAGATTAGAGAACACCTAAACCACGTATATCCAAATAAGTGGTTAGGTCGTGGTGGTCCAGTTCCTTGGCCTGCACGTTCGCCTGATTTAAATATTCTGGACGTTTTCTTGTGGGGTTATATCAAGGAGCGAGTATACGAAGTACCACCAACGGATATGCAAGACTTGAAAGAAAAGATGATCCAAAATGAGTTTCTAACCATAACGCCCGAAATGTTAAGAAATGTTCACATTCATTTTCGTCGTAGATAAATGCTTTGTGTTGAAAACAGCGGTGGACATTTTGAGCATTTACTTTAGGTTAGCTTGCTTGTATGAGTATTGCGTATTCTTTTTTCAATACTCTATGTATATTCATCCATTTCACTAATAATTTTTCTAACTACGGTAACACCGTTTGGTTTTCAATATGATACGTATGAAACTTCTTCTTCAATATCTTATTTGTCGAGCTTTTGAAAACTCCAAGATTTCTACTGATTTTCTGATACTAATATTTTTGGATTTTCAACAGCAGAAACCACAACATTAAACTAAATATTATCGTTGTTACTCCCATGTCTCCTGGTAGTTTTCTCATAATTCCCATTTGCTGTTCTTTCAAATCTTTCTTTCACATTTTCAAAACAGTCAGCACGTGGGAATCCCTATAAATACGTGCTGCTAGCAAATAATTCCCATGAACTTCTTCTAAAGCATACGCCAGTTTTGCTAATTCTTAATTACATGTAGAGCTTTTATGATTTTTTACTTTTATTTACAAATAAATGGTAACTTTCCATAAAGACTTGTTTATTAAACTGAAATTATCTAAATTTTTCAGTTATTTTTATTTTAAGAAGTGTAAACTAATACATTTTATAAAAATAAATAGCCTTACAATATTTTTTCCGTCAAAGGAGTGCGCAAATCGGGTATTTTTCATAAAAGTGGGTTTTTTGCAAAAACTATGCAACTTAGGTATAGGGAAAGCTATTATAAAATTGTAGAGTCTACAGAAAGGCATCTAATGAAATCATAAAACACAGGGTGTTCCATTTGAAAAAGTCGAGATTTTTTAAATTTTAAACCATCAGGTTTGGCACGATTTCTGTTGCCCCCTGTATATCGCAGGTCAACTTTTGATACGTTTTTCGAAAGAGCCATCTTCACTCTACAGTTTCTGAAAAAAAATAATTTCTAGCTGTCATACAACCATAATTATGTCAACTAATAGAAGTGACGAAACATAAGAAAAAAAATTAAAAGTCAAATATCTCGAAAACTATCAATATTTCAATAGCAGTGTTATGCACAAAGTCCCACTAATTTTTTACGTAGAATTCGATAATGCCATAAAAAATATAGGTTTCCTTTTAAAAAAATGAAGTTGGTACCTGTCCAGGAAAAACTGAACACCCTGAATATGTAAATATATTTTCATTTTGTGCAGCTCGGGATATTAGACAACCCTGTAGAAAAAAAAATTAAGTTATCTCTTTTATTAACCCAGATATTGGACTTACGCGCACTAGGTGGACACCCTGTATTAAAAATGTATTTCGCTACAGTCTATAGGGTGATTCACAACAGATGTCATTAAGCCAGTCGAGTAAATCTTCATTTGAAAAATTATCTCTCAGTAGTATTCTTTGGTAAATGAATGTATATATACTCTTTCTTAGTACTGGATACCTATATGTTTGAAATACGAAAGACTTTAAAGTATACAAGGTCTACTTTATGATGACCCCATACGTTACGACATTGGCCGTGGAGTAGTTGTTTTCGACAGTTCCTTCAAATAAATAAGTAGGATTGTCTTCCTTAAAGATAATAGAGGCCACTGCTGTAATGGCACTTACGGAAAAGCGGGTCGCTACCTGTCTGTCAATTTGACAATAATTGTTAGACGGATAGTAGCAAAGACCTAGAGAGGGCACTGCGGTGTGTTTCTCACCACTATTATGTTTTAACGACTTTACATGCAGAACAGTTACGATAAATCACGATGTAATCCGCCAATTTTATATTTTAGCCACTGTAAAATAATTGAAGTGCATCACGCGTGACAATATTTTAATTTCAGAATTCATTTAAATATCATCCAGCCCATTTGGAATAACTGTGGTCGCTAGAATTCACTTTTTTAATTCAATATTTACATATTCAGTGAACTCCCCTTTTTACACTTACTTATTTAGCAAATATTATATACAGTTTTATATATTACAAATATTTATATTACTAATTTATATATTGGTTTTATAATATTAACAGATTTGCGGACAATAAAATATTTTCAAAATTAAAATTAATGGACAGATTTACTAAGTGTATAAACCAAAATTATGGAGGAGTTTCATTTACGGCTTGCCATATTTACATTCGAGAAACAATTTTTTGACAGTATTATGAATATGAATAATATTTCCCATGTATTATAGGTTTACTTTCACTCGACCTGTTAATTACAAATTAAATTATCCAAATTTAATATAGAAATATTTATTTTATACAAATTTAAGGGCTTCTTTATTATATATCGGTGATACTTTTATGTTCACCCTGTACAAAAAGTTCTTTTCTAGAGAGAATCAATAAAGTTACACTCCCTTTTATAAACAGCTCGATCTTCAGGTACAGAAACAAGAGAAGAAAATCCTTCCTATGTTTAATAGAGTGCTAAAAAACAAAGGATTATTCAGAATGAATTTGGAAAAATCGTATTCACGAAAGACTTAAAATAACATTTTCTGTATAAAGTCAAAATTAATTAATAAAATACGTATTTTTTCAGCTGAAAGAATCATAGAAGTATTTACATAATAATTTATACTGTGACTTGCGAGGTCTATACATAAAACGGAATATACCTAAATAAATAGCCTTTAGAACCTTCTATCATCTTCATAAAAACATATCAAATAAATCTGCTCAAAAATAAACTTATAACCCCAAATCCCTTCCGAATAAAAAATAATTAAACGGAAACAAAGGATTAAGATTTATTGCCTTGTAAGTATTTCAAAAGCAGAGCCCGACTCTAGGACATATATTCATAGATGTAAAAAGTAAAACGTGCTCAAGAAATAGTCTTGAAAAATAAATAAACATATTTTAATTGGTTTTAAGTTTGCGAAGTATAATCATATAAAAAATTCTGGATTTTAGAGGCACGACCCTACACAGACTTTCATTTATTCTGTTTTCAGAAATTGTACCATCAATTATTCGGTAGCTTTGTTGCACCCAATCTGGTAAAATAGTACTGAATCATACAAACACAGATGATTGTTTACGCGAGGGTCAACTTCCTGCTGGCTATTATTATCGTAGGAAACGAACAGTGACTTGCATTTTTGTGCCCAGAACAAATTGATGGCGCTCTCCGCATGACAGCATTTGTTTATTTATCTCCTTCCCGCTGAAAATTTTACGAGGAAGTCCGACACGATTTATAGGCACAGTATGCATGGCATTGTGATCAGGAGCAGAATGTTACAATCTGGTTGTACGATGTCGGCCAAAAAGTATCCACTATAATAGCAGAAAATTATTCACTGCACCTATATCAGTACTGTAACTGAGCTCTCATATGCCAATGACCATAACGAGAAAAGTTACCCGTACTGTGCAAAGGAAAGGTTTGATTGTTATAAAAATGGTTACGGTTAAATGATTAACGATGATCTGTAGGGTTTATGAAATAATTTTTCCAAAAATGAGGGACGTCGGGGTATTTTTCCCATGTTCCTGCTTTCTCTATGTTATTAGTATATACAGACCGGAAGCGGAACATACTCTTGGCATCGTTTGTTTTCTTTCTTCTGGGGGGGAATTACCCCCATTACTCTCCCCCTCGTAGGACCACGCTTGAATGCGGGAATACAAATTTACAGAAATGTTGTAATAATTTCCAGCCACACTGTAGGATCTTCTTTTCAGCCCGTAGACATTCAGATTAATATTCCCTATATTATTTAAACATAACCTTATAGTATGTCACCATAAACTCGTTATTTTAAAATATACAACTGAACGAATTCATTGAATGGAGAAACTAATTTTTTAAAATAGTTGGATAATTATTTTTGTGCGCTAGCAGATCCTCGAACACTAGGTATATTGAATATTCCAGTATCTTCTCTTTGAATATAGTTTAAGTGCGCACCCAGTACAATATTTTCCTTGTCAGTGTAAAAACTTAACTGACAAAACGTCATAAAAATAAATTTAGGCAAAACACTAATCTCGGAATCGGAAGAATTAGCCGAAACTGTAGGTTATCCGGTGGAGGCTAGTCGGTTGCGGCATGTGAAAAGTCAGTAAGTCAGTGGTTTCACATTCGCAACCTACTAAACTGAGTAAGTAAAGTAAGTGGTACGTACACCCCCACAAAGGTATCACCTGGTGGGAGTCATGGTTGACCAACGCGTCTTTTTGCGGAAAATTTAAATTCATTCCCAATGTGTTTGTGGTTAAATGTAAAGCCATGCTTTTTGTAACATGTTGCAAGATTTGGAACTTACTTAAAATTATTATGTTTTATTTTTAAAATCTGCATATTGTTTTCTGTTGCAGTTACCGTACAGTTAATAGAGAATAGACAAACTGGTTCCTTACAAAAATATATGAATCTGGAGGCATTAACAGTTATTTGAAATATTTCCGGATTAGAAATAGAAATAAATGAAATCGGGATACCGCGTGAAAGGATTATCTGAGCTGTTGCCAAATTCATTGTATAATGATTTGTTTGTCTGCGGTTTTTGCGAGGCGTGCCAATTTTCGAAAGGAAAGGGTCTGCGCTTCAGTCTAAGTAGTAAATTTATTGTACGCGCCGTAGTACGATAGTAACTCTCTTATTAATGACATTATTTATCAAAACGATGTATATTATATGTATATGTAAACACGGTATTTGTAGAAATAATAAATTTGTAATGGTCGATAATAATCGTCGTATTGATAACGTAATTGCCGTAATTACTTCAAACTCCTGAAGTATAAACCAAATTAAAAATATCTGATATGTCTGGGCAACCGTTGATTTTCAAAATAATCATGTAGTGTTTTGTTTTCTTTTATCGGTTTCTGAAGTGTTAACATATTTAGCGTACTTTTTTAAAATGCACCATAACCCGTACGATATTTGTTGAGCCAGAATTCTCAGAAAGGAGAAACTCAATACAATTCTATTCTCTTAACGCATTAGTCTCCCTTCAAATTTTCGGCGTTATTTTCTGAATATTTGCAGGATTTGCAGCAAAGTTTTACATTGTCGTGAGAAACGGAAGAAATGATCCAAAATGTATATTTTAAATAAAAAAAATTTTAATCTTATAAGTCATTTGTTTTTATTTCTTTTACAATTTGTGACTTTTCGTCTAGCTAAATTTTATTATACTATTCAATACATGCTGATACAAAAAAAGAAATAAATAAAGAATCGTTTAGGTACTTGAGAAACCTAAAAACTACAGCACCTAATCTGATAAATTTTATCGGTATATCGGTATCGGATAAGTTATCGTCTGTATCACTAGAAGTTTCACTTTCAGAAAATATGATAATCAAATCTTCTGTTTCCCAAAAAATCATATTCCGCAGTTAATTTTTCTTGAAACTGCGTCAGAGTAATTCTACATCCTTCGGTTTTGTGGAAATTATTAATTGTTCCTAATATCCTTTTGTTCCCATTGCGGTATGTTGGTTTTTGTACATATTCTCTTGGGGGTTTTTAGGAGAACTGAATTTTACTTCACCGTCAGCTTCGTTTAGAGCTTGTAAATCGACACCTTTACTTAAGATTCCCTTTACCGTAGCTAGAGATACTCCCGTAGCAGCTACAACACGGCTTTTTAATTCCGTTTTATTTTGATTTGAAAAAATTATCTTTTAATAGTTATATACGTTAAACACAATACCCTTTGACTGGAAATTAAATTCCTATCTTTTATTTTTCGCCTCCATTGATTTCTTTTAATAATAGGAAATTACACTGAAAATGCACAGGACGATACACTCACAAAGAGACACCCTATGTAAATCAACTGCAGACCATAGTAAGCCAATGCTAACTGCAAACTAATACGGTGAATGCCGCACTGCCAATGTCTTTCTTTCCAACTTAGGTATCGAATGCGGTGGACTCCAAAAAATTTATGTAGCGGTCTTCTAGGAATTCTGGCTCATCCAATATCATAGGGACTGTATTAAAAGTTAATTGTACTTTTGAACTGGGGTGAATCTGTTCGGCAATTCGGCAATAGCGCTATTAGGTACCTATTTCATGACATCATAAAAATTGTATGGTTTTCCCAGGGCAAGGAGAAAATGGCTCCGTGATGCTCCATTTTTGCTTTCCAGCGCTTTCCCAAATATGTAATTCCTTAAATGTTAATGCACTCAAACTAAACGCCCCCAATTTATCTTCCGGGCGTTCCTCAAAGTGTACTTTGGACTACCGCCACTTATCATGTCATGAATATAATATTAGCAGTGCTTTATGCCCGGTCTCCCATCACGCAATTCTATTCTAGGTGTTTTAAGAAAAGAACAGAGGACTGAGGTATAAAATGGAACATATGGAGAAGGCGACTTATCGGTCCACTACTTATTATTGTCTATATTATTTTTATTATTAGGCCCTCTAAGTGGTAAATTACTAGATTAATGTAGCCTTCATATTTGCCAAATTCCAAATGGTTTCGCAGATATTCAGTACAGTTGAAAGGGCAATTTTTTTATTTTTTTTATATGTAATAATTAATTTCAGCTAGAGGGTTCTCGGCTAGAAAAACATTAAAAAGTCATAGACTATGCTATTGTATAAAGGAGTCGGGAAGTTCTCAATAAAGTCATGGATTTTCATTTTTGTGTTATTGGTGATATTGTAGAAACCTGTCTTATTTTTTAGATACCATTTTCAAATGTGGCATTTCGGAAGTACTTATTAAAGGTCACTTTTTGACATAAAAATAACCTTTTTGCCTCTTTCAATTTTACCGGAAGTGCCGGAAGTACCAACTCTCGATTTTTATATGGAACACTCTGTATATCATTATATTTTTAGTATATTATTAGTATTCTATTTTTTATGGTTACTCTGGTCCATTAGAATTAATCGAGGATTGTCCAGACATTCTAAATTCAAAAATAAAATAGAGCTCAAAAAGTAATATGACAGCTAAAATGTCACTTATGTTACCTATATCGTTGGATTCAGAAAATGACGTAGATTAAAAAATGTGGAGAAAGTAGGAAAGTAGAAAGTGAGGAGTATACTTACCATGAATCTCTGTCGTACTGTATATTATAATGGATATGGATGGTCAGGAAGAAGGTAACGGATAAGGCAAAGTATTTATCCCTCAATTATACTGGATATGTCTGGAAAATCTATAAAACTTTTTGTACATTACGTTGTTTTTTGAAATAATGTCTCTAAATGTAGAGAAAACGTCGATTTATATCGACGTTTTCTCTTTCTCGTACTTCTCTGGTGTATCCACATAATAATATGAGAAATAAAATATGTACTGATTTTGGAGTTCACTAAATCAAACTGAATTTATTCCCTAAATACTAGAAAAATCTGGAATATGACTCTTAGTTGATTAGGTACCTACTTGTCATAAAAAATTATGTACCTTATATACTTAGTTTCCTTGAACAGTTTTTATATTACAAAAATTTGCGGGCTCATTATTTGCACCTGTCTTGTAAAAATATTGAATTAGTCAGGCTAACCTGGAAAAATGTTTTACATTCTGCTTTTTACTCACAGGTTAACCTTTTGTAGCTGACTTTCAAACCCCTGGAATCTGAAAAATGGCGTGTTGTGAAATACATACTTTTAAAACTGTGATATAAGAAATGTAATGTGCGTGGCATTTCTTGCAAAATTTTCAGCAAATTACGAACTCGTCAGCTCAACAGTTCTCGTAGTTTGGCTCCGGTAGGATAAATCTAGGTTGACAGATTGAAATTATCGTGCATGGGGAGCTTTAGTTTAGCCACTTATATTCGAATATATGAATGGTAATTTATGCTAATTTAATCAAAACAAGTGTTTTTGTATACGCTTTAAACAATCCAGAATAAAATATCTGTCGGTAGGATAAGATTTTTTAATAATCCTACTTCGGTAAGTGTTGAACCTGGGTGTTTTGCTGTAGAGTTTTTATGTGACGTATTTGTTAAACGTTCTGTATAAATTATTTTCTACGAAATAGCAGGGAATTATGACTCGGGTCGTGAAAACCATAAATACTTTATACCTTCAGTACGGCTACCAAGCGGTTGTTTCTCTGACAAATGGGAGTTTCCCAATCCAGCTCGAAGTTTGATTGACATAGGGCACTCTTAACCCCCCCCCCCCCTATTTTTCGAGGCGAAAGTAAAGAGGGTGCCAACGCGGACACAAAAGCTACGGAAACGGATCTACAATCATGTTACGAAATAGTTGCAACAGAGAGGAAGTAGCGCCAGTAAATCGAGGGTGACTGGGATGGATGACTTTATTGTGAAATAAATAGGAACGGGAAGGCTGAAGCTGTGTAAAAAGGGATAGGGGAGATAATAAAGTTTATGGTGTATTAGACAGAAATAATAAAATATTATATAAGTATTCTTTTCGATTATCTGTTTTCAGTTTTCTGCTTGTTTTTGGATTGAGCAAAGATGATATTTATGTTGATATTACAAGCGGTGTTTTGGTTTCAAATCACACGACAAAGGAAAATGTACTTATTTTAGGCAAAGAATTGGATATAAATAAAGAAATATTCATTAAACCATCATAGGAGAAAAACAATTATAATTACTAGGTACCCAGGCTGTTTTTTTCAAGTGCTACCACTATTGCTATCTTAAAAACGGTAAAAGATATATAGGGTGGCTCAAATTACATAAAAGTTGCGCAATTTCTTGCTGAAGCTAATCCTGCAATCAGAGACGAAATATCTCTTCTAGTTCTTGAAATATCCTGAAAAATATGAAAAGTGCGTTTTCTATAACGGCTTGTAACTTCTTTATTTTTGGAGATATCTTCATTAAATTTAGTTTTTGCCAATAGTCGACCTGCTGATTGTGATGGTGAAGATTAGTTTTTTCTATCTTATGCGATTTTTTAAAGGTGATAGTCAACTTTTTTTTTAATGGTAGCTATATTACGTTTCCATTTAGTTTTGCAGAGAAAAAAATAACGAATCCAATGATATATCCACACTTGAGTATTTTTGCTCAATATGGCGCTGAAAACCGCGATTTATAATTTATTTTGTTTCTTTCATCATAAGTTATCCATGAAAACATATGAACATCCAAAGTCAAATTTCAAACCTATCAGATTTTAGTATAATATTTTTTCTGACAAATTTCACCATCACAATCAGCAGGCCGACTTATGGCTAAAAACCAAATTTTATATCTCCAAAAATAAGGGAGTTACAAGCCATTAGTTTTGCCAAATCATAGAAATACGCACTTTTATTTTTTTCAGGATATATCAGATATCTCGGCTCTGATTGCAGGATTAGCTTCCGATAAAATGGATACAAACAAATTAAAATATCTAAAAAACTATTAATTTCCCGAATAGGTTGTGTTACATTGAAAAACGTAGATTTTTAATATGTGGATCTCTGACTTCTTGAGTGATAGACAGTTTAAAGTTAGAGTTGGCCAAGAACATTCTGAAGTAAGGCCAGTAACAAGCGGAATTCCACAGGGTTCAGTTCTCGGCCCCTTGTTGTTTATTATCTATGCGAGTGACATTCAACTTCATATTTCCAACTCCATTTCGTTCTACGCTGATGATACCAAAATATTTGCTGATCCCGTCACTGACTATCACAACCTTCAAGGTGACCTCGATTCCTTGCAACGATGGTGCTCTGACTGGCTCCTTCCGCTGAATGCAGATAAGTGTATCATTCTTCATATCGGTAAAGACAATCCTAATTTACCATATTTTATAAATGGACGGTCCTTAAATTCAGTGACGTCACATAATGATCTCGGTGTCATAGTGAACACAAGCCTTACCTGGAGTGATCATATCGCCGCGGTATGCAAACGTGCAAATACCAGACTGTTTATAATTAAAAAAACATTCTCAAAAGTGTCTTTCGAAACCTCCTGTAAACTTTACAAGTCGTATGTTCGCCCGATACTCGAATACGCTGGACCAGTGTGGTGTTCAGATCTAGCTCGTGACCAGAATATGCTGGAAAGAGTGCAACGTAGCGCAACAAGACTCTCGTTTGGTCCCGTAAGGCCGACTTACGAGGATAGACTGTCAATGGCTAATCTCATGACATTCCAGCAGCGACGTCTTCGTGGTGACTTAATTCTAACTTTTCGCATCATAAAATATAATTTTGGTGACTTAGCTTCGATTTTTCCGCTAAATTCTGATCATCGGCTTCGAGGACACCCCTTGAAACTCAAGAAAGAAAATTTCAAGACAAGGACCAGGCAGCATTTCCTGAGTAATAGAAACTTTGGAGTTTGGAACAACCTGCCAAATGATGTGATTAATGCGCAATCGGTGAACTTGTTCAAAAATAAAATTGACAATTACCTCTTTTCTACAGACTAGGTCTTTATTTACTAGGTATAATATGTTCTTGTTATCAAATTGTATTTTATTTGGGGCATTATAGGACATCTCTGTCCTCTGCCCTTACTGAATTTGTAATAATAATAATAATAATAATTTTAGCGTAGAAATAAAAAATGTGAAAAAATATAGGATATTCCATTTAAAATAAGAAAGTTGATAGCCATTTCCGGTATAACCAGAAGTGCCAGAAAACTGAAATAATTCAGATGAATAGAACTTTCTTGAAAACCCTCGTATCCAAATTAAAGAAAAAAGTCCTTAAACTTTTACTGAACGGGTTAGCTGAATTCCGCTGTATAATATTTCAAGATTGAAGATAAATTGAACGACCAGTAGGTAGGTTGGAGCATATATCTAATTTTATAGGTAATTTTTTTATTTCGAGTTGTAAAAAATGTAATTGGTGGCTGGCATTTTTCCACAAAAGTTATGCCATGCCTATGCATTTCCAAATCGCTGTTTTACACAATCTTATTTTTATGTCTGCCGGAGACTGTCAACAGAGCGCGACGCAACCTTGTTATCTGAGTTAACAAATGATGATAGATTAAAATATCCAATTCGGCGGAAAAGTCTGAATTTTCGTTTGCATAGACGCGGCGTCGCGTCGGATCATTTTCACGGATCGGGTGATTTTCTATCTACGGTATGAAAGTATGGAACGCGGAGTGTAATGGTCTCACATCACATCAGTCATGAATTTCGCTTTTTACATGTAATTTTTTGCATTCATGCCCCATTTATTCAGTTTCTGCAAAGCTCTAGACGTAGGGGATATCCCCAAAGGTACACAACAAAAAATACTGAAATGGTGTCTATTCAAATCGTAATTTAGAACACCTCTGTTAGACGTCACATAAATTTCGTTATTATGTTAAGGTGCGTCCAAACTTGAACTTTTTAGCCCGAACGAACAGAACGAACTGAACGCGCAGGAACAAGCAGAACAAATAGTCCGAACAAAAGGTCGTTGATCGAACAGTTGCTCGAAGTCCGCTTAAATGATATTTGCTGTTATTGATTATTTTTTCCGCATAATGAAGAAACGGTAAAACTACTGTAAAAGTAAAAAATCGGAAATTTCAAGAAAAAAATCATGAAAACTATTAGCAGTAGCTTTTAGCGCTTTTTTTATTATTTGTAAAATGATCAAAAATATGAAAAAAAGCTAAAAGAAGATTGTATCGACATCGCATCGATTACTTTGTTATTACGAAAAATGGACCAAATTGACTTAAAGAATTTTACTAGAATGACTTGACTTCTGAAGATTTTGAGTATATAGTAAAATTAATTGGAGCTATAATTCAAAAGAAGAACACAAAGTTACGCAAAGTGATACCACTTAAAGATCGTTTGGCCTTAACATTGAGGTTTTGTAACTTTTGATGGTTCTTTCACTAGAAGCAGATGTTTGTATATTTAAAATATCCAAACAAAGTATTAGTGTCATTGTGGCAGAAATACCCTGAGCTTAAAGGACCACAAAAGGTAAGAAATAATATACTTTTATAATCAAAGTAACATTGGTATTTCGAATAACCATAACAAAGAAATAACAAAAAAAAAAATTATATGTTTCATATAAAAATAAAAAATAATGAATATATTTTTGATTTCGTTATAATATAGCCTATGTTTAGGGTTTCACAACACGGGGTATTGCTCATAAGTGTACTAATTTTAAACACTTTTCTCTATGCTCCAATTTCCATTCCATTTTCAAAGTATTGTGTACGTATGTGGAAATAATAAACGCTTCTTGTTGGTGCTATATACCTTCAACATGAATGCTGCGAACAGAACGAACTTACTTATTCCCGTCAACTGAATAATTCGGCTAACAATAAATCCTTTAGAGCAATTCCGATTTACGAGAAGCTCTGGAAAACGTTTGGCGCGTTCAATTCGACTCGGAGACAGGTCCAGACTTTGCAAATTCCGCTCTGCGCGCTCAGTTTCTTCTGTTCGTTCGGACTAAAATGTTCAAGTTTGGACGCATCTTTAGGTTTAAACTTGGTTTTATGTTTTTGGCGATGTCCTAAATTATAAACGCCAGTGTACATCCTATACGAATAGTATTATTTTTTTCGTTTGAGCTACAAGGGAGCGATTCATTGCATTATGGCTACATATTATGAACCACTTAATATCTCTATACAGGGTGGGCGAAATTGGAGGCTCACCATTGGGATCTCGGAAACGGTAAGAGATACGAAAACGGTTAAATTGGGGCGAAGTTGCGTAATTTTGTGACCAATAATATGCCGTCAAGAAATCCAGAATATCTATACATTCGTTTTTGAGTTATTTAAAAAAAACCAAAATTTTGAGTTTTCGTTTTTAATTTTTTTTAGCATTATTTGAGACGATATCAAAAAACTGACAAGACTTTTTCATTGCCACTTTTTATGCACTATAACGTGGAAGTACAAAATTTCCGTTACGGCGTTTCGTTCGATCAGGACCATCTTCAACTTTATTTTTTTAAATAGGGACCCATAATGTTTCTTACGAAAAACGATAGGATTTTTTATTCTGATTCCAATGATGTATGATACTTTATATAGTTTTAATTATTATTTTTGCTCAAATACTAGGAATAACTTTCAAGACGATCGAATCTAGTATGCTTTGGGCTGATGACATTTGTTATAAAACAATTTTATTTGTCAATACAATTTGACGTTGACTTAAAGAGCTTCGCGTTAAATAATAAGTAATAATGCCGTTTACAAATCAAGAAAAATGTGATATGATTGAAATTTATTATAAATGTTACAAAAATTCAACCAGATCTGAACAACCATATTTTGAAACATACCCAGAAAGGCCACAACCACATAAAACGACATTTTCGAAACTGCACAGACAATTGACAGAAAACGGTAGTTTTGAACATAACAGTATTTACAGGAGAATACAAAATAATAGTCCAAATCATGTTATTGAATGTTCAAATTTGGTTTTATATGGTAACACAAGTTGTACTGTATAATTAAATTTAAAATAATGATAACAAAGTAATTTATAATAATAACAGAAATATTTTTGTTAGCGGAATCAAAAATTAAAATTTTCTTAAATTAAAGTGTATGTTCAAACAGGCCACCATTAAAGCGAAGCTCTTTAAACGTCAAATTGTATTGACAATTAAAATTGTTTTATAACAAATGTCATCAGCCCAAAGCATACTAGATTCGATCGTCTTAAAAGTTATTCCTAGTATTTGAGCAAAAAGAATAATTAAAACTACAAAGTATCATACTTCATTGGAATCAGAATAAAAAATCCTATCGTTTTTCGTAAGAAACATTATTGGTTCCTATTTAAAAAAATTAAGTTGAAGATGGTCCTGATCGGACGAAACGCCGTAACGTAAATTTTGTACTGCCACGTTATAGACCATAAAAAGTGGCAATGAAAAAGTCTTGTCAGTTTTTTGATATCGTCTCAAATAAAGCTAAAAAAAATTAAAAACGAAAACTCAAAATTTTGGTTTTTTTGAAATAACTCAAAAACGAATGTAGATATTCTGGATTTCTTGACGGCATATTATTGGTCACAAAATTACGCAACTTTGCCCCAATTTAACCGTTTTCGTATCTCTTACCGTTTCCGAGATCCCAATGGTGAGCCTCGAATTTCGCCCACCCTGTATGTACGAGATTTTCAAATATTTGGATAAAAAAATGTATCAATATGTGTTAATAAACTTTTAGAATTAATATTTATTCCTTGTATTTTACTCTCAACATTTAAATTAACGTAAAGTGCAAGAATCACTATAAATTAAACTGGAAAATTTTATTCTTGCACAATATTCTGCATGTTTTCAAACTAAAAACTTGGGAAAGGAGGTGTCAAATACAAATTCCACGCCAATTTATTATAAGAAATATTTTTATTGAATTTTCAAATATTTCTTTTCCATAACCCTGTATCACACTCACGTAGTTTTCCACATAAAACCAAAACACTATACTGCACTCGATGAGCATTTCGCCAACCAAGTTGGCATTATCTGGAGATGGTGCCAACTTGGTTCCAAGGTTCCAACCCCGTTTAAGATAATCCTGTATCACGAAAAGTAGGATAGTTCAGTATGAATTTGTTATGGAATACTTTATACTCCTGGAACATTGTCAAATCAACTGATATTTTGATTTAATATTATGCGTTCGGGTAACGGTTGTATAAGAAATTGAAGTTTGAGGATTTCGTAAAATATCTCAGTAGTCTGTTACAAAACAAATGTCAGATAACGCGTCACATATTTTTTTATACAAAATAAGATTAATGTTGCTAAGTACGTACGGATTTAAAGAGACCTTTGTGCGTTATCTGCGCGGAACGTATTGTTGTATCCCGAGAGAGTTTGTAAATAATAAATGCGTCACGGAGGGTGGGTTTACGCAATATGGGGTAAAAGCGCCCCGCGAGCCGAGACAACTGCGAGAACATTCCTTTTGATTTCGCCTATAGGTGAAAGCACTGCCATACAGTCGCGTCAAGAGACAGCGATTATAGTCCAGTGAGTGAGGGCCTCTAAATTTTAGGAAAAAGACAACTGCAGAAAGTAGAGAGGACTTGAAATCCGCTAGACCTTTTTCACTTTTGAAACATAGTATCCAAATTTTGAAGAGTTGCAAAGGGGGGAAAATACTAATTTTTGGTTGAAAAGGAATGTTTAATGTCCAAAATGGCAACAAGACGCCATGCTAAATATATATTTTCAAATGAGATGCGGGATAACGCTGTACTTTATTTGAAAGATATTTTGAAATGACTTTTTCACTGCTCAAATTTCAAACTGTTTTGCCTATTCATTTTAATGTTATTGAACAAGAACTGCAGATAACCTCTAACCTTGTTATTTGCAATCAAAGTAAACTGACGTAACCAAATACATAGAAAAAAAAAATAGCAGGAACAGCAAAAACCAATATTTATAATTCTTATATATTTTTTTCCATAAAAGTGTTATTATCGTTATACACGTTATATTAACGTTATATTTATAATTGTTTTGAAAAATCATTGATCTCATTTAGATGTTTCAAGAAATATATAGAAACCACTCTGTATGCTAGTATTTTAGCTTATTAGGTCTTTTTCACTAGAGTAAATGTCTATTACTCTCAGTATTACCTTGAACTGCCCTTTCATATTCTCTTCCCAGGAAGAGATGAATGGGATCGGAATAAGGCTGACCTATTAAGGGCAGATAGTTGTTGGTTTACAGACGGATCCAAAACACCCATGGGAGTTGGAGCCGGAGTATATAGTTGCAACCCAACGGTGAAAATATCCTCATCCCTTGGCAGTTATGCAACTATATTTCAGGCAGAAATTTATGCCATCGAATTGTGTGTACAGAGGCTGGAACAAAGGCAACTTACACGCAAATCGATAAAAATCTTCTCAGACAGCCAAGCAGCTCTTAAAGCTCTTGGTTCCTACCGTTGCAACTCAAAAACGGTATGGAGCTGCCAGCAGGCACTTGCTCAATTGAGCAGGAAAAATAGAGTAACTCTGGTCTGGGTTCCAGGCCATTCTGGCCATGAAGGGAATGAGGCAGCCGACTCTCTAGCTAGGGAGGGTGCTGCTTCTGAATTTGTCGGACCAGAACCGGTGCTTGGCATATCCTCAAGTACTGCCAAAGCAACGCTCCTGACCCGGG
Organism: Pogonocherus hispidulus; assembly: GCA_963924545.1. NCBI lineage: Eukaryota > Metazoa > Arthropoda > Insecta > Coleoptera > Cerambycidae > Pogonocherus > Pogonocherus hispidulus. The sequence continues at coordinate 77,843,799 of OZ004694.1, forward strand.
CTGAGGAGCAAATCCTCCAGTACTGGCAGGAACTACCACGATTAGTTCATTCAAAGGCGTTCATAATAAACCCTTCAAAAACAAGAACTAAAAAACTTCTAGAGTTAAGCAGATTTCACCTACGAACTCTAATTGGCCTATATACGGGTCACTGCCGTTTAAAGAATCATCTGTGCAAATTCGGCATAGCAGAAAATGCTGAGTGCCGCCTATGCTTAGAAGATGATGAAACGGCAGAACACATATTGTGCACCTGCTCCGCTGGGGAAAGGATCAGATACTCATTATTTGGCAAAGGACAACTTCTGCCAGAGGATCTGAACAAATTCTCACCCAATAAGGTGATCAGCTACATTAAGAAGCTGGACCTGTTGGGTGAAATATAAGTAGGTGTGAGCCACAATAGACCACATGGTCGCGGTGGAGGGTCTGGTTTTCGGCCCACTCACTTTTGAACCTAACCTATACACGTTAACGTTATATTTATAATTGTTTTGAAAAATCATTGATCTCATTTAGATCTTTCAAGAAATATATAGAAACCACTCTGTATGCTAGTATTTTAGCTTATTAGGTCTTTTTCACTAGAGTAAATGTCTATTACTCTCAGTATTACTCAGTAATAGAAATTTACTCTATTGAAAAAGGCCTAATAAGCCTAAATACTAATATATAAAGTGTTTTCTATATATTTCTTGAAACATCTAAATGAGATCAATGTTTTTTTCAAAACAATTATTTTCACGATGTTTCATAAAGAACCATCCGCTTCTAGTATCCACTTTGTTATATTTATATTATATCGTTAAACAATAAGCATGGTCTCATGAAAAGTGTTTGTTTAAGAATATTTATTAGCTTTTTATGTGAAGTTTTATTTTCGACTACGCAAAATGAATATTCAGAAAACCTCCCTCCGATCAATCCTCTTTGGTGCAGAGTTTCAAATTTTTCCTGAAATAGGAAAGACAAAAATTAAAAAAGTTATATATTTTCTTGGAAGTATTATAGATATAAAAGTATTTTTTTTTCTAGAGTTATACTTATAGAATGGCATAACGTAGTTCTTTATAATGATGCTTAATAAAAGCATTTATTTGTTAAAATAGGGTTGATTTTTTTCTTATTAAAGGTTATGTAAGATGGCCCATGGTAAATTTGAATTTTAGTACAATATCCAAAATTAAAATTATTTTCCTATTAAAACCGTTACAGCTTAATTATAACTCCGTGTTACAGGACCGCACTCATGTTTTTTTTTATGTGCTGCTAGCAATGTTATATTGGCCCCTGACTATCTGCCTGGGTATGCAGCATTAACAGCTGTGCTGCCCGTAAAGCCTACGTGATTATCCTTAATGGTAGTCTATGGTCATCACAACTTCATGGTCAAATTATTGTTGACTCGAGGTTATCTATTTTGGTTTAGATAATTCGAATTCATGGGAACGATTGTTTTAATTTTATCTATCTTTAATGTGAATATAATTTATATAAAGATGCGCTGATACGTCCACTTCAAGTGCCAAGTGAATCGAAACCGTTCACTATTTTTCACCTGCTTTTGATGGACTATAAAGTGTCGACGCCAAGGGCGAGAAATTAAGTTAAGGCGTTTGGATTTTTACGCCATTGTACTTGCCTCCTTTGTTAAATTGTAATGGGGTTAAATTGGAAACTGCGTGATTAAAATCCGAGGGGGTTAGAGGCTTTCTTTGAGGGGTCAGAAGTTTAAACCAGGTCTGGAAGTTTGATGGAATGGTTTTATATTAAAAGTCACTGTCTTCTAAAATTACCATCTTGCTCTTGTTGAGTACTGCTGAGTTTAAAAATATTGAGTCCGGTGGTGGTGTGGAAAAGAGGAAAGCAAATTTTGATTGGATTACTGCCTAAGAAATGTTTCTCGGTCAATATCAATTTGGGGCACATTTTTCATATTAGAAAGTTCTTACGTTACTTTAAATAGTTCAAGTATCAATAATTACCATCAACTATCTCCTTAAGCCGTTGGTTGATTTATAAAAATTTTCTCACATTATTTAGTATCAAAATAAAATAAATCACGAAACATTTAACTCTTATATTTTTGACTAGAGGGAAGCTTGTATTCTCAATATTTGAAAAAAACATTGATCTCATTTAAATGTTCCAAGAAATATATAGAAAACACTCTATACACTACTATTTCGGCTTATTAGGCCTTTTTCAATAGAGTAAATGTCTATTACTAAATGTTTCCAAGCGCGTTTTCGTTATTTATTTGTTTACGAGCACCTACCCCCGATTGATCCTACCATCTGGTAAAGCCCGAGTTTTTAGTACCTTTTCTAAGAAGGGCGAAAATGTAAAATCTATCTGATCATTTGTAGTACAAGGATTTATAATTAAAGATTTTTTAATTTCCAATTGCTCCAACAAATCTAAGCGCTTTCCTTTCTTTTCACGATGTAGTACCTTTACATTTTTCTGATCTATAAAATGATCGTTTTCTATACAATGCGTCGAAAATCTTGAATTTTTTGCGTTATTTAGTATGGATTTTTTATGTTCTTTTACTCTAGTTTCAATACTTCTACCGGTTTGACCCACATACACGGCATTACAATCCACGCAGTTAATTTGGTATACTTATTCCCGATTATTTTAATTTATTAACCCTTTCTTTGTCTTACGGTCTTAATCGCAGGGAAATCTGCAAATACAGTTAGTGAGCTCACTCAAAGGGCCCTAAGAATCATAGAAGAATGGTGTATAGGACAAGGGCTGAGAGTTAACCCCTCTAAGGTCGATCTAGTCCTCTTCACTAAGAAAAGGAAGTCGGATGGTTTTAAAGCACCAACCATTTTCAATAAGACCATCCAGCGTTCAAAGATGGTCAAATTTCTGGGAGTTATCCGAGACGAAAAGTTGTCATGGGTACCCCACATAGACAGACAAATACAGAGAGCCACCGCGTCCTTCTGGACATGTAAGAGGCTCTTTGGAAAAATGTGGGGGCTTAATCCGAGAGCCACCTTATGGCTCTATACCTCGGTTATTAGACCCTCCTTTCTATACGCGTCGATTGTATGGTGGCCAGCCGTCCGGCGGATTACCATCAAGCAACGGCTAAATCAACTACAACGCCTGGCGTGTGTAAGCACGACAGGAGCGATACGCACGGCTCCCACAGAGGCTCTGGAGGCTCTCCTGTCTCTCCCTAAACTGCATATAGTGGTTAAGGGGGAGGCAAGGAGGGCCTCTTATAGGGTCAAGCAGTGGGGGCGGTGGCTAGGTAAAAGCAGCGATAGTGGACACACAAGTATTCTTGGGGAACTTGTGGGAGGAGACAGTCTACTGGACGCACCCAGTGACACGATATCTCCCACTTATGTGTTTCTCAAACCTTACATAGCAGAGATACTGGACAGGGACGCTTGGCTCGAAAATCCTGATGCTCAGGTCTCGAATGGGCTCGTCTGGTTTACGGATGGGTCCAAGACAGACCAGGGCTCAGGGGCGGGAGTCCGGGGCGTGCGCCCGAGGGCGAGACTATCCTTCTCCTTGGGAAAGTATGCCACGGTCTTTCAGGCGGAAGTGTTTGCTATCTCTGCATGTGTTCAGGAAAATCTCAAAAGGAGATATTCTAATCAGCATATCCAGATATGCACCGACAGTCAGGCAGCTTTACGTGCCTTGATCTCTTACAGGATCACCTCCAGGGCGGTCCTAGAGTGTGTTAATGGTCTGACCCAATTGGGACAGAACAACCAGGTAAAATTGACCTGGGTACCGGGTCATCATAATATAACAGGAAATGAGAAGGCCGATGCACTGGCTAAGAGAGGCTCAAGTATACAGTTGACAGGGCCCGAACCAGTGCTGGGGCTTCCGCCTAGTTATGTAGCAAGGTCCATTGGAAACTGGATCAAGGTAAGATCAAAGGAAGAATGGTCAAACGTGACTGGGCTGCGACAAGCCAGGCTCTTAATTGAAGGGCCTTGGTCGAACGCAACTCGATCAATACTTGCGCTAAGTCGTAACAGCATAAGGATTGTCACAGGACTGTTGACAGATCACGGACATCTTAACAAGCACCTTAACACTATCGGTCTTAGTGACACTAGAAGGTGCAGGTTTTGCGGACACGATGACGAGGACTCCATTCACATCCTCTGTCGCTATGCCTGCCTCATGGTCAAGAGACACAAACACCTGGGCGCAGCATTTCTTCTGCCTCAGGACATTAGGGAGCTTCCCCTACAACGGGTGTTGGCCTATGCGCACAGCACGGGTCTCTTCCAATAGCTCCCAACTAGCGGCAGGCACAATGGGTTGAAGACCTGAGTGCTGCGGGTAACCGCGCCGCCTATCAACAACAACAACAACAACAACCCTTTCTTTGTTGTTTATCAAAATCCTCCCAATAGTACCCTTGTCGACACTAATCGTTTTACATCCGTTTCATTCTATCGGCGAGCTATTTTTTCACTATAACCTGGGACGTGATTAATATAACTATAGATGCCTTCTTTTTCCCGAATATTGTAAAACTCCCGGCGAATTAATTCTGTATACCTATAGAGTGTTTTCTATATATTTCTTGGAACATCTAAATGAGATCTAAGTTTTTTTCAAAACAATTATTTTCACGATGTTTCATAAAGAAGCATCCGAGTATCCACTTTATTGTATTCTTAAATTCATTTTAGAGTAAAATAATACTTTGTCGACCATCCGCGGCTGCTTTCAGTACAATATTCTGAAGATTCCATAAATATCACTGCTACCGAACCCCAGCGGAGGGTGTAAAATGTTCCCGATACAACGTAGTCCCTCCAAAATTAAAACCGTTTCTTAAGGCAAACGCGCGACCGACACGTGGCTGAAAGTTTTGATTTATTGTACCAAGTCGTTGGAAGCTTAGGGTGGAATGAAATTCGAATATTCCAGGATTCTGGAGAGAAAAATTATAACGTTGATTGATACAATAAGTTTTTCTTTAATTTTTGCGAGGATTTAAATTCCATTTATAGCGGGCTTAGTTTAATAAACGAGTAAAAGAATTTTCTTAGCATGAACGCAAAAAGTGCTCCATCAATGAAATATCTAGATGTGACTGATATAGAAATTTGCATGTAGCAAAATAGTTCAGAAAGTTGTTTGTTACCAAACACGCCATTTTTGTGGATATTTGCATCACATTTTTTACTTGGCACATACATTTTTAAAGTTAAAGTTTTACTTACTGCTTGTAAATAAATTAAAAACACTTTTAATTTACAAGACAGAATTAAAGCTCATGAGGAAGAATCATGGTGAGCTTTTTGTCTATACGTTCGCGATAAAATATCAAATTTACTTATATGGTCAAAGTAAGAATCCAAGCGATGCATGTCATCAGTTATAAAATTATTTACATGGCGTTAAAGGGCCATAAACATTTGTTTGTCTGTAATTATGTCATTTCAGTAAATCACATTAGTGTAAGTTTGGCTGTGGTACATCAAAATTATATATATTTTTTATATTTCTAGCAAATAACATCGTGGATCCTTTAAAGGGGGGATAAAGGATTGGCAACAACCGAGCACAAGCCTTAATTGAAACAAATCTAAAGCTAATCTGATTTAAAAAGACATTGGCCAATCGTACTAAACTCTTAAACAATAATCTTTAGAAGAAGAATACAGTTTATGACTTGTATCGCTTGGATTCTTGTTAGGAGTTTAATCCGATTGGCCAGTCAAGTCAACTTTGCTTTATATTTGTTCTAATGAACGGATTCGCTCCATTGGGAGCAGCACCACTCTGTGGCGGCTAAACTAAATTTACAAGACCATAAAATATTCATGTTGTACTTATAATCATGTTGATTAATGAATAAACAAGACAAATTAGCGCATGAAATTTCCCATGAAGAAGTTAAATCCTTATTGGTATTTTCTGTCACTGTCAAACATACAAACGATTCATGCTAGCTATGATCAATATGTAGCATTAGACCAGAGGTTTTATCGTTTTTAATATTCTTAACATTTAATATTTCGTATAGTTATGTTTAGTGCTGAGTTGGCATTTCCTATAAAATCAGGTACCTACTCGTAAGTTGACCGACTTTAAGCCTAACCTTACATCGATTTATCGAGCTGGAAGGTGTCGCTGTAATGAAACATGAACTTTTTAAATGAAAGATGAAGGAAAACTTTTAAAGAAGCCATTAAGCCTTATTGATATCGGATTTTCCCAGAAATATTTCCGAGTGGCCTCGATTTTCGAGTGCAAGTTAAAAGTATTACAGGCTGCTGCAAATACTGTAATGATCGATTCCAGAAATATACAGGTTGATATAATATATCACCTTTGAAAACTAATAATTTTACATTACATTAATTATCCTAATTATCCTAATGAAGGATGTTACATTATTTGTTTTACGATAAATGATGGCTAATTAATTCCATTGGTCTAAATATCGAGACTCTGCCTTACGCAGTAAGGAATTTATTGATGATTGTTACTTATAATCCAAGTTAAAAACTCTGTTGTATATTGTTACCTATTACATTGTTTTACAAGTATTTGTTATCAAGTAAAAGCGACTGCTATGTAAATTGGTAATTATGTGTCCTACTGAGAATCTATCAATTTATCTTGTTATTAATACTTAACAAGCCCTCCGCTTACCGCTGTCAAATGTTGACGATTTATGAGAGAAGGGTGTGGTAATCGAGATGTATCCCAGTATTGTGCTAAATATCGGATCAGTCTTCAAAGTAGACGCGTGCTTATTATTTGGACGCCTCGCTGTGGACTTGTTAAGTTACGTAATGGCCAGAATTTCATATCTTATAACTGGATATGTTAAATGTAACATATCGTTTGGTAAAAATCACAAAAAGTGACAGGAAGCTCATAACAAATTTATATAAATGTGAGTAAGAACAAAAAATTAGTTTATACAAATTACTAAAAACTCGAAACAAATATTTTATTTTGCGGAATCGTAGGCGGCCTAGCTAGTGAGATCTTGCTAATATCGTTTCGTTCCTTTCTTGATTTATGACAATTTAAACTAAACCGTCAAATACTTGGTACCTATACATTGACGTGTCACTCATGCGTATATTTACAACAGCGGTATTTGCTGCAATCCGAAAATTTCGCATCTAGAACGATTTTTAGACATCTACTTACTCTTGACAGAGGTTGGAATCTTTGGTGTGAAGACAACACTGACGTAGTTTTCCGCAGAACACCAAAATACTATACTGCACTCGACCACCCCTATGCTCCTTTTAGAGCATTTTTCGTAAGTTTTGCCAGCATTTCAGGTGGTATTGTGTCAATTTCTTTCCGGATGTTGCCTTGTGCTTCCAAGGTTTGAGGATGATTTGCAAAAACCCTATCCTTGAGATAGCCCCATAACCAAAAGTCAGGAGTTAAATTGTTTACTCGTAGATCAAGGCTTATTCACAGGGATGGCTTGGCAACCATCCTGGCGATGGCCTAGGATGGGAAGAATGTCAACTTGGTGTTAATGTGAGAGATTAAAATCAGTTGATGTTTGACTTGTCCCCCTAACTAATGAGGTTTTCCAGGTTTCCCTCATTCCAGCACTGAATGGTGGTTAGGGCCTACCAACGTAAGTCCTTCTGAGGCGCAAATGCGGTCCGCGAAATAATAATATGCCGCCCCCTCTCCCACACAAGTCTCCGACTTTCGGGCTAATCCTTGTGCTTAGAATGAATTGTCTCACGGGCCGTGTGTGCGGTGGCACCATCTTGTTGATACCACATATCCTCCTGATTAATTTCTTCCATTCCTGGAACTAAAAAATTACATGCATGCTTCTGTAGCGATCTCCATTTACCGTTACCGTAGTGGTTCTTCCTCGATCATCCATAAAAAAATAATGCCCGATTTTTTTTCTAGCACTAACGCCACACCATACGGTAACTTTTGGCTCATATGTAGCGGTTGGCTACATTAAGGCAAAAATGAGTTTCGTCGCTCATTATGATTTTGTTCCAAAATTCATCAATTTAATTTTCAAGGTTCATTTGCGATAGCATTACAATAATGAAGTCGTTTTTCATTCAAGGTCTACAGGTAGAATTTCATGGGTTACCTGTATCTTATAGGAGAACAAGTCTTTCGCTAAAATTCGTCGTAATGAACGTCGGCTAATGATTAATTGGGTAGATCGTTTTCTTGTCGATGTTCTTGGCTTTTCCATCACATCTCTGCGTACACGGTTTATATTCTCCCTTGAACGAGATCTGCCAATATGTGGTTTATCACATGTTTACCCAGTTTGTTCAGAATTTGCAGCTAACTGCCGAAATGCTAAGATAATCGACGTATTATTTAGATAAAAACTTTTTACGATTTCAGCGCGCTTTCGAGACGTATATCGATGCATAATGAATTTCTCAAGTGTCTACTTTACAACTGATACAAAAACTCTGACAGATGTCAACTACAAACGAAATAATAGCAACATAGGGGACTTGATTTGCATCACCTTGTACAGGGTGGTTCAAATTGGTCGATTTTCAAGGGTTACTGCGAATCTGTTATAGATAGAGCAAATTTGATAGACGATGACATGTCTTGAGACACGTAAAAAGGACCTCTAGACTCGTATATCAGATTTGCGCTATCTATGACAGATTCGCAGTAACCCTTGAAAACCGACCAATTTGAATCATCCTGTACATATTTATCATACGCTTGGTAACCAGTATAGACACATTTCATCAACAAGTTGATTATGTACATAGGAACAAGTAAAACCTTATTGAAATCCTCTAAATTATATTTTTTTGATTACAGACTTCTAAAAAGTAGGTTCTAAAAATTTCTTATATGGATATATTTACACATACTTATTTGTATTGATTTATATTTTGGAAAAGCCTCTACCTGTTACAGGTTCATTTACAATATAAATCTTTTTTTTGACGGGTGGGGAAACTCATGTTCTGCTCCTGTGCTTGGTTCAATCGCGACAGGGAGTATGAGACTCAGGACAAGCCTGCCTACTCACCAAAACCTTACCTCTTCATACCTCATATACTCTGTAACCGCCCAAGAGCATTACTTCGGGGTATTGAGTCCTTTTCAATGTTTAGTCCGTTTTATCCTTGACCCAAACCATCTTCTTTACGACTCCTTTTCTCGTAATATGTTCTTTATTTGTTCTGCTATCTTGTTCCATTTTTCTTCGCCCTGCAGCATTGTGTCAATTATATTTTCAAGAGTCAAAATATTCTCTGCCCCTCGTTCCATACAATTGAGGAGTTGTTGCCATCGTTTGCAGCTGAACACTGCATGTTCAGCAGTGTCATTTAGGTCGCAATATCAGCATTTTGAATTCTCCTTTTTTCCTATTTTTTGCAAGTAACTAGCGAAGCATCCGTGCCCTGACAAAAATTGGGTAAGGTGAAAATCTATTTCCCCATGCGACCTGTATACCCATGTCCAAATATTTGGTATGAGCCTTTTTGTCCATTGTGCCTTCTCCATCTGTCCTTGCCACCTCATCTGCCAGGTGTTTAATATTTCCTCTTTTATTTGATTTTTACTACGTGCGTCTTCTTTATTATATATTGAAGCCCTTTCTTCTACCATTAAGTCGATAGGTATGGATGTTGAGATCACCTGCAACGCCTCTGTAGATATGGTACGATATGCACAAACAACTCCTATCATCACTTTTCTTTGTATCCTATCAATCACCCTTCTAAATTTTTCAAATCTCAGTGCTTCCTTCCATATCGGTGCCGCGTATACTATCGAATATACGGATGATGCTTATCACCTTCTTTCTGCTACTTGTAGCTCCTTCCGTATTGGTCATTATTCTAATTAGCTGTTTTATTATGTTTTCCGCCTTTTTCTCTATGTATATTCTATTATATGTACTATTCTCTATATTATTTTAAAATATAAATCTAGGAAGACAGTTCCACTTGTAGATATAAACCAAGGATCGTTAACAGGACTGCATCATCAAATTAATTTCAACATCCGGATTTCGGGAATGAAATATAACAGCAGATGAACTATATCTTGTAATTGGCCTTGATGGGCGTTTAATTTGTTTTATTAGCCATTTGTCAGTGCAGTGCACACCTGATTGATGAAAAATCGTTCGTGTCGGCCCATTCGGAGATGCCGCCGCCGGCCGCCTCGTCCATTTATCAAATCCCGATATGGCTCGGATGATTAGATGGAGCCTACGGGGGGTAGGCTAATGAGAAGGGGTGATAAATGTTGGCAAGGGGCAGGTATCTACTTCAAAGGGATCCGGGACTTTGACTTCCTTATATTGTAATTAAACCCGTGATCATCATCTTTGGCTCATAACTGCTGATGGATTGAGATCACAGAAGATTATACTAGACTCCTTATGCCAATAATGACATAAATTAAGGACAATGAAATTTATAATCAAAAATAATAACACATATATTTGTTATAGCAATAAAGAACAAGTAATATTCCTAAGATGAATACTAGTTAACAGCTAACTAAAATTAAATACTATATGTTTTTAATATGGAAATAGAGTATCTTTGTGTTATAACAAAATTACACAAATTTAACATTTTGTAATGAAAATTGAAAACGTAAGAATTTTAAGTCAAAATTTCTATCCTACGAGGACGCGTACGATATTTGAGAAATTGTAAATTGGTCTGGTGTTCATTGTCCTACGATCGAAAACACTTTAAACTTTCTGTATATTTATTTTCACAGATTTTGATAAAGTTTTTTCATACGAGTACAACAGTTAGTAACCTTAGTAAGGAAGGGATATATAATCAAAATAATATACCTCTGAGTAAACTGGTATAACAGCTGTTTGTACGAAACAGCTTAAATTGCATTAGAGCACCAAAATTAACCTTTGTATCCCGAATTTCTTCGAATAATTTCACAGACAGATATTCCAACGGTGAGGGAATACTTAGCATCTTTGAGTAGGCAATATAAAATCAATAAGCCGGCATTAATAATTATTGCCCCATTGGCTTTCGAATTGCGCAACTTCATCAGTGTGATGAAAATTTAAATTCATATAAAGCTCTATGTTTTACGTTAAAGGTCTATTGAATTTTTAATAAAAATAGTTTAAAAGCACGATCTACTTGTTATTAAAAAACGCGAAAACTGTTTGTGATTTTCTGTATTGTATTTTATCATTTGGATGCATTACAATTATTTCGAACAAATCCTAAAATGTTAGTTTTTATTTGGACGCTCCTAAAATTCATTTTTATTTAATTAAAAAAATAATAGAAAAATATAACTATATTGGCATTCACTATTTATCAAGATGCCATACAAGAGTCATAAATCAGTGATACGGATTATCACCTAAAGAAAAATCGCTGTTTATAGTCACTGATTCTTTTTCTATATATTTCTAACCTATCAAGATGCAAAAAGAGGCTCGAGTATACAGTTTACAGGGCCAGAACCAGTACTAGGGCTTCTGCCTAGTTTGTAACAAGGTACATTGGAAATTGGATCAAGGAAAGGTCAGAGGAAGAATGGTCGAACGGGACTGGGCTGCGACAAGCCAGGCTCTTAATTGAAGGGCCTTGGTCGAACGCAACTCGATCAATACTTGCGCTAAGTCGTATCAGCGTAAGAATTGTCACAGGACTGCTGACAGGTCACGGACATCTCAACAAGCACCTTAACACTATTGGCCTGAGTGACACCAGAAGGTGCAGGTTTTGCGGACACGGTGATGAGGACTCCATTCACATCCTCTGTTGCTGTGTCTGCCTCATGGTCAAGAGACACAAACATCTGGGCGCAGCATTTCTCCTGCCCCAGGACATTAGAGAGCTTCCCCTAGAACGGGTGTTGGCCTATGCGCATAGCACGGGTCTTTTCCAATAGCTCTCGACTAGCGGCAGGCACAATGGGTCGAAGGACCTGAGTGCTGCGGGTAACCCCGCCGCCTTCCAACAACAACAACCTATCAAATACCTAGGTTAGGTAGGTATTAGAAATAAATTTTTAAAAATAAGTGTTAAGCCAAAAATGTGCCCTAAATTTTCAGGGAATAAAACTATCTATAAAATCTTAAGAGAATAACTAACTATGAGTATAGATAAACATAAACATAAAACATAAACATAAAACACCCAGCACCTAACAGACTGAGCTATCGCCGCGGCGATATAATAGATATAGATATAATATAAGAGTATATAAGTATAAGAGTAATAATAATAAAGCATACGTAAGCGTGTATAAAAAAAGCACAAGATCTTATTGAAAGCGTTGCTGCCGATGCCCCCCAGATAAACATTCAATTTCCCGGCAAGATAATCTACGGTTATGGGTTATATAATAATCGGATCGCATTCTCCTCCACGACAGTCGGCTTATTCGCAGATCGTATCTCCTCGCATCTCGGTAGGCCGCCGTATCCATATGCATGCCGTTTCCCTCCTACGACACCTTGTTTGTATTTACTGGCTGCGCTACGACCCAGTGAACTGCCATATGCCGGCGATGCTGTCCGCAGAAGTGAGAGTAACCCGATTGGTATGGAGCGGTATTGTCTGCCGTACGCGTGCATGTCGGTAGGGGAGAGGTCGAGAGACAAGAGACGGGCGCTGGTACTGGATGTTGGTGTAGCAGTAGAGGAGCGGCTAAAGGTTGATTCCCACTATACATACCGTTTTCGTTCCATATCCTTTCCGTAAACATTCCGCAAATTATTAAAAAATATACAAATTCGCCTCTAAGTAATATGTACGTAAGGCATAGTAGTGCGCGGGTATACACAGTTTCCGTTCCGTTTACATACCGCCCTGCGTCCGTTCCGTATCCATTCCTTCGAAACGTATTTTTGACGGACAGGCTGAAACGTTACGGAAATGGTACGGCTAGTGTGAATGAAGGAGCGTATCGTATCAATGCATTCTTTTAATTAAAATCGAAAATCGTAGCATAAATAGCACTTGTGAGACAAAATCCTGAACTGTATAGTTTGGAAAATGTTGGAAAAATTTTATGTCATCATCCATTAATTTCGGAAATAACGTAATAAGTGTATTCCCCATGAACATTTCGTTATTTCAATATGTTGTGAATTCCGAAACACCTTTTTCGTTTTCTTTGTAAACCCTCTTTCTTGTCCAAAATAACAGCGACAATTATAAAATTTTCTTTGGACCACATAGTCTTGATTTCACTGTGTTTACAACGTAAGCGTCAACGGTGTAGTCACAAATATACTGACATGGAAATGAAACGTAAAGTATAGTGTGAATACAATGAAATTTTACGGAAGGGATATGAAACGGAAACGGTATGTATAGTGAGAATCAACCTTAATACGGAAAAGTTGATGTTTACATAAAAAATAATCGGAAATGCATCGAGAGGAATTCTGGGAAAGTTCATTTGTCGAAAGGCGATGGCAGTAAACATAGAAAATTTATGATCAGTATGTGGACAGAGTATGCATGTGTTGTTTCGGGTGCTGGTAATGTGAACAATCGATAACAATACGTAGTATGTATATAATCTATTCACGTGTTGGTAATGAACTTTGATTGATTACTGTCACTATGGATTTTCACCAGATGAACTTTAGCCATAAGGTCAACGTCTGATCCTTACAGATGATTAGCAGTATTTTATTTAATCTTCATTCGATGATAGACCATTAAAAAAATCCACAGATTTTTGTAATTAACTAATGGAGGAATTTTTCGTTTTAATTACCTTCCAGGTGATGCTTTGAAGAATCATAGGGTAGGTAGGTAGCGGCATAAAAAACTCAAAGACATTATCTACGACAGTGATTTACCCTCATATTCAGCTAGGAAATTAGTACTGAACTTATGAAATTTCACCATAGGAATGCCAACTATTATGCCCAAATTTGGCATCTCTTTCAACCCATTAGGTGACAGATTAGGACAATTCTATTAACTATGAGAGAGCATATTACATTATAAACCCTCTGTGGCGGTTATACTACCTACCTCATTGGACGGATGGAAGCCTGTATTATGCAAAACTTTCACGTGTCTAATTTTTTCAACTTCAATTATATTTTATATCAAAGACATTTTAAACTTTTATATCTCTCCGGGACTTATATCCCTCTACCCTGAGTTATTCAGCAAGTCAAGTCAAGTCAAGCCAAGTTATTTTATTTCAGGGATAATTTAAAATTACATAGACAACGTCAAAATATATCAATATACAAAATATACAAATAGAAACATTTGATTGGCCTTCTATCACAATAATAACAATCACAATGAAAACCATACAAAACTAAAATATAATTTTGCACAGGAATTGTCAACAAACTATAAACATAAACATAGATCTATACTACGACATAATAAATTCGTCAAGTGTGTAAAAATACCTATCAAGTAAATAATTCTTTAATGCAACCTTAAAAACTGTCATATTCTTTGTATTTTGTATCTGAATATCTAAATTGTTAAAAATTCTAAGACCAAGGCAGGAAGGTGAGTTCCTTGAAACTTTATATTTAAAAAATGGTATATGACATTTATCATTTTGCCGCGTGTTAACGTGACGAATATAACTAATTTTCAAAAATTTATTTTTATTCGTATAAATATATACCTAAAGTTCAAATATCAGTAGACCACACAAAGTTAAAATTCTATATTCCTTAAAAATATTCCTACAAGACACAGTATTAACAACACCAGCTATACACCTTAAAATTCTTTTTTGAACAACAAAAACATCTAAAAATGAGGACGAAGGGCCCTACAGGCACAGACCCTATCTCAACTAACTCAATATCTCACTAAACCAAAGAATATGTTACGGAGCTGTTCTTTGGTCAAAATTAATTTTAAATTACGAACTAAATATGATATAGAAGATATAGAACCAAGAGAAGGGTATGACACTATTATCCAATAGATCAAAATTTTTCTGGCTTACATTCAGTCATCATCAATTCGCCACCAAACTGGGAGAATTAAGTTGAATAAAATCATATTAAAATCAGTCAAATTACTCTTACTAGAATTTATTTCTATAAAAAAAATGTCATAGTATGTGTTGGTGATGCCCCAATAATCAGATAGGTATTCGTGGGAGGGACTTTTCTTTTTTAATAATAAATGAATAACATTTAAAAAACTCAGCTTCGAATAGCGCTGTTACTAATTGAAACTGCAATAATTTTGTGTGTAATTCGCTCTTCTACAAAGGTTACAAACAACGATTTGTTACAAGAGATTGTATTGTTGACTACGAATGGGAATTCTATGCCTCATTTGCATATCGGCAACAAATTGTCTTATTGATTTGTGCTGTACCTGAATACCTCCCACATTGTCTAGGTCTAGGCAACTTGAAAAGTACTTTCAAATGAAGTTATTAGAGAACTTAGTAATTCTATAAAGGTAAGAGTTTATAGCGCATTTGTAGAGTCATGAACTCGATATCGACGTAATAATAAAATATTTAGGGTTTTAGTTTTATGTTTATAGAAGTATCTACTAACGTTTTTGTGAAATAAAACCCGAAAGGATGACAAAATATTAAATCTGTTAAAATCTTCCTACTTCTCTATAAATTTTCGAAATAAATTGCGTATACGTAAACATAAGAGATTCATTCTAGCATAAATATTTGTAGAATAGGGCAAAGGAAAAGAATCGTGTGTATTGTTATTTCAAGGAGTAAACATGTAAATGTTTACGTGTGTAGTAGTATACCATATGTTCTATCATACTGGCTGTTTAATGTATTTTTACCCCTAAAGAACATATTGGCAGTATTGGTATATTAAATAACATTTTTTCCTGATAAATGCCTCATGTTTTCATGCTGTCAAATAGCATAATCACAGGCAAAGTCTTCTTATTTTTGCAAGTTCTTATTTTTGTAAAATGTAGATATTTTGAAACACCCTATGCGTTCTGCATTTAGGTATTGCAATAACGAGTAGCATCTAATAAACTTACTCTGTTTTCTTTCACTCTTCGTTTTTTCGCTTTCGTGTAATTACATGGCCTCCTCTGTTGCGAAAAGGAAGCAATTAAGACAAAAGACGAGACATTGGTCGATTAAATCGTCTTAAGGTGTAATTGAATGCCTGCATCTTCAAAGGGCTTACCTTCACCTTCCTATTGTCTGAATTCAAGAGTCATTCAATGCAGTGCAATCGTTATTATGTCTACACGGTGCTTCGTAGCTTGACTGTTTTTAAGGTAATTTATTTCGACATGTTAAATACCTTCCTGTTAATTTTGCTGCACCTAGAGATATAAGTAATACCATGGAATAGATGGTAATACACAGCCTTCATAGAAAATCAAGGAATATACGATAGGTATAATATATCCAATAGACGAACTGCGAAATGTGTTAAGAAATATAGTGGATGTTTCATTTGCAAATCCCTTATGTGAATAAGTCCTAAAACAAATAGACCAAATGCTATTTTCCTGTCCGTAATTTTACTAATTTTACTTTAATAATCATTCTATTATTAATAATATGTAATATAACCTGCCATTTAATCGCTATTATATCTTTCAGCCTTTGATCGATATTTCGCGGTGGAGATTGTGCAGCGCCTCCTTATTTGCATCAGCAACGACGCGTCGAATTGCGTTGGGCTTATTCCCTGCTCCAGAAAACTGAATTATATGAGTGGGTAAACACAAACAGTTTGTTCAGAGGGAAACGAAAATTAGGAATTTCTCACACATACATTTAAATATTGTCAGTGTTTTTTAATAAAGGTGCATGTGTACGGTGCTATAGCTTTCTCGAGCTTATTAATAATATTATAAACAATAATAATATATTATAAATATGTTTGCTAGTTTTCGTCTACAGGGTGTTCGCTAGATTATTGATCTCTGAACAGTATATAAGTTACTTACTGTCGTCCAAGGTGTTATCTGTTGATATCCAGTTGGAATCTTACGGAATTCATTTAAATATCGCTTCTACAGGGTGTTCTAAATACCGTGCGCCACTTACTACCCGCGAAAATGTAAGAGATACGATATTATTTAAATAAGAAAAAAGTTGTCTTTTTTAATGATTTAATAATTCGTTTACAGTGTTGCTAAAGGAATTATAGTTTCTGGGATATTATGGAAACTATGAAAAATTGTGAAAATACTCGTCTGATACATGGTTGAGTAGCAAATAAAATTTTATTTTTAAATACGAAATAAAAAAATCAGATTTGTAATGAAAGGAAGTGAGCTGGTCGTGATACTTCATATGTTAAACATCATTTAAAAAAATCAGTGGTACCGTTCTGTAGATAAAGATAAACTTGTGGAAAATAATTTTCGGCGTTTTTCATATTTTTCCTCGTATCTCAGAAAATAAAAGCAATTTTGAAACATTATAAACGTATGATGAATGGACAACTTTTTCTAATTCAATGATTTCATACTTTTTGGAGTTTCGGAGATGGCACACGCTATTTAGGACTGACTGTATATCATCATATTATGTATCTCTATAGGCGCATGAGTAATATTTTAAAGAAGTCTAAATTTGAATTTGACGGGTCCACTTTCTAAATAATTAACTTCTTTTATATCTCTTAATCTGAATATACAAAAACGTACTAAATAGAGAAATTTAATAGAGAAGTGACACCAATTACAGATAATATTTTTAGAGTACATGAAATATGATTTCGTCGTATAATAAATGTAATAAATGAAGGAGAAGGAATAGAAGACAAATTAGCAGTGCATCATTGAGGAAATAAGGATCGTTTGCAATAATTGAATCAGTCATTCAAATCGTATTCATATACGGACTGTTCCGCTTGCGCTGTATTGCAGTGATATATTAATGGAACAGTTATAATTTTAACACTTCCACTTACGTCGAGCTTGATACATTTATGACAACTATAAAGTGAATAGTCTTTTACGGGCACTTGAGAAGCATCTTGATAGAATACACAATTATATATTCTGCAGTCGGTGTCAGGTTTATATTAAAAGTTGTAACTGACTTTAAATACTTGTAGACGATAAAGTGTTGCAACATATTTAATTTATATAACCAAGCAATTCTTTAAATCTTATAAACCTTTTCCATAGTATTTCATAAAGTTATTGATAATCTTTCTTAATTCAAATTAGTCAATATTACAAATCGTCGTTTGCATTTTTTGACAAAGTGTCAATCGAAATTTAAAAATTCACAGATCTTGCATCTTACGCAAATATCGTAGGCGTATTGAAAATATCAGACACAACTATTTTTGTTACGCACTTTATACATTTCATAGTCCATTATATTTACAATTTATACAGAGTGTGATACCAAAACCTTTCATTTGACATATCTAGAAAACTAAATCTTCCAGTTTAGAGATTACCTATTCTTAATGAATCACCCTGTATATACCTATTAGTCCACCCTATATATATGTTAGTCTAAAACCTGTTCATCCTATTGCAACGATCCAAAAATACATAACGTTTATTTTACATACCAAACGTTTATTTTACATTCAACAGTAGTTCATAAATCATTGTACCATGTACTGGGAAGTTTTTTATTCAACGTGCTCCAATTATAAGGGCCCACTACCGTGATACAACCAAGCAATCTCTGTAAGTCAAGGAACCATGTATCCCAAACATAAACATAGACTGCTTATTATAACAACACAGCTAGGTCGTCTCCATGAGCACGACGTGACCATGTCTAGGTCGCTCGCATTTGCATATCGCTAAGCGTTAATATTTTAAGAGACCATATACACGCGCCCAGAAGTATTTTCAATACTAAAACGATCATTTAAAATTTAAGGAAAGACTGATTTTATTGTACTATGCTATAATATAATCTATCAATAACTGCTTAGTCTAGTCAATTAAACATCTGTGAACTATTTTCCTGATAGTATCTTGATTTTTGAATTGAAGTGGTGTCTTTTGAACTACAAACTATGCTTTCTAAAATATGATTTTAAAACGTTTAGGTAGCAACCAATTCTTTAATCAAAAAATTTTTTGTTGACCTATCATATAGGAAAAACATTAGTACGTCTTCTACTAGAGTTTATGCTTGAGATAATGTGGCCGGCCCAATCACCTGATTTAACTAAGCTAGATTTTTCTTTTAACCAAGAAGAAATAAATTTTAACAGCCATCAACTTTTCCAGTATCATAGATATTGTCTAAATAAATATAAATTTGGAAGAAACGTATCACTTGCCCAAAAATTCAATAACATCCGCAGGTAGATCAAGTTTTTTCACTAGCAAGCGTGGTATTCATTTGATACTCTATCTATGCCGTTCAATAAAAATGTTTTGCAACAAATTCCTACTGTATTTTTGGCTACTTTGCTTCATGTTTCAAATCCTATCGCAAACCCGCAAGATACTTTTAAACTTTTAAACCAAATTCTACTTCCTAATCTGCTTTTCAGTTCCGAACAATA
This sequence comes from Pogonocherus hispidulus, assembly GCA_963924545.1. Taxonomy (NCBI): domain Eukaryota; kingdom Metazoa; phylum Arthropoda; class Insecta; order Coleoptera; family Cerambycidae; genus Pogonocherus; species Pogonocherus hispidulus. The sequence continues at coordinate 77,863,261 of OZ004694.1, forward strand.
TGGAAAGCATGGAATAAGCGAGGTGAAAACAGGCGTCTCGGATCAATATGAGATTTGTTGCCTTCCCTGATTTAGTATTTAGGGCACTACAATGCGACCATGACGTGATAGGGTAGAATTCTCTCAATACCAATAACTTTGTGTAGGGCTAAGTTTTTTCTCTATTTTTGGCTCTCCATTCGGCTGATTTTTTATTTATATAGGTTTTTACTCGGGTTGTTATTTCAGTAGAAAAAACGTTTTCAGATCTTTTAGATACTAGTTCTATGGCTATTCAAATTGTAGACTCAACTACAATCAATTGTAGACTTAAGTACCTACATTTAATTATCGGTTGGAAGCAGATACCAATTATATTTTTGAAAAGCCCTCTTCATGGCCTCTCTTATGATTAAAAAAAACTATGCATTTCCAATTTAAAAAAATGCCGACCTTAATGGCACCAGAAATTAGAATACCCTGTACATAAATTAATGTATCTAAATTTTAGCCAACAACAAACCATTTCGTATCCATTAGTTCATTTTTTTCTAAAATAAAAATAGGACATTGAAAAGTGGGTGAGCTGTCTTGGTGACTCAGACTGTACCGGGTGGCCAAATTTGTTTGCTATTATAGGACAACTCGAGAACTAAGAGAGATACAAAAAAATTAACCCCCCCCTTTCTCGAGCTCTTTTTCTGAGACAAACCTAATGCAGAAATGCAAAATGGCCCATCTTCTTTTGTTTTTGAGATATTAACGAATATTCGATTTTTCAAATTTTCGATGCCTGCGCATATCTCGGTTATTTTAGATATTAGAAAAAAACAACTTATATGTTCTTCAGACACTTTTTTAAAAGAAATGCAGTGGCGTAGGCAATATTTTAATAAGTTGATAAAATTTCGAGTTATGACATAAACTTGTATTTTTTTAAATGAAAATCGTAGTCGCCTATGATTTAGTTAGAAAGATAATTTTTTTCTCTTTTTAGCTATATATAATATGTGTGGCTAATCTATTCGGCTTGACTATTTTTTAACGAATCTTAGAATTTTTAAAGTTATTAATAGCTGCCATTTTGTTTTGGCATAGTGGGCATAACTTCAAAGTAATAATTGTTTCTTATATAATATTCCAGCAAGTCAAATTTTTCATAATTTTGAAATGCCACTCTTGAAATTTAAAAGTTTTCTAAAATTTCTAGGAAACAACTATTCGCAGATCAATTATTATAAGCGGTATAAATTACACAAACACAAAGTGATAAATGCAGTTAGAACTGTCAATAACTTAAATTTCAAACAAAAGATATACGTCTACTACGCGAAAATGAAATGGGAGCTATTAATAACCTTAAAAAGTCAAAGATTCTATAAAAAATAGTTAAGTCGAATAAATTAACCACACATATTATATATCGCTGAAAATAGAAAAAAATTATCTTTCCAACTAAATCATAGCCGACTACGATTTTCATTTAAAAAAATATAAGTTTATGTCATAACTCGAAATTTTATCAACTTATTAAAATATTGCCTACGCCACTGCATTCCTTTTAAAAAAGTGTCTGAAAAACATATAAGTTGTTTTTTTCTAATATCTAAAATAACCGAGATATGCGCAGGCTACGAAAATTTGAAAAATCGAATATTCGCTAATATCTCAAAAACAAAAGAAGATGGGGCATTTCGCATTTCGGAATTAAGTTTGTTTCAGAAAAAGAGCTCGAGAAAGGTGGGTTAATTTTTTTGTATCTCTCTTAGTTCTCGAGTTGTCCTATAATAGCAAGCAAATTTGGCCACCCGGTACATAGATATCTACGCGTTTTTTACACAGTAACCGACCACAAAGTAAAAAAAATATAACTATCGTTAGAGAAAATAAACCTTTTCAATTAACATACGCGAATACAAAGATGGTATCATAATTTAGCCACTACAAAGAGTCAGAGACAAATTATTCAACGGTCCCAGCTGGACCCAGAGCTAGATCAAAGAGGAGATACCTCATAATTCTCTCCCGGCGGCGCTCAATCTTAGCCGCACCACTGAAAGGACGTCCAGGATAATGCCCATATCCTGGACTATTCTTTCGGGGAAATGCCACGTGTTCCGCACGAAGTCCTTCATGAATTTTGATGAGGCATTTTGTTGTCAAGGGTGGGTTTGTGTTAGTTTACTTTTTAGGGCCAAAGTTATTTGGGATAACAAAGAGGAGGAGAGGCCGACAATTTATTCTACTCTCCAAGAGTTGTAATAGTGTTTACACTACATTATGTAGAAATGTGTAACCTGACTCTGCATCGCACTTGTCCCACTTCTGATTAACAAAGCAGATTAAATATTTCGGGTATGCGAAGTCAAGTTTGCGCTACATACCAAGGTATGGCTTTACAATATAGAAGTGTATATACAGGGTGTGTCATTAGTAGGTAATTGTTCGATTACTCACAAACGGTACATTATATCAAAAAACTTTTTATATGAAAGTTTTTTGGAATTAAAAGTGCATATTGTAAAAATATTTTCAATTACACAGGGTGTTCCAATAAGTCTGGACAAGGTGCAAGTTGGTTATTTCAAATGCGACACCCTATATATTATTATATTTTTGAAATCTAGGGATCACTAGGAACATATTTGTATTAAGGTTTCCTATAGCTATCTCTTTTCGTTTTCGAGATAACAGTTAATGGAAAAAACCTCGTAACACTGCATTGGAAAATAAATAAAATTTCCTCTATGACACAATGTGAAAAGGAAAAAAATGTAGTCTCAGTTAGTACAAGGGATACCTGAAATATTGCACTTGAAATTATTTGGCCATTTTATACAGGGTGATTTTTATCGTGATTTATATTTCACAATTGCCTAAATCTCATTTTTTTTAAACGGAACACCCTGAATTTTTTTATGGCATTAGATGTAGAATTTAATTACCTTTCAAATGGTATTAGGATGTCCTATACGAAAAGTTGACCGGTTTCGAGATTTTTTGAAAATTTAGCGTCCATAACTGATTATTTCAAATTTTAGTCAAGTAACTTATGAAAACAATTTATTTTGTTGTGGAAATTATTTAACTGTCAAATAATTATTCGATTTTGTGTAATCTGTACATTTTATATGCAAGATGCACTATTCCAAAATGCTCTCAAAAGCACCACGAATTCTGTTCATCATGTTTTCTCGTATGGTTGATGGTGTGCGGTAAACTAAATCTTTCGTGTATCCCTATAAAAAAATCTAATTTTGTAAGGTACGGGTACCGAGGAGACCATGAGATAGGTCCATCCTTCCTATCCATCTATTAGTGTAGGTACTCCCTATTTAAAAATCTCCTTACTGAACCGCTGTAATGTGCAGGGCAACTGTCATGCTGCAACCGCATCCCTGCTAAAATGTTCAGAGGAATATCTTCAAGATAATTTAACCCTTTATAGGACAAATTATTGTATTTTTAAAATTTAACTTTTTTTTCATGTCAGTGGTAACTAATAGCATATATGCACTATATAATGTCATTTTAAAAATGATGAAATAGTTACTTCCGGTGTTATGAGGTGGTAAATTATTATACCATCGTGCATTAAGCGCAACTATACAATCAAGCAAATCATGGTAAAATAGTATACCCCTTAATTTTGGAAACTAAATTTTATTCAAATTATAGTCTTATGACTACTTATTACACTAAAAATACTGAATTATTTATAATTCCTAGGTATTTCCATTTTGATGAAATGGTTCAAAACATTTTTTACACAGAGCAACATTGCAGCTTTTGCAAACTAAATTGCTACGTTTTTGTTTCTCCTTGGTACTACATAATGCACATCTTCTGTACGAGGAAATTACTGGCAGGTGACTACCTACATTCAGTAAACGAATCGAATTATAGACAGTGCTCCTCCCATAACGACTATTATTTTTTCGGCCAGTTCCTCCCTCTTCGATTGGTCTTCCTCGTTTTTGCGTGCTGGAAAATGTTCCAATAAGTTGGTCTATCAAACAGCTCCTGAACTGCAAATGTGTCATGCATTTACTGGCGTGATTTTCTGTCATATATTTAGTTTTATAAAGAATATATGAATTCACAACCGCAGCATCAAACAAGTAGAAAAATAATTTCATCCACCACCTGCGTGACTTCCATGAAATGTTATAAGTAGAATGTAATTGATCAAAATGATCGACGCCCCCCATATGTAGGTTATAATCCCGAACTGCTCTTGGACAGGCCACATCCTCCTTTTCGCCCTTCTTATTTCGCCTCTGTACTACGGTTATATCATTGGGATCATGCATATTGCTGGCTACTATAACGGGTTTGGTGCTCCGATCTTTCCATTTATAGACTGTAATATCACCAGAAGATGCAAAGTCAAACTGCCCAAGTGACAATTTTTTATTCTCACACAATTTGTTATGTGGAAATTGTTTTCTGTTGGCGCGAAATGTTCCACAAGCAAATGTTTTATTGTCTAATAATCTTTGCAGTAACGGAAATGAGGAGAAAAAGTTATCGAAGTATAAGCAGTAGCCATGTCCTAATAAAGATTTTGAGAGATTTATGACAACCTTTTCTCCTAAAGCAAGGTTGTCAGGATTTTCAGACTTCCCTTGATAAACGTCGAAATCTATCATATACCCTGTATTAGCGCATGCCATTGCCCAAACTTTGATGCCTCTTTTTATCGGTTTTTGAGGCATATACTGCTTCAACGTGGTTCGACCTTTGAAGGCCACCATACTCTCGTCAACAGATATATATCTTGATGGTGCGAAGTTCTCTTTGAATTTGGCAGAAAGGTGGGAGAGTAAAGGCTGTACCTTGTATAACTTATTGTACCCATCTTCTCCCTTTTTATGCATTTGTTCGTTGTCCGCCAAATGAAGAAACCTCAATATTTTTAAAAATCTTTTCATTGTCATAACCTTTGATGCTCGCTCATTATAAAAATTATGATTGGTTGACCAGTATAGTCTAATACTAGGTAAGTTGTTTATTCCAAATAGTAATAATAACCCAAAGAAGGCTTTCAGCTCATCAATATATGTATCCAGTTTTGCACCTTTTTGAGATGCATATAAATTGCTCTGCTCTACAAACGTATGCATAAGATTGTTGTCAAAAAATGACTCAAAAATTGATATAACATTATCGGTGGAAATATCACATTGCACTCCAAAAGGTCGATCAAAGATAAAGGTCTTGAAGGATAGGTTGGGTAGTGGAGACGTTTTTTCCCACTTGATTTTATTAGGATCATCACCTTGAGTCTTTTTTGTTGGTGCTGCTTCAGCTTCTGCAGGTTCGTCTTGACTATCGCTTGAAGACTCACTCGATTGAACATAAGCAAAGCGATGTGATGGCCTTTTTCTCCTATTCTCGTCCTCTAGAATATAATCTGGGTCTTTCAAACTGTCATCTGATGAGTAAGGATCGGGATCGCTATCAGGTACTTCCACATTGAGATTTGATCGTCGTAATCGTTTAGGGGGAAATATTTCTTGACATCCTATTGGTGTAGATGTGGATGCGATAGATTCGATAGCTGAAGGGGTATTCAATTTTTTTGAAAAACGTGAACTCGGTCTACTAGACCGATTAGAAGATATTGACTCGTATGGAAAATCGTCCTCAGCGTTTGAGTCCCCACCAACATCGGAGTCTATGGCTTGATCATCCGTTACCCCATCCCGATATAAATCTTCAACCAGAGCATATGCTTCGTCACTTGTTATTTTTGATAAGTCCAGGGTATTATTCATCGCTACAAAGAAGAAAAACCGAATAATATATATCCTAGGCGAGGTTTTAGGCGTTCATAATAACTTCAGAATCGCATTTAGCTTCTTTATGTTTATGGTAATAAATTTCAGTAAAGCAAGCTCATGTGCCATGCAATATATTTGTGAAACAATCACATTCTAAACACATATTTTACTGGAACACCCTGTATATTATATTATTAGAACGTCTAAAAGGTTTTGAAATTGATTAGAATTTTAGAAATAACATTTTTTGTATTTTTCAGTAAATGAGGTTCTAACGTTTTTGTGTCCACCGAGTACCAACAACCTAAACTGACTAAAATCATCTTTGCAGAATACATATTTATCAGATTTTGCATATTACGTAATTAGAGATTATTTGAGGAACATACTGTATTACTTTATAATTACGAAGGTATTTCTATATTGACAAAAAATCAATACAAAGTTACGAAAAATATTCTAACCTCAAAGTTTTAAAGTTAATAATTTACAATACTTCGCAGATATTAACCAATCTAATATTAAACTTATATTACAACGGTTGATTACTCTTTTTCTGATGGTAATAATTAAATATACTTACTGAATTGTTATAAACCTCAGCTCACTAAACACTTTTTCTGATCAAAACACCACATTGGTCAAACAATAAAACTCCTTAGGGAACTTGGTAAATATATTTACCACTTAAGTACAGCCAAGTCACTCGGTGCCAACGTATGAAAATTAAATGGTAAATATATTTACCAGTATGCACCGTAGACCGTATATGTTCCATTAGGCTTATTGCTTATGGAAAATCTCATATATTTTGAGCTCTATGTATGGTGGTAAATTATTATACCAAAGACCTATAAAGGGTTAAAAGTTGATTTTCCAAAAAATGCAAATAAATTTCTCCATTGACACTCGCTTCAAAAAAATATAGTCCTATCACCTTGTCGCCTAGAATCCCCCCCATACATTTAATCTCCACTTATGCTGCATGTCTACCGTCCTAAATACTATCAATGTATGAATAAATTAAATATAGATAATATTAAATTGGGATGTGTTTTTAATGCATTCTTCTAGGAATAGTAAGGAACATTGGCAGCACTACTTCTAAGTGAAGAAGTAGCAAACACACGTATACACCGGCAACACATACAAGGTGTCCACCTAGTGCGCGTAAGTCCAATATCTGGGTTAATAAAAGAGATAACTTAATTTTTTTTTCTACAGGGTTGTCTAATATCCCGAGCTGCACAAAATGAAAATATATTTACATATTCAGGGTGTTCAGTTTTTCCTGGACAGGTACCAACTTCGTTTTTCTAAATGGAAATATATATTTTTTATTGCTTTTTCGAACTAAACCCTTGATTTTAGTAGGACTTTTATCAGCCTTCCCTATACCTAACTTAAACTGTTTTTGAAATATTGACGGGTGAATATTGACATTTTTGCAACTTTGACACCCTATAAAATCTAAACGGTTTGAGATCAAGCAAAACGGTTTGCACATTCCTATCTTAACTTTTTATAAGCTATCGTTTGATACTAATTTCAAATGTATCCAGGAATAAAAAATTTTCCGAAAATTTTGAAAATTTTTAATTCTTGGATAAATTTGAAATTAGTATCAAACGATAGCTTATAAAAAGTTAAGATAGGAATGTGCAAACCGTTTTGCTTGATCTCAAACCGTTTAGATTTTACAGGGTGTCAAAGTTGCAAAAATGTCAATATTCACCAGTCAATATTTCAAAAACAGTTTAAGTTAGGTATAGGGAAGGCTGATGAAAGTCCTACTAAAATCAAGGGTTTAGTTCGAAAAAGCAATAAAAAATATATATTTCCATTTAGAAAAACGAAGTTGGTACCTGTCCAGGAAAAACTGAACACCCTGAATATGTAAATATATTTTCATTTTGTGCAGCTCGGGATATTAGACAACCCTGTAGAAAAAAAAAAATAAGTTATCTCTTTTATTAACCCAGATATTGGACTTACGCGCACTAGGTGGACACCCTGTATACCATTAAACTTCATGGCAGTTCCAATAGGCGCCGAGCGCAGCATAAATTTTAAAGTTCAGTCGTTTCGGTAAACTCGGCTAAAGTTCAGAGAAAGCTCGCACTGTTGTAATTATATGTTTTGCAGACAGTGGAAATTCTGACAACAAATCTGAGCCAAGAGAACAACAGTTGACTTTAAATTGCGGGTGCGAACGTTTTCCTGCATGAATTGCAGAAGTTGGTGATTTCCGCACCTATCTTTATGTTTTAAGATTCCAATTTTTTCATCCTGCATTATGAATTTGAAAATATATTTGATTAAAACCTTGTTTATACTCGTTATGGTAATACAAAAGGAAAACTGTAAGTAAATATTGGAAACACAAACATACTGAATATGCAACCACTATAATAGTTCGATAGATCTTAATCTGAAGCTTCTCGAAAGAGACCCTAGGAGCAATTTGACCATAGTCCAGACCACAGTCAATTTAGTCTCTTTACATTGCAAAATAAACACGCAGTTAATACTGCGGATCCAAGTAGAGTCAGGCGTACAAGAGTGCAGCAGATTTTCATTCTACATGCAAGATATTAGGTAGATAAATATGGGGTCTTAGCCCAGACAAATTTTGCCCGAACTTTGAGCCTTTCTTTTAGTTCTGCACATCTGATTTAATTTTAAGTTCGAATTTCTATCTGAGGAGGGCGCTTACTACATTTGGGAAATTGTAAAGTGGTTTGATATTTGTTCTCCTACGATGGAAAGTCTTCTGACCGCTGTATGTATAAAAATATGTACAATAATAATAATAATAATAATAATAATAATAATAATAATAATAATAATAATAATAATAATAATAATAATAATAATAATAATAATAATAATAATAATAATAATAATAATAATAATAATAATAATAATAATAATAATAATAATAATATCTCTACCCCTCATTCTAATCACAATGATTAGCCCGAAAGTCTGGGACTTGTGTGGGAGAGGGAGCGGCATATTATTATTTCGCGGGCCGCATTTGCGCCTCAGGAACGACTTACGTTGGTAGGCCCTAACCACCATTCAGTGCTGGAATGAGGGAAACCTGGAAAACCTCATTAGTTAGGGAGACAAGTCAAACATCAACTGATTTTAATCTCTCACATTAACACCAAGTTGACATTCTTGCCATCCTAGGCCATCTCCAGGATGGTTGCCAAGCCATCCCTGCGAATAAGCCTTGATCTACGAGCAAACAATTTAATGAAAAATTGTTTAATGGAATGGGAATTAGAACCCACGACCTCTGGGTTGAGCGATCGAGACGCTAAGCCCTGAGCCACCGGCTCGCCTCTGTATTATTTGATAGAAGACATAGTAGCATGAATATATCAATTTATGAGGCTTTATCATTATCATATACTTGTGATAATAATATATCTTATATAAAAAAACGTTTAGGGGAAACTTTTTTTTGTAGAACAATGTACGTATTTCTGTAATGTGTATTCTTTTTTCGTTATACGTTATTTATTTGACTTTGACGACGAGGACGACTTTGCCCTGAGGTACTAATCTAGCTTTGACATTTTTATAAAATGATATTTCCAACTGTAATAACCAAATTAAATTACAGTACACATAATATGTACTTACTATACAAAACACTTAGCAGGCATTGCAATTATTATTCATACACGGAGATTTTATGCAACTCTTTCATCCGTAGATTAATACTGGATCTCGAAAAAGCTCTAGAGCTTGTTAAATACAGCAGGTAGATACCCAATATTGAAATGAATTAAAGGGATTTGGGGAACATGTTTGTTTACAATATTTTCTGGTTTGTCGCACAATCCACGTAGTATTTGTAAGTTTTGAACAAATTTTAGGAGAGTGAATACATTAATTTGTAAATTCAATTAAATTTGTAAGTCCGCCAGAATTCCTGAACTGTGAAAATTGCTTTGTTAATTACGCTAATCCATATTTAAATTGGTTCGGGTGTAAGTGGAAAGTTGAAAAACAAGAACAAAGTTAAACAAAGCAAACGATTTTTAAATGTAATTAACGCGATTATTTTCGCTTTTCACGGTTTGATTTATTTAATAAATGGGATTATTAGTTCACTCCAGAGAGTTTATTCAAAATTTTGTGAACAAATACGTCATTTTACGGGACGTTGTGAAATAAAGTTGCAGATGAAATTAAAAAGTTTTCATAAATATTTACCCTTTAGGAAATATTCTGTAATAAGTATATAGATAATCTATTAAAAATCATTTGGAGTGCGAGATTTTCTTTTTGTATGGAATCGGTTTATTTATATTGTTCTAATATTAAAATATTATAGACATTATGTCTAATATTCTTTTTACAGACAGCTGTTCCGACCTACTAGGTATAATTAGCGCCATACAGAAGTAAGGATAATTAATGTGATTTTAGGTAGTAAAAGTTTTAATGCAACATTTGATTATTGTTGCTGAACATGCTGGATGCAAGTATGCAATTTATAGTCTCCAATTCCATTCAATAGATTGTATACATTTTAATATGTCTCCGTAGGGCGGAATATTACGTATGAACTTTTTAGAACACTAATGGAATGTTTTATAGCAGCTGAACGACACTAATGAAACTTGACAGGTTGAAACAGCTGTCAGTCATTTGGCCATGGGAGTATTATGTGTGCATCTGATAATAATATTTCATTTACCTGTATGTATAGCTTAAAAAAATATTCTTTCGAATACGAACACTACTGTCGAAAATAAATTTTTATTACTGAAATCTTGGTATAAAAAGCACCTTGTCACTTATATTATTTATTGGTTTCTTTAGAGATGTCTTGGTGATGGGAACCCGACATCCGATAAACACTCTGGATTATTCACGCTAGAAAAAACATTAGAGTTGCTCAGTATGCGTAGAAGTGCCAAAAATCAGAACTCCTTCAGAATAATTCATATCTTCTTAACGTCATCTAATATTGTGGTTATTGTTCTGCTAGTTGAAGCAATGCCACTTCCACGAGCTACCGACGACGTTATCCCACTAATATCTGGTATCCAGTCTGCTGACGGCTGAAGTTAAAGCGTCTCACGGAAAAGTGTAAATGACATTTTGAGTGGTTGCGGTGGCTTCCTATATCTTGGAAACCTGCTTGGTGCATTATCGCCGTTCTGCCGTTCCTCCATGCTCCACGCTGTGATCGATGAAAACTGAAAGTATACCAGGGATGCTCAAAATTTGTAGCTTAGTTTGACACTGACGTAGTTTCGCAAATAACACCAAAACATTATTCTGCAGTCGATGCACGTTTATCATCTGGAGATGATAATCTCCAGATGATGCAACTTGGTTGGCGAAACGCGCGTCGAGTGGAGTATATACAGTGTTTTGGTGTTATGTAAAAGTTTTCCACATAACACCAAAACTTCAGTGTTATCTTCACACCAAAGGTTCCAACCCCTTTCAAGCTTAGTGAAATTTATTATAATCGACTTCATATTAAGCTGTTAAATTATCCATTATAATAAGTGTAAGTAAGTTCGGCGGACAATATTTAAATAAACGGTCTACTCATATATTAAGGCCTGTTCGTAGGGATGGGTTGGTAATTATGTTGGCTTGCGTGCCTAGGTTGTGGCCTAACTAATGAGGTTTTCCGAGGATTACTTCATTCCACCACTGAATGGTGGTTAGGGCTTACCAACGTAAGTTCCCGAGGCGCAATTGCGGCCTACTAAATAATAATATGTTGCCCCTCTCCTACACAAGTCTCGGACTTTCGGGCTAATCCTTGTGATTAGAATGAGGGGTAGAATGATGAGAGGTGGCTAGAGAGAATTTAATCAGACCACCCTGTATGCGGCGGCGGTAGACGTGGCGATATCAGCCCGTTTTTCGCGAAATCAAATCGATTGCCTCCGGAGGGTCGGAAGGGTGCTTTTGTCGAAGTTTGCCATTGTTATTTCCTCGTTACTCATTTGGGCATAACGGTATTATTAAGGGCAGTCATTTTTCAGAAACAACTCGAATGATTTATGTGGGGAAACCTTTTTTTCATAACTTTTTACCCGACGTGTGCTTATGGATACATTTGATTTCATTACCCTAAGGAAATGATACGATAAACTACTAGACAGAAGCCAAATCGTCGAAAATAAAAATCCAATTATTATTAACTTGCTGTCTAAGCTTGCTTCAGACAGTGTATATAGAGCGTAGTGCCAACAAATATTTAATATTCGTAGAGCTTGTGGATTTTCTTTTCCTATGAAATTTTCCCTGCTAGTATTTGTAGAAATTCCACTGTACTTGTTAATATAATTGCTATCATAACTGGTTTCCGTTTATATTACTTACTATTACTGTTAATAAAACTAGTAGGTTTTAGATATCAATATTTTATTATGTGAAACAACTATATTTGCACACATTGTTAATTGTTTTGAAAGAAACATTGATCTTATTCAGATGTTCCAAGAAATATATAGAAAACACTCTATATACTAATATTCCGGCTTATTAGGCCTTTTTCAATAGAGTAAATGTCTATTACTAAATGTTTCCAAAAGCGTTTTCGTTATTGTTTACGAGCACCTACCCCCGATCGATCTTACCACCTGGTAAAGCCGGAGTTTTTAGTACCTTTTCTATGAAGGGCGAAAGTGTAAAATCTATCTGATCATTCGTAGTACAAGGATTTATAATTAAAGATTTTTTTATTTCTAATTGCTCTAACAGATCTAAGCGCTTTCCTTTCTTTTCACGATGACGATGAATGATGAACGATGATGATTTACATTTTTCTGATCTATAAAATGATTGTTTTCGACGCATTGTATAGAAAACAATCATTTTATAGATTAGAAAAATGTAAAGGTACTACATCGTGAAAAGAAAGGAAAGCGCTTAGATTTGTTGGAGCAATTGGGAATTGAAAAATCTTTAATTATAAATCCTTGTACTACGAATGATCAGATAGATTTTATATTTTTGCCCTTAGAAAAGGTACTAAAAACTCGGGCTTTACCAGATGGTAGGATCAATCGGGGGTAGGTGCTCGTAAACAAATAAATAACGAAAACGCGCTTGGAAACATTTAGTAATAGACATTTACTCTATTGAAAAAGGCCTAATAAGCCGAAATTCTAGTATATAGAGTGTTTTCTATATATTTCTCGGAACATCTAAATGAGATCAATGTTTTTTCAAAACAATTATTTCACGATGTTTCATAAAGAACCATCCGCTACGAGTATCCACTTTATCAAACATTGTTGTTTAATTTTGGTTTTCTATCTATCACAGAGAGAGAAATGCTGGAGAAAACAGAAGGAGAGAAACAAACTGATAGCAGTTTCGCATAAATAAGCCTCCAACAAATTTCCCGGAGTCGGGACGCGATATCTGATGTGATGACAATCGCTTCGGTACAGAAAGGGACAGGGTATTACAAACTACTCACGATACTGGAAAAAAATCCAGAGTTCGGGGTAAGTCTCCCAGCCTGAATGGCCGTGTCGCTTGATGAGAATACGTTGCTAGGAGTCGTAATAACCTGCGGCCCTTCGGCCCTTAAGTTCACGACGCCTGCGCGGAGGAAACCCGGCCGGCATGTTCACGGATCGTGCTGGATGTCACCCGAATGCCCGGTCCACGTAGCGGCTGAGGACGGAGCCTTAATGGCTAATATATTTTTCATATTTCAGTTCACGGTTTCAGCCCGTTTGGGAATGCTCATCAATAAAATATTATATTTTACGTTGCTGGGAAATTGAAAATGAACGTCAATTTTTCATGAGACACGCTGTTTATTTATTTTCAATTTGGTGTCACCCCGCGTTTATTATTGATTTGAACCAATCAACCATTGCCAGGAAGAGTTTCTTCTTTCTTATTTTCACCATGAGTGTAATGGAGGTACCATAGTATTGAACTGGGCGGATTTCATTTCGTACTGTTAGAGTATATCTGTTAGGTAGTAATCAGATATTGTAGATTGCACCCTAGAAGTTTCCTATAATAGTTAGGAGAGCAAAAACTACAAAACAACAATATCTGTATAGCTGTGTCGTGGTTTTTCTATGAAGTCTTTGGCTTGGTCACGTTATAAATAGAACAATATTGAAATTTATGATCATTTTCGATTTTATATTAGCAAAATATGAAAGTAAGAGTGTCATGAGTACTGTATACAAATTCGTAACAAATATTCTTTTTATGTTTATAGTAATTACCCCATCTGCTGACCAAATAAAAGCAAAACCTCTTTTCGCAGCTGCTTCCTAGAATTTGGACTCAATAAATGTCTAATCACGTATCTAATGTGTAATTAAAATTACACAATTATTGTCCAGGATCTGTTTTGATGGTAGGATAACGTAGTTTAGCTATTAGTTATCTAGCTATAATTTTTGAATGTGATCATTTTCTACATGACAATTTTGATGGTAGGATAACGTAGTTTAGCTATTAGTTATCTAGCTATAATTTTTGAATGTGATCATTTTCTACATGACAATTCATATTCTTAACTTCTAGTTGTTAACTTCTGGTTAAATTATGTTGACCAAGCATTGAACAAACAATGTTTAGCAATAAACTTTCTGTTTTAACCTCTCAAAGCATAGTTTGTATTGCTTCATTTATTTCCCAAAGTTATAGAATATATATACTAAACTTTATTGTTTAATTTTTCTCTGTATAAAAATAATTATATGCTGTATCAAAATGTATTGAAATACTATCTCATCACATTATTTCACTTCAAATGTCATGAAGATTTTGTATGTAACAAATGGAAACATGTGAAGACGTATATTATTTTAAGCATTTATGACAACAAAGAATTAAAAAATGGAGTTATAGATAGATATTTGGCTACCAATCAAATCAGTTTCAACAATTCGTTAACAATCTAGTCGTTAACTCTATAAAAGTGAGAATTTATCTATGTTTTGAAATCATCGTTTTTCCACTTTTTCGCAGAGAAATATTGGCTATATTAAGTTAAGATAGGTATACAATGCAAACTCAGCTTTAGGCATCGGGTTGTATTATACTGCCGAATCGCTGTCTTCATTGTAATACTTGTAATGCTGCCAAGTGGAACTTGGGATTACAAAGCAAATCCGAATCGTAATCGGAACTCAGCAGAAAGTTTCTGTAACTTAACTAATTGATAACTCAATCAGAAATTAATTCTGTAGCACGTCTTCAGAGACTTTTCCCGTTTTTAATTTCAAGTTTGCCGAGTTATAAAAATGCGCGTTTAATCGACTACTCGTCGACACTTCTGGGGCCTTTAATTTTCGCAATTTATCCTCGTCAAGGATTCACAAGAACGCCTAATTAAAGACAGTGACAGTCAGGACTCTACAGTTGGTGGTTGATGCTATGTAATATATATCACTTTGGCGTGCATAAAAAAGGATAGATATAACACTATAGCATCATTTTGACGTACAATACATAACGCACTGACGTTTTGGTAAGGTTTTTAAAGATACACTTAGATAGATACACTTTTAAAGATAATATGTCAGTGGTTTGTTCATCGGGAAATAAACTACAACTTTTAGGTAATCGAAAAGACAAAATGGAAACTAAGGAAAAGTGGGGTATTTACGAAATTAGCTGTAAAGACTGCAATCAAAAGTATGTTGGACAAACTAGAAGGTCAATTCAAACTAGATTCAAGGAACATATGGCTCATCTCAAACATGGTAGAACAGATAAGTCTAGTGTCGCCCAACATGCGTTTGATAACAACCATAAAATAGATAGTAGCAATTTGAGACTAATTAGGAACGTAACAAATTCTATACAGCTGGATGCTTTTGAGAGTTTGGAAATTGCTAAATGTAAAAATAGTATCAATAGTGACAAAGGGCCAATACCATACAGCCCGCGTTATTGGTCAGCAAATCACGGTTCACTGATCCGTCGCGGTTTTTTGGGGATCCTGAATTACGCGTTCACTGAATCGTATAAATAGTTTAGGTGTAAATAGAACACAATGTTAGAATAGGTTTAGTTTTAATCAACTCCAGATGATGCTAACCTAGTTGGCGAAACGCGAGTCGAGTGCAGGATAGTGTTTTGGTGTAATGTGGAAAACTATGCAGTGTTATCTTAGCATAGATACATAGTACATGCCACCAGTATTTAATAAAAATGGCCGTAGGCATGGTAATGTAAAATAAAAAATGTAAATTACTTTAAACTAACAGTAGTTATTTCTTATTAAAAGCTGTTGCAGAATTCAATCCAGTAATATTTTTTACATTATTGAAAATGCATGAATGAAATGTGGAAAATACCCAACCATTTAAGTACCTACCTACTTAAAACTAATTGAAAAGAAAAAAATAATAATAAAAATAATAATTAATGTAAATATTTTATTCCCTCGTATATTTTTTACCACTGTACTGGTTTAATATACATTTTTACATATCCATTTAACGAACCTGAAACTTCCCTAAATGTTTACATCAAACTGAAATATTTCTTAGAACTTCCTCATAAAGCGATATTAAACATGAGGTACTCATTCCAGCGAACTATCATATTCTATTTGCCTCAGAGCTTCAGAATAAAATATCTTCCAAGTTTACGAGTAATTGCATTTGAGGCAAGCAGGGTAAATGAAACTAGCAGGAAAGTTTAACACTTCTTATTTTACATGAAATTTACCTTGCAAGGAAGGTACGTCGTGTTCTCTGTGAGCATAGTTTATAGGTTGTTTAAATAGCGATGTGTTTTAGACCGAACTGATACCTACCTATATATAATAGCAAGGAATTATTACAAAGGATCTGTTTATACCATAGTTTATGAAGTACCTACATGCAGGGTTGAATGAACAGGGAAACTAAAATCGAGAAACGTAATTTTTTGAGGCGGCTGGTTAGATGCAAAGAAATCTAAATAAAAATAGTATTAGCCTTCGTTTTTCATATTAGTATCTCGACAAATATAAAAAATAGGGACTCGATAATCGATAAATTAGTTAATTAGTTTGTGTTTTTAACTAATTGAATAGTTTACCTGATAGAAATTTAATCTCAGTTATATTTCATGGTTTTCGTCCTATAATTAGGTATAGTATTAGAGGACGAAAAATACGAAGGAGAATGTCAGTTTCTCTTTCTATGTAATACTGAAACTGCGGTTGTGGTTTGTGTTACATAATTTTGGTTAATTTCGTTCCCTCGGTTAAAATTTGCCTCCGATCCTCTTTTGTTGGAAACTTATAGATTAAAATTACAATTGCTTCTTTATTTATAACAGCCTTGTTGAAATTACTAAGAAAATGGAATAAAAGGCATATTAATTAAAAGAAATATTGCGGCAGCGAAACGAACATCAGAAACTTAAACAAAAACCTTACAGAGGGTAGCTCTTTTTAAGAAATTTTCCTGGATAATAAATGTATTAAATGTATCAAATAGAAGTCCTTGAACAGTATAATCGTTAATTAAAAGGTAAGGCGCACACCTATTAACTGCCCCCCACGACCGGGTAAGGGACACCACATATTTTTGTTACCTCATTTATATTTGGATGGGGTAAATTAATTTTATAGCGTTCTTATTTACAAGCGAACAAAGAGAAATACGTGAGCTGTTCGAGCGAATATTATGCTGTCGAACATTATGACCTTACCTTAAAGGTAAGCTCGTATTTGCGTTTTCAAAAGGTAAATGTTTACTATTCAAGTAATGGTTAGCATATACCTACATAATTAATTACACACATTGGTTCGTTATATGAGTACATATAAGTTAAAATCAAACAATGCTATGACCACTATGCTGTCGAACATTATGACCTTACCTTAAAGGTAAGCTCGTATTTGCTTTATCAAAAGGTAAATGTTTACTATTCAAGTAATGGCTAGCATATACCTACATAATTAATTACACACATTGGTTCGTTATATGAGTACATATAAGTTAAAATCAAACAATGCTCTGATCACTATGCTGTTGAACATTATGACCTTACCTTAAAGGTAAGCTCGTATTTGCGTTTTCAAAAGGTAAATGTTTACTATTCAAGTAATGGTTAGCATATACCTACATAATTAATTACTCACATTGGTTCGTTATATGAGTACATATAAGTTAAAATCAAACAATGCTATGACCACTATGCTGTCGAACATTATGACCTTACCTTAAAGGTAAGCTCGTATTTGCGTTTTCAAAAGGTAAATGTTTACTATTCAAGTAATGGCTAGCATATACCTACATAATTAATTACACACATTGGTTCGTTATATGAGTACATATAAGTTAAAATCAAACAATGCTACGATCACGTTTGTTATGTAACAATTGGCTATTTTTTCTTGGCGGATAGTTAATTGCCATGTTGTTTCGGAAACAATCGGCCGTGATCAAGTAAATCAATGTTTCGGAGCGTCACAATTCGCAATTACGCGAGCTTTTCGAATTTATATCAACATAAATTATTATTGGCGACGCCAGTAACGCCGGACAGGTCGAATATGTGCCGAGAATTAATAACGATTATATTAATCACGTCGGCGCTGGAAATATCTATTTTCAATTATTATCTGAAATCTGATTATTGTGACGGACTATATTAATTTATTTTAATCTGGATAAATGGTATTCGTTCCGACGGGTTTAGTGCATAATATTATTTCTGTTTTTCGCTGATGAAGTTTGAATATAAATTTGATCGAACCGAAGGTGAGACTTGATGCGATTTACGGGTTTGCCGGGTAAACCCTGAAATTAAAATTTTAGGGGTTGCGAGTAGTACGTTTGTTTGCCGAGAGCTGAAATGAGGGAAAGTGAGTTCCGATAAATTAGACGATGCTTTTTTTAAATTATATACATGCGGCTCTATAAAATTTTGGCACACTTTTCACTACTAAAATGTTAGCAAGACGAAACAACCGTAATTGATATACAGAGAGTTCCAGAATGATGGTCCGGTACGGGAACGCAACCTATCCTAAATATAATCAAAGTTATTTCCATTTGCTTTCTTTTTAACTGTCAATTTGAAAATTTTCATATTTGACAGCATTTGACGTTTGACTTAGTAGCGTTTAGCATTTTTCGTGTTTAAATTGTTTTACTGAAGTATCATTTGCCTTTAAAAGAGTATTTTTCAATACTATACAGTTTCAGAGAGTCTTAAATCAGGCTAGTAATTTTGTATTTCTTAATATTGAAATTATTGTTGAAATTAATATAAAAACCATAAACTAATATTTTTAACGCTCCACAATTCACACTTTGAATAGGTTATACTGGTGATAGGAGTAGAATAATACAAAATAATAACTATATTATTTTTTATAAATTGTTTTTATTTTATTTTTCACCTATATTTACTGACGTACCATGGCATGGAACAAATCAAATCAAACCAGTAAATTCCTTTGCCTCCGCTATGATTCTAGTGCAGATACTAAAAATAGAAAGGCGGCACATAAAAAATCATCATGAAGCGGCACGGACAATCATTCTGGAACTCTCTGTAATAGGCATTCTTTTGTACCTGAATTTGGTGTTATCGAATAATATTTTCCACGATTGACTTTTTAAAACCGATAAAATATCGATTTACTCCGCAATGGTGAGTTTTGTGAAAAAAGTGCAAGTATATTTTTTTGTAGTTAAATGGGTGGGACATCGAAATATCGATTATTTTAAACGTTAGCCAGTGGCGTAGCATATATTTTTTAGAAAAGGGCCTCAAGAGTGCAGGTTGCACGCCACTTGCTATTCCCATTGAGCTGAAATTTTTTATGGAAGTAAAGATTCATAGTAGCATCTACCAAACAAAATTTGAAAATAATTGGTTTATTACTGTCAGAGATATAAATAAAAAAGAGCTTTTTTTGCAACTTCAACACTCTGTATCACAGAAACGAAACAATTTTGGAAATAAGCATATATAACAAAGTCTCATTATTTTTACTGGTTCTACATGTTCCTGAATTTTTCCAGGATAAAACTGGTACCCCCTGTATATTGCTTGCTGGTTAATATTTTCAGTCACATTGAAAGAAGAACAAGAAATATCTTTGATCAAACATAAACCCGGTATTGTTTGTGTATATTTCTATCCGCTGCTAATGTCACTACCCCGCTGACAGATGTTTTTGAAGGCCAACCGAAATATCCCTCGGAGATATTTCCAACGACGACGACAGTAGTTCAAACAAATCTAAAACAAAAGCGTTGTAAACACTGGCTGAGTTCTTCAACTCTATCCTCCGCCAAACCCATAATGTACTCCAGCACATCTGTCATACGTTGCCAGGGCCGGATTAAATGTATTTTTAATTATTTGTATTTTATTATAAAAAAACAGCTTAAAAATACTTGCCACATCCAACATTTTAAATACATTGTAAACAATACACCGCGGTTTGTTGTTTACAAAGTAGTTAAAACGAATGCCAACCGAGTGTCATTATAAACTTGTTGTCGGTTGGTATCCTGAATGCAACAGGATTACGAACAAGCATTTGAAACTGAGATAATTAATAGTAGAAATAAGATTAGAAGGTAAATACAACTGTTGGCAGTCATGCAAGTCAGGACAAGTGTGTCGTATTTCACTGGAGTTTAATTTACCATTATTTAGTGTCATTATTTAAAGAAAATAAGGGCGTAGGTCTATGTGATAGAACGAATAAAAACATTGCGGCAGTTGCACGAAAAAAATAATGTAGTTACTAAAGATTATACTGATATATCGAGAATTATCTTGGTTAAAAATGGTCATGCATCTTATAGTAATTGTGAGAGCTAGGTATCATGTATTTACGTCAATAAATTAGTTATTTTTATTTGGCACTTTTTATTTATAAAAAAGTTATTAGTCTTTCATTTTACTTTTTAGCTCATTGCTATTTTCTTTCTTGAATTTATATTTTTGCACGTTATGATATTTAGACCTATGTGGCACGTAGTTCGACATTTTTTTAAAATATATATTCATATTTATGACTTTGCACTAGCCAACTTTTGTCAGTCTTGATGACCTGCTCTGCTGCTGGAGATAATTTGGACCATTCAACTGTCCCTGTCAAAAACGACATTCAACGGGAATGGGCTGTTTTCCTATGTTTTTTTTACATCGGCAATGGAAAGTAGTTGGAAAAGAAGAGATACGTATTTCTGGAATTTTAATATTGGGTTCATTTAAGTCGATAAATTATTTTTTTATTATGCGCGATATCTATGTGACGTCACTAAGCGAAAATTCAAAATTTGCGCCATTTTTTAGTGATTTCTAGAATATTTTCATTTGTGTGGTTGGTGTCACTGCGTGACAACTTTACTTTTGTTTATGTTTGAATTGTTTGATTAGGGTAAATATCATGGTAAACATGAGATATTGCTTTTAGTTTATATTTTTACCTGTGAATTGTTGTCTCTGCCTGTGACTGATTACAAGTGTATTAATAGAAGTTCTGTTAATTGAAAATACTAACCTTACATTTTTCATCCCTCTTATTTCTGAACTTAAATAACTCATATTGTTAACAAAAAAAAATATATATCTATAAGCGGTAAATTGTCGGACTTAGCCTCTACAAAACCTTGCTCCATGTTTATTAATTAAAGTTTACTTCACAAGAAAACAACAATACAACACGTTAAGTTGTCAAGACAAACGCAAACAGGAAATTTCAAATGTCAATTGTCGAAATGTCGGCTGTCGTTGTTACAAACTGAATCTAGCCACATATTACCTGTGTTGCCTCTTTATAGATACATATTCCCTAGTTTTCGCTTAGTGACGTCACGAATATAGAAAAAAATTTCAAAATTGAATTAAAAATTTTCTTCCGATTCAATCTTAATAAGTTTTATCCTAATAAATATAAAAAAATATATATTTTATAAAAATACAGGTTTCCACTTTCATTTCGATTGAAGGAAAATACCCCATTAGCTGAAAACGCCTCAGGTTGAATCAAGGTCGCACTAACAAAAGAGTAACTGAACTACTAGTTAAACAAATTAACTGATTACATAGTTATATTTTTATTTATGAATGTGTTCGGTTTACTATGAACGAACTGATCACTGGGGCCCACAGGATCAGGGATCACTCTTATTGTCGGCCGCCTCTGCATGCAGGGGTGTAAAAATAACCGCTAAGATTCCGTTATACGGGATTAACAGGATTAAATCCCGATAGGGTGGCGTCGAGCGAGTAAACAAAGACCAATTTAGCGGTATCGATAATGGGAATCTCGGTTGAGATCGTAGTTTGCATATTGAATTTGGTATCAGTTCAGAGTTGTCATCTAATACACAGAGAATAATGACACGCCCTGCTCTCAAAGGGGTGTGATGTATAGGAAATTTGCTTGACAAGATAGATTGATTATTTTACATGAATATTAAGTGATTTAAGCCTATTATACACCTGCATAAAAAATAAACAAAATTAAAATAATAATCTCTCAAATGAGTCTCCTCTCAAATGAGTCGAGAGTCAATGAAATTCAAGGTCAAATTAGTAAACAAAGTAGTAAATGTAATGCATATTTTCTATTGTATAGACACATATTGATATTGGTTACTTGCATATAACTGCTAAATGCCATGTTGAATGATTGAGCGTTACGATTAATACTAATTGTAAACTCATTTATATGCACCTATTAGTTTAATAGATAATAGATTAGCATTATTATGTTGACATAAACAAGAGCACTTAAGCTTTTTTTAGAACGATGGTAAATTATGGAATATAGATGCAGAGGGGAATAAAACTATTAAAATTTTAGGTTTCCTTTATAAAATCATGCCATACAGAAAAAAGTGAATACAATTGGCTTGATAGTAGTAATGAGAAACACCTGTCGCTACTACCTGTCTGACAATTATTGTCAAATTGACAGACAGATAACGACCTGCTTTTCCGCAGGTGTCATCCCCAGGAGATGCCGAAAACAACTGCTCTACGGGCAATATGCCCCGACTGGCATTGCATTACATCGGCATCTCCATAGGATTATACATCTCACCACTACTAACATTCACAATGCCCATTAGGAAATAAGATCGCAGCATCGTTCATCGAGTCCACTACCTATGGCACTCTGATGAGCGCAAAATAAGCGCGAAACCGGTCAGTGTCTGGTATTTGGTCTCGATGAACGATGTGGCGATTCATATGGAGATGCCAATGTAATGCAATGCCAGTCGGGGCATATTGCCCGTAGAGTCGGCATCTCCTTCAAACAATTCGCTTGAGTTCGAACAGTAACAAGTTAAATCTTCTTTTTGTTTCCGTTTTCGAGCTATATAACTTTTTAAATAAGTTGATCTTCCAACTGACATACCTATCAGTCAGTCTGACTGACATACTGCCAGTCCAATGGGATTCAGGAAATTACATCTGTTTTCTCTCTTATAGTTTCATATAACTTTTAGAAATAATAGTGTTTATATTGATTCGCCCCGTATAGGATAAAAATGTAAGTTTGCACCTACTTATATTACTAGATACTACTATAATAAGTTAATTAAAAGTTCTAATATTATATAACGAAGTAAAGCAAAATAAATAACTTTCTTTGAAGAACATAACCTTACCCAAATACTTTCTTCTTGTATCCATTCCCACGCTTCACATCTATGCCGCATTATAGTAATCAATCGCAATCGCATTATTTCAAATATTGACTGGGAGGCTCAGACGAGCTCAATTTCCTTATTTCGATCGCCAGGACTAACGTTCGTATTAATATCCCTCGAAGTAGCGTTGCATGTACGAGTGATATGCGCAACATTCCCACACTCCTTATAGGAATGCAAAAAGTATAAACAAATCGGTGTAATGATCTCTTTGTAGGAAGTAGGGCATTTGTTTTATCGCAATCTCGGCCCCTTGTACAGCTCTGCAGGAAATCTAGTGTTGAAATCCATGGCGAACCTTTTTGTATGAAGAACAGCAGATGGCTCGGCTTTAATAATAATATACGTGACGATATGTAATAAGAATAAGTATACGTAATTGTATTAATGTACACATTTATATTATCCATTTTTTTTAAGTTAAAGAACTGAAAAATGCTGGATTTGTCTCGTGCAACCATAGGTTTGAAAACGAGCCCTGATTAATTAAGACCGCAGGTAAAGACATGAATATCAGGAAAATAAGATGCCGTGGCAAACACAGTGCTCTTGATAGATTTGCAATTTAAAGGAATAACATTTAGGAAAGGGACACTGGATTACGTCTTGTGTCATAATCTGAACTTTTGTATAATCTGTATAACGACAAATTTTAGAGATAGAAAAGTTGAAGGTAAAAAAATTGAATTTATACTTACCTACACTAACTTTGAGACTCTCTAGCAGGGGTGAGCAGAGTGAAGCATTAAGGGTTGATTATTAGCTGCCAAACTGGGGCCCCATTAATCGATCTTTTTTAGTTAAATTAAGTAAAATAGTTAAAGTAAAAGTGAAGACAATTACAAAAAAACACCTGGATAGGACAAAGTTAATTTTTAATATAACGATATCAGATTATACATTTACGGAGAGTTTATAAACACAATATGAATATCGAGAAAACATATAAATGAAAATCATACAACAGACCCTCTCAGATTCACATAAATGAGGGATTAGTATTTATTAATAAATACTCACAAAAGCATAGTTCACAATTAGAGTTCCAGTTCGCGATATTTGAATCAAGGGCCCTTATTAATTCTTTCGAACACACGACCTATGCATAGGATAATTTAGGCGACAAAAAGGTACGGTACACTCAAAGTATTTCAAGATGCACTCGTCAAATAAATGGGAAATGTACTCGCATAAAGGTGACGCTGGTTCAGGAAACATTAACGTTGGTCATTCGTTGTGAAGATAAGCACCATCAAAAACATACTGGAACGACTTTATTCACTAATAACTCTAATAGCGATTCGTATGCTGTTAGCTAATAATAATTAGATTTCCATAGAGATGTTTATCATCTTTACACTTTCAAAATCAGTCCTGACTAATTCACAGGTCTGACCGATGTCTTACTTCATTCGCCATCTTTTTTCTTCTGTGTACTTTTACAGATTTGGATAGAACCTCCTCTCACGAATGCAGTGATATAGGGTTTGATGAATATAATTCTAATAGTGAGGGAGATACACATAAAAGAGTGTTCCATAAGAATAATGAGTTAGAAAGAGAATATTGGTTCGTTGCTAGGCTACAGTCACTATAAAGCCTTTCTCCAACTCATTACACTTACGCCAACCATTTATGGTCATATCTATCTTACTATATTAGGGCAATATCCATCAAACCCTATATCATTGTGTTCGTGAGATAGTGTTGTAGCTATCTAAATCTGTAAAAATACACAGGGTACCCCATTTAAAAAAAATAAGATGTGGTAAACCTCGCTCTCTTGGGACACTCTGTATAAATGTCAATACTATAGAAATGTGTCCCCTAACAAGTCAAAATCGACCTGTCTCTGGATTTTCCATGGAAACCAATCCTTTGACAGATATTCGAGGATGAAACTTTTCAATGACTCACCCTGTATATAGAAATCTTTACACATATTATATTGAATTGTTTGTTTTATACCAATTTCTGTCTTGACACTAGATTCAATTAAGTGTTTTACTAGATTTCTATGACCTTACTTCTACCTTTCTTATTTTGAAAAAAACTAGGTAAAGCACAAGTCTTTAGCCAATAGAACACATATTTTCATAGCTTTAGTCAACCATGAAATCGTGGATCTTCGGATTAGACTGTGTCAAAATGAATAATTGTCTTGCGACATTTCTGTTTTGCTGAATACACCTCCAGGGCTCGTTACCCTATGTAAAAAAACGTCAGTTTTCTATTTTAGAGATAACACCAGCAAAGATTAGAGATATACCAGCCACAGCCTTCTCTAGTACTAGCCATGAAATGAAATTGGCAACACCGCTCCACGCCGATGTTCTAGTCCGATTGCCGACCCACAGCCTCTTTAGCAGAGAAGGCTGTGGCCGATCGTATTTGACGTGCATTCCCAATTTTGTTTGTAATAAGCTACTTTTGACATAGTTATTTAAGAGAACGTTTGTAAATATTGAACAAATTATTCCTAAAATATAATTTACATTATTTCCACAGACACAGGTGTCTAAGAAGTCTAAGTAAAAGTTATCCGAAGCTATACTTTCTAAAGTTAAACTTGCAGCAAATCTTTTTGGTTTTCAGTTTTAAGCATGATACAACTACACAGATATGCCAATCCGCATAGTGACGTCAGTTACGAGGAAAAAACAATTGATAAACACGAAAATAATTATATCACTGCCCATAAGAATTTTCGCATCGCATTACCTTTTTTCCCTCACGAATGACGTCATGCGCAAACAAACGAAAGTTATGAGCATATCTGTGTAGTTGTATCATGGTTTTAAGGAAGTCAATTTCTAAAGAGTCGTAAGTAAAAAAGTCTAAAGGTAAAATAAAAAAAGTCTGTAACATATTGTATGTAGTAGGAGACTGAATATAAATCATAAATGCCATTATTATCGTGGAGGCAGAGTATTTCCTTTTTAACTTTGTCATTTGGTTAATTTGATCTACGATAATGTTTAATTGTTTAGAATATAAAAAAGTCTCGTTATCGCAAAAATCTAAAGCTTATTTTAAATACAGCAACGCCTGTTGCAATGCATTTTGAGTATTGCTTGTTTCTGAGTTACTTGAATAATAGGTATATTTAAATCTATCTAATAAATTTTGAAGTTGAGACCATCTCTTTAATTTTCATATCAAAATCTAAAATCCACTTTAAGTCATTAAAATACAGTTCACTGCGATTTACAAATATTTTAACTGTTAGGTCGTTATTTATTGATCTGATTTTCAATTTTAACTATTTCACCATGGAAATTTATTGTATAAAAAATTATTTTAGATGTCTTTTTTATTCCAACTTTCACCAAGATTAACTTATTCCGAAAAATTATTTATAAAATCATTGTAATTTGCAATAAGATCTGACTTTTCAAAATTTTGTATCAACATTTCATGTTGCTGAACTTGCTGTTGGCGCCTACATTCAGGATCTTTTCGAACAATCGACTTTTCCTTTGACATATATTTAGGCAAATTTGGGAAAATAGATGGGATAGCATCCGCTTTTAATTTTGCTTTACAAGCAATCATTGTTAATGTACCGTCTGGTAAAAGATGTCTGTCAAGTTTAACGACATCATTAGGATCAAAATGTAACTCACAAACAACGGAATATTTTGTAGGTGACCATTCTTTCCTAGGGATACGTTTGAGCCATTTTTGTTTAAATGTGTCGTCCTTAGGGAATCCAAAAACACTTTTTACCCCTTCACTTTTTACAGAGGAATCGTAATTAGATTTACACCCTGGTACACAGCACCGTGCCGGCATTTTCACTATTCAAGGTTAATTTCACTTCACCTCCAACTAATAAATAGAACATGTAAAAACTCAGGAAAATGATATTACATATCAAATTGGTAATACATGGCACTATGTACATTGATTATACTTTAATATACAACGGTCTGAAATAATTATCTCTTATAATTAAACGCTATTTAACACAAATATATAGGATGATTTAATACCACAAGTACAGACGCACCATTTACCAAAACTGTATCGCTCGGTCTGAAATTAGGACGGGATGCAGTGTTGCAATTTTCTCAGTTCATGGCTAGTACTAGAGAAGGCTGTGTACCAGCACACAGCACAGCAATTCGTAAAAAGTGCATCGCCCGCATAGGTATCGCTTCGTATTTCATCAAATCATTTGTGCAGCAAATGATGATATTATTAACGTATTGATTTCACTGATCTTGTATTATTATGACGCTTAGTAAACATGCCAATGCATTATTTATTAGTATTGTGACTGTATATACAATTTAACGCGATGAGTTATTTTCGTGTTAACGATAATGTTGTCAATTTGTGAGAACGTTACAGTAAAATTTTTATGGGGAAACCGTGAATACCGAAGCACGAAGGTACGTAAATAGATACAGGTAGACTCCCCCACAACACTCACGAACATACAAATGTTTAATGATATTACAAGTATTGCCTCATCGTAAAAAAATCCATTTCGTTTTCATACCTACACCAACATGAAAATTAAAATTAAGGGATTTCTTGTTATGAATGTAATTACGATTAATAATTTTTAATTACTGTATAGGTATTTGCCTCTCACGTAAAATATCTGTAGTTTCATTGGAACTAACTGAATTTGCTTAAGCACAGAGTTCCCCGTTTAGTGCAGCTTGATTGTAGTAGATGTCATGTACAAAAATATAATGTTCTCAATTATCATATAGGTATAGTATCGGTTACTTAAAGTCATTGTGATTGGTTAGCAATAATTGATAATGATAATAATAGTAATATCTCTATCCCTTGTTCTAATCTAATCATAAGGGATAAACCGGACGTCTGAGACTTGTGTGTGAGAGGGGGCGGCACATTATTATTCAGTTCCCATCGTTCCCATCCTAGGCGCGCACACACCAGTATGGTTGCCAACACAACCCTGTTAACAAGCGTTGGTATACGAGATTTAATTGAAAATTTTCCGGTAGAATGAGGATTCGAACTCACGATCTCTGGGTTGAGCGAACGAGACAACATAAACTTCGAGCCACCGACTCGAGAGTATAATGCTTTTCATAAAAAAATTATAGGAGCAATTTCTTCTCGTAATCTTTAAAATCATTCTTTTTGTTCTGTTTTAGGCAAATTCGTCAGAAAAATAGTAAATTCTTTACTAAATATTCGTTCTCATAATCGTGATATTTGTATCGAGAAAGCAGACAACCAGTTCTGACGGTGATGTAGAATTGATGACGTCTTCTGTTTTTCAAAATGATACATATTGGCATTGCTTGCTGTTTGAGTCCTCTCCTGTGGAGATTTCTCTGGCTTCCCACATTTCTGCACCGAATGGTAGTTAGGATTTCTGCACAGGGTTGAAATAAGTCAAAACTTTTACAAAAAGTTTTTGACTTTCTGTATTAATGCTGAGTTTCATTGAATTAAAGGTGTACTAAATGAATACAATAAACTAGAAATTTGTACGAATTGATGACATTTTTAGATTTTTAAAGACAATACAAGATTTTTTTAAATATACCTACTTACTTACTCGACGAATAAGTGAATTTCATACCTATATTAGATTTTATTCGGACACGCACCCGCCCTTTTATATCAGCAATAGGCAATCCTGACCAGTACCTACTGGTACTCATGATCATGACGATGACATGAGGATGAATTCAACCTCTGTTTGGGATCATTGGGATAACGTGGAGTAAATCAAAACTAATACATCTGAAAAGATGCGTAGTCAATGATTAATACCGCTTCATTTCCGACTGGTTTCAATTAGCACTGAAAAGAATGTGAATTAATTCCCGACTTTCTAAAAATTCATTCAATTTAATTCGTGAATTAATTCACTGAATTAAATCAAGTGAATTAATATTTCTGTATAATTCCTTTCTGGGCGCCGTTACAGATGTCGAATCATAATACTGTCTCGTCTCCCACACAAATTTTAACTTTGTTAATCCATCAGACTGATTAATTAACCTATATGTGGTAGGTAAATAAGTGATGTAACAGCCCACCTGTGATATTCGTAGATGTGTGTTGGTAGAAGACGAAGAGAGACAAGAGGCAATCTAACATCTGACATCCTGGTTGATGATACTGATCGATATCGAAACGCGCAACATACCAAAGCTCGCGCTTAATTAGTCAGCTATTTGTAGAGGTATGTTGTTCTGCTCATTTGCTCTTCTAGTAAGACTCATTGATTGGTATATATCTACTGTTATATGGGAGATGGAGATGGAGAGATATAGTTAATTGGTTAAATAAATCTATTTGGGTAGCTTCGAAGGAAACAAGCGGATAACGTATCCGTATTTGTTATCATAATGTTGGTTATGTTACATTTACGAAGCTGGTTTTATAGCGGAAACTGCGAAAGCATCCTGGTGGCAAACACTTTTTGTTTTTAGAAAACTCAATATTTTGAGATTATTATCAATATCTTGACTTTTTTCTCAATATAATGAGAAAAATCTTAATATTTTGACTTTTTTTATCACATTGCCACTTTGTATCTATATGCCACTATATATCACTAAAAAGGGAATTTTAAGCCCAATCAAATGATCAAAAAAATATACAGGGTTCTATTTAAAATTTCCGACATGGTCACACATCCGGAAAAAAGGAAGTGATTCCAAAATGTTTTTTTCATGGAAAATATTGGCCTTAAAGAATTAAAGAACTATATCTTCGAACCGAAAACTGCCTGAAAAGACAATAAAATGCCGTCTTGTACAATGATTTCGTTGTTACCAGGTATAGTTTAATCTACAGTTTATTCTACTCGTATAGTGTATAGCATAAATCCTGTTTCACGATTGTTGAATGGACTAGACAGATTATATATAAATCACAGCGAATTTTGATAAAAGTGATAAACCTTACATCAGTTTGGTTTATTTCAGTGGTGTTAGATACTAAGTTTTATCAGGTCGGTTGTTCAGAGTTTAGTATCTCTATTGCTTTACACAGAGATCGTGGGTTCGAATCTCCATTCCGCCTGGATTAAGGTTTGTTCGCACGATGGGTTGGCAACTTTCCTGGCGTGAGACCTAGGACAGGAAGAATGTTCTAATGTCTTTGGTGCTAATGTGAGAGATTAATATCGGTTGATGTTTGACAGTCGACTTAATCAATGAGGTTTTCTATAGGTTTCCCTCATTCCGGCACTGAATGGTGTTTAGGGATAATCAATGTAAGTCCTTCCTGAGGTCTCGCCTTGCAGTCTCTGGAATAATATGCCGACTTTTCTCCCACACAAGTCGTAGACTTTCGGCTAATCCTTGTGATTAGAATAGGGGTGGAGATATTATTATTATTATTATTATTATTATTATTATTAAGTGAAGAATTGACAAAAATCTCTTAGTCTTGAGGCAAAAGTCAATATATTGAGAAAAAAGTCAAGATATTGAGAATAATCTCATTATATTGAGAAAAAAGTCAAGATGTCGAAAATAATTTCGTTATATTGAGAAAAAATCAAGATATTGAGAATAATCTCAACATAATTTCTTAAGGGTCCATTCTCTGTAGATTTGACAGGCATGAATGTTGGATCGGATTGAGAGGATGGGTGGCCGATGGGTGGAGACTTATATATTCCAACTATCGAATTATTAAGATTTCGGAGGTGGACGTAAAGGCGAAGTAAAAAGGCACATGGAAATAAAGTTAGCCCTCATTGCAAGGGTACCGGATTTGTCTTATAATTGCAACAAAATTTCTTTTTAATGTTATAAATTATATACCACCGGAAAGATCAAAAGATAAACTAGGTCCCTATAGTAGCAAATTTTTGTTTGATACATGTATTTTAGAGAAAATAATTTTTGAAAATACGCTATTTTAGTACAAGATTGTTTGCCTGGAATTTTAAAAATAAAAAGAAATACCAAAAATTACTACTACAGGGACTTAGCTTAAAGTCTTATCTTTCAATACTTTTTTACTAAAAGTCGCTATCTTTTATAGTTTTTTTGTAATTAGACACGAGACGAACGCCGATTTAGGGCTTATTTCGACCTAGTGAATGGACTCTTAAGATTAAAGAGTATGTTTGAACCAGGGTGCTTTTGTACGAAACCAATAAACCTAAAAATTTCAAATTTTAGATATGGGTTCATAATATGCGATAAGCGTCCCCATTAGGGGATGTAAAAATTCATCATACAGGAGCGAAAATAAGGGTGCGAGAAGGTAGAGAACCTCAGAGGTACATTGAATTTTGACACAACTGGTTTTAAAACATTTTTTCTTATAAGCACCTGGTTGGAAACGGTTTGAAAGTGTTCGTATTCGTATATGTATGTACAAAGTGAACTAATCTCCCACGTTATTTCATTGCGCTATATGTGAATCCACTAATTTTACCTAGTGGAAAATATATGCCAAAACCTTCAGTCACGTTTCATGTACATGAGGCTATGCCGTAAATGCTACAAAATTACTATTTACGACCATGTGATTATACGACTGTTTTGCATGTTGTGTTGGTAACAGTTTCGTTTAATAGGACAGCGAGTAACGAGGAAACGTAGAAGTCGAAGTATGGTCTCTATGACTTCAACTAATGTATGTAATTTTTACGTTTCCCTTACTATGCAGTATGGATTGCAGAATACGTTTGGGTAGAGTTATTTATTGTTGCTTTCATATTCTAATTTCAAAACTGATATAGAGCTTAATTTTTGGTTATACATATAGAGAGTAATTTCGTTTCGGAATATTTGTTATTTATTCGTTTTGCAGAACAAGTTGTAATAGTTTGTTGCAATGCTCAAATTTTTTAAAATTATGAAATTTGTCCGTGTTATACAGAGCCAATTTATAATTTGAAAAAGTAGCACGCGCCCTCGTGCGATAGAAATTTGAACTTAAAATTAACTGAGACGTGTCAAAACTCAAAATATTAACGTTTTCAATATTCATTTCAGATTGTTGACTTTGTGTATATTTGTTGTAACATAATGATTGTCTACATCTTTCTTTATATAAGAATCAAGCCAAAAAGTTAACAAAGAGATAAATTATTAATGAAATTGTCAGATATTATGGTTCAATAAAGTTTTACTTTTACCCAAACCAAGGCACGCAAAGGAATAACCTTATTATTTTTAAGATATGTCGAAAACTATATCGTCTATGTCGAATATGTAAGTCATTGTTGATAAATTATTAATTTCGTTAATAATTTATCTTTTCGTTTACTTTTTGGCTTAATTCCTAAATAAAGAAAGATCTAAACAGTTAAATCGCCGCGGCGATAGCTCAGTCTGTTAGGTGCTGGGTGATAGCCTGTGACTAACAGAATGGGTATATTGCGGCGCGAGTTCGAATCTCGCCAGGGGAGAAATGGCACCTCTCCCAGGGA
This sequence comes from Pogonocherus hispidulus, assembly GCA_963924545.1. Classification (NCBI taxonomy): domain Eukaryota; kingdom Metazoa; phylum Arthropoda; class Insecta; order Coleoptera; family Cerambycidae; genus Pogonocherus; species Pogonocherus hispidulus. The sequence continues at coordinate 77,896,092 of OZ004694.1, forward strand.
ATGGTTGTGTGTCTGCGTTTTTTTCATGTGTACCCTTCCTCTACACAAGCCTTAGGCTTTCAGTAGGGAGGTTGTCCATTTCTATGGTGTGTTTTATGTTTTTTTTTTTTTTAAATAAGCCAATAAATAATATGATTGTCTACTTCTATGAATAGTAATACTTTGGAGTAATCAGGTCCGATTTTCTATTGCGTTTGGTTTTCTATCGCGTATTGGTTTGCGTTTTTGTTCTTTTTACATAGAAATATTTTTACTCCAAAATTTTTATTTCACAATTAAAATTCAGATAGTTGGATTATAAACACAACCCTGTACCTCTTTTTTTTTTTACAAATATTCAATGTTTTACAGGCTGATATTTTTTTTCATATTATACTTTACGAGTTCTGCATCTTGATCAAATAATCTTAATATGTGCTAAGAGACAAAACATTTTTGCTCGAGTTCATTATTTAAAAAAATATTATTGAAACAGTGAAACTTGAAAGAGGTGCTGAAGTACCAAGTATAAAAGTAACACCCAGTATAGCAAATTTAACAAAAACGCTGTCAAGTATCACCCTTACACTGTTTCAGAAGTGTGTAAAATTCCGAGTTAAGATCTCACTTTGTTCAATAATAACTCATTTTGTTCAAAACATATTTAAAAAAATCTAATAAAAAATTGTAACTTCACTACTCCTTAAGGGTCCATTCTCTGTAGATTTGACAGGCATGAATGTTAGGTCGGATTGAGAGGATGGGTGGCCGATGGGTGGAGACTTATATATTCCAACTATCGAATTATTAAGATTTCGGAGGTGCACGTAAAGCCGAAGTAAAAAGGCACATGGAAATAAAGTTACCCCTCATTGCAAGGGTACCGGGTTTGTCTTATAATTGCAACAAAATTTCTTTTTAGTGTTATAATAATAATAATAATAATAATAATAATAAGCAATTTATTTCCAACAGGGTAAGTCCCCAATTATAGGAAATGTATACACAATCAATAATAAATAATAAATACCATATGCTACAATAACATCAACATTAAACTATATAAATTAACAATCAAGCTATGCACTTATATAGTATAATACTATAAGACGCAATATGTATGCAGACAGAAACAAAGGTATAAGAAACAATAAATCACAAATAAATCAGAATGTAACAACCATATTAAGTACAATTACATGTTATCAAGAATAATGCTTTTTATGCGATCTATAGATGAATAGTTGATATCACATTGATTAGATATGTTGTTAAATTTACTACACGCATTATGTATAGGAGCTCGTAGTAATATTTTAGTTCTTGGCGCATCACAATAAAAGGTTTGACCTTGTCTGATACTAATTCGTGATATTAAAAAATTAACTTTAGTAAGGAGAAAATCACAGTCAATACTGTTATGAAGCAACTTATATAAAAAAATAACAATATTGTACATTCTTCTAACCTCTAAGGAGTCTACACTAAATCTATTCAACAATAGCTGATTTTCAATGCCTGTGGGCGGATAAACCCCATTTTCTCTGAACGAAAGATATTTCAAAAACCTACGCTGAACAGATTCAATTCTATCTGCGTAACACTGATAATAGGAAACCAAATTCCCGAACAATACTCAAGCTTACTTCTAACAAGTGTGAAATACAACAATTTTAATGTGTCAACATTCCTAAATTCTTTACAATTTCGTAACACAAAACCCAAAGTCTTATTAGCATTGCGTATTATATAATCAATGTGAGGAGCAAATGTGAATTTAGAATCAAATAAAATGCCTAGATCCTTCATGCAGTCGCATCGAGTAATTTGTATGTTGCCCAAATTATATTCATATTCATATATATCTTTCCTTCTGCTATATGATACTACATTACATTTAGACATATTAAGTTTTAAGTGATTGTTTACACACCAATTATTTATATTATTAACTTGAGTTTGCAAAATACAACAATCGTCAAGGTCGTTCACAGCACTATATATCTTTAAGTCATTCGCAAAAAGAAGCCTACCACAAGAAACAACAGAGGGTAAATCATTTATAAAAAGAAGGAACAAAAGAGGGTCTAAATTTGATCCTTGCGGGACACCAGACGTTACGTCAAATTCAGTTGAACAAAAAGCCTCATGTCTAACGAATTGCTTTCTGTTCAATAAATATGACCCAATAAGTGCAATAATCTTATCCGAGATTCCAACATAATCCAGCTTGCTCAATAGTACATAGTGATCAACCTGGTCAAATGCTTTTTGAAAATCCATATATATATATAACATCCACTTGTTTCTGATGATCAAGATTTTCACAAATATATTGAGACAAACAAGCTAAATTCGACAAACAGGATCGCTTGTTCATGAAGCCATGCTGATAGGGTGCAATTATATTTTTAGTTGCACTATATATGTATTCGTATAAAATGATCTCAAAAAGCTTCGCGAAGTTACAAATAATGGAGATCGCTCTATAGTTAGATATTACAGATAGATGACCACTTTTAGGCACAGGACAAATACGTGTATATTTCCACAATTGTGGAAACGTCGCTGTAGAGAGTGAAAGATTAAATATATATAACAATGTATATATATATATACATTGTTATATTGTTATAAATTATATATCACCGGAAAGATCAAAAGATAAACTAGATCCCTATAGTAGCAAATTTTTGTTAAATACATGTATTTTAGAGAAAATAATTTTTGAAAGTACGCTATTTTAGTACAAGATTGTTTGCCAGGAATTTTAAAAATAAAAAGAAATACCAAAAAGGGACTTAGATTAAAGTCTTATCTTTCAATACTTTTTTACTAAAAGTCGCTATCTTTTATATTTTTTTTATAATTAGACACGAGACGAACGCCGATTTAGGGCTAATTTCGACCTAGTGAATGGACTCTTAAAGCGGCATTTACATTTACGAGTGACTCGTATACGAGTACAACACTCGTATGCGATTTCGTTTGTGTAAATGCGAGCTCGTATATGGTATACTTAGTTTCAAAGTTGAGAGGGATCCGACTAGTGCTACGAGTGCATCAGTTTTTTATTCATTTAAAATGAATAATAAAAACATTCCGTGTTCTTTACTGCCCTTTACTGCCCTGTTCTTACATTTGTGTAACTAATGGATGAAATGCCCTAAAACTACATATGCATACGATGTCTATAACCCAGTGTATAATGTATGAAAAACTAATCATAGAAACCTGTAAAAGCGAACGGTCAATTTCGTAGAAACTCATTGGTGGTTATTTAGCGGAAACCTCAAGTAGACCACTTGTAAGCCATCCTGTCTGATGAAGTCCAGATGTAAAGCCAAGATTACCGCATTCATTTCTTTCCATGGAAACATAATGCAAGTTGCAAGCGACTCCTCCGATTATACAAACAAGATTTATTATTTTTAAAGCAAGCGAGAAGCCGTGAAGTATAAAATCCAATTTAGTTGCGGCAACTTTTAACAAAAATTGCCCTTAAAAAGCTTTTAAGGTGGCTCCTGTTTGTTAATTTAAATACATTTTTAACTTTTGTAGCGCGTAGCTTTACGTTTTAGTTAAATTTAACATTCCGCATTACTTGGATGATGCAAAAAGTGAGATGATGTACAGTGGGAGTAGCTTTTGACCTAGAAAGATAGTCAGAAAAGCGCAATGTCGCGTAAATATAAAATAAAACACTCCGGTTTTATTTTTATATGGGTATAGTACTTTTTCTGGCAAACAACCTGCTTATCTGGTTGTATAAGTATTGTCAGAAACATTTAAATAAATTGGAAAAAGTAAAATAAAAATGAAATCGTAAACGCAGGCTAGTGTTCCTGTAATCCTTACCGTTCTAGAACGGTAAGTACATAATTGTCAAAATAGACATTTTCAACATCGCATCGATTTAGAATGGGTTTTCTAGAATTCAGTTTAAAATCTAATTGAATTAAAAGAAAGATGTATTTTTAAATCTATCTATTGATGTTGAATTAAATGTGCAGTTTGTACAATTACTTACTGAAATTGGAACATGTCTTTCTTAGTAAACACACTGGCTTTTTTTGATCGATAACCCACATTTTCCGTTTGAGGTAACCAATTAATGTCACAAATTTCGAAATGTCAAGCGAGTCATGTACAAAAATTGTACTTTTTAATATTGAATACTCTGCCCAGAAGCTTCCTTGAGCTTTTAATTTTTCATCCCTTTGGACAAAGTACGCCACCATAACTTTCTCGCTAATATGTTGGTTTTCTGACTCACACCATTTCTTGAAAATCTTTTATGTATTTGCACAACGCTTCCTTGATTTCTCGGAAATTAATGGGAAACATCCAACACCCCACGCTTCTTCTAAGTCTGCATCTAAGGACGAGTCGTTCATTTTACACTTTGCTTTTTTAAATTCTCGCAAATGTAACAACGCGTCGTAAAATTTGACAACTACCAATTGCTGATAAATAAACCATGGCTACCAGTTCCAGAATTGTCAATTTTGTCAATTAAGAAAGCCGTGACTGAACAATAAACATCAATAGATTTCAAAAAACCAGCTTCGCAAATTTATTCAGAAACGTCATTTTTGACATTACATAGAAAATTAACTACGTATGTATAACTTCGTTTTAATTTATTGCGATCGTGCAAAAAATAGTATAAGCATCACGAACGTTAAGGGTTATACCGTTCTCAGGCAAAATTGGAAACCAAACATTGTCTCCGAACGGTAAAATACCCTTACCGTTCTTAATACTTAATATACTATAGAGCAACCATTATTTTTTCCAGGAAAAATAAACCTATAAAATTTCAGTAGGTTAAATATATCCCATCTGTCTCATTTTGAAAAATACGTCACTATTACTTTTTCACACGTATTCAAGGATATCTTGTATGTATAAAATATCCTGTTTTGATTTGTATAACACTCTGTATTACTTATAAAATAATATTTACTTATAAAGTATATCTTATTTCATTTTAATTATAGAATTTAAACCAAACAGGCGTTACGGAAAATATTGCGTAAGGCTTGTTACATTACTCCATTGTATTTATTTAGAACTTACCGCCTGTGGAGTAAAGACCGTGTCCAGGCAGGCCAGATATATCCAATTACCATTGTTTCCCGTAATTCTTTTGTTTATTCTCTTTTGTGCTTTGGTAACAGTGATATTATTGACATGCGATATCTGCATCAAAATGTTTTTTTATGTGTAAAACACACATGGTTATTTTATTAAAATGTTGTAAATATTAATAGCAAAAACAAGGGATAAGTGGCACTAATTGCTGTTTGAGTGGTAATAAGGCTGAAATGTTTGTATTTGGTAAATATTTAGGATTTCAGTGTGTTGAATGATCGGTAGCTGGTTGGTTACCTGAAGCGAGGGTTGCATGCTAGCAGGGAATTGTTAATGAACATGAAATTGTCGACCTTGCTTTAAAAATGTGTTTCATTACCAGGAATTTGCATTATTTTAAAAAATCAATATACAGGGTGTTCCACATAAAAGTCTTCAGCCTCGTATCTCGGCAACGGAAAGATATATTTTGATTTTGGAGAAAAGAGATGATAAAGCTCATCTATGGCTTCGTCACGGAGTTCAACTTGATTTTTTTTCAGAGCAAATTGTAGATGGCGCTGAAGTCGAAAGAAATTTTTCGTTGGCAGGAACTTTGTAACAAGGTTTATCCGATACTTTGTTCAATTCTAAACAATTTTTGCCAAATGACTATTTTTCAAAAACTTAATAGTTTCAGAGATATCGGGCTCTTCATTTGGTGAGGCCCAAACTCAAGCATATTTTAGAGTCTCGAATTATTATCCAACTTCTCCTTTGGTACACGTAATCTCCATCTCATATAGACTACTCAGTATAAAAATCATTGACTTGAAATGGGCCCCAGGGGGTCAAAAACATATAGCACCCAAAACAAACAATCCCCAACTTCTCCTTTGGCACACGTATAATACCCATCTCATATAGACTACTCACTAGACTACTATAAAAATCATTGACTTGAAATGGATATTTAATAACTCTTTTTAAGGAACAGTGAAATAATATGTATTTAATTTTGTTTCCTTCTAATCAAAACCTACTGTGATGAAGTTGCGTTATACCTTCAGGATTTATTTTAGGACAAACGTACAAATAATTATGAATTATTTATTATATAAAATGAATTAGGTATTTAAAAAACCTTTGCCATATTTTACAGAAATACATATTATTTCACTATTTCTTAAAAATAGCTATTAAATTGCCTTGGATTATTATTGTTTCATTGTATACGGTAATAATTCGAAACTCTAACATACGCTTGAGTTTGGGCCTCACCAAGTGAAGAGCCCGATATCTCTGAAACTATTAAGTTTTTGAAAAATAGTCATTTAACAAAAATTGTTTAGAATTAAACAAAGTATCGGATAAACCTTGTTCCAAAGTTCCTGCCAACGAAAAATTTCTTTCGACTTCAGCGCCATCTCCAATTTGCTCTGAAAAAAATCAAGTTGAACTTCGTGACGGAGTCATAGATGAGCTCTATCATATGTTTTTTTTCAAAATCAAAATATATCTTTCCGTTGCCGAGATACGAGGCTGAGGACTTTTATGTGGAACACCCGGTATACACTGAGGGATAGTTTGTGAAGCCATAGTTTTTTGAAATTATTAATTATTTGTTTTTGCATATAATATTTTTATGGATAAATAATTACTTTTCAAAATTTCATTGTAAATTGAGGTTGTCCCGCACTCAGACAAATTTGGCTATACGGCCGTTACGAAACACAATTTAGACAAGTTTTATTGAAATCAAAATATCAATTGCATATGTGAAGACTCACACATCTTATCTATAAAATGCAATATTCCAAATTGATAAGGACGTGCTTTTATCCACCTTCTTGTAACAACGCTCTTGTGGTTATAAGAGGACTTCTGGGAGATGTATTTTTATAATATGCAAGTTTAGCAGCGAGTCGTGGTTTACGCTATCGTAGTTGCAAGCTCCTGAAAGTTGCGCCGTTAAAATATTTATATCTGAACACTGGAGTGCGGTCTAAAATAAGATGCAGTCGTTTTTTTCCAAAAAGTAAAACGAGACTTAAGTTGCTGCTTCTAATGTGCTTGCTACAGAATTGCCAATTTGCTCTTGTATTGCAGAGTGTAGGTAGATTATCTACTTTATTCGCATTAAATACAGTGGAAACTTTGTTTTCCTTTAACTTCCGGTGCCTTTTCTTTAATATATAATTGGAGTTGCAATTAAGTTAAGAAATGTTATCATCGAGTTTGAAATGTCGATGATACAGCTGGATAAAGGACCCTTCTCCTAAAATCGACTTTTTCAATCAATCACTGCATGTCTTCTTAAACTAACGATATATCTAAATTTATAAAAATTATTTTTATTTTTAGAGGACTTTACATTGTGTTAAGTGGCTATTTATAGTGTGCAAATATATAATATTTAAATGTAGATATTGCTCGATATTGAACAGATTATTACATTGTAATTTATAGAAAATCAAATTTTATCAGAAATGGGATAAATTGTTTATTGTTTTAAATATAAAAATTGCTCATATGCCCTGTAATAATTATTGTAGAAAACGCATATAAAACTTTTCACTGAGTTTCAGCAACGTTTGCATATTCTGTATGTTGTATCTCTTAAATATCGATACATATAGTTACACCTTACCAGAAATAAAAAAAAATTGATAAAAAAAAACAGTTTTGGAAGGAGTCAAAAGTTAACTCTAATTTAAAATCTGTAGCAGAAATGTTGAAATTGTAATTATATTCTGACTGAAATAACGAACAGCTATTTCATTTTTGAGTATAAAAGATACTAAAAGGTACTTACTTGTTTAAATAAATTACTGGAGTAGACAACTGGTCGGGTTATCAAAAAAAAAAAAGACAAAAACATTTGACTGAGTTAATTAACATTAATTTATTGATATAGATACTTATATATTTTGAAATAAATAACCACCTCTGTTGTCACCTTAGAACGTCTAGCACAGGATTTCCAACATCATTCCGATTATCAATAGCTCATAATAGGTACATATTATTTGCATATTGTTGGATACAACACTACACAAAAACAATATAAAATTATTAAATACATAATACGTCTATACCTCAGATTAACCATGTAAAAGATAAGTAACAGCAATACCAAAAGCATTAATATGCCTGTCCATCTAATAAACAACAATTTACGAAAGGGGGGAGTGTTTATTTAACTGTTTGTAAATAGCTACCAGTGGCGGCCAGTATTTCTCAAAATAAGAGGGTTTATTAATGTTTTTAAAGGTGTTTCTAACAACGTAAAGTACCTATTGACTGACGATTTAAAAAAAAACACCTAACATCTACAAAAACTAATGTGTAGTTTACACATAGTTTTAAATATATAACATAATACGGAATACATACTTTACTTTATTTAGCTATTTTCCTACAATTCAGAAAAAAACTAATAAAAAAGTAAGAAAATAAACGTCTGCACCGAAGAGTCTGAGTTTTTTTTAAATATAGATACATAAATATCATAGAACTATAGAACACAATACAATCTTCTGACAGTGAAGTTTTCGAAATGTTAGTGCTATTTTAACTTAAAGTGTGTACTATGTTTTATGATATTTATACATTTTATCCGTATGAGAACTGATTAGTCAAATTAAAAAAAAAAAACTAACGGATCTTTTAGCGAGGAGTACGTACTGTTTACTCAAAATGTTATTATTTTGTTCAGAACTGTGGCCAAATACCCAAGCGATATAATATAAAGATATTCATAATACCTACTTTATACCTACTAATAACCTGGAAGTGAGAGTAAGAAATTGGGTGAAATAAGAAAATACATTTTTTTCGGTTCGGAATTCACTTCCCATTCTAAATCAAAACTACATCTAATACTCTTATCTATATTTTAAATTATTCGGGTTTTTTTTTTCAAAGAGGGGTAAAAACATTTGAATTTTCCTTATTTCATTATTAACCTTCACAAGACATAAAATTATCGGAAAAAAAACGATAAAAATTTCATCGTCTCTAAATAATTTTATGAGGATCAGAAACTATTATCAAAGTCTTCATATATTGTAATATGTAGACTTTGCTATTATCCATAGAAAATATACAATATAAAACTTCACCCTTCATATTACCCATGAATATTATACGTAAGTTAAATTCCTAACGAATGATACGTCTATGGTCAGCATTGTTTACTTACCGGTGGAACAATCTCCCATCACCTTTTTGCCCGATTTATGGAAAACTATGCATTTAATACTCATTTCACTGTCCACAAAGGTTTTCCACAAACTAAAAATCTATAACACAGCCTAGATTATTCACTGATAACCACTTATATCACATAAAATATTTAAAAAAATTTACGTTCACAAAACTTCAAAACAAATATGAAGTGACGAGTCGTTGTGTCGTGCATTTTCGGCATATCTCGGTCCGTCAAAAACTGTAACGAACCAATGGCATGCAGTGGGATTTGTTTATTTGATTATATTTCATTTCGTGGACATTTTTCCCTCGCTGTTATTTATCTTTTATATGGTTAATCTGAGGTCTATACAATCAGTTCGTTACACACCGAGAGAAAAAACAGTTTAAATAACTTAAATAACGTTAGCGTAACAGTTTTCCATGGTCACATATGGCGAATGAAAACTACGTGTTAATTTAACAATTTAAAAATGTCAACTATTTTCTGTTATGTAATGTAGGTGAAATATTGCTTCACAAATTATTTGCTTCTTTAATTCGAAGGCATACTATCTTCATTCAACACGAAATATATAGTTGATGAAAACAATTATCATATTGAGAACATTGCGATCAATTTCTAGTGATCTAGTAATGAAGCGGCGCCAACTAGATTCTTACCTTTAAAAATTTCGATTATGTTGGATACCTCAATCTTCCCCCAATGGATGATTTCCTGGTCCATGATAAAAAGAATGACGCATTAACAATCACTCTTTGGCGTCGCAGTTAGCACCACAAAACAGATAAAGTTGACACTGGCTAGTCTCTGTATGCAAAATAACCCTCTATAATCTGTGATGTAAAATAGTCTATCGCGATGCTCATAACATGTCAAAAACTTCTTCGTTAACTTTCTTGTGTCATCGTGGATTGTTCATTCAATCCTAGTTTTTGAACTAAAAAGCTTCCTGCTTGAATCTACATTTCGCGCTGTTAAATTCAAATAATTTAGGTTTAAAGCATACTGAAAATCGTAACCATTTCATGGTGTTAGGTTATCTCCAGTGTAATATTGGCCACTTCACTCCATTGGTTAAAATTTGAGTTACAGTTAGTTTTAACTTAACAACAAAAAAATTAGAACAACAATAATAGTTTACAGAATTAAAACAGTTGAAATATTTATTTAAACATAAAAAGAATTGTTAGAAATAAGGAGGAAAATGTCTGTTCAATGGGTTATGCATAGTAAATATAATATGTAAAAACTAATATAATTAATAATTTAAAAAACTATATTTATTAGCGGTTTTAAGCAACGCCTTTCTCTCAGTGTACCATTTGTATTAAAATTTTATATTGTTTTATATTTATAAGGTAAGTTTCTCCTCTGTTTTCTGCCATCTCTTAAAAATTCAGTTTGATACGAAAAGCAAATAGCTCGGTAAACGGCTCGGCAAACGGCTTGCCAAAATCGAGAGACCGTAGAATCTAGTGTTGATGTATGGCCCATTTGTCACTGAATACTCTGTATACCAATTAGAAATTGTATCTTAAAATATTACTATCACAAATTCGGTTTAGCAGAATACGCTGAGGTGCGTGAATGGTGATGAAACGGCCGAATTTTCGTGTAGGTTTTTGTCCCTATGGGGGAAGGAAAATTACTTATTATTGCATGGCTTTTACTACAGGATCTTGATATGTGTAGACCGCAATAAGGTTATCAGATTCATTAAAAAGGCTGTACCCTTTCATGTAAAATTTAACTAGGTGTGAGCCATAATAAAACATGGTAGCAGTGGGGGACTAATTTTCGATTTAGTCACTTTTGAATCTAGCCTAATGTTGATAAAACCCGAAAAATAAAAGAACCTTTATATTTTTTCAAATTGTAATTTTAAATCAATAAACAATATTAACTAAACTGTAATATAAATCTATATTATGTAAATGCTTGTCAATTTAGATGAGTATATAAGAAGATTATATTAAACATCAGTATATGTTTCTGTATAACAATGAGTTATAATCTGGAAAATTATGTTAATTTTAGTCAATACTATACAACAGTTTACATTATAATGTTATAGAGACGTCAGATATATTCTGTTTCGGTAATGCATAATTATACTATAACTAAATGTGGTGAAAAGCACTTCTGTAAATAGATGTTGTATATAGCGCTCGATGAATTGTATAACAGAATCAACAGAATAAGCTCCCCTGGAAATATAAATGCCAAGAGTCAGTTTGTTTCTGTCTAAACGAATACGCAGCGCTGCATTATTGTGCTGCATACCGGCTCATTTGGCGTAAGTATTCCGAGGCCTCATAATTTTTATAACAATAAATTGTTGGCCGTTTTAAAACCCATGAAACAAATTTGAATGATAATGGATATGTCAGAGGTCGAAGCTAACCATTACATATTTATTAGTGTTGTAATTGGTTCTCAGTCTATGGTATACATATAATAAGTATTATTCAATATAGATATACAGAGTAGGTACGGAGCTCGAAGAAAGGATACAGAATTTTACAGGAACACATAATAAAGAAGCTATGTGAACTGTGAATATTGGCACGAAAATGCTTCGTCTTCGAATAATTTAAAAAATATACAGTTGCTATAGCTGAAACAGCTGATTCGATTCTCAGAAGGATTCATGATAAGAAAAAACGGATGGTCTTGTAAGAGGTTCCTTTTTAATGATATTACGTGTAGTAGTACGAAAAAGTAGAAATAATAATTATTGTTTGGTTTTACCACACTCTACAGAATATTCTGTAAACTTTGATAGTACCAGTACCACACAATTATTACTGTATCGATTACTTTTTACGGAAGGAACAAAATAATCCTTGAATCCAATGAGCCCTCTATTCTCATACGGACTAGTATAATACATCTTCGACTTTCATTTTAAAGTTTTTGTAGAGAAATAAAGGCAAAAACGTTACAGTGATGGTAATCACAGTATGGTGACAGTGATGCTAATCATCACTAGCTGAATCTGTTAAAGCTGAAGCTAAGGTATCAAAATACCAAAGGCAAATGTAAATTGTAAATTTTAACTGTAAAAAAAATAACTAAACTTAAGATTTATTATCAAATTTGTAAATTAAAAAAGAAAACATATTCTCGCTGGTTGTAAACAACTGCTGCCGAAAAATAATGTTAAATAGTGGCCATTATCGCGTTCACAAATTGATGCTCCCCAGGCAACACACTTCCATCTAATTAACGTTAATAATTCGTCTAGACGAGACGTCTACCGACGATCTATTGTACACTGTATATCGACGACTAAATGTCCCCCAGATAAACGTATATATTTCATATAACATAGAGCATAAATAGATGTTCTTGTTCAACATCTTTTTGATAGCAGTTGTATACGTCTAATAGATGTCCTTATTCAACGTCTTTGCGATAGCTTTTGCGTACGTCTAATACATATCGTTATTCAACGTATTTCTGATAGCTATTTTATACGTCTAACAGATGTCTTTATTTAACGTCTTTCTGGTAGCTACTGTATAGGTGTAATAGATGTCCTTATTCAACGGCATTCTGATAACTATTGTATACATCTAATAGATATCCTTATTTAACGTCTTCGTTATACCTACTGTATACGTTTATTCGTGATACTTACATGCTATTGGTACTGAATGGTACCCTTTGATCCTCATATTGATCTACCTACTAACTAACCACAGTTTAACCTACCTACCTATACATAATGTAACCCAAGTGTATTAATTATAATTTAGATATTTAATGAAAATGAATGCATTAGAATATGTTCAGGTATAATATACTTACTATATATTACCATGCATATATAATTTTAACGTTCACGAACGAATACTATAATAGTTACAGTAAAATGTATACCTCATTATACTTACTTACTTAATAACGAAAACAGCTTTTCACTAGTTGAACTTCCTAGGGTACTAAATAGCTATAAAATTTCTTTTAATCTAGTAGGACATCACCACTAACCACTAACGTCTGCAAATTGCAAATGGCCGAAATGAAATGGCGAATTCGAATTGGCGTATGGCGTTGCATTTTACAGGTTGCACAACATGCGGTAAATGACCAGCACTGAGCACTGTAAGTAGGTACACCGAGAGAACTGCGGCTGCGCACTCGTTGCCTAAGTCGTTGCCGTTGTGGTTTACGGTGTAGGAAAAAGTAGTTCTGGATATTAAATAATGCATTTTATTATTTTCTTTAAAAAATATATTATTTAGAGATTATTCAAATTATTTGTTGATCAAAATGTATCTACTACTGTTTGTCTTTCCCGGTATATGGAAACGAAATTTATCCAGAAATTAAAAATTTTCCGAAAATTTTTAAAATTTAAAATTTTTTGTTAAATCTGAAATTGGTGTCAAACGATAGCTTATGAAAAGTTAAGATAGGAATGTGCAAACCGTTTTGCTTGATCTCAAACCGTTTGAATTTTACAGGGTGTCAAAGTTGCAAAATATCAATATTCACCTGTCAATATCTCAAAAACAGTTTGAAGATAGGTATAGGACATCCTACATGAAATGTGTTTAGAATTTTACGTAGAATCCAGAAATGAAATAATATATAGGGTGTAATGTCTGTAACTTATTTGTGGTGTATTTTGACGATTCATAGTTGGTTTCTTTTGGGATTACACCACCTGTAAAATAACAAAAAGCAGAAAACCAGAAGTATACAAATTAATTATTCAAAGTGTAGTAACAAGGCAAACTTCTAAAGTTTGCCCCAAAAAACCACTGTATTAACGTGTGATAAAATAATATTTGATATATTGACCAAATTTTATCAGTGGTTTTTCAGTTTTATACAAAATTTTATAATATTACATGTCATATTCTAAAATATGTCCAAATAAAATAGTTATAATAAAAAATTAAAAGAAATTAAACACTTAACTAGCTTTCGTCTAGACGTTTCGAGTTGATCCTCAACTCTTCTTCTGTAGACTATTTTTATGTTGAGAACTCTTTATATGAACGAGAAGTAGTTCTTGTCAGATTATATAGGGTGTTATAATTAAAATAACCAAGTTGATGGCGTCTTCCGGTATAACCGGAAGTGGTACGTAGACGTCATTTTTATATTTGGGGAGGACATATCCGAAAACCTGATATACCAAATTTTCAAAATTCAAATCGAAGTAGTCTCTGAAATATTCTAATGGGCGCTCACCGTAAGACACCCTGTATAAATAGACGTCTCTTAGTAGAAGATAATTAGATAAAATGAAATAACAGACATCTATATTTAAACAATTATTTTGTTAGTCGTACAAAAAAGGGTCTATAATATGCCGTCTATACATTAGATTTTAATTGTCGTTTATAGGTATACATATAAATAGACGTCTCTCAGTAGACGAAAATTAGATGCAAGGAAATAACAGACATCTATTTAAAATTAATTTTTTTAGTGGTACAAAAAGGTTCTAAAACATGCCGTCTATATTACATTAGATTTAGATGGTCGGTTATACACATATAAATAGACGTCTCTCAGTACACGAAAATTAGATACAATGAAGTAACAGACATCTATTTAACATTTATTTTGTTAGTATTACAAAAATGGGCTAAAACATGCCGTCTATATTACATTGGATTTCGATGGTAGTTTAAATACATATAAATAGACGTCCCTCAGTAGACAAAAATTAGATATAATGAAGTAAGGAGACATCTATTTAACATTTTTTTTGTTAGTGTTACAAAAAGGGTCTATAACAAACCGTGTTTATTACATTAGATTTCGATGATCGCTTATATACATATAAATAGACGTCTCTCACTAGACAAAAATTAGATGTAATGTAGTAAGAGACATCTATTTAACATTTTTTTTGTGAGTGGTAAAAAAAGGGTCTATGAGAAGCCGTCTATATTACATTAGATTTCGATAATCGCTTATATACATATAAATAGACGTCTCTCACTAGACGAAAATTAGATACAATGAAGTAATAGACATCTATTTTACATTTATTTTGTTAAGTGGTACAAAAAGGATCTATAAAGTGCGTCTATATTACATAACATTTTAGACGTAGATGGTAATTAGACGAGATATACGGAAATATCTATATTTCTATTAGACGATGTCGTGTTGCCTGGGTCTTTTTAAAACATCTTCGCACCACCTAAAACATCACCTTAAGTAGCGTCTCTTCAGATATTCTCTCTGTTTCTCGCCGACTATTGTCTTTGAGCTGATTTAGTCTTTAAGGCCTCTTTCTTTAAGATAACCCCAAAGAAAAAAGTCAAGGGCGGAGAGATCTGGAGATCTCAGGGGCCAATTCAAACTTTTATTTCGTCGAAATTGTCGCTGAGTGGAAATAAAACTGCTTTCATTTTCAAAGTAAAGTCAAACAATTCTGGTTCGCTCAGAAAGTGAATACCACTTCATTTTTAAAAATTCTTTTAACGAGTTTTTAGCTTACCTAATCTAAAACAAAAAACGAAAAAGATGGATATAAACCACAAATATAATATTTCAATATAAAATAGGGAACCTTCTTTTGCGTCACCCTGTATGTTGAATCTAAAATATATCCTTTCATAGAACTGTTGAAAATGTTCAACTTAAAATACAATGTTAAAATTGTTCAGCAGTATTTTAATAGAAAAATTTACTCGTCTTTAGTGATTAAAAAAATTGGATAGTGACGCTGAGTAGATATTACATTATAATTATTACAATCTATAAATCTGTTGAGGCTCAAATATGCAATGTATTTCTCTAATTTCTCTAACGAATCAAATGTATCTACCTCTCAATCAGCAACACAAATTTTCAAACTTAATTTATTCCAAAACCGTACATTTTATCGGAATAAAAGAAATTGTTTTTTTTTGTGTATTCCAATCTATTCTTTCCAGTAGAGCAATCAATTCAATGTAAAGATTGCATATACATTTTGTTGGAAAATAATAGTCTAACTCTTCCTATATCTACGCTCTTGTGAATAAAAAAATGTTGAAATATGCGACTGTTGGAAAAACAAACCTAGCTATCTTACTAACTTTTGTTTGAATTTAATAAAACGTTACAAAGCTAATAAAGTAAAACAGTTTTCAAGTTGTATCTACTTTTATCTAATACTCTACTTTAGTTTAGATACTACATTCACTTTTATGTTGTACTATCACTATTTTTTCTAGATTTGTATTCACATTTAGTATTATTTTATTTTCAAATATTTTATTTTTTATTACCGAAATATTGCCATATAAGAATTCAGAAATTGATACATATGTTATCAATAATTCTCTTTACAGAACGATAAAATGGATTTTTAAACATGGGTATCTCTTATAGTAAAAGATTTGAATTATCATAGTAATCCACTGGCAGAAATCCATTTTCCAGCCGATCGTGACAGAAATTTGTCAAGCCAATATACGTATCGCTGCTGTTCAATATAAAACCCGTCGCACGCTAAAAAAATTCCATCAGTATAAATTTAAATAAGAACGCGGCATTTTGCCTCTTCTTCCGACCCTCATAACACCCCTTTTTGACAGCTCCATCGGGAACGAATGCATACAAAATTACTCCATTTACCGGCCATATTTCACTGTTATGGGGCTTTTTATTTTAAAACACTCACGGAAAAAATTGATTATCTTTACATAGAGATCATCAATCAGCATGTTTTATTCAGTTTTTTAACATTTTATCGCCTGTATGGGAGTTTTCAAATAGTTTTCTTCAGGAACACTTTAGGGGTACATATTATTTGAAAGGCTGGAAAAAATTAAATTGTTATTAGTCTTGGCGTTCTTAATGAAACACATACTTGAATATGTCCATAAGATTTTTTTGTCGTAAGTTGTTTTTTTTTTATTTTTTTTATTTTTTTTTTATTAAGATTCTTTGTTGGAGAATCTTATTTCTATTAAAACTGGTCTAATGACCAACTATTAATTTTCTTCTAATAATCTTACAGACTAAACATTTCGTCGTAAGTTGTGGAATAATATTTTCCCACAAATGACTTCTACGACTGGTTCATTCAACACGCACCACATTTTACGTACACAATTTTACGTAATTCAACGAAAATTGACATAAGAACTAAGAAAAAAAATTTAGTTTCATGTGAATTTTTCTAACAATGAGAAACAGTCAATTAATAACAAAGAAGATTTCTTGCTTTGAACATAATTATTGCGTAATAATTTCAGTAAGTTACTGTTAGATGACACTATAGTGAAAAAGTAACTAAATTATGTAGAGATATTTTGTGTTAGGGTATTACCTACTGTTGGGCATTATTTTAAGGACAGTAAAAACGTAGGTATTGGGAACTGGCCTAATTATTCTTTGGCAATTACAAATTTAATAATGGGACATTAACTGTTTCATATAAGCCTATCCAATTTGTGTCGTGCCATAAAAATCCTTAATTTATTAAATTGCAGTCGATCAGTATGGTTTTTGATTAATATGTTATAGTTTGTTTGGCCAATTGTATTTCAGTGTGACATCTTCGGTAGTCTAAGTTCACACTGAATACGTTTAATTCATCTCTTGAGTACTTCATCGACTAGGGGGTGCAAACGCGCCCTTGAAGATTTTAATTTCTTTATATTTTCCTGGGAATTTTTTTGAAATAATCTAAAAGTAGACGCTAAACTTCTTCGCTAAAGCGCTTCATTACCATTAACATTAAATAATATCATGCAAAATATGTATTTAAATAAATTATTGTACTTTTAATTTTACTTCTAATTTTAGTATGGGTATGAATGTGGGGTTAATTTTGAGATTGAATTAACATTTTACAGTAATAAATATTGCGTGCGTTATAACAAAAATAATGCATAGGTGTAAACCGAAAATAAGACAGCAACCGCTGACAGAAAAATTACAAGACGTTCAACGTAATCTGCTAAGAGCCTTATTGGTTTTTATTCAGATATTCTGAGATTTGGTTTGTTTCAGACGACGTTAGAGATCGTGCTCCCTGAATCTTCAAATATTTAAGTGAAAACCGACGATTCTCAACCTCTCA
This sequence comes from Pogonocherus hispidulus, assembly GCA_963924545.1. NCBI lineage: Eukaryota > Metazoa > Arthropoda > Insecta > Coleoptera > Cerambycidae > Pogonocherus > Pogonocherus hispidulus. Next base: position 77,914,412 of record OZ004694.1, read on the forward strand.
ACGAGTTTATTCGTTGCGCGTTTTGTTACTTCTACAGGGTTATTCAGAACTTATCTCTAAAACTTTGAGGATATGTGCTTCCTTAAATAAGAAATCGATATCACTAAAAAAATTTATAATAAAAGTCTTAGGATTTCCCGTAAACAATGTTTAAAGTTATACCATTATAAAGGACTACGTAGATGGGCAACTGTACTTCAACGACATTTGATATTCCACATTCCTAAGACTGTGGCAAAAAAAGTAAACACGTTTTTGTACCTGCAACGCCTGGTTCAGACCGAGCGAATAGAGTTGCAGTGGGGATAATATCTCTATTGTCTATTCAGTCATCCTGTGTCCTCTCTCAGTGCCGGTGTTTTATTTATCGTAGGAGTGTTAAACTGTAAAATTTTCAAAATGGCTCATGTGTACAGTAATGCTGAGTTAATGGACTGTCACCAGTGGATTATCAATTACGAGTTAGGTTTTGTGAGTGGTTGTTGCAGCAAAATGCTGAAAATCCCCAATTTACTTAATAATTTGCGTTTACAAGATCAACAACCAGGAGGAACATTCGCTTTAGTGCCGCAAAATTGTGTATAATAATACGTGCGTGCCCAAAAGTGTGTAGAAGTCGAGGGACAAACAACTTTTGTAACAAGGTATGTGCAAATTTTTTATAAATTTCATGTTTCTAATACCTAGTAATCAGGTAGGGCAATTCTTCAAAATTAGTGTAACAAAATTTTATTCATTTTAAAGACACGTCACTTTGGTCACATCTATCTATCTTTAAGTTTATTTTAAAGTAAAAACGCTGCAAAACTTTTTTGCGCCAGGTGTCGGTATACTCTCAGAACTTCCGAAGTTTTTTTCGTGCTAGTCAGTTTGCATTGTCAGTCCCAAGGTCACTCCATTACAGTGGACCAGTATCCAGCGGCGTGCAATGAAAAATTTTTAAATAGTTTTCAGATCCCGCCAAAAAATTGTTTTTTTGCACTACCACATTTGTACATGTATGTTGAACATCCCCAAATTTTATTATGGATAAGTTCTGAATAACACTGTATATAGTGTTAGAATCGTCCGTCGACTCCATTCCGTACAGCGTAATCTGAAAGTTTTAGTACTTATGACCGGTCTATAAATTTTGTTAATCTCGAGGAAGGTAAAATACATCTCACTTATCTTTACCAAGAGGAACATTTTCGTTCATTAATAATCCAACTGTCCCCACACACTGTTCATTTTCGTTTGTTGTTGATTTATTTCCTTTGTAATTTTCCGTGGCCATCAGCTTTAATCGTGTTTTTGTTCACTTATTCTCGAAAAAAGATTAAGCCGATGCGATGTTAAGACATTCGCTGAGAGTTCTGAACATCCGAATAAATATTTCACTTCAATTATGAGATAAAGATTGGCGTAGACCCAACAAGAAAACGGCCCTAAACGTCGAAGATAACGATCTTATTCTCCGGGGGACTTCATCTGTTATAGTCCTCATTTCTTGTTATATAGGCGATATCTGGGTCCCATTTTTTGGATCCTTTGAATTATATGGACCATAAAAAATTGTGTTTAAAAGCTGATGTAACACCAAAATCGTTTCAATAAACCAGAAACTTTCGGATATAAAATGTACAAAATGTTAAGAGGCTGTTGCAAATTGGTGCGTAACCATTACTGTGTGACCATAAAATTTGAAGGATATTCAACAAAACTCCTGAGATGTTGAAATGTTAAGGCGTGTGTATATAGTTTTAAATTAAGTTAGTTAATTATAAATAAATTATTTTTTATTAATATAACATATATTGTTTATTGCCTATATTGTAAATGTTTACAAGTTATTAAGAACTAATCATAAACGCATAAGAAGAAAGTTTTATATTTATGGCATGGATGATGTAATGAAGTTAATTGTAATTACATTGATTGAATTTCGAATGTGCAATCAGAGAGCGCATAAGAATATATATAAAAAATGTTTATTAGTTTTAAATGTCAAAAGTTAATAATTTTCGATTGGCCTGCAAAATTAAAAAACCTAACTTCTATAACATACTGTTTTATTCAATTTTGAACCTAAGTACCGAAGTTTTTAATATATTAATGGCTGTATTACAGTTAGAGATATTTATATAATGTACGGACGAGGGTATATAAAGTATAATCTGTAGAGGATTAGCAAGATTGTTTGCATTTTAGAAGGACTTTGCATTTGAAGGTCACATGTGCATTGATAGATGTCTCACGAGATGTCTCTCTTTGTTCTCCCTTTGTTTATACAAAGGTTCTTCATATCCTTCAGCAATTGACGTGGATCTCCAACCGTTAGATGTCCAAGTCTTGAAATGTCACCTTACGCACCTGTTTAAAGCGTTGCCGATGATCTTCCAAAGCTACTTCGTACAATGTATTTAATTGTGTTTGGTAGTACCTACCAGAAACAAAGCAACGATGTGCAATCCTATTCCATCAGTATATATGAAGTAGTTTTCACAAATACCTAATGTCTAACCTATAACGAAATTGATATGGGAACAAAATACGTAAATATTTTTACGTTGTTATATTTTTTCCGTGATCACATTACCTATCATTTGCCTGGCATGGGCGATTTCGCTAGAAAAAAATTAAATAGTTTCTACTGTACTGTACACACAGTATAGAACGCACTGTATATTTGTAATGCGTAAAATATTTTAATATCCACGTTTATATTTGCACATGAAGTTTGTAAGGGTTAAGAGGCTTAGTTTTTTTACTTGTATTTTACAGTAATATTACTGAGTTTATTTGTTTATTCTGTTTTATTCATATAGATATTAAATGATTAAATGATTAGACGTTAGAAGTAAGTGAAACTAAACTATTTCTCGCCACCGTTCTCTTGGCTTGTAACAGTAGTTTTAATTTATTGTCTGAAGGACAGTTGAGATACACAGCGGGTCTTTATGCCCCCTGCGTTTTCTCAATTGAGTTATTGCAGCGGGCATTTAAGGACCGTCACAATGTTTGAGTTAAATTTTAATTAATCCCGCACCTGCTTAGTTTCATTTATTCTAATTGTAACAAGGCAAGCAACTCCGTCATTTTAATGATGCTTTGTCCTGTCTATCTTTTCCTAAAAGTAGTAATAATTAATATAGTTATTTACGTAAACGTTTCTTGGGCGTGTCTCTTTCTGAAAATACTAAACTCTTTTGATTCTAGTAGTAATACTATTTGTGTGTTATGCAAAAGGAATACATTTGAAGAAATCTTTTTTTATGTTTTACACCTTTTTTATTTTTATCGACAGGATTATAAAATGCAATGGATTTGCATAGTTCAGAAGAAAGGCTCCCCCAAACCAACGCGAATTATTCGCAACGGATTCGTGGCGGAATCCGCAGAGAACCCCACACCAAAGCGAATATAATCGTATTATATGCATCATATTTTCAGTATCAAAAAGGTTGATTGCTATTGCTGAAAACGAAAAATAAACAATTTGTACTTGTACTTACATACTTACCTATCATACAAAAATATGTATACATCATCGGATGAAGAAGCATTTGTGTTGCTTGTATTGGAAGAAGACAATTTAAGGTAAAATTATTATTACCATTTAAAAATAAATGTGTTGATCATATTATGTATCTAACTTTAAGAAGAAAAGAAAATGGGTTCACGATATTAATCAAGAAAGACGACAATATAGGGAATTTCATACATTAATGCCGCAATTACGAAAAGACGACAATCTATGTTATATTTTTGTTACTTTTTTCGAATATTTTTGTAATCGTCATGAGAAAGATCGTCTAATATAGGATACTTTCGCACTAATTCAATGATTTTTTCCATTTTATTAATTACTTTCTTAGTTAAGAGACTGTGAAACTACTACAAATCCGAGAAAAAACGCAGCCGATTGCGAACAAAAACTCCGTACGAAATAAACGCAGACAATTCGCAGTCTAAACGAAAAAAATCGTGTTGGTGTGAACGTACATATTTAACGCAATGGAAACAAAATCATGCGAATCGCAAGCGGTGCGAACTTCCGCAGGTGCTGCGATTATCCGCGTTGGTTTGGGGGACCCTGAATATAGATTAATTTAATCGTACACATGCAAGGGTGACTACACCATTTTTACTTCCCCAATTTTAAAATAGTATTCAGCGTCTGATGTACAGGGTGTTCACGTATATTTTGTACTAAATGAATGATAATTAACTAAAATGGTCATTTCAAACAATTTATAATTATTTTGTTCTCACATTTATTTCTCTGTTTGTTAAAACATTAAATGAAAATGATACTGTTTTTGCCTGCCCTGCTATTATAGTATAGATAGAATAGATGAATATTTTTTAGTATTAAATATCTCAAAAATGCTTGGAGGTAATTTATCAAAATCATATATTTTTGAAAACAGAAGAAAAAGGTTTTTCCAGATTTTCCAAAATATTCTAAGTATGTTCTATTTAAAAAAAATCAAGTTTCTCATGTAATATTGGTCTCAGATGACCAATTGTGTATCTGATAGCATATTCTGAATCTTCAAAAGACAAGACTCTTCTAAAATCTGTATTAACCAAATATTTTTCTAAAATCAAGTTAGAGGCTAGTTCACAATATTGTATGTGAACACCGTGTACAACGCGAAATAAGCTCAACAGAGTTCATGCCGCGCTATTCTCGTCTCCTCCTGACACATCCACAGCTTTCGCACATATTAAAGAAGAGCTAAGAGACACAACAACGCCAAGTTTCTAACACACACGATCATGTCATTAGATATTAAAGCAGACGCGACGTGACGAGCCTGTTCTTCAGTTACTTTGTGGTAGATCAATAGTTCCGGTTCCCACATAGAGCTGCTGTCGGGAGCGGACAGAGGAAACTTGCCGGTCACCACCGTGGCCTAAGATTGATGGCCGATCGGTTACACAGCAGGCTCGCAGGGGATGGCGCCCAAAAAAAAGATGATTTAAGAACTACAACTTTGTTTTCACATATCGACAGGTTTGATATCATTAAGAACATTACTGTGTACTGAGTTTGTATCAGCAAAGCATTTTTAACCGGCACATCATTAACAAATATTGTAATATTGTAGAGTGTCCTAATGCCTAGAATGCTTAATTGTTATAATTGTCTCACAGGTTATTTTCGGACACTTCATTCGATTACGTAATATGCAAATCTGGTAGTATTACCATCTGACTACAAATAGATTATCTAAAATGGTAAAGCAACATAGAGTAAGTTTACGAAAATGTTATTATATTTACAATATCAGAGCAAAAATACTATGAGAGTTCATTTTAACACAGCAAAAATGAATAATAGTGTATATTTTAACGAGCATAGAATGATGGCTATTATTCATGAGGGTGATGTTTATGACACGAGCCGTAGGTGAGTGTCGTAAATCACCCGAGTGAATAATATCTATTACATGCAAGTAGGATACTATACTTTTTCGACGCCTACAAGTAATATAAATTTAAATTACACCTCGAACATCTATAATTAATGAAAGCCAGTTGTTGAAGGCTGGGAATAAGTCAATAGCTCAAGTTCAAAACACAAAATTTCTTGGACTGTATCTAGACAATATGCTGAATTGGGACATACATATTGAAAATCTGTGTACCAAACTGTCATCAATGTGTTATGCAATTTCAAGACTAAAAATTGTTAGTAATGTATCGACTTTAATGGCATTTTATCATGCTCAGTTTGTATCTCGTTTACGCTATTGTGTAGTATTTTGGGGCTCATCGAATCACTTAAACAGACTTTTTAAATTACAAAAGAAGGCACTTAGAACGATAGTAGGTATATCCCATTGTACATCTTGTAGGCTGCACTTTAGAAATCTTAAACTCTTAACATTGCCATGCATATATATTTATGAACTGTTACTATATGTAAGAACCAATCTAAGTCAGTTTACATTAAATAGTGACTTTCATGAGTATGAAACCAGAACAAGAAACTTATTGTCAGTGCAAAAGCATAATCTATCTTTGTACGAAAAAACTCCGTGTTATTTAGGCGTGAAATTGTATAATAGGTTAAATCCAGATATAAAAAATATCAAAAATTTTAAATTGTTTAAAGAAAAAATACAAATGTTACTGCTGAATCATAGTTTTTATAGCACTACTGAATTTTTTGATTGTCGTTTTTAATTGTTTTTAATTGTTTTTATTTGTTTAACCGATATATTTAATGTATACTGTTATCACAGCAGAATTATTATGTTGTGCTATTGTTTTTCACTAATACTTTGTATTAATATAGTGAGACGTTTTGACGTTGTTCTTTTAACTAAGTATCGTGCTGTATTGTGTTTAACTGTTTATATTTTACTATTACTATTTTACTACTACTATTTTACTATTACTATTTACTATTTTTTTATAACTGTTTACCATTTTGTAATTTAATAATGCATGATATTTGATAACTAGTCACATAATGATTAACTTGTAAACTTTACTGACTTTTCCTATACTATGTAATATAGTCCATTGGAATAAATATATCTATCTATCTATCTATCTATCTTAACACATATAAATATAAATTTGTGTAACCTGGCGTATGTGAAAACTACTGTCAAAAGTATTATTTCAAGAGCATTTTTATGAGAGAAAAACGGGAAAAAGTTCCTACTTCATCGCCCTCTATCACCAAAACGATGCGCTTCAGGAAATAAGTTTATATCATGTAAAAATATTATTTTAACATGTTTTATCGATCCCTGAGGTTATCAAGATTAAATCTGAATCACCCTGTAGGTATATTACGATGCAGATGTGGAGATTTATTTGATTTTGGAAACTTTTTTTATAAAACCGTCAAAGTTTTTAACTATAAATTATTTGTCGAGCTTGTGCCGGGTTAATTTAGTTTTGATATCTTTACAGCTCAAAATGATGAGGTTCTGGATCAAGGATTGTTAACTGTTTACAGGATTGCTCGATCCCTATACTACAATGTAATCCATAATTGTGACGTCATCAAAGATCCAAAGATCTCGAACTTGTAAAAATAGGTACACTTTATACTGTTATTACAAACTTTAATAAATAATAATATTAATAATCATTCAAATACGAAAATTCTTTTGCAAATGTGAAATATAACAAACACAAAATAGGTATATTTCGACAATTCGATTACATAGATCTTCGATGACGTCAGAAAGGCGGATGACAAATTTGAGCGATCGAGCAATCCTGTAAACAGTTAACAATCCTTGGTTCTGGATAACATAAAGTCATATGTTTCTTAAAATAAACTAGAAGCCTTGCCTTGCAATAAATTTTAACAGGATTTAGGAAAATAACCTTAACTTCTACCATTTAAAAATCACGCCACATTCTCTGTACTATAGCCTCCAAATGAGTAACTAAAAGTTTTTAAACACAGTAGTGCTTTCCATTGACAGTACATATTTAAATTAATAATATTAATACTGTTCACTTACTTACAACTGATATGTTTTGTGGGCCTTTGAAACTGGCCTGCTTTTTTTATAATATATAAACGTATAGTACCATGGAATAAGGTGAAAAATTGACAAAAAACGCAGGTGAAGATGTGTTCCTGATTGAAACGTTGAACAACGTACATATGATAGTTTCTGTTGACATTTCCGGAAAACACATAACCAACACGGCGCTTTAAAGCCACTAAGAGGGTCACCGAGCCATATAAATTGAAATGCACAAGGGAAATTTCCTACATGTCAGATAAGAAACATCAGTCGGAAAGTCGCATAAGTGAAACCAATCAAACGGAAATCAATGCTGCCGGGGAAACGCCGACTAAAGTTCAACCTCGTCTAATGAAAAACCCTTGTCATCGTCTGACCAAAACCGGCGATTACTTGTGACGTCTGAGGAGAGCTGTCAGAGGTGGAAAGAACTGGTTTACTGGGCCAGAAACAACTGTCCCTCAAATAAAATCAATATAGAAGTAGCTGGTGAATTGAGAGGTTTTAAATAGGGTTTGTAGAAATTCACTTCTTTTTAACAAAGTCGGGATCGGTGAACGAAACTCGAGATTCCCAAAAAGTGGAATAACTGTGGTAGAGTTGGACTATGATATGTAATGTAGTTAAATATGTTTTTTATGAGTTTGTTCCATTCAAACATGTAATTTCATTAGTTCGTAAGCGGCCGGAGTGTGTTCAGATTGAATTTGGCTGAATACTGAACTGAATATGGTTTTGGTACTAGTTAAGGGTCCGTTCACTGTAGACTTGACAGATATGAATTCGGGGTCGGTTGAGAGGTTGGGTAGCCGATGGGTGAAGACTTACATATTTCCACTACCGAATTATTTAGATTTCGGAGGTGCACGTAAAGCCGAAGTGAAAAGGCACATGGAAATAAAGTTAGCCCTTATTGCAAGGGTACCGGATTTGTCTTATAATTGCAACAAAATTTCGTTTTAATGTTATAAATTATATATCACCGGAAAGATCAAAAGATAAACTAGATCCCTATAGTAGCAAATTTTTGTTTAATACATGTATTTTAGAGAAAATCATTTTTGAAAATACGCTATTTTAGTACAAGATTCTTTGCCTGGAATTTTAAAAATAAAAAGAACTTAAAAAATTAAAAAAAATTACTACTATAGGGATTTAGATTAAAGTCTTATCTTTCAATACTTTTTTACTAAAAGTCGCTATCTTTTATAGTTTTTTTTATAATTAGACACGAGACGAACGTCGATTTTGGACTTATTTCGGACTAGTGAATGGACTCTTAAGAAAATATTCAAACAACTTATGAACTAGGTCCTAATGAATTCGGAAACGACGAAATCGTAACCTCTTTATTTAAGAATACCTGTAGGAACTGTAAAAAATAATTTCTAACGGATGCATATGCGCTGAAATAGGTGCCAGATGAGTATCAGTTAGGAATGCTAACTCCAAAACACTTGAATATCTAGTTATGTATGATATCGAAATGACTACATCTGAGAAATATGATTATTTATAAACTATTCTTGAGATTAACATAATGCTATTGGAAAAATATATGTTTTAATGGATCTTTATAAGAAAAATCGAGTGACCAGAATACGAATTCCTTTTATTTGGGGCAAAGTGTTTCCCTAGAAAAAATACTTTACTTTCTGTGTTTATATTGCCTTAGTCAGCGGGAATTTAGACGTCTGGCCTTATAAGGAATTACTTAACAATTCATCCTGCCACCTCTGCTTTTCTGTGCTTAGGGTCCGAAAGTTAGTTTTCCCCATTCGTCCACAATTCCCAACTTTCCCTTTTCGAACGGGACTCGCCCTAACGCCCTCTGGGATCTATTCTGTGGGCTCTCTGCTCGGTTAACTTTTCTGGGTTCGTATATGTCCATTAACAGGGAGTGAACGATGGAAGAGGACTTCTGTAATAAGAGAAACGAGGAATTACACACAATTATTGATATAATTTATTAAAATAAAATCTTAATTAATTTATAAATTTATTAACTTGGAATTTATTGAAATAATTGATCAAACGATTTTTTGGGAATTTAATTAAGTAGATTTTAGTTCTGGCAGCGTTGTATTTTCTTATCGTTCTGTAACTTTCTGTAATTCATGTTCTATTTTATGGGTAAAGATGCATTTATGTAGTGATATATAATACTGGGTCATATATTTGTTCTTTGACCTTAGCAATCCCAATTATTATTTTGAAAATGCCTCCTTTATCTGCAAAGAAATTTGTCCACGACTAATTAAATTGGAAGTATTGTGTGGTATCAGATGCCTAACTCCGTATTATTATTTAAACAAACATTTAATTTCCTCTATTCTTTGACATCGTTTTTTATTTATACAAATAAATATTTTGCTCAACATTGACTATACAGAGTGAGTTTTATGTATGGAACGCCTCAATTATCTCGGAAACGGCTTGCCCGATTTTTATGAATTTTGGTTTATAAGGGTTTTGTAATATAGCCGATATTATTGTGGCATTTACATTGTTGTCAGATCTTTCGTTTTTCCGGAAATATACTGAAATTTGTTATTTCAAATGGATCACCCTATATATTTTTTTGTTTTTGAAATCTCTAAGAAATTTAGAATATTTTTCATGTAATGTTCCCTATACCTAATTGCCATAATTTCGGAGTTACAGCTACATTTGCAATATCTCCGCCGAAGTTAAAATATTACATCAGGGCGGCTATGTCTGCGACAAAAACAATTTTGACGTTTTAATAAACTATTATTGTTGGTGTTTATTGAAAGTTACAATGGACCGTTTATCTGAGAAAGAACGAATTGAGATTTTAATGATATTAGGATATGGTGATGTGCGTAGAAGTCAACAGGAAACGTGTAATATCTTTAATAATTTATATCCTAATAGAAATCCCATAACAAGATCTACTGTGAGTAAGTTGTTAAAAAAGTTTAACCAAACTGGAGCCATAAAAGATTTACCGAAATCAGGGCGTATAAAAACTGCAACAACTGAAGACAAATCTTTAGATGTTTGTGTTATGTTAGAAGAAGATCCACACTTGAGTACTAGACAAATATCCAGGGAAGTTGATATTTCTCAAACATCCATAATGAAAATTTTACATGCCAATAAATTCCATCCTTACAAAGTAAGATTGGTTCAAGAGTTGTCAGATGATGATTTCGATAGACGTGAAGAGTTTGCCGACACAATGATGGAAAAATGTTACGATCAAAATAATCCAAATTTTTTAAATAATGTTATGTTTTCCGATGAGGCCACTTTTTGTATTGATGGAAACGTAAATCGGCATAATTGCAGATACTGGTCACGTAACAATCCTCGTTGGATGAGAGAATCCCACACCCAATTTCCACAAAAGATTAATGTATGGGCTGGAATAATAGGCGACAAAATAATTGGTCCTTTTTTCATTGAAGGAAACTTAAATGGTCCGGCGTATTTAAATTTATTACAGAATAATATTATACCTGAGTTGGCTCGGTTATTTCCAAATCTAAGTAAGTATTCTTAATTGCCTGTTAATTTAGAAATTTTATTATTTGAAACTTTCAAACAATAACAATGTCCCAAATAACAATATTTGGGTGCAACAAGATGGAGCTCCACCTCACTATGCGCGTGACGTGAGTCAATACCTAAACGATGTGTTTCCCAGAAGATGGATTGGAAGGCGTGGTTTTATCGAATGGCCCCCACGATCACCCGACATGAATCCTTTAGACTATTTCCTGTGGGGTCACTTAAAAAATATTGTTTATAAAACCAAACCTGCCAATATTCAGGAATTAAAAGATAGGATTACCACAGAGACAAGAAGAATTGAGCAGTCAGGAATGTTACAAAATGTACTGCAAAGTTTTAAACATCGCATGGCTTCTTGTATGGAAGTAAACGGACAACATGTTGAGCATCAGCTGTAACCGCCTTTACTTTATGTTTTCAAAAGATCCTATGGGATTTCTATTAGGATATAAATTATTAAAGATATTACACGTTTCCTGTTGACTTCTACGCACATCACCATATCCTAATATCATTAAAATCTCAATTCGTTCTTTCTCAGATAAACGGTCCATTGTAACTTTCAATAAACACCAACAATAATAGTTTATTAAAACGTCAAAATTGTTTTTGTCGCAGACATAGCCGCCCTGATGTAATATTTTAACTTCGGCGGAGATATTGCAAATGTAGCTGTAACTCCGAAATTATGGCAATTAGGTATAGGGAACATTACATGAAAAATATTCTAAATTTCTTAGAGATTTCAAAAACAAAAAAATATATAGGGTGATCCATTTGAAATAACAAATTTCAGTATATTTCCGGAAAAACGAAAGATCTGACAACAATGTAAATGCCACAATAATATCGGCCATATTACAAAACCCTTATAAACCAAAATTCATGAGGCGTTCCATACATAAAACTCACTCTGTAGTCTTAAAAAATATCAGTAGAATACTGGTTGATCTCACTTACTTGATTAAATATAATTATTTATTAACTTTGACATTAAACATAAAGTTTAGTTTATTGCTAGGTTAAATATTCATACCCTAATATAATAAAATATGAAAATGGCATTCAGGTATGAAACGAAACGCTTCATGCAATCGCAACTATAACTGTAAGGGGTGCAGTAAATGTATATATTTTACCATAAAAATATTTACATACCGAGAAACTCTATAAATATACATTTTTATTAGTTATAACTGGAACATTTCCATTATGCGTATAGTATTAAATACCTTCCATAAAATCAACATAATGTATTCCAGTTTATTGCGTTGATGCCAACGGGGTGGCCTATTTTTAAAATTGATATAGCTTTACATATTTTTATCTAAATTACATTGCATCAATCACACAGAAATTGCCTGTTTCCCCCTACGAGAGGTCAACATTAACGTATTTTCATTCAAGCATTTTCAAGGTTCTTATTGTTTCAAATTTCAATGAAAAGAAGGCAATTCTGGTTTGTATTTTATGCTTGGAATTTACCCCATATTTATTTATGTAGATATTTTGGCGTCTGTAAATGTTTTTTTTTTTAATATTATTTTACGAGTGTTCAAATTGTGAGGCATATGTACTGTTTATATTTTCTTGAAGTTATTTTACTAATTCTTCAAGTGGTGTTACAAATTTGCCCAGAAAATTGTTCTATTAAAATGAATAGGACATGGTACGTGAAACAGACTTACAATTCGATCCAGAATTCAAAAATAAAGTAAATAATAGGTAAAAAAATAAATAAAAAATAGGTATTTCCATTTGAAAAAATGAAGTTGATGACCGTAACTTATTTTTGGGCCACCCTGTGTACATGCATTAACCATCAGAAAAACCGTAGCCAAAAATAAAAATCGACGTGTCCGAGCGTTTCTCAAAAAAACCAACTCCTAAATTTTAAATGAATTTATTTCAACCACGTGTCCTCACTGTATATGTGAACATATATCACGTATAAAAATAATTTGCGACAAGATTGCAGTTTTAACATAGTGTACAATGGGCCTTTTCCACATCTTTTTTTTATTCGCTTATTATAAAATATATACTTCGTTATGCCTAAAAAGTATTTTTTAAAATTTTTTTCTTGGCCAGTATATTTTGAAAAAATTGTTAAATTTACCATATATTTCAAATAAAGCGCCATTGACGTCATACTCCTGTTCGTTGTTGTCTGTTGGCTGCCTTGCATTTTGTGTTCTGTCAAGTGAAGTGTGCTTAACCTAACTTTCGTTTTGTGTTTTGATTAATTTGATTTAAAATGAATAAAATTGAAGAGGGATATCTTAAAGCTGATTCGGACTACCTTCCAAGAGTTGGCAGTTAAATGGTTAACGATTTCTACGTCTCAAATATGAACTTTCTTAAGTGCTGAAGTGCGCAATGTTAAGACAAGAAGGTTAGGTTTTATAACCTAAGTTATCAAACCATCATTTAGTTGACTTTTGCATAGATTGTGCAGTGTTGTCACCATTAGCGAAAAATACCTAAAATTTATTTTGCTCAAGGGATAAATTGTAAAATAATCATGTTGATTTGCTTTAGTAATAATTTATGGAGAATATTTCACCTAAAAATACATATTTTCATTTTAAAATTACCATTTCACCTAAAAATACATAATATTTTCATTTCAAAATTACCAGAATGTAAATTTAATCGTTGCCAAGAAAAAAGTAAAATTTTATATGGCAACGTGGAGCCGTTCTTTAACTTGTCTACATTTTATTGGCTACTGAAGTGTGATGTCAGCGAACCGCGCAGTTTGAAACCATTTATGAAGACCGGTCACTTTTTACTTGGATAACTTCCCTTAATTACAATTCTTTAATAAATTGGGTCGATTCTACCTTTACTTATGTACCAGTATAACGTTTGATATTAATAAAATAGTAAAATTCAATTTAGTGGAAAAGGCCCATTATTCTTTTTTGTGCCATTTGTAAACTGACAACGCTTAGGATAGTTACCCCAAGAAATTACTGTACAATTTATGATTGGATAGGTATATTTGTTTATAATACCTACTATATTTTAATACATCTAGGCTATTATGTTCCCTCAGATTCAAAAGCATATAATTTTGTTTGGCCAATTTACCGCAAATGATCGCACATGGGGGCTCCAGATTTAGATGTTTAGTTTCAGTAGAGTTTGAAGTTAAAAGTATAAGTATAAAAGTATAAAGTATAAACTAAAGTTAACTCATAAATGGAAAATGAGGTAATTTCTGTTTTTAAACTATTGAGGAATATTCAATTTTTTTGCACAATAATCGGATATAATGTCAACTCATTCCCTACCCTCCACATACAATTGAGTTATATCGTCGGTTTGAATAGCAATACTGGTGTCATCATTGAAAAGTGACAAGAACTGTATAAAAATGGTCTGGAAAATGGAACACACAATTTACCATTTACAAGTTTATTCTTATTGTTAAAAAGCTTCTTTGCCTCAATTTCTAAAAAATAAATTTAGTCATATATGTAGTACTTCTCTCAGTGTAGGTACGGTAGTTGCAAAAACAACGAGTAGAATATGTTTGACGCCTGCTCGAACACCCCTTAACAAATAATATATACCTGGATCCCCTTAATAGGGTATATGGACGTTTTGACTTGATACAGCTCTGATAAATTTCCTTATTGCGAGTACTCGGCACGAAGAGCTTTTCGTGCAGACGTGTTTTTTTTTAGCCGCCGTAATTTGTTGGAGGGCTTCTTGTAGTCGGATAAAAATCTCCTCGCACACAAGCACCGGCTAAGTAAAGCCAACCGAGCCGGGGGGGTGTAAATTATGTTCCTGCCAAAGTCTGCCGAGAATTATGGGCTCTCTGAATTATTAGCAGCCGCGCGAGAGTCGGAGTAAAGGCCGAAATTCAAGTGAGAGTCTACTCGACGGAATTGCCGTCGGGCGTAATCGTAGATATACACAACATCCATATACAAACTGGAGGCAGATAACAGTTACTGATGAGTTACTGGTCTGAACTGGTGAGTATCAGAGTATCATAATAAGGTTACCTGGAGTTTTCATGTGGACAGACATAAAGGAAAACTGTCTCCTAATATATTGGAAGGAGATGCCGAAAACAACTACTCCACGGGCAATATGCTCCGACTGGCGTTGCATTACATCAACATCTCCATAGATGTCGCCACATCCTTCATCAAGACCTGATGAAGGATGTGGCGACATCCATGGAGATGTTGATGTAATGCAACGCCAGTCGGGGCATATTGCCCGTGGAGTAGTTGTTTTCGGCATCTCCTTCCAATAATTAAGTAGGATTGTCTTCCTCAAAGACAATAGAGGTGGCTGTAATGGCATCTGCTTTCTGCAGATCGTTATCTGTCTGTCAATTAGACAATAATTGTCAGACAGGTAGTAGCAAAGACCCAAAAAGGGCACTGCAGTGTATTTCACTGTATCTCGCCACTACAAAAATGTCTCCTAATATGTTTATTCTCGGGATTTCCGGGATTACGAATCACGATTGGTGTTATAATAATAATAATAATATCTCTACCCCTCATTCTAATCACAAGGATTAGCCCGAAAGTCTGAGACTTGTGTGGGAGAGGGGGCGGCATATTATTATTTCGCGGGCCGCATTCGCGCCTCAGGAACGACTTACGTTGGTAGGCCCTAACCACCATTCAGTGCTGGAATGAGGGAAACCTGGAAAACCTCATTAGTTAGGGGGACAAGTCAAACATCAACTGATTTTAATCTCTCACATTAACACCAAATTGACATTCTTCACATCCTAGGCCATCGCCAGGATAGTTGCCAAGCCATCCCTGCGAATAAGCCTTGCTCTACGGGCAACAATTTAATTAAAAATTGTTGGTGGAGTGGGAATTAGAACCCACGACCTCTGGGTTGAGCGATCGAGACGCTAAGCCCTGAGCCACCGGCCGGGTTATTTGACTATATCGTTTCATTTATCATCTGCAAACTGCAATAAGAAATTAATTGTTTTGTTGCTAATGTCCAGCTATCTTATCAATATATTTTTAGAAAATTCACAGGCAATTTTAAGGCAACTGCATGATTGAGATTAAGAGATCAATTAATGATAATATCTAACGAATGAGAAAGCTAGCTTTTATTCATGAGAATAAAATTTGTTGATTTATTCGACTGAATAATTTCCGTTTTCATTTAAATTAAATATTATATTGTTTCTACTCATATTAAGAAATTACTTTAATACTTTTACCCAAGTCAAGAAAAATTTTAAATCACAGTGAATTAGGTAGTATTTGGTTTTATTTTTATTGGTTTATCATACAAAGTTAACCAAACAAAATAAATGTACTATAGAACGAACAATATACGACTATTCGTTCTTATTAACTAATACATCAAATATACCATAATTTAGAATGGAAAATGGAGGTGAAGTTATATCTCTATCTCAATTTTTTTGATAACAGTAAAAGAGTTTGCAGGTGTGCATTAATGATAATGATGGTTTTAGTATTCCAGCATGATGGAATATAGGCCCAGAATTTTGTTTATTATTCTCTCAACGAATCACTCATTCAATCAATCATTTAATTTTTAATAATTCCTGTTCTGACGGTAATGCTTGACGTTAGGATTTATCGCGTGGCGCGGCGTCCTCATTTATTTAGATATTTAAGGGTCGTTTAAATAACAACCCGACCTTGCATTCCCGATTTAATAGTACAAATCACTAAGTGTATTAAATAATAATGGAAAACTCGGCATACGATTGGTGTATAACGATTGAATGACGAAAATTGAATTGAATACCTAACTGGTAATCTTCTCTATAAAAAAAATCACACATCCATATGGCATATCCATATCTACTTTATTGCCTCAGTGGATTTGACACCCATTGCTAAAGCTGTTTTTAATTTTTAAATATACCTATTGAAACCTGTTTATTTATCAATATATCTTTATTGCAACTTTCTTATTCCACTTATATAGGCAAAATATAAAGTAATATTAGAAAATAATACCACTTTTGTATCTAAATATCAATAACCTTACTCCACGTTTACGATAAGATTATGCGGATAGATTCTTACGTGAATGGACCGCTTAACGGTCAGTAAACATCAGATTCCGGCTGGTTACAATGTAATAGTCGTTTAACTGTTGAATTTTGCTGGAATTGATTGTGAAATATGATGTAGATAATCCACCGGATTCGATATGGTACATAGAGGGCAGGCGATGTTCCTCCGGAGCTTACGAGAGATGCCGGAGGTTTTGTTCCGGTGGATAGTTGGCCGACATTGCTGTTCTGTATGAGCAAAGCGAAGATCCTATCCCTGGAAATAATTACAGCAATGCATTGTTTCACTGAATAGCATACCTACTGATCTAGATCGTAATAAATGTCCAGTTTATAATTGAATTCGTATGGCAATTCTAAAGATTATTTGCTTAAGGAAATTTGTTCTAATACATTTAATTTGATATTATAACAACGTTTTTCACTTGAACTCTTTCTAACTTGAGATTGCTCCTTTTCAAAGTACTAAGCCGTTCCTGATCACTCAGTCCTACAGCATAATAATATACCGCTCCTTCTCCCACACAAATGTATATGAATTTCCAGACTAATTGTTGTGGTTACAATGAGGGGTAGAGATGTTATTATGTATTATACTTTAGGTGACTGTTGCTAGTTTTTGGTTGAATGTATCCGAGTTCTAAACTTCTAGCATAGATGTGGAATATCATAATTTGTTTATTTTGCAACTTCCAGAATTGTATCAGAGCGTATTTATAAAACCCTACCATTTCCATTAAGACCCATTTAAATATCCGTTTAACCCATTTTCAGTCCAAACTGCTCGAAATTTAAAGAACGGTATTATTTTGGAATTTGACGTGCCGGATCTAATGGCATTGTGTATTCATTCAATCTTTTTCATGGGCTCTAATCCTCCGACGTGAAGCGAATCCGTGGAAAAGCATACTTAATGGGGGCTTTATACATCGTTGGAAATCCCGATAGAGGTATCTCATACGTTCATTCGCATTGCAATTAGCTTTAATAATTAATAATCTGCCGTGCCGTGATTGGAGTATAAAGGCCTCGTGAAGGATACCCCGTGTATCCATAATTTTCATTTAAACACTACCTAGTACCTAAAACTTTGACTGCTGACCAGTTTTTGTACTTGTAAAACAATGACATTGCCATTACAAGTACCTACAGTTTTAGTTACTTTCTGTTACAAATTGATGATGCTGTGTATAATACACATTTATTTCAATGTTTTATGATATAGTGCCTTCAGTCTTTTATATTGCTCGATCTAAATCTCTAGAAAGCACATGTGGTGGGCTCATATATATGGAGAATTTACTACATGCTCAGATAGTCTTTAGCGAAGGAGTAAAATTCTAGATCAGCGACTACTAGAAATCAAAATAATCGTGTACATGGTGGTTCAAATTAGTATGTTTTCGAGGGTTACCGAGAATCTGCAATAGGTAACACTGACGTAGTTATCCACAATACCTACACCGAAACACTATACTGCACTCGATGCGATGCATCATCTGGAAATGATTAAAACTAAACCTTTGCTTTTAATAATTTCCAGAGAATGCCAAATTGGTTGACGCGCGTCGAGTGCAGTATAGTGTTATGTGGAGAACTTCGTCAGTGTTATCTTTACACCAAAGGTTCCAACCCCCTTGAAGATGTAAGAGATAGAGCGAGTCTGATGAACGAGTCCTGTGCTTTTTTTTTTTTTTGGAAAAAATAACAATGCTTAAACTGCAGCTGTCTATCTCTTACCGTTTTCGAGTTACAGGGCATTTCTCGATTTTTGGTAAAGCCGACTGATGCTCTTTTCTCGCTTCCCTTTCAAGATACTTCAAAATGGTTTGAACATTTTAGAGGCACTTTTTAGACAATATATTCGATGGCATAAAAATAAATTTGATTTAATTTTTCGTAAACCTCGAAACCCTCGAAAACATACCAATTTGAATCACCCTGTATCCTAGCAAATCCATTGCCCGGGTAGGACAAAGCCGAGAATCCTTGCTATTATCCTGTTCTTGTGTTAAACAGAAAAGACAGAATCTGAATTACGTTTCCGTATATTAGTAAAGTAACCGGAATCAGAAGAGGGATCTAATTTACTCATAAGAATAGTAATACTAAAATATAGACACTTACCCACGGTATTACTTATAGCGATAACGAAATTAAACTGAGTTGGCTACTGATCTCGGGTGGAATCAATGCTACTAACCATTTAATTATGCAAGGCAAACTGAGATTTATCTAGGCCATCGGCAGAGTCGAATGGAGAAATATTTATCGGGTCTTTGCTTCTTGTATTGATGGCATTTGGTTAGAGAGACATCCTTTTATCTGTCTCCACGGAAATTTATTAGTTTCGCCCCAGCCGTTCGGTCCCCAGCGATTTTATTATTCCAGCTTAAACGGCTCTATGCAAATTTTCCGGCATACTCCTATAAATTCGCTTCCGTGTTTGGTAAATTGATACCTATATAAATTAAAATGAGGATGCTCGGTGAAAACTTTCAAGAATAACCGAACCTTCAACGTATACTCTTGGATTTATGTAGAATATTTTGTTTTATGATAAAAAGGGATACAGGGTCTAGTAAACGAATCTACCTCATAAATAAAACTTGAAAGGGACAGTAAATATGAAATTTAATATAAGTACTTGGTTCATCTTACAAAAAAGTAAGACCAAAGAAAAAATACGTATACTAACGTTACTTTATATTATTATACTAGGAATAAAAAGCGTAAATGTAATGAAAATTTATTATAGGATTAGCCGCAGAATCTGAATTTGCAATAAAAAATATAGGTTCCTATTTAAGATTTCAAAGTTACCTCCCGCCCCCACCTACAGTGGGGCGGGAGTGGGGGAAGGTGGACTAATTTTAGTACTAAGTATTGCATTTCCCTGGCTAAATGATTAAATTTTGGTTATAGATATTTTTTCGTAGAGTACTTATTTTTGGATATATTTGAAAGTTTTAGGTTAAAAAACTCACCCAGTATATATCATCAATGCTGGATAAGTTCCAGATAAAGACAAGATAAAACGTTTTTGCTTCATTCTAAAAAAATTAAATATATTTTTGTTTGATCAAAAAAGGTAAAACGGTTTACAAAAAAAAATTGTAATTTGTACTCATTCTGTTGTGTATTGTTGCTGTTGCTGTTCAAAATTCTACCAATGAGGGTCACTTATTGGATTAGAATCTCAGGAAATAATGTAATATCTTAATAAGGTGTACCTATTTTCTATATTCTGAAAAATACACTATTCGAATGAGAATTTAAAAATGTTGTTTTAAATTTGCACTGGGTATTTCACATATTTGTGGAGAGAATGTTACCATACGTTATTTAGATTATGTATTCTTCATATTTTTTGTACATTATTTTCAGAATGAGTTTTAGTTTTTGACATCCGAATTTATATACAATAATTTTTGCAAAACCATAAACATTTTCGTCAAAAACTCCACTTACGTTTTTTCTTCAACTGATATTCTAGAAAATTATAGATAGACTGACAGTTGTCACTATGATCCACTGTATTTAAAATCAGCTGTATTGTCGGTATGTATTTATCACTGATTTTGCATAAACGGTAATTCGAAATTTAAAATGGACTAGAATTAATGGAAAAAATAATGGATATTCTTAAGGCTTTGTGATTAAAAAATTATTATTATTTGATGTGCGATTTCGTGCTTTTGGGATCATATACCTAAAATATTTTCATGAAAAATTAAACTATTTATTTTTAAGGTCAACGAGACTGACAGTTCTCATAAAATATTCGTTTGAAAATATACCACTTACAAATAAGTTTACAATAAGTGAAATAGGTAAGTTTTGCCAATATTACGATTTGTGTGCAAAGTCTACTCTGGGTAAACTTCGGTTGGGACGTTCACAATATCTCGTCTTCCCACAGGACCCTAATGGCAAGAAAAGTACATATTATTATCGGCCTATACAATAAAAACCTATTACTCGAACTCGTTAAAGTCAACATGGTAAGGCAAACGAACGTGAGCACACAAAAAATTTAATTTTCTCCAACCCTCGCAGGTTCAATATACGTAGACCCGAATGTTTCCTATTAAGCCGTGTCCATGTGGGTTGCGCTGTTACACACTATAGGAAATTTTGGTCACACCAGGGTCATAAATATTGCGTTAGTGTCTACAAATACCTCGGGCAATAAGCGCATTGCAAATGTAGTACATTAATTAGTAATTAGGGTGGCAACGGTTCACTAGTCGCATGCCATATTGATCTCCGGCTGTGTGGTCTGGCACTTTTTATTACAGTGAATGACCTGGAGAGGAAAGTATGACCGTAACGCTATTATGCTTTTAATTTATTGGGAGAGATATGTGTATTTGTTAAATTGCACCCTGGTGTTCCTCAAGATTCCATATTAAGGCCTGTACTATTTGCTACATAAATTAATGACAAATGTTGCGCTAAAATAAAAATTAAAAGGACGAAATCTGCTATCAGCGTCAGTCAAGGAGTGTTTGATGAAAAAAATTTACTAGTTTAATTTACATTATTAATAATTTGTACATTCTGTACAACATTTATTCAAATATGTTCCGATCTGCTTGGATATAAACATTAATTCGGTCTAAATGGTTTCCAGAAGTGTATGTTGCAGGACCTCTTTTGGATCATGTAACATATATATGAACGCAAATGCGGCTCGCAGAATAATATCTAATATACCTCCCCTGCTCCCACACAACTGCCCAACTTTCAATCTAATGCACCTAATTAGAATTAGGGTTATAACTTTTCTTATATTATTATTATATAAATACAATCACTTTTCCTACAGATACCTACTGTCTATGAAATGATTACAATGGGTTTATTTATTTATTACTTCCAATTTCCAATAATAAAAAAGTATTTAACTTTCTTGATGGCGAGGTGGTCCGAATAGTGCAATTGGCAAAGGCAATACCTTCTTTAGATAAACCCAATAATTGAGTTTGTTCTGAAACTGTTGTTGAAATTAAATCATGATATTCATGATGATTTGTAACTTCTGGCTGGAGGTTCTCTGACAAGTGGAATTTCCATACAGCTTCTTCCATGCTTTGTTTAATCCATGCTTCCATGCTTTCCATGCATTGTTTAATCATTAATGGTAACAATAATGATGTGTTCGCTTATAATGGCCGCGCCACCTATTGATAAAAAAGATAATTTTTTTCCATCGCTAGCCATGCAAATGCCTACTTTCGCGCCTCTAAAGGCTTACGAAAATAGGATTTTCACCGAGTGTCGGATAAAAATATAATTTTCACTTAGTTTAGGATAAAAAGTACTTTTTCTTCAAGAGTATAATAATAGTTATATTATATTATCTATGTCGTTTTATAGAAAAAGCCTATTGTTTTACTAGTACTAAAAAGTAATAGTGTAACTATAACAAGGGATTTAAAAAAGAGTCATCGAGCCATGATTTCTCAGAACTCTCACTTTGAAATTTAACGTCGCGTCAGATAGCTTTTTATACAAGCATAAATGTGCATGTGTGAAAAAATACAGTTTTAATTTTGACGCTTGAAGAAAAAATTCACAGATTTCGCAATTCTTGCAACCATCGGAGTGCATTGAAAATGAATTAAGGAAATTTGGAACTATAGAAAGCTTGCAAAAGTTACCTTCTAATTTGAGAACTTACCATTTGCGACTTACAGACTTTGCCACCTTGTATATCACATTCACATGAGAGCTCAAATTCTCAGACTTGCAATTTGCAATATACAAATACGAATGCCAAACTATACGCCCACGCCGCCCGCTCTACTCGGCCCCCCACTACCTAACCATGTCGGTGTGACATGCTCATCGCGTTACACTTTTCATCGAAACATACTCATATACCTTCGCGATCCTATAAGCATTTTCAATGTTAAAATAGTGTATGTCACTTGTATAAAGCGTTTCGCTGTTTCGCTATTTCATCCAGTTTCTGGTTCTGACCTCAACAAATAATGTTCGCCTTCTACTCCTATAGTAACATAATATACTATTTTCTCCGGTGGATTTAAAAGTATTGGCTAGCGACCCGTACATTTTCATCCTAATAATAAAAACGACAACTTTGACATGCCAGATATGGGTATCAAAACAAGCGTCTTTTAAGACGGTTGGAGAAAAAAAAACATTTCCTAGTGCAGTGTATGCCACTTTGCGGTGCGCACTTTCTACATATGTATCGTATATGTTTTTAAAAGCGTTGACTGATGGAGCATTCATCACCGAGTGAAGAAATTAATTCCATTCTGCAAGTACTGTGTTTGAAAGGAAATATTGGCGCTCTGATGTTATACATTTTTGTTTAGATAACTTGTAACTGCACCACGTACTCTTGAGTTTGAATTGAAGTTAAGAACGTCTAATAAATCTGTAGAATAAGTTTGATGACCTATACCGAAGTCTGTAGAGCATTGATATAAGAAAAAAATCTTCTGTAACCCGGTTACAAACGGATATTATTTGGTGTAATTATTTCATTCAAAATCTGCTGCAGACAACGATGAAAATGAGTACTAAATATGGTTTAACTCTAAGGCTGTTGATCTTCATGACCTTGTAATTAAAACTCCAAGTTTAATTTGCTTAACGGCGGACGTAATCAGACGGGCCCCTTTGCTGTCTCACTATTCCCATAGATGCCCAAAAATTAATTATTAACTATGGCAGATGCGGGATTGTGGGTATACTGTAATTACATTAGCCGGTAAATTTGCCAAGGAAGAAACCCCTCTCGAATACGGCACGACGAATTACTTGTTGGGAGTTGCATGTGTATTTCTGGACGCGTAATCACATTATGAAAGTCATATAATAATTTGATTCGGCTGTTGATTCACTGTTTCATCATTCATTAAGTATTGGCTCATATTTATGGATTTTATAATTATTGTAAATGCTGTTAACTACAACTAACTACATTTATATACTGATATTTAGATTTGAGGTATAGTGCCAAGATGTATTCTTAACGTATCTGATACAGATATTTCAGACTCCACATAAACAGATAGTTCTAATTTATATTTACAGTATTAGATGCCTTAGAGTGGAGCTCTTGCTGTTCAAAATTCTAGCCCTCCATTATAAGAAACACTGTCTCGCACTCCTATTTAGTACTGCTGAGTTCTGCTAATTGCTACTTTGGTAATGCTACGTCCTGCTTGGTGAAGGATTGTCAGATCGTACTCTTCTGCTTCTGTATAACCCGTTACTTCTAGCTCTCATGGAATACGACCTGACATTGAACTATGTACACCTACTGCCATCATTGAGAGCTCCCTCGAACCCTAATCTAGTTAGAAATAGGGTTGCTGAAACTAGTAGTGTAGTGGTTTATTTCCCTGGCTCGGGTACGTTCTCTATTTCAAGTTGTATAATTTCCTTACGAATTTCTACTTTGTCCAACTGGTTGTTCTGACACGGAAAGACATACTCTTATTGTACGATATATTTTGTTATGCTGTTCAGTAAGTTACTCCAGTTTTATCTGGATATCTACATTCTTTCCTATTATCGTCATATTTTCCTGAATTTTGAAAATGAAACTCAGATTCCTTTTTATATTAGGTTTTGAATGTAATAATGGGTTGGTTCAATCTCGACGGGATATATTAAGTAATTTTTGGCGAGATACCGGGTTCAACCATTAGTTAAAGGCGGTTATTCCCCCCACTTTTATGAAATTTTTTTGAAGTACTCCATTCGCGAAAACGGAAACTTAACCGTGACGGTTTTGGGTTCTAGATTCTAACCTCGAATATTCGCTTGTATACAAAAATTTTGATTGTTTTGTGTCAAAAATATTTTATTTGTGTCGTCGGTACAGTATATAACAAAGAGCAGTTCTACAGCAGAACCGTAGTAGACAAGTAGTAGACAAAGCAGTCTGCTTTTTCATACATAATACATACCTACATGTTTTGATGTTATTTAATAGAAAATTCTACAAATGCTGTATTTAGTACCTGCTCTCCATAATCCAGTCCCTGAATATTTTATTAAATATTGGAATTTCAGTAAAATTTTGATATTTATGTATACTTTCTATATGCATATTATGTTATGATTATGTACCGTTTATTGTCAACTACTGTCAATAGTGGCAATTGTCAGACGTCACCGTGATCGCCACTCCTCATAACCGATGTTGATAGCGGTTTAACCCAGTAACAAATTTTGTGACGTCACAACACCTTCCCTTCCGTTACCGCTTTTCGCAAAAATGGACCGGTAACTGAACCGCTGTTACCACTTTGAACCCGGTATCTCGCCAAAAATTACTAATTGAGATCGAGATCGTATAACAATATATGTATGTATAACAGTATTACCACCATCTTTGGTCTGGTAACGTCATGACGCCTCCTTGAAATGGCGACACACACTATGAGGGCGCTGCATGCTTCCCGAACGTCACAAACAGCATCGGTCAAGGGGGTTCCTAATGAGATTAAAGCCTGAGTCATGCAGCTGCCGTACCCCAACAATGCCACAAGTAATTATAATAAGCCCGTTCAGTGTCCGGTTTACATGGGCCTGTTAATTTAAAAGTCCAGCAAGTGGTGGCCACTAAAAGGGTTACACTACAAGCCTCCATCTCTGCGTCACTGACACCTTGTGATAATTTAAAGGGATCGCATATCCGGGCTCTTGAAAATAGTCGGATATACAATTTGCGCCCTTTCTGAATTGGGACATATGCGTGGAATATTGCGGGTCGACCTTTTCGATCTCCTCAGCGGTGTATCACATGGAGATTTATTCAAATGGGGAGACATTTTACGATACATCGTAGTTGGATGTAGGTACCTTTATAAGTAAGAGTAGGTGTGTTAGTTGTAAAGCGCTCTATTTGTTTTATTCGCTTGCGAAAAGTTCTAAAGCTAGTTTCTTTCTTAACTTGCGTTAGAGTGTGACGCTGGTGACCTGTAAAGCTGGTGTTAAGCGTATACTTAGCTGGTTTTAGTTGTAATGTCAAAAAGAAACCCTGCGGTAGTTGCCGACTATGTTGACTTTTTTCATTATAATTTTGAGCATCTCAGTTTAAATCACCAGTGTATACCAATATAGTATTTAATATTTTTGCAATAAATGCCATGTTATCATGGCAATTACCTTATGAAAAATCGTTTTTTAGATCGATTTAAAATAAGGAATATTTTATCATAATCTAACTCCTAATAATTATAAAAACAGTAATTATAACAGAGTTTATCTTGCTATAAACTCTTTAAAGTAATTTTTATCAGATATCTGTATAATATAATGAACATTTAATTAAAAGGATAAGGTGTCTGTAAGAAAGGATAAAAAATATTTGCTCATATTGTTTCATATTATAAAACAGACAATATTATTGTTAGTTACCTATACTTACTAATTAATTAATGTCTGATATAATCGGCACTAAATCATCCGCTACAATGAAATTGTGGACTGTCCTACCTGCCACCACTTAGCTGACAACAGAGATAGCAGGCCTTAATCAAGGCCTGCTCCGTTCGGCTACGGATTTTATCTCTTTACCCGTATAATGAGATTCGTTCCGGCTATTCGGGATGCCTCCGTATTGTCCGATCCCTGTTTTGTGACCCGTTAACTCTTATTTATCGCCATCACTGTTTTGACACCGCAAAGAAAGAACTGGCTTAATGGCAAGCTTTCGTGCGTTTTGACCTGAAATTTGTAACGGTACTTTTTGACATTTCAACACTGCTTAGAATGCCTTACGTTTTTCGTTACCATCTGGACTGGGGTTCTTTATTTTAGGAAACGAAGGTGATAATTTATTTGAATTTAAATTTTCCATGCAATTTTCTGTCATAGTAGTCTTTTGTAATTTCTGTAAATTCACTTTTCGGGGCTGAAATGAGGGAAGCCTTGAAAATTTCATTAATTAGGGGACTATAACTTATTATTTATATAGTGTTCAAACCTAGTGGTTCTATCATCGCCTCTAGCTGTGCTTCTTAATTCTGGCAAAAATATTTTCAATAGGTTTCAATGAATTACTGTTACGGAAATAAAGGCGCTTTTTCAGAATTTGATCTTGAGATAAAACGTCATCAGATACAACTGTTTGAGATGGTATAAAAGTTGTTTTTGGTTTATTGGTTGAAGGACAGAGAAAAATTATTTCTAGATGGAATAGTTGTCATTTTTGGGGTATTAGATTTTAAGTAAAAATAGAAATGATATAGAACCTATATATCATAAAAATGCAAGCAGACTACGCAGAGTTCACTAGGATCGGACGTTTCTAGTGAAGTTAATTGACAAACAGTAGTTCAAGTCGAATGACAAGTGTTTACACGTTTCAAATACGTTTTAAGTCTTATGAAAATCAATGATGGCCCATCACTGGAACGATAAAGTTTGAATGGGTCTATCTTCTGAAATATATGTTATCACAAACAATTTTCATTACTTTTAATTTGATCCACGAAAGTTGATAACTAAGATAGAATCGTAAGAACATTGGTAAATTCGTGTCTAATTTAATAAAAGCCTAATTTCAACTTTACTATTTTATAACATTACTTTATCTTCTAAAAGATACTTTCAGACTTCAGATAGTTCAAGTGATACACAGTTCAAGTGAGTTGAAATATTCCTACGTAAATATTTTGGAATCACTTTCAAGGAAAAAATATTCATTGCATTCTTTATTCCTATATTCAATTAAATATATTGGGTTAAACTAGGGGTAATTGTAAATATTAAATTCGAATAAATATTTTCAAACTATACATACGTATCAGAACCTCATATCGTATAGGTTATTTATGTAGATAACTACATATGTAGATATATTTATCTAACAGAAATTATATTTCCATTTAGTTATTGCTTGTTGAGGGAGGTAAAGGAACTATATCATATTGACGCAATTTACGTAATTGATTAAAAACGTTTCTCATATAGCATCTGTTAGAACTCGACGAAAACGAAACAAATTTAAAGATTTTTCAACCAGTCAACAGTCAACACCTTTACTCTAATTATCTAAAGTGTCTGTAAGACAAAAACTAATTTTCTCGCCGCATAAGGAAGTCCAACTGGTTACTATTTTAAATTACATCTTCCCCTGCAGACCTATCCGCAAGTCTCTTTCAAGAATTAGTTAACCTCCAAAGTGTCATCCACTTTGGTGGCACCCCCCATTTCTTTTATTGCTCTCGGTTAATTTCGCAAGGCCTTCCAAACCCGACCTCAATGCCAACCTCTCCAAGGAATACGGAGCAAAGAGAAATAAAAAAATTAATCGCTTTAGCCGCTTGCACTAACTGCGGCGATTCCTCCGAATTTAAATTTTCCACTGCCGATAAAGCAGGCGCCTAACCTGAATATTAAATACATCTTTCATTAATCAAAAGCAAGTGGTAGCCGAAAAGGGAGAAAAGGAAAAATCCAGCACGCTCCAGGTATAGGAGCCGCTCCGATGCCGGGCTAATCTAATATTTACCGTTCGGAATCCAATAGCGAAAATAAAAGGTATTTGCAGAGGGAAGTTAATAAGGGGTGGATGGATCGTAGCTCGGGAAAATACAAATCCTTGTTTCTTATTCACCTTCCTGGGAATAACGTGCTCTCGGAAATCGTAAAAGTGGAGCGCTAATACAGAAATATAGGCTAACGAGAGCGGGGTTAAGTGTACGCGATTTGGTATTACATAATGTACTGGATGTTTTAGTCTAAAACAGAGTATAACCAAAAAGATGGGGATATTTTGCCAGTGACATATATTGCACTATTTATTAATGCATATATATTAAAACGCGTCGATTCTGCCTCGCTCTAAATTCCGTCGCCGAATCCACAAAGTTTGAAAGCTATCTCCTCCGAGGGGGAATGGCGGAGCGATCCCCCCGACTTTTCTCCAATGCGTAGGGTTATTTTCGTCCCGTTTCTTACGCGTTTTCCCAATTTAAACGCCTTTTCAAAAAACCTCTGCAAAATTTTCGTCGATCGCCGTTCGGCGAGAGAGATATGGCTAGCACCGGCGTTTGTCCTCGTGCCTAATGGCCCCGTCATGCCTGTCGAAATCCCGACTTTTCGCGGACCCCCGAGACCCTTTTTCTAATTTTACGGCTTCGAGAACCGCTTCACGCGAAAGTTTCGTCCTTTCTCTAATCCTCTGAGATTTTTTTCGAGACAGTACATCCAGTCCTTCTACGTCTATTTCGTCTTCGAAAGTCTCGAGTTGCGTCCGTCTCAACTTCTTTCTCATTTTATCTGCCGATGTGAGATTGCACTAACGAGACAAGCACCTTCCACGAAAACTGTCAAATTAATTAAACTTCAGACAGGTTATTTTCCTATGAGAAATATTGCTAACAGAATCAATAGTACTTACTGAGAAACACTTCTGATTACCAAAATATTGATGCGAAATACATAGTATACAACGGATTTTATAAATCTAATAATGGATAATGAGCATGTCTTTCAGTTTACATTGTATATTCCCTGGAAAACCCAAAATTTTCTATATTATATCATTTACAGTTTTCATGCAGCTTCAAACAATATAAGTTTTTTTTATAAAAACCGGATCTGGGGTTAAATTATGTTTAAAAGTGAACACGTTATCTAATTGATATGCATTCTCTGCAGTCTATTTAGCGCATAGTGGACAGGATATTTACATATTATGCTAATAAACGTAACATGCGGCAATTAAATTTACAATTTATTTGTCCGGGCTTCATAAACGGCACTCATCAGCGTTTAAACAATGTGGTGGACAACAAGTATGTGTATTAAATTTAGTAAAGTTTAATAAGGATGTGGACGAAAAGGAAGCATTACAGCTGCAAAAATATTTATCTCGCTTATGTTCCACCGACAGAGAAATTTTTTAGTTATGAGAAACATCTAAATTGGAACAATGTCATGTGCTTAAACGATGTACTTACGCAATTTTTGTTGGGTGTGTAGAAATCTCATCTGCGACAAAAAATGTTCAATAGTGTGCGCATTTTTTGAAGTAATAGCGGGTTTTACTTTAGACAGACTAACGAGTTTTCGTAGTAAAGGCGTATTCCGAAAATCGCAGCCTTGTGTTACAGGAAATATCCGATTTCAGGCCTTTTCAGTTTGGCCTAGGACACACTAAAAGTTCCTATTGTTGTTCCTGTTATTGTTATTGACATACTAGTATTGCCTGATAGTTTTTAGGACAAAGTAAAATAGCCTCATTAGTGGTAGGAAATCTTCGATTTAAATTATTGAAAAAAAAATGCATTAGGGAAATTTATTCAGAGTAAAAGGATGAAGCAAAGCAAACTCTTTCTTTAAAAGCCCTATATTTAAAAGAGATCAAAGTTACCTATAAACCTAAAACGGAACACATTTGTTAAAGGTGAATATGATTTAAATAATATAACAAAAAATATAGTTTTTCATTAAATAGTAAATAAACAACAAAATGGAACCTTATTTGGTCCTGCAAGAACTGTTTTTGTCACATTTTGAATTGCACAGTAATTGGTGTTTTCTTCATAAACACGCATTTGTACCACAGTGTCTTGTGTTTTGACATCTAATATATCCCTGGATTTAGCCCGAAGAATTTGTAGCTGCTTTTAAAGAAATTATTTTATCTTGGGGAACATCGACTATTGAAATAAAATTTTGTTTACATAGATCAAATCCGAATCTGGTATAGGTTGTTTTAAACATCCATCCTAAGTCCCTAGTTTGTATAAATTATCATCAGTTTCCAATAAACTATAGAGGTATAACGGCACGATTCCGATTAAGAAGCTACAACACTAATATCACTGACCATCGAAACTTCTGCATGCAAATTTTTATTTGGGTATTTCCTAATAATAATCAGGCCATTTTAGTTTGTCCTAAAAACTATTAGGCAACACTAGCATGTCCTAGGAAAAATGCAAAGTTCCTAACAACGATAGGAACTTTTAGTGTGTCCTAGGCCAAACTGAAATGGCCTGAAATCGGATATTTCCTGTAACAGAGACACAAAGAAGATACAGGCGTGAATTTCAAGT
The DNA here is from genome assembly GCA_963924545.1 of Pogonocherus hispidulus. Taxonomy (NCBI): domain Eukaryota; kingdom Metazoa; phylum Arthropoda; class Insecta; order Coleoptera; family Cerambycidae; genus Pogonocherus; species Pogonocherus hispidulus. Next base: position 77,945,563 of record OZ004694.1, read on the forward strand.
CGGAAGTGATGGAAACATACTTACAAGAAACACAATTTTGAGATGGGCAAGTAATTTTCGTAATCGCAGAAGTGCTTCAATTATCTTGGTACTACTTGTACTCGTTTAATTTGGACTGTAGAGACCATCGAACGCGTTTAACCAAAAAACATTCTCAAGCTTTGAAGATTTCGAATACATATCTTTGACGAATCTTAAAACGTGAAAATAAAGGATCAGGATAAAAGAGCACGTCGAACAGTTTTTAGAAATCTTTCACGCCGAGGAAAACGTACTGAATAAGCTTGTCATGACATGACCGACGAGGTCCATTTCCACCTTAATGGTTATGTAAATAAACAAACCTTGAGGTACTGGGCTTTAGAAAATCCATTTAATGCCAAAAAGACACCGTTTGGTGTGCAGTTAGGACATCAGGAATTATTGGTCCGTATTTTTTTAAGGTGAATAATCAAATTGTAACAGTTAACTCTGATCGATACGTGAAGGTGCTGGAAAACTTTTTGTGCCTGAAGCAAGAAGACTTGGTCTGCACAACATACTCTTCCAACAGGTTGGTGCAACTGCACATACTGCTATTCAGTCTATGAATACTCTGCGACTTCTTTTAGCTGGAAGACTGATCTCACAGTTGACATTCATTGGCCTGAAAGGTCCCCGGACTTGAATGCTCCAGACTTCTTCTTGTGGGGATTTACAGAAGTGTAGGATGTACAAGAATAGGCCTCAAACACATCAAGAACTGAAGCTTATTGAACAGGAAATAAGGAACATCAATCGTGACGTATTACAGCATGTAATGCTGAATTTTGTTAACCGTTTACAACAATGTATATCTTATGGTGATCATTTGAAAGATGTTAGTTTTAAAAAATAGGATTAGAGAGTGAAATTACATATAAGTTCAAGTTAATAAATTTAATTAATAAACATGTTAAAATATTCCCTTTTGGCGACTCCATCGCCTACTGAAAACGATTCATACCTATTGGTTAACGTATATTGGCTATAGCCTTTAATTTTTGATAATTCCTAAAATCTGAATTTTATACTTGTACAGTATAATGTTCAGAAACAATTGTAGGACGACGAAGGGAGAACATTTAAAGGCCCAAACGCTCTTAACGAGCTTTGCGGGCGATTCCTGTTTCATTACAAGGGGGCAATGAGGGTTGCAAATAGCTGTAATTATTTGTGTTAGTTTAAATCCTGCAAGTCCGAGAAACCAATTTGTAGCAATGTGGGTTGTAACGACCAGTGTTTTGTTTGCTTGATTCTAGAACCGGGTTGCTTTAGTAGATCAAAGATCAACCATATCATTATTTCTGTCACAGTAACTCGATGCTGGTTTATGAGTATTTTATTATTTAAAGTTTTTTTGAATACATTGTTTTTACAATTCATATCCGCACTTTGTACATTTGCTTACCTTACCTTCATAATATATTTCCAATATTTATATGGAAAATATATTTTTCATATACAGGGTTATTCAGAACCTATCCATAATAAAATTTGGGGATGTTCAACATACATGTACAAATGTGGTAGTGCAAAAAAATTTTTTGGCGGGGTCTTAAAACTATTTAAAAATTTTTCCTTGCACGCCGCTGGCTACTGGTCCACTGTAATGGAGTGACCTTGGGACTGACAATGCAAACTTGCTAGCACAAAAAAAAACTTCGGAAGATCTGAGAGTATACCGACACCCGGCACAAAAAAGATTTGCAGCGTTTTTACTTTAAAATAAACTTAAAGATATATAGATCTGACCAAAGTGACGTGTCTTTAAAATGAATAAAATTTTGTTACTTACACTAATTTTGAAGAATTGCGCTACTTGATTACTAGGTATTAGAAACATGAAATTTATAAAAAATTTGCACATACCTTGTTACAAAAGTTGTTCGAAATAATATTCCTGGACTTGTACATACTTTTGGGGACGCCTTATCCAATTTTTCACTAAACCGAATGTTCCTCCTGGTTGCTGATCTTGTAAATGCAAATTATTAAGTAAATTGGGGATATTCAGCATTTTGCTGCAAAAACCACTCACAAAACCTAACTTTTAAGTGATAATCCACTGGTAACAGTCCATTAACTCAGCATTACTGTACACATGAGCCATTTTGAAAATTTTACAGTTTAACACTCCTAAGATAAATAAAACACAGACACAGACTGACGACTCATCATAGACAATACAGATGTTATTCCCACTCCAACATTATTCGGTCGGTTTTAACTAGGCGTTCCAGACAAAAACGTGTTTACTTTTTTATCACATTCTTAGGAATGTGGTAGCAAAGTATCAAATGTGTTGAAGTACAGTTGCCCAGCTACGTAGTCCTTTATAATGGCATAACTTTAAACATGGTTTACGGGAAATCCTAATACTAATGTTAAAATTTTTTTGGTGATATCGATTTCTTATTTAAGGATGCACATATCGTCAAAGTTTTAGAGATGAGTTTTGAATAACCCTGTATAATATACCAAATCATAAGTTTATTGTGCGGACGGTCGAACGTTTATACACTACTCGTATAAACGAAATCTAAACGTTTATTAAACCATTCTGTATTGCTTAGGACCTAATATAATAAAAGTAAACTGCTGCTACAAATTTTTATTCACATTTTTTCCTTTTCAAAAACAATTCTACAAAAATATTCGAGAAAATTTTCTATATCGCAATAATTTCAGTATTGATGCAGTCATATAATCTGATAACAGCATTCATGTAATTCCGTACAGTCGTAACTTTATATCTCCAAAGAGTTTTCCTCCAAGGAGTTCATGAAACGCCTCCAATTCATGAAATCAAGTTAATCACAGGGTATCGGTATCAGGAAATGAAGACCCACAAGGAAATGGTGTTATTAGCATCGACTCCGGACCGACGGCATTGCGAGGATTTCGGGCTTACCGCAATATCCTCCGGTTTGTACTTAATATCATTAATATCCAGTTGGCTAAATCATGTTCCGTAATTGCCCGAGTCGCGGCTGCTCTCTAACGAGCAAGAAACTAATGGCGCCCGAGACGGGGCTATTACTTAAAATGTTTTCTTTTGTAATTAGGAGGGACCAGAATAATAAACTATTTATTCCGGGGCGTTGAGGAGGAAATCCGGGAGACGAAATCGGGCACGGCCAGCTGGTTCACCGGGGTTTTTAGCAACGGAAAGAAGCTGTGCCGAATAAGATATGCATTTTGTGCACCCTGCATATTAGATGCAAAAGGGGAAATAATTCATTTATATTAAGTTGCTTGGGAAGTGTCTAGATAATAATTATTTAGATATTAGTCAGGTGATAAATTGGGTAACTCTAAGTGCCAAACTTTTGTTCATTTTAACCAAATGGGTCTACGTTTTTTTCATGTGTACCCTCCCTCTACACAAGCCTGAGGCTTTCAGAAGGGAGCTTGTCCATTTCTGTGGTGTGTTTTATGTTTATGTTTATGTTTTATGTTAATAAATTGCAGTTGCTTCAATTCGAAACACTAATGGGTCTTTTCCACATATTTTTTTGATTCGCTTATTATAAAATACATTCTTAGTTATGCCTAAAAAGTATTTTTTTATTTTTAAAATTTTTTTTCTTGGCCAGATATATTTTGAAAAAATTGTTAAAATTACCTTATAGTTCAAATAACGCGCCATTGACGTCATACTCCAGTTCGTTGTTGTCTGTTGGCTGCCCTGCATTTTGTGTTCTGTCAAGTGAAGTGTGCTTAACCTAACTTTCGTTTTGTGTTTTGATTAATTTGATTTAAAATGAATAAAATTGAAGAGGTATCTTAAGGCTGATTCAGACAACCTTCCAAGAGTTGACAGTGAAATGGTTAACGATTTCTACGTCACAAATATGAACTTTCTTAAGTGCTGAAGTGCGCAATGTTAAGACAAGAAGGTTAGTTTTTATAACCAAAGTTATCACATTGTCATTTAGTTAATTCTAGCATAGATTGGGGAGTGTTGTCACCTTTAGCGAAAAATACCTAAAAATTATTGTGCTCAAGGGATAAATTGTAAAATAATCATGTCTATTTTACCTAAAAATAGATAATATTTTGATTTCAAAATTACCAGAATGTAAATTTAATCGTTGCCAAGAAAAAAAGTAAAATTGTATGTGGCAACGTGGAGCCGTTCTTTAACTTGTCTACATTTTATTGGCTACTGGAGTGTGATGTCAGCGAACTGCGCAGTTTGAAATGATTCATGAAGACCAGTCACTTTGTACTTGGATAACTTCGCTTAATTACAATTCTTTACTAAATTGGGTTGATTCTATCTTTACTTATGTACCAGTATAACATTTGATATTAATAAAATAGTAAAATTCAATTTAGTGGAAAAGGCCCATTGGATGAATCAGGAAGACTATACCTGACAAAGATACAGTTCTAAGGATTCTTGTGTTAAGACTGAAGTCTAGTTAAGCTTCGCCTCTGTCAAACAACAAAATCCTAATTGCATAACAGAAATTCTTCTGGTAAATTCTAAAAATTTATTTAGTAATCTAACAGATCTAGTGTGACACTTCAACGCATATTTAAAGAATCTTATTTGTTTAAGTCGATTCTATTATTATAATAATAATATTTCTACCCTTCATTCTATTTACAAGGATTAGGTGGAATGTCTGAAACTTGTGTGGGAGAGTTACGGCATATTATCATTCAGTAGGCCGCAATTGCGCATCAGAAATAACTTATGTTGGTAACCCTTAACCTCCATTCAGTGCTGGAATGAGAGAAACCCGGAAAACGTCATTAGGACAGTCAAATATCAACTTATGTTAGTTTTCCACCTTAACATCAAGCTGACATTTTACTTTCCTATAGGGACTCGAAACCACGACATCTGTCTGGGGTTAAGCGATCAAGACACTAAACTCTGAGACATAGAATCATAGTTTAGATGTGGTTTATTTATTGCCTCAAATTAATTCACTATTACTAAGCACCATTGTCTGTAAAAATTGGTGTTGAAATATCTCTCATCTTTTAAGCAATCGAAAATACAAAATAGGAACTGAGGAAAAGTCGGGGATTTACGAAATTAGCTGTAAAGACTGCAATCAAAAGTATGTTGGACAAACTAGAAGGCCAATTCAAACTAGATTCAAGGAACATATAGCTCATCTCAAATATGGTAGAATGCGTTTGAGACCAACCATAAAATAGATAGTAGAAATTTAAGAGTAATTAGGAGTGTAAGAAATTCCAGACAGCTGGATGTATTCAAAAGTTCGGAAATTACGAAGTGTAAAAATAGTATGAATAATGACAGAGGGCCAATCCCATACATCCCGCTTTATTAGTAAGTAAATTACCCGTAAGGGGGAGTTCACCGAACCGTAGCAATAGTTTAGGTGTAAGTAGGACACAGTGTTAGCATAGGTTTTAGAGATGGGAATACCGGTTCCTCTTCTGTCGCGTTACTTTCGCGACAGCTCCAGAAAAATACCGCGACAAAATACCGCGATAAAATACCGCGCAGGGGCATATTAGTTCCCTTTTTTGTTCCTTTCCAGTCACGTATTTCTTAAAATAAACAAGAAATCCGTGTTTTCAGTACAGCACAATCGTTACTCAGTAACCGGTTATTTCGTCAATGTGGAACGCGATGGAACGGTTCCATTAAAATACCGCTCCAAAATCGCGGTATTCAAATACCGACACATCTCTAATAGGTTTAGTTTTATTCATCTCTAGATGATGACAACTTGGTTGGCGAAACGCGCGTCGTGTGTGGTGTAGTGTTTTCGCGTTATATGAAAAACTACGTCAGTGTTATCTTCACACAAAAGGTTCCAACTCCTTTCAAGGTTGAAATATCTGTAAAAATGATTGCAAATACATTCTTTTTATATTTTAATGTAAAAATTAACTTCAAAAGTGGGAAGGGAATGTTCGCTTGTCACTTAAATATCACTATAATGTTTTTACTTTGATTCACATAAAACCTGTTGCCTTCACCATTCGGCAGCCTTGGAGGCGTAGTATACAGGGCGCCCTATTTCTTGACCCGTTGCATGGGTAACTTTTTTATTAGTAGAGATACAAAAACGCTTAAATGAGCAAATTAGTGCAGTTTCGTATTAGTAATTCTACGGTAAGGCGAAAAATTATATACGGGGGAAGGTTGAAAAGTTATTGACAAAAAACGAAAAATCCAACTTTTCTATTATCCCTCGTAGCTCGTTCATTTGAAGAGTTAGAGAAAAATGCTTCACATGTTTTTTGCAGTATTTTTCATGTAAAATGACATGCACTTGCTACTTTTTATATATCTCTTAAAATGGTTGAGAATCACAGTAAAATAAATTTTTTTTAAATGTAATGGATAGGTGGCTGTGACATTAACCGAAAGTCCCCTTTTTTCTCTTTCAGATGATATAACATAGTCCATATTTTATCCTTACAAAAGTAATAATAATCGTTGTTTTTAAAGAAAGTTTATTGTCACATCAAGAATGCTATGGATTATGGAACAAAAGAATGTTTTGAGAACAGAAATTATTAATTAATTAATTATATTGAAGTAAATGTTCGAAATGACCACCATCCTGTTGGATACATAGTAAGCAACGTTTCTGGATACTTCTTAAAACATTATTTATTGTATGTCCATGTATGCTTCTAATTGCATCTTGAATCCTGACTTTTAGATCCTCTATATCTAGAGGAGCTGTCACATAAACTTTATCTTTCAATAACCCCCAAAGAAAGAAATCTAAGGGGGTCAAATCAGGTGTTCGCGCTGGCCAGTCGATATCCATTCTATTTCCTATAACATTATCAAACTGTTCATGTAAATATTGTTTTACCTCGCGGGAATTATGCGCAGGTGCTCCATCGTGTTGGAAGTATTTAAGATTTCTAAAAATATGAAGTGGTAATTCATTTAAATATTCCTCTGTTAGAGTATTCCTTAAAAAATGAAGGTAATTATTCGCATTCAAATTATCTTCGTAAAAATATGGGCCAATAATTTTGCCACAAAAAATTCCACACCACACATTTATCCCAAATTGACGTTGATTTCTTCTTTCAGAAACAAGATGTGGATTTTCTCGGCACCACATTATGTTATTATGGCGGTTAAAAATACCATTGTTGGTAAATCTACTTTCATCACTGAATAAAATCTTTTTCCAGAAGTCTAGATCCTCTTCGCATTTTGAAATGTACCATCGACAAAATGTCATCCTTCTTTGATTATCAGCTGGATATAAAGTATTGCATATGGAATAATGATAAGGCGTTAAATTGTTACCTTTTAAAATAGCTCTTACAGTTTCCTTGGAAGTGTTGCAGTGATGTGTAATTTCTGCAGTTGAAGAAACAGGTTTAAAATTTACATAAGCCAAAACATTTATTTCAGTGTCTTCATTGAAGTTTCTTTCATCCTTAGGCTTTGAAAAAGAACCGTATAATCGTATATTATTTTCCAGCTGTCTAAATATTCTATGATGGGATTGTCTTCGTTCCATGTAAGTTTCAAAATAAAGATTCGCTGCAGCTTGTGCATCTCGATTTTGGTTATAATAACAAAATAGCATATCATTTTTCTCTTCGTTGGTGTACATATTTGCAACACTATCTATTATTTTGTATGCAGTATTAATAATAAACAATAAACTACTTAACAAAAACTAAAAATGTCACTTATGATCTGTCAATAATTAAATGCCAACTAGACGTTTTTAAAAATATCAGGAATCTTATTTTTTGTTTTATTTCCATAGCATTCTTGATGTGACAATAAACTTTCTTTAAAAACAACGATTATTATTACTTTTGTAAGGATAAAATATGGACTATGTTATATCATCTGAAAGAGAAAAAAGGGGACTTTCGGTTAATGTCACAGCCACCTATCCATTACATTAAAAAAAAATATATTTTACTGTGATTCTCAACCATTTTAAGAGATATATAAAAAGTAGCAAGTGCATGTCATTTTACATGAAAAATACTGCAGAAAACATGTGAAGCATTTTTCTCTAACTCTTCAAATGAACGAGCTACGAGGGATAATAGAAAAGTTGGATTTTTCGTTTTTTGTCAATAACTTTTCAACCTTCCCCCGTATATAATTTTTGGCCTTACCGTAGAATTACTAATACGAAACTGCACTAATTTGCTCATTTAAGCGTTTTTGTATCTCTACTAATAAAAAAGTTACCCATGCAACGGGTCAAGAAATAGGGCGCCCTGTATATTCGGCGGTAGTATGTTCGGAAAATTAATTAATTTTCGGTGCTCTGCATGCCTCTTCAGCGTACTCAGGATGAGAGAGGTTAGGCCGTTATTATGACGAATGCTGCCATACAAAGAGTATCTCCGCCCTTCTCGACACCCAGTTATACCTAACGTTACCAGGGGGTGCGTGGGCAGCATTGTCTGTTCTGTGGCCACGGCGCACTGCGTAATAGACAGTATAATTAATACACGGGCCACTTGATGAAAGGAAGTTGTGCTTTGTGATTCAAATATTTCGGACTCTGCTCGAATGAATAAGGTTTTAATTTGATGAATAATAATTTCTGCCAAACCTTTCTATTAAATTAACTGTTGTTTCATGGAAGTAATAAAAATATACTGAAAGCTGCTGGATATTTTCATGGAATGTTTCTATCTTAATCTAAACAGAATCAGATATAAAATGCTGACACAGAGGGAGGCTTTAAATCGTTTATGTCTACACCGAATGGATATCATTGATAACAACTAAGAAAGGCGATCGATTCATCTAAATATCTTAAAACCGCTAGCTAATTTATCTTCATATATTTAGAACTATTCTAATCTATTCTAGAGTTGTCACAACCTGTAAAGTGCAAAATATCTATAAAATATTTAAATATGTTTATCTTTAACAAAACTGTCAAAAAGTTAACAGTTGTAGTTAAATCAGTTATCGGCTGTGATGTTAAAGCCTTGAGGTTCTTGGACCGGATTTCAAAATAAAAATCAAAGGACATTTAACTAAACCTTTAAATACATTGGATACTATTATTGAGTCAATTATTGTATCTAAGGTGTTAAGAAGCAACTTTAGGCTAAATTTCCTTTAAATTTCATTACAAAATCGACCCTTAACAAATTTCCATACTCCTATATATTTTTTATTCGAAAACACAATTCCAATTTATGAATGTAATTTCCAAACCTATATATTTTCATATTTAAACATGATTTTATATTTTTGTTAATATCCTATTCTTGTGTTTTTTTAATCAGGCGGCGAAGAATTTGAGGTGAAGGAAAACATTAGGATAATTTGGTATAGCAAAAAAATGTAAATGGGAAAACTTCAGACATAAATATTCATGCACCCCCTACAAAGATATATTTAACAATTGTAATGTAATACATAATTCATTAGGTATGACTGGCGTGCGTTTCTTTTTATTTTATTTTAGAACAACAAATTTATTCATATTAGATTGAATCATACAATTATTATAATAAATAGTACTTATTTTTAATTAAGAACTAAATTAAGCTTTGATAAATGAACATACAAAAATAGAAATAAGTGCGAAAACGGTTTTATATACATTGTTTATGAGAAAATCAACAGTAGCGCGATTATTGCTACACATCGGTGGTTCCCTTTGCATTCACAAGCTGCCAAAATGCCAATATAGTACAAACGTAACAGTAAGTTATCTATAATAGTGTTGCATAGATAACTATCTAGGTGTTCAATATACAAAAAAGTTTATTCTCCCAACATTGACAGATTCATACAGACACATCCTGCGAATGAATTAAACAAAAAATATTTTATACAGTGGTGGATTTGTATGTATCCAAGTTATATCCAAGGTATTTTTGCAGATGTCTTGTTTTATTGGTTAGTAAATGCGACGGTTCACTGATCCATAGCGACGGTGTAAATACGACATAGTGTAAGTATAGGTTTAGTTTTAATCATCTCCAGATGATGCCCACTTGTGTGGCGAAATGCGTGTCGAGTTAAGTATAGTCTTTTGGTGTTATGTGGAAAACTACGTCAGTGTTATCCTTTATATTATTGATATAAACACATTTTATTAAGTCTCTAGTGAGGGTTTTCTTAAGTAAACTAAAATATGGTTATCATATTATTATTGATTCTTGTTTTGGTGTGTGTAAACTAGGAACTAAAACGTCCATTCTCCGTTATGATTCGACATAAATACCGAACGCATCCAATAGAACGTGAAACATAAAAATTGCACCGATCACAATGCGGACGAGGCCATGGAGTACATGGGTCCGCAGTCCGCACGTACATATTCCATGTTCCAGTAGTTCAATTAGGGTATGATGCACATGATGCATGTAAAATGTAAAATCCTCTTGTGGATAATGGAATTTATCGCTTCGGGTAGGACTACGGCACCCGTAGATCAACGAGCTAGCGATTTCCATACAGTCAGTAGGTATTCGATGAAAATACGGCCGGAGTATCCTGAGAAATATAGTTTAAGCCCGCTTTGTATGTATAGAGGTTATACCGTTTCAATATTTTGAACTACACGCTCTTCAGAAGTTTGGGCTATGTATAATGTGGACTTCAGAAGAAGAGAATTGGTGTATTCGTGATGGAATATCTCCAAATACTATGTAAATGTATTTTCAAAATATACTTACGGCCCAATTTTAATTTTTAAGTCGAAATTGCTTGTGGTCGGAAATTTAATAAACACCTTTTTTCTCCCACAAATTATATGGGATGAAGTTAACAAAAGTATAGTACAGGGGTGGCCAAGCTCCTTGATAGTCCGTGCCATTTTTACTAATATTTATACTATGCCGAGCCATAGTATGAAACAAATTTACTTAACTTACCGAAAATACCAGATTACAAATTATATCCGTAGCAAAAGTGATACAAATTGTTTCCTCGAGAGTACAATGTCAACTGTCCGTTGGAATGAAAGTTTACAAATTCAAAATCGGTTTGGAGTCGGTCGATTACGGACGATTACGCCACTGTTTATGTTCGTTCGCGCAGTTTTCGACGAGTCATATCATTCTTAACTTGGACGGAAATGAAATTTGTTACAACGTTGCACTTAGTCTTTCATATTTGTCGTCAGCAATTTCAAAGACATTTTGAAACACATACGGAACGATAATAATTTTTTAAAATATAATAGCACAAAAATGAAAGGGAACTCGGGTACATTTATCGAGAGCCACAAATAATCCTTCAAGAGCCGCATGTGGCTCGCGAGCCGCAGGTTGGCCACCCCTGGATAGTATATTCATTCATAGATTTAAGAAATTAATTTAATGATTGAAGAGAATTTTACCTGCCTAGAATTACTACCAGGTAATAAAACAAGCATTCGTGTATTTAGAGAATGTATTTATACTTTTCTAACTACTGATACAAGCGTACCTACAAGAAAAAACCAGTATCATGATTATTAAATTTCTTTAGGTATACAGGGTGTTACAACATCGTCTGTCACAAACACGTGGACGGGTTCTTCGAACAAAAACAAGAAAAAGAGTTCTTTGCACTTTTGTCCTAGGTGGATTCCTTTTCAAGTTATAAGGGTTTATTTTTTTTTATAACTTGAAAACGAATCAAGCTAGGACAAAAGTGTAAAGAACATTTTTTCTTGTTTTTGTTTTTTGTTCGTAGAACACACTCACGTGTTTGTGACAGACGATGTTGTAACAACCTGTATATTAAAAAAATCATACACTTGTCGAAATTTGCGAAATACACGAGTTTTATAGTTATGTGAGCCACCCTGTATATGTAGGCATAACGTTTTATTTTTATGCTGATTTTGAATAATAAGTTAATATGTCACTGTCCCATACAACTATCTGACTTTCGGGGGCATCCTTAGAATGAGAATGGGCAATAGAGATAGTATTATATTATAGGTATACCTATGTAATTATTATCCATATTGTTGCATCAGAACCTGGACATATTTATCCTTAGACATCATCAAATTACAGTTTAACTATGAGAAATCTAATTAGTTTTTATGGACCGCATAAGCTTTCGTGCACGAAAGAAATGATTTCATATTTTTCAACGAATGGTAATAAATGTATGTAATATGTAGTTACCTTAATACTTAGTTCTACGTCGTATGCAGTATATGACTATGTCTAAGGACCGTGAGAAATTCAATAATAACTGAGCCTGCAGTAAGGGGAGTGTGCAATTTCCCCAAGAATTGCAACGTATATTCTATTCTCTATCAAATCTGTTTCTGCTTGGTAAGCGGAATCATGTCGCGGGATGTAAGCGGTGACGAAGACGTTCAGGCAGGCGAGGGATAATGTAAAAAATTAGTCTGGATTGTATCGACAAATCACCTTCTCGGAGTGATAGTTTCAAGTTTTCGCCAATCTGACATACCTACCAGATATCATGGAGGTGAAAAATTTACTGTGAAAATAGTATCCTGTCGTCACGCACACATTCCCATATACAGGGTGTCCCAAAAACATACTGACAAACTTTAAGGGGTGGTAGGGGACATGGAAACAAACCTTTTTTGTTTAATAAAAATATGTCCGCAAATGAGCCGTTTTGGCAGAAAAAAGGAAAAATGTTTTTTTAAGATTTGTTTATTTCAGTGAAAATTTTTTGACGCAAAAACAATCCAATTAGATTTCTCAATTTGTAATCACGTGTGCAAAACCAACCAATAATAGTCACATTACACTGAAAATTTTTTGACGCAAAAACAATCCAATTAGATTTCTCTATTTGTAATCACGTGTACAAAACCAACCAATAACAGTCACATTACACTGATAACAGCCCATGGGTAGTTATCACTTATGTCATCGTACGTTGACAGCGAACAAAATTTTTTTGACACTTCTTTAATTGTAGTAATTTAAAATGTCTATCATTTTCGTCACGATTTGGTGAACCAATTAGTGCTTCAAATACACCAAAAAATACTGTTAACAGTAAAAAGTGCTTGGAAAATATTTATGAATTTTTGCAGCACGCGGAAATATACATTAGATGGAAAACGTACAGTTGAAGGACTGGCGTTGATGCTTAAGGATTGGGTGGCTAATATGAGAAAAAGGGATGGTACCGAGTTTAAGGAGGCTACAGTTAAAACTATGTGGAATGTAACAAGTAAATTATTACAAGAATAATTATATTTTCAATAAATAATTTTTAATGACACTTTCATAAAAATTGTAAAAAATTTTCTCGCCGAATACCCCTCGAGCATTGATAAATAACTCAAAATTTTCTCACAACTTTCTCAAGCACGTTACTTTTTGACAACAGTTGTCACTGTTGTCAAGTAACGTGCTTTCGAAATCTGTGATAAAATTATCTCGTAGTTATCAATGCTCTTGGGCCATTATAGGTGATAAATAATTAATATTAATTTACAAAAAAAATATTCAAGAGGACATTAATAAATCACTTTATGCTACTCTAGGACTTTGTTTCATTGATAAATAAATGATCGTTTGCAATGTGTTCAAAATGTTGACCATTTGCTTCAATACAAAGATTGCACCGTCAATTCATTGTTTCGAGGACTCTATGGAATATTCCGGGAATAGCTTCTACATGTGTACAACTAGTTATTATTCTTGCTAAGAGATCTTCCTCATTAGGAATAGGCGTTTCGTAGACTAAAGATTTCAAATGACCCCAAAAGAAAAAATCCAGGGGATTAAGATCGGGATAATGCGTGGGCGAGGCCACGGGACCTCCACTATTATTCCATAAGGTTCGCGAGTCAATGAACCGACGGTGCAATCTTTGTATTGAAGCAAATGGTAAACATTTTGAACACTTATTGTAAACCATCGTATAAACCAAAACTGAGCTAAACAATTTTAATTATCTCCAAATGATTTAGTGGCGAAACGCGCGTCGACTGCAGTATATTATTTGGGTGTTATATGCGAAACTACGTATGTGTTATGTGGAAAACTACGTTAGTGGTATTTTATTTGGTTAATATCAACTTTCGTCACTTCCTTTGAAGTTGCCACACGACAAATGTGTCGCAAACTTTTCACGCTATCTGTGGTAGAAAATTTACCCTTTCTTCAGGGTAACGTGGTATAGTTTCTAGTTCTATAATTGTGCGGACAAGTGAACTTTTCAACTCTGTGCGAGCAACAATTTAACTAACTTTACTAAATTAGTCAACTTCCAAATTAAATTCAACTTTGATTCGATTAGAGTGTAACAAGGTAATTATGTACCTGTATCACTAGGATTATTAATCTGAAACTTTGCTAATCATTTGCCCGTGGAACTCTGATATTTCAGGATACCCCAAACAACTCTCATAATATAGGCTGTTAGACGCGGGGCAAATTAGAAGGACTTCGCCAGGAAGTTCTGGATGTGGTAGATCAACTTTGGCACTTTACGTAAGGGCACCGCAACATATTGTTCGTAACTCGTGAGACCTGCTGCAGTTGGTCGCCAGTGTCCCAGAAATTCATACAATATTTCAAAGGGCATATCGGCAAGATGTTACTGTGGGAAAATTTATTTGTACAGAAAAATTCTGAGAAATACTCTTGTCCAATAAGCTGGTTTTCTTTATAATTACTTTTACACACATTTTATATATTTATTTAGAATATAAATACAGGGTTGTCTCAGGTTTTATTCGGAAAAATTTAATAGGAGATAAAACTCAAAATAAAATAAAAAAGAAAGTTCATATGAACTTTAAAGTATGTATGTTTAATTAACGTATGTTTTAAAGTTTTGTTTTCAAGATAGAGGGTGTTAAAAAATATTGAGCATGTCACTGCTTTTTTCCAAGTTTGAGATTATTTTTAGATTGAATAATTAAAAATACAATAATTTTTTTTGTCTTTTGCGTTTTTATCTAACTTGCTTACTTTTCAAAAGAAAAAATTAAATTCTCTCTCTAAAAGTAAACAAGATAGACAAATAATGTAAGAGACAGAAAAACTGTATTTTTAATTACTCAATTGAGAAATAATATCAAACTAATAAAAAAGTTGTGGCGTGCTCAAATTGTTCGTTGGGTTATTTGGGTGCCCAAATATAAATTTGGGTTACTCAGCGTCACCCCTGGAATAATTAGCCCATTACTTGGATATTATTTATAACGTGCCAAGTTTTTATCAAAAATGGCTAAGTAGTTTTTGAGACATTTGAAAAACTACTTTATAATCCAATTAAAAATCAGCCTTTTTCCTGATAATTTTTAGAATCGTAAAATTTACCGGAAAAGTTCAGTTTTTAATTAAATACGACTTCCCTCTCTAGAGAATATTTTCATGATTACGCAGTATATACCTTTTTATTATCGAGTCGGCGGCCCAGTTCTAAAGTACACACAATATTAAACCCGAAGGTATCGATTTCACCTTCATGGGGATCCAAAAATTTGTAATTCAGTTAAAAGTAACTTATATGAGTATATGTACCAGGAATTATATAAGAGGTTAATGCAGGTGACTATCTCCCTAACTAATGAGGTTATTAAGGTTTTCCTGATTTCCCTTTCCTATACGAGGTCTACACACTGTAGCTTTTTATCGTATCGCGTGCTTCTTCATTGAGTAACGACCCCCAGACTTTCTGGTGGCTAGGGTTTACCAATTTTAGTCCTCGCTGAGCGCCAATGCGGTCAACAGAATAATAATAATACGCCGCTCCTTTCTCGCACAAGTCTCCAACGGCCGGGCAATGTATTGATGTTAAAATGAGGGGTAAGAGAAAAGCTCTTCTAATGCATCCTTTTTGTCTCGTATACCCATTTCCCCTTGAAGTAATATCAATAACTTTAAGTGATATAATATAGTACCTATAAGGAGGTTTTAATACAGACATATTATGAGTGTCTCCACATTTCTTATTAAATCTTGGAGAAGTAAAATGCTTGATATGTAATATAACTGTTAAAGGCTCCACGCTCATATCTGAGTCTAGCCGTAATCCGACAAATCCATTTATCTTTATGCTCAAAAATCCGCGCAAGTGAAAATTATACATCCCGATAACCGAGCGGACGCTCAGCACGATTTAACACGATTTTCATACACCGTTCCGAGCGCAAACTACTAAACTCAGACGCTATTATAAATTCATTGTGCAATCTATTAGAATTTAAAATGTAGAAGTTGAGACAGCTACTGCCGACCGTATAAATTTTCAGCGCTAAAATCAACTTGCGCCATGCACACATATGGAGATTCGCAGAAATAAGTCAGATGTAGCGGTCCTTGTGAGCAGACGAGGAGGCATTATTGTCTTTATGGTTTTGGCCCCGTTTCAAAAGAATCTCGCGTCCGATGCGTTGCTTTTTTACCGTAACTGCAACTTCGATCTGTCTCGATGCACTTGGCTTTATTTGCAGCTTTATCTTACGAGCTCGCGCGCCGTCGAAAAAGTTTTCGAGCTCCAGACGATCGTGGGGTGCTTGCCAATTTACCCCCTCTGGCTCTGTAAGCGATTGTGTTTTGGAGAGAACTTAAGATAATGCGAGAAGGGCTTCTCTTTGACGGAGTAATGCGATAAGAAGTTTGATACAGGCGAAAAAGAGGATGATTAGGCAATCTTTGTTGTTTTTCAACGTTTGTTTCTCTTCTGTTGAGAATTGAAAATGCATTGTTTCGGCCACATACAGGGTGAGCTTTTAGTGCTTATTTCTTTATATAGCTCCACTTAATTGGCTCCAATTATACGTTTGATAAATATTATTTATTTGCTGATATTTTAATCTAAATTTAAGTAGATATTCCGCTAAATATATAAAAATTTGAGACCATATTCGGTTATGGATATCCGTTTTTCTGACTGGTTCAGCCATCGGCTGAGGGCTATAAAAGCCGAGCTGATTTTTGTTCAAAATCAGTATTTCACCGATCTTCGGAGCAGCAGCTAGTGTAAGTTCTAACGTGTAGGCTTCCTTCCCCAACTCTTTGGTACAGTCTTGATGAATAATCCGTGATACCTGTGCGTATACCTCCAGGAAGACTTCTACATCTGTATCTATCCTGAACGCTTTGATACATGCTTGACGAATAACCTGTGACGTGCGTATCCTCCGCTTCCTTCAGGAAGACTTCGACGTCTCTATTTGTTTATCCGTCACGTTGTTCCGTTTCCACACAAATCCGTTTAAGATATTTTTATAATGTGTTTAATATTTACCCCACTTCTTTCCTTAAACTTTGATTAAACCTTTAGTCTGACGCTGCTGATTTAATGCTTGAATAAAATGCATTACTGCTAATAATCTGAGTTTATTACAAATAATTTTGTTGCTTGTCCATTAGTGCTATTTGTTTATTATAGCTACTCGTATATTATTGCCAATTGTTTATTTTGTTGCTTGTCTATTTTTGCTACTTGTCTATTATATTGGTGTCCGCTCATTTTTATTTCAATTTTAATAAATCTTGTAGTGACGCACATTAAACTGACTTTTATTAGATGGATTAGAGAAACACTGACCCCTGGAATGTGCATTATTGCGCCTTCGTCACTGTAGCTGCCCAGACTACTCATCAGCGAGTAGAGTCCGTGTGGACCAATGACCACATAAAATATATATGAGTGGTTTCGCTCGAGATGAAAAAATAGACCGACCGTTGAAGGGTACTAAACCCGAAAATAAATTAAGGGACCGTCAGAAATTTTCATCCCAGAATAGGGAAGGAAAAACGAGCATCACAATAAAAAACAGTTTTTTATTTCAACTATTTCAACTTTAAGTTTTGCCGGTTTCGGATTACCTTTAAAGTTATGACGTTAGAAGTGGAACACTTGCTTATATTATTTTAAAATTAATCTTAATTTTAAAACGTTAGATTTTGGAAAAGAGTTATAGAGAATTTTAGAGAATAACTCGCCGATATTTTTAATATCGCAACAGAAAATACAGATTTTTTTACCTGAAATAGTAAAAATATTTCTATATACCTTAGAAACAATGTTTTTAAGTTAAGTTAACCAATGTTTTAATATATAAAACTGAAGGGATAAAAGAAAAATAAGTATTTGATTTCTTTTATAATAAACCACAGTATCACCACACCAGTTACCAATTTGCCGCATAAAATTATCTTCTGAAAAAATCAATTTATTGATATACTGTAATTTTGACAAGAAATTCCTGTTTCTTTCTAAAATCTCTTCAATTTCATCCAAATGCCACAGTTTCTTCTATTTTTCTGTATTATTTTCAATAGCCATCACTTCCTCATAATTTTATTTTAATTATCTGTTTTTGCACACTATAATTAGTCGCAAGTTAACCATATGGTTCTGAAATCTCTACGATTCCTATCAAATTCTATTTCCCTTTTTTCCCCAAGTTCCCATGGCAGTATTAATAACATCAAGTGGTAATATCTATTATATGAACCCAATCAAAACGAAATGTGTATAAGTGTCTGGCGTGGATCCACTAAATTTGATTCAGTCGAACGTTCATAATAGGAACGAATGTCACGAGGTAATATTCTCATTCATAGAGTTATTAATCGAGATGGTCGCCTTCTCCGGCTGTATATTCCGAAGCGTATGTGGGTGGCCACTTTTAACTATATCAAAATGTTGGCCACAATTTCACATTAATAGACGATATTTTCACTGTTCTGTTGAGTGGGCGCGGGGAAGACATCCATATATGAATATATTAGCATATCTTCGAATAAATCTAGATGAACAGGGACTCATCGGATCTATTATGGTATTTATTGGGTAGGTATTGTGTTTCGTGTGAGGCTGAGAAAAGTGAAATGCCTCACAATTATTATTCATTTGATTTATTTCAAAGAGTGATTTGCTGAAACGTTTAGTCCATTAACACTATTTCCATTTAATGTAATCTGATGTGATAAAAACAAAAATATGTGCGCAAATTATACATGCGGATGTAAAAGCACGTTATCTAATTGAATATAAAACTGTTTACAATTATTCTGCAAGCTTTAAATGCATTAGTAACATTAAGTTAATTAATTTTTTGTAAAAACAAAACAATGTACGATTATGGAGGCTTGTTTTACAGTTAGAGGAGGGATTTTATAGTTAAGAGTAGGGATGAACCCAAGCTTCGATTTTGCTTCGGCTATATTTGTATTCATCCGAAGATATTCGGTATTCGGCAGAAGCGGACGCCGAAGCGAATTCTAGAAAGTTCGTATTTGGACTTGTTATTCGCTGGTTTCGCAATTTAGAGTTAAGTATTTTTAAATACTTTAAATTTTTAATGAGTAATAAAAAAAAGTTGTGCTTTGGGAGTGTTACGGCGTTTACTCAGAGGTACTAATTTTCCGAAATGGAAAATATTTACGAGGAAACTAGAAATGGATTCCCAGAAATTACTATTTTTAGAAAATTACTTATAATTAGAAATTACTTAGAGATTACTATTTTTATATCACTTTCTAGATAAACTTCCATAAAACAAATTAGCCGTCGATGCTTTATTGTTATTATGTCATGATAATTTATTCCAGTTTTTTTTTTTTTCTATAAAACAAAACTAACAAATTTATTCGGTTATTTTATTAATAAAGAATGGACGTAAATAAAATATCATCAGAATGACAAATGTTCATTTGCTCTATGTATTATTGATGTTTTTCTTTAAATAATCAGGTTAACAAATTATTATTCACTATTATGAGACTACAACTAGGAACATGTAAATGCTATTTATTTCCCAACCTAGCTCCCGCACTATATCATAGGTCATATTTTACAACAAATATTCCTTTACCCAAATACCTTCGCTGATTATTTTCCTAAAACGCTGATAAGCTACGAAAACCAACATTAATTCCATTGTAGGAACAATTTTCTTGCGATGGCGCACCCGGATAAAGTATAATTAATGTTCCTCCTTTCTAGATCCCGTTCGGTGATATATTGGGTTAAAATTTAAGGTCTGGTACACACACACATACGCGCCGAATAAAACGGCGGCATTCATAAGCCTCCCTGGAGCGAATGTATATTAAATTGTATGAGCTATGATTTTATCAGAATTGTTGCTGAATTAAAAATGACTACATGTAATTTCGTAACACTGTTAATGATTGTTTTTTTTCTCTCTTTTCACGCTATCTTTTCACAGGATTAAAATGTAAGTATATTGTGCTCTTTTTGTGTTGGCGTTGTTAGGGCATGATTAGTTTAGTTTAAGGTGTGTTTAAAATTAAAATTTTCATCTGAAAATTGAGCAAAACCTGGATTACATTCAAACGCTTTGAAAAAATCCTAGGAGCTTTGGTTTAATCTAGTATTCACAGAATTAGGATCGATTTTAAATCGAGTAACGAATCAGATTTCATCATATAGTACAATCGTTACAGTTTAACAAATAGAAAATAACTTCATAAGCAGGTTTTGAGTTTGTGACTGACTTGAATTACCTGGTTTTCGCTATGCAAAAAATACATGCAGTGCACATTCTAAATATTTTTCTAGTTCGTGATATCAGATTAACCAGATTTTGATGTGAAATTGATATGTGATTGATTTGTTGAAATTGATTATTTCTGAACACCATATCAAGCATGCAATTCTACCTAGATGTTCAATTAATTTTCTTTTGAGACACTGATGATGCAAAGATATGTTTAACTACTAATATATATGGATCCCCAAATAATATGTTCAATTTGAGGACAAGGACGGGTTGGAAGTAAGTACAGTGTGCATTAAATAGAGAAAAAGAACAAACTGTGCAGGGGTGGGCCAAGTATCAATATTTATGTGCGCGAGACATGACACGGGTGACAGAGGTTTGTGTATGGCTACAGAGGTATCTGTGGGTGTGGCTTTCAGCTGCGTTGCCCCACTAAATAACGAATTAAATGTAGTTTTTCAGTATTGTTATTTATCTTCATTTACCCATCGTATACTCTTCTGTCTTTGTTTTCAAATTGAATATATTTTTATTTAGGGACCTGTAGATCATTTTTCAGTGGAAATTGAGGGGAAATATTGAAAATAGACTAAAACGTTTATCAGCTCGTTTCACCCTATTCCATATTCACGTAAATATATTCAAATTAAATTTAAATGGACAGCTATAATTTTCAACGATATTCAGATCAGTTTAAAAAGTATTAAACTCATTCGATCTGTTCAAATTTAACACAACAATGTTTGTCTGGAATGAAACAATTCTGGAATTAGTTTTATCCCCAGAACTTGTATTGTTCGGAATGCAGTGCAGTGCCGATTTACATGATTGATTAATTAATGCCACTTGCGGAAGGGGTTATTTATTGCCGCGATTAGACCGGTCTGACAGCATTTTTTAGACATCATTCGACTACCTGCGTCCAGCACGTGCCCTAGCATGAGCAGGTTTGACCTTGCATAAATCCGGCTGCCAATTACCTTCCCTTTTATCGACCCATGCGTCCATTACGACCACCCTCCAATTCATGCAGAACCAGTCGAGCGAAAAGTAACGAAATCTCCGTATAGACAGATTGCTAAGCCCTCGAAAGCTATAAATAATTTTTAGGGTATCCGTGTGTCAATAAAATTTCACTCAGGAAACAAAAATAAAATAAAACGTGGTCTATTTATAAATCTCTTGAACGCTTGTTATCTAAAAGATTAGTAATTGGAAAATAATGCATACAAATTTAAAGAAATTGTACTGATGCCGTTCTTTATTCAATAATGTGGCTTATCAGAAGAACTACTTAGTGGTAGTAGTAGTAGATATTTCCATACGTAAATAATGGATTACTTTTTTCACAATAAACCATTGCTTGTGAATTTTTCCTGTAAAAGCATGGTTGTAGATATTTAAGTTTCATAATAAATAGAGTTTAATTCAAATGAAACTATTTTGCATTAAAATCTCAGATGGCTTGCAAATAAATGACTAATTTTAAATTTTAAGTATTTAAAAAATGTAAGTTAATGGTAAACCGTCCCGGTAGTGCAGTGGACTAGAGCTAGTGTAGCAGTATTTCTGGATCACACTGCCTATTGTGATCTGGGTTCGATTCCCATATTCGGCACAGGCAATGTGTAACACCCTTCTTACTGTCCCAGGATATTAGAGAGCTTCTCCTAGAACGGGTGTTGGCCTATGCGCATAGCACGGGTCTCTTCCAATAGTTCTCGACTAACGGCAGGCACAATGGGTCGGCAGACCTGAGTGCTGCGGGTAACCGCGCCGCCTTTCAACAACAACAACAGCAACACCCTTCTTAACAGCTTTTGGCTTTGAATATGGGTGTTGTCTAATTTATGTGGCGTTTTAATGTTTTTTTTAATATTATTACTAAAATACAAAGATTATTTTACATCAAGAAAAATATTTTTACATTAAATAAATGTTAGTTAAAGAAATGAGTTGGTATATCCATATACATCATATTCTCTATGTAGCAGTAGGTACTGCGGTATTCCGGTCATTCGAAAATTGATATTACCCACCACGTAATCCATCAATTAAATGTCTCGTCGTTGTAGCGAGCTGCCGTACGTAACCTACCTCACATGTATGTAACGGATACATTTTTTTGCAGACACCGACAATCAGCGCGTCATCATTCACGTCAGAGACGTCAACGATGAGCCCCCCTACTTCATAAACCGACCCCTACCCATGCAGGCTGTCGTGCAACTGAATGCACCTCCCAACACCCCCGTGTTTACCCTCCAGGCTCGTGACCCCGATACAGACCACAACATTCATTACTTCATCGTGAGGGACAGGACGGGAGGCAGATTCGAGGTGGACGAGAGATCAGGTGTCGTGAGAACCAGAGGAACTGACCTCTTTCAGCTCGATATGGAGTACGTTTTGTACGTGAAGGCCGAGGATCAGAATGGAAGGGTTGATGAAAGGAAGTTTCAGTCTACTCCGGAAGAAAGGTTATCTATTGTGGGCGGTAAAAGGGCGCCTCAGTTCTACATGCCCAGTTATGAGGCGGAAATTCCGGAAAATCAGAAGAAGGACTCAGAGTAAGTTCTTTTTTCGATCGGTTCTAGTTTTTTATTGCAGCTTGGTTCAGATATGGCCTGAAATAGATTTTTTTGTCTGAAACTTATAATCATTTCATAAATATTTTTTGAAATACATTTTTGAGTGTGTTTACAATTAAAGTTTTTTGAAAAAATCTAATAAAATACCTACATAGGAGTGTTGTTCTACATTTTTCTATATGGTTTTTTTTATGACGGTTATACCAGAATATTTAAAAACTTCAAAACGTTTTAACATTTTAAGATAATTCGCTTATCCTTCAAATCAAGATTTGTTAAGGAAAGTTAACGAGTCACTTTTCTCTTTTGTCAAAGGCCATAGTAAAATGTGATTTATTGTTTTTAGTGTCTATATTATGGATACATAAATTTAACATAAATTGATGGTCACTTGATACCAATCAAATCAATTCAAGAAATCGGTAATACTGCCCATGAGAAATGAACTAAGAGATGAATTATTTATCATTTCATTTATTTGATGGCAGTGAATAAACTAAAATTGCTATGTCGAGGTATCGACCAAACTCCTTTGAACTAAAAAACAAATTACTATGTATTTTTAATATTTAAGATATAATACACGACTTTATTTGATGTATTTGATAAATCATAATTTTCATATAAATTTACACAAAAAACACAAGGTTGATAAAAATGAGTATCATTATCGTCTATGACAGCCATTGGTTAGTGTAAATATAGTTTTTAGTATGAATTTAACATAATGAGTGTAATCGAATATGCATCTTATTTACTCGAATTCATACGTTTCTCAATACGAATCAATGCAAAAACTTATTGGTAGTTAATTTTAACCCCTATGTGATAAAAAAAGTTGTAAGACTATTTTCTGGGTCAGATCATTCATTTAACAACTCCAAATTACTTCTAATGAACTAGAATGTACAAGAATATATTAACTATTTTGTAGGAAAATTAGTTTTGTTTGTGTAGAATTAACACGGCCAAGTTATAATTAGCTGCCAGATTCATGCACACTATACACTTGCAATTAATATAAAGTTACACTAATAATGAAATTTCTAGTTGGTTATTTAATTATCCGTTAATAATGAAAATGAACGAGTCAGCGTATAAAAACTGAAAAATAAAATCAATTCTAAATATAGATAGACATTGTATACACAAGACTGCTCATTCACATAATTCTCCTGTGAGTCTTAAAATGGTAATTGAAACTTATTAAAGACTTCCAAATGAAATAATGATTGATTTCTGGACAATTTTGGATTATTTTAAGAAATTTTCTTAAATAAAATTTGGATCCATTATTAGTTCTTCAGTTTTTTGGTGTTCCAAGTGGATTCATTGGTACACTATTGCATAAGTGATGGTATAAAAGGATAATAATAAATGAATAGACACCCGGAGATGGTTTAAGCAAATAAACTTAAAGCGAAATTTAGAATTAAATCGATTGAACATCACCTCTTGACCTTGACTAGAAATGAATTATATAATAGTTATTATTTCACTGTTATCATAACAGGCTGTATATATTTGTAAAGAGAAACGAAAATATGCTTTAAAATAGATATGAAATGAGAGAGCTTTAAGAAGTAAACTCACATTGATCTATTTATTTGCAGTATCATCTCGGTGAAGGCCAAATCTTTTGCTGATCGAGAGATTCGATACACACTGAAGGCGCAAGGTCAGGGCGCTGGCACTTTCAACATCGGCCCCACGTCTGGTATTGTCAAGCTTGCCAAAGAACTAGATTTCGAAGACTTGAGGCAGCCTCATGTTTATTCACTTGTCGTTACTGCAACTGAAGATTCTGGTGGTTTTTCCACTTCGGTGGAGGTTAGTTTTAACTTACACCTCTGCTTATCCCCCTTCTGATGTGAATACTTACATTTGTTTTGTTTTAGTTGACGATCCGAGTCACCGACGTCAACGACAACGCTCCAAAATTTGAATTACCAGACTACCAAGCTCACAATGTAGACGAAGATATCCCACCAGGGACTAGCATACTTAAAGTTAAGGCCATGGACGCTGATAGCGGCACCAATGCAGAGATAGAGTATATGGTATCAGACGATCACTTCAGTGTGGACCCTAGCGGCATAATTTCCAACAACAAGCAGTTAGATGCAGATAACAATAACGCTTATTACGAGTTTGTTGTCACCGCCAAAGACAAAGGAGAACCAGCTAAAACGGGTACGGCGACGGTAAGGGTGTATACAAAAAATAAGAACGACGAGGAACCGAAATTCTCTCAACAAGTGTACACGCCCAACGTTGATGAAAATGCTGGTCCAAATACGTTAGTCACAACCGTTGTCGCCTCGGATAAAGACGGTGACAATGTGAGGTT
This sequence comes from Pogonocherus hispidulus, assembly GCA_963924545.1. NCBI lineage: Eukaryota > Metazoa > Arthropoda > Insecta > Coleoptera > Cerambycidae > Pogonocherus > Pogonocherus hispidulus. The sequence goes on from OZ004694.1 coordinate 77,970,915, forward strand.
TGGTTTTGTTGGAGGCGGTACCAGTTCTGGGCAGTTCGTTATCGAGGAAATCACCGGTGTAATCCGATTGCACAACAAGGCTATTTCTTTGGACCGTGATAAATACGAGTTAAACGTTACGGCTATGGACGACGGAGCGTGTTGCGTCAACGGCGATGCGACAATTCACACCAGCACCGCTGTGGTGGTGGTGTTCATCACTGACGTAAACGATAACAAACCGATATTCAAAGACTGCGGCACGTACTACCCAAAAGTGGAGGAAGGCGCACCAAATGGGTCTCCAGTTATCAAAGTGCACGCCACAGATGAAGACAAGGGAGTTAATGGTCAAGTGAAATATTCCATTGTGCAACAGCCCAACCAAAAAGGAACCAAATTCACCGTGGATGAGGAAACGGGAGAGGTGTCTACTAATAAAGTGTTTGACAGGGAGGGGGATGATGGAAAGTTTGTTTCTGTTACTGTTAAAGCTACCGATCAGGGCGAGCCGTCTTTGGAAGGGGTTTGCTCGTTCACAGTAGAAATTACAGATGTAAATGATAATCCGCCGTTATTTGACAGACAGGTAAGTAGAAATATATATTTTTATGTCTTATTTGTAGGTATAATAAATTGTTTGGCAGATGTCACAAATAAAATATATTTATTTTTGGTCTTTTTTTCGATTCATTTTTATCAGAAATTATTATACAAATATCAGCTATAATGTGAAATTAACACTCCTTAGTTATGAGAGTAGGCTTACCTTTAATCATTTTGCTCTCTGTTAATTTTTTTTTACAAATACGTTATATGCACTATTGATAATTTAAGTAAAATGTTTTTAAAATATTCTTTAAATTGTCATCCTTTACTTGTTGATACTGCTTTTAATATTTTTCATAAATTTAATATACATATAGGTAGATATATTAACGGGTATCAAAAAGATAGAATTCCCTCAGAACATCCATCACGTATACGCGGTGTTATATTTAATTTTGGCCACCATTGGGATCTTCGAAACAGTAAAAGTTACAGGGTGGCTTAAATTAGGAAAAAGTTACACATTTAGTTACACAAGTTTAGCATTTACAAAATGCTAAATATCTCCACTATAAAGAAAGATAGGAACTTTAAATTTGAAACTTATACATTATTGATAATAATGTATTCACAAATTCAGTTTATTTCTTATGGACGCTATATTGGACTTTTATGTCATCACATGAAGCGTTTTCTTCTCTTTACTACGATATATTATATGCCATTTTAAAATTTCGAAAATGAGAAATGAACAAATAATGTATAATTGTACATTTTACAGTTGGTCGTGGAACAAATGTAACAAAATTAAATGTAACATCGTATATAGACATCAGTGTATGCATCGTCAGTCACTCCAACTACCAAACGACATGCAGCTGTTTCACCCTGTTAGGTTTCTTCAGTGCCATATAATATCAACATGATTACTGGTTGAGTTTGGTTATTGGAGTGAATTTTCATGTGGTGATAGTGAATACCTACCTACCTATATTAAGTATGATCTCTAATTTGCAGTAAATTTTAAATAGGTATAAAAAAATTATTACAATTTTCTATATTGTCTATTTAAACAATAGTTTCAATTAGTTTACAGCATCTGCCCAACAGTAAAACAATGCGATATTAGTTGACAACAGGTTCGGTTCAACTTGTTATGACAACTATATCTTACCTAGCCAATGTTTTTATTTCAAGAAATACGTGGAAAACGTCAAGCAGGACGCCAGCATAGGCACGAACATCCTGCGCGTGTCCGCCTCCGATGAGGATGCGGACAACAACGGCGCCATAGTGTACACGCTAAACGCCGGGTCCAACGCGGCGGACCTCGAGTATTTCGAGATTCAGCCCGAGTCGGGTTGGATAGTACTGAAGAAACCCCTAGACGTAAGTATGCATTGATAATCGCGAGGCGCGGTAGGAAAAGCTAGACAGAAAATGTGTGTGTGAGCGAGCGAGTGCGATTTGCCGTTTCAGCGACCTACTGGGAGCCAGGATTTGAGCCCGCTCGGGCCTGTGACGACGAGGTACGACTGGACATAGCTGCTTATTTCCTCATTTTCAGCGCACCTTACTTTGAGTTGCTCTGGTCGATCTGTATTGGATCGACTGCACTAATCTATCAACTTTTATTCAATAAGTTTGTTTATACGGCACACCTTGCATAAACATCAATATTTACTGTGTTTCAGTTTGTTTTATGACACCGGGGGCGAAGACGTGTTCGGATTATTTTGTTTTTTGACGAAAGGTGAGGTAGTGAAATATTTCTTGTATTTGCAACAATTCATTTATGCTTCAATATAGCTATGTTGAGGCTAAAGTCGACTTTTGTTTTAACTTGTGATTTTAGATCTAAAATAATATGTAATGTAAACATTTTTATCTACACATCAGTTCTAGTTGCATTAATAAATGCTCCAAGTATTTAATAAAAATAAAATACGTATTGATGTCACTCCTAGGTGGTTATGCGATTCAATATTATTGTCACCACGTGACATAGGGAGAATAATTTTAACATTAATTTCATATATTTATCATCATATTTAAATGTTTTTTATCTTTCTAAATTAGTTTCTTATTTGCATCGAAAATTCAAAATATATATTCTGAAAAACTCCAATGTTGCACACCAAACTCATCTTTCACGATCCAAAGACGTCTTTGCGCCTAGCACATACTCAGTTACCCTTTTACTATATATTTTGGAGTAGCAAGGAGCGCTGTTTTATTTTTGAGGCCAGGTGCTACTTCGACCGACTTTTTGCCGCCATTCGGACACGAATTTTGTGCAGACACGATATGGTGGTCCAATGTTTTTGAGATGAGATGATTTTTGAGCCTGTGATGTGATTTTTGAGTGATTTTTTTGCAGGTGGATCGAAACTAACCGAGTTACTGTTTACTAATAGAATTTTGGTCAGGGAGTGTCGCAGGAGGGCGGTTTTTGAAACCCGGGGGGGCGACGCGACCTCTTGCGGCACTCCAAGACATTGTGACATTTTTAACCTGTGTATGGGGCGGCGTACTAACCACAGAAAAAATATCAACTTAAACGTCCACCGTTTTTTGAGGGTCGTTTGCCAAAAAGGAGATTCAGACTTTTTGCACATCCTTGCTCCCGCCCCGCCCTCACGTGTTTTTGAAACTTTTTTTGCATGACATTGCCTGCTTAAAAAGTTTTATTTCAAATATTGTTATGTGTGCATCTAGTCAGATGGCCTACAAATCAGAATACAAATTTGAACTATTCTAAATTATATCTACATTACCATTCGGTTTATTTGAAATATTAGTATCAAGTAAGGACGTGCAATTAACGTTTTTATTGAGTCAACTCACAGACAAATTTAATTTAATATATTTTGATGTGTTATGGAAATTTAATGTAATTTGATTTATAAAAAACTGTACAACATATCTATTAAAATATTAGTAGGAACAAAAAACTTTTTTAATTAGTATTTAAGTAGTAACAAAAAAATTATGAATTAATAGTTTACTACTTATAGAATTAACTTAGATGATTTTGAATTCCAACCCATCTAATATTGGTAACAACAATTATTGTATATTCATTTTGGCCTACTGACGGGTGTAATTTATTTTGATTAATTTTTTATTTAATTGCACTTTTTTCTGTTGTTCACCGTAACCACCGACCATGGAAACAGGGATGTTATCCAGTAAGTAAATTGGTATCCAGTACCGTTATGGTACGACATATAGTAGAAACGCTGTAGATTTGACAGTCCCTGACCTGAACCGGTGGCAACAATTTTGTAAAGAATCATTTTTTCAAAATGTTTTGTTGTCACCAAGTATGTTTTTATTTAGACTGTGTTTTGGCAGATTATTTACGCAAAGGCACTAAAGACAGTTTGTTTTGTTTTAATTTGTTACACATTATTATTATTATAATTTTTTTTATATTCAACTTTTACAGTTTTATGTAAATATGATTTAAGATACATTTTCTCTCCTCCGTTTTTGTTTGGTTTCGCTGATATGCTTCAAATTTGGCTTTTATTAGGTATATTTTAAGCAGTAGCAAATGATGTATATAAATAAGGTAGCTATGTTATTAACATTGGCATAAAATCATTTAATCATGATCTATATAAATTGTACTATTCATTTGACTATATTTGATTTGTCTCTATTCCATATAGGAGATACCTGCACCATTCGTCGAGGTACCGCCATTCTTCATTAAATTATACAAAATTTCTTTCAGTTAAATCAGGTACTGGTAAATGTGTTCGTTTTCATTCTGTCTAGGTGTTTATGCGTCAGTTTCAACCAAAACACAGTCTCAAATCCGGACCGCCGTCCACCATATACACGATAACTAGGTGGCCGCAACCCTTCGAACAAATTTTTTGCTCTTGAGTTGTTCTGTTGTGTGATTGAGTTACAGTTATATATTTTTTGGTTCGCTAATTTCGTTGATTGAGTGTGTTCTGTTTGGTTTGTCCCATGTACCTGACCTGACCGTGCCCGTGTTGTTACATAGAGAGACAGGTACCGTCTGCGCGTGCGCGCTTCTGATAGAGGCACCCCACCATCCTACGCGGACGTGGACATTGAGTTAGACGTCGTTGACAGAAACAATAAGCCACCACTATGGGATGACGCCACGTACGGCCCCATTCACATCAGAGAAAATGTCACAGTGGGTACTGTAGTGACTTCTGTGAAGGCCAGGTTGGTATCGTCGAAGAGGCGGCGACGGGCGACGACCGCAGTCCCGCGGCTCGTGGGTGGGGGGTCGCGTGGGGCACAGCTCGGGACCGCGGTCCGCCATAGGAAGTCCATACCACCAGCCCATGTCCACTGTTCCATGTTGTTTGTACGCTCACTATGTGCCTCCACCCCCTTATCACAGCCAAGGCACTTGCAGATTCACTGGCATTACGGTCTCGGGCTCTAGAAAAACCAGAATTCTTCACACTACTGCCTGAGATCATTATGAGGCTCCAGGTCAATTTTTACTAGCTAAAAATGTGCATGGTGCCCCATGTAGTTGTGCCGGGAGTTGTACGTGCTTTTGGCGATGATAAGTAGGTCAGGCACTACATATTTTGAGTATCCACTTGATTCGTAACATTGGTGTACTGTTCCCGCGCGATCTCCAGCGTGAGACCTACAAGCTGGAGGCCACCGCCCAAGACAAAGGCTACCCTCCCCTGTCCCGATCCGTGGAAGTCCAGATAGACGTTGTGGACCGCGCGAACAACCCTCCCGTCTGGGACCATACAGTTTACGGCCCCATCTTCATCCGGGAAAACTTCCCGGTTGGGGCCAAGGTGGTGTCGGTGAAGGCCAGGTCTGTGCCTCAGTACCACTGTCGTACTCCTACGTCTATCAGTATTAATAAAATCAGTGTGGTGCTGTCCGTGTAGCAGCACGCAGCTGCACGGCACATCTCGTCTGTTTGTGCACGCTTTACCCAAAAAAGCAGGGCCTGCACGCGCCCTTGGACCATTCAAAGATCAAAACAATTTCCTTCAAAATTATCCACGGTACTTGTTCAACTCCTTTGAAATACTGCACTAATTACTATCCGTATCTGTTTGAAGGTGACTTAAATAAAAGAATTTGTTTCTAGAACAAGTCTGATGTCTGTATTCAAATATTGTATAGTTCAACTTATAGGTTGTTAAAGACATGAACATTCATATATTGTTCAACTTATAGTTCAACTCATGAGCTTAGGTTTGTTGATTTTCTTGAATGTTAATCTTTTTACATATTTTACACATTACGGATCTCTAGGGTTTAAATTAGTGCTAAAAAATCATCTCTGTTAACTGAATTTTTAGAAATTCCTTTCCATCATGCTTTTAATTTTTGGAAATAAATGCAAAATGATAAATTTGAGAAATAGGGCAGGTGTTGTTTTACACTTGATGTCACATATTTTAAGAAAATATAGCATGGGTTTAAACATTGTTTCATTGAAGACTGCAATCAGTTAGTAATTTTTGGTGAGATACCAGGTTGAAAGTGGTAACAGCGGTTCAGTTACCGGCTCATTTTTGCGAAAAGCGGTAACGGTGGGGAAGGTATTGTGCCGTCACAAAATTTGTTACTGGGTTCAACCGCTATCAACATCGGTTATGAGGAGTGGCGATCACGGTGACGTCTGACAATTGACAGTAGTTGACCATAAACGGTACATTAGAAAGTATACATAAATATCAAAATTTTACTGAAATTCCAATATTTAATAAAATATTCAGGGACTGGATTGTGGAGAGCAGGTACTAAATACAGCATTTGTAGAATTTTCTATTAAATAACATCAAAACATGTAGGTATGTATATGAAAAAGCAGACTGCTTTGTCTACTTGTCTACGGTTCTGCTGTAGAACTGCTCTTTGCCATATACTGTACCGACGACACAAATAAAATATTTTTGACGCAAAATAATCAAAACTTTTGTATACAAGCGAATATTCGAGGTTAGAATCTAGAGCCCAAAACCGTCACGGTTAGTTTCCGTTTTCGCGAATGGAGTACTTCAAAATAATTTCATGAAAGTGGTGGGAATAACCACCTTTAACCAGTGGTTGAACCCGGTATCTCGCTAAAAATTACTTAGTGTTTCCTCACAGACTTAATCATTTACTCATTGTTTTCAATGCTTGACTAGCCTATTCCTGATCAAGAAATAATATTAAGAGTTCATAACTGTGGAAAAATTATGAATTACATAATTAACGGGAAGCCATGGGAAATTTGGCAGCACTTTTTTAAACAGAGAAAACCCACCGACGGACTAATATGAAAATTACACTGTGCAATATTTCAGGAAAGTCACTGGATTATACATAAATAAATCTGCAAGTTGTGTTTTGAATATTCTGAAAATTATTTAAAAATTCTCTACTGCAGATGTAAGCTTATTGACTATGCAGAAAATCTTGTTGTATCTAACTAACGTCAGATATTTTACCATTTCAGAAAGACACCGGCATTATAAAACTTGACACATTAATTATTTTTACAGTTTCATTTCTCAAGTTAGGTACTGTCGAGGGTACTGTTAAATATTTTTGCCTATGATTTAAAAAAGTAATTTTCTGTTGTGAGTGCATCCCACATTTTTGAAAATAAAAATATATAAATCTGTAAACGTAAAGTTGGTATAAAAAGAAAGTGGTTCTTTGAATATATTTTAACTATCCAAAAGCTGAGCACTGAAAATCGATAGACCAGATTGAATTAATTTAAATTGCAAAGGTTTATTATTCAGTTTTTCAAACTACTCAGTCAAATTGTTAGTAAACATTTTTGACTATATATTTTGATCCAGTGATTGATGATTGATCCAGGATGAAAATATTAATCTAGTGATAGGTACATTTAATTAACGTTTTCTCTGTTTACGGGATTATCTGTTATTCAGTGTGAGGATATTTTCGATAGATAAAAATGCTTTTGAACGCAAAGAACTGATTTTCGAATGATTTTGAAGGAACTTGAGAAACTATTAAATACGTCATCATCATATAATATGTCTATCCTACTCCCGTAGCTCTGGGTGTGTAGTCCTCCCAACCAAACCGACTCAAATCCCATCGCTGCTGAATGTTGTTGAAGCCTGCACCACACGCATTAACTCACGAAGCTTGGGGCTAAGGGTCGAAGCAACACCTTTAACAGCATTCAGCGACTTTCACCCCACCCATGTCACCCCGTCATTATTTAGGTTTTAGTACTGTTAATCGACCGAACATTTTTTGAGCCCTCTACCGAGTAACTACTGCATTTCTAACTACACAGTCAGCGGTTCTGAACACGACTAAAAAACGGCTGCTGTACATGCTAACGCAGAGGCAGGGGTATTGATTTTGTAGTTGTGTTTAGTTCCGCTGACACTGCATAGATGGCACTGGTTGCTCTAGATGGTATATGATAGAGCTACCAACTAATAATTGGCAAGTAATACACAAAAATACTAAATTTTTCATACAGTGGAGGTATTCAAAGATTAGACACTCCGGCATCCGTTATTATTTTTTATTGCATGGTCGTCTGTAGATTTTTAGACGAATTTTTTTCAGTTCAAGTCATAGAAATCGGATGCCTGGCGTGTTTCTAGAATAGTTATTTTGATGGCTGCATGTGTCAATCAAATATTTTTTGGGGCCAGGACACTAAACGATTGTTAACCATATTTTCGTTTTTTTAATTATTTACTTTAAATACTTTTCGCAAAATTTTTTTGATAATTTAAAGTTTGGTTTATTTTTTATATCTCTTCGGTGTAAAGTCAATAGGTGATCATTAAAGTGTCGGGGCCCTTTTCGCGAGTTTTGCATGTGGCTGATCTAAATTTTTGTAAGCCATGATATTTTGGAACCAATATTTTTTTTGCTTTTTGACCGCCATTCACGTGATAGTTTTTAATAGCGTTTAGTAACGCTGTGGTATCACGCGGCACGTTTTTCCTCAATTTTTTCTGCCTAGCTCGGGTATCGAAAACAACCCAACAGTTTTCTACCGGCTGATGCCTGGGTCCACGGCGCAGACCAACAAGTTCCATACTTTTTATCTGCAACAAAGGCCAGATAACGGCTTCACATGGGCTGATATCAAGGTCAACCACCCTCTGGATTATGAAACTATCAAGGAGTATAATCTTACAATTCGTGTGGAGGTATGATTAAAAAGATATAGTAGGCAAGGAATTTTGAGGTTATGAGAGTTTACCAAAATAGAATTTTTTTCAGTATAAGTTTATTGATAGTTGTTGCTAGTAACAGTAACTTTTGTATACTCTATTCATCTGCAATTCATGTACCTACTTTGATTATCTAATATGATTGCGGTTGAACGAACAGATGAACGAAAAAATAGTTTTCGTATAAATTTGCGTATAAGTTTCTACATAAAAAAGGTAAAGGGATTTGTAATTCTTTAATTGGTTTGATTGTAATTTTGAAATTTGTCTATTTATAAATTCTAATTAATTTTTCTCCTAAAAAAGTTGCTAGAGTTATATATTTTTTCGATACTGTATTTAAAAATATAACTGTGATTTAAAAAAGACTGTAATGCTTTGTTGATTAATTTTTCTCTATAAACAAAACAAATCTTAATGTCATTAAGGCTATTTTTTGGGGGAAGATTTGAAACTATTGTACAATGTTTTGCAGACATCCAGTGTTTTTAGGTATTTGCCGTTTAGTCTATAAAACAAAAACGTTAAATTTACATAGCCCGCCTCTCTGTCGATAAAACAGGAATATGTTTTATCTACATTAAACATTAGTTCAGAAAGCACCCCTTAGTGTCGCATGGGTCAATTATTGTCATTTGTTATTTCAGATAGTGCCAATTTTTAACACAGAAAGGAATACTCTTTATTTTTATATTTGTCTATGGTCAAAACTCAAAACCTTCTCAACCTTTTCGCGACAGATTTTCAGTACAAACTTTTTAATTTGTGTAAGTTTGTTGAAACACAAAGGATAGTCTGCTTCTATCATTAATAACACCTACAGTAGTTTTATTTACTATTCACTAGTTGGCTGCTTCAGCCTTGATGTATTTAGATTTATGTTTGTATTTAGAATCTGAATGGAATTAATGAGATTTGAAAATAAGTAAGAACGTATCTAAAAAAGTCACCATACCAGGAATTTGATGAATTCAGAACTTATTCAGTTCAATATACATATTCAACGAGACGGCTCTTAACAGTCAAAATTCCTTGTCTTTCGAGGATCTCCTTCTCTAAACGTTGACTTTGCAGAACAACGGTGCCCAACAACTCGCATCGGAGGCTACCGTGTACATACAATTAGAAGACGTCAACGACGAGATCCCGTTGTTCACCGAACGAGAACAGGAAACCGTGCTGGAAGGCGAACCCATCGGCACGAAAGTCACCCAAGTGAACGCCATTGATAAAGATGGAACGTTTCCTAATAATCAAGTGAGTATAACTAGTTTAGTTCGCTGATGCGTCGTGTCGCCGGCTGCAAATGGATATTGATAGGGGCGGATTTTATTGGTGGATGTGTCATTAGCGTAATGCGATTAGCGACGTGATTGATTCTCACTGGGTGCCGCGCGGGGATTTTATGCAAGCTGTGCTTTAAATAGCGACATGATGTTAAAACATTCGTAGACATGTTATTAAGAAAAATAGCAGTAGTTATTAGCAGGAGCTGTAGACGTAATGCACAGTTATATAAAGCGTTTTCTTTTCAAGATCGCCACGCCCCAGGTCGTCAAACTCGTGGCGGACTATAGAGAGCCCTTGAAAAGAACATAAATTTAGGGGATATTTGCCAGTTTGTTTACTTAATCTAAATACAAAATGAAAATAGTAAAATAGTAAATACGTTCTTACTCTATATGTCTGAAATTCTGATACCTACTGTGATTATTTTACATTTACAGCATAATTCTGTAATTTGTTGATGTTTCTACGTCTCTATTTGTCTCTACCCATATATATAATACTACTATATTGAGCTATTGGAGCTTTCTTGAAGCCGGTTTATGAGATGGAGTTATATATTTCGTTCTCTTTCACGGACAAATGTTCCTGTGCACATGCCCAAGTGTTGTCCAATTCAATCCAAGAATTTCAATGTGCCGCGAAAGTAAAGAAAGACCGGGCTTTTGTTTTGTCATATACAGGGTGTCCCAGTATGAGCGTACAAAAATTTACCAGTGGGTAGGCCAGACCAAAATAAGAATAAAATTCTTATAAAAAAATTTCTCTGATGCACGCCTAACGAGTTACAGGGTGTTATTTTGTAAAAAAAACAACAATTTTCCGTAATAACTTAACTTAAATAACTTTAACAACTTAAAAACCGTTTCGTAGATTTAGGTAATTTTTGGGTAACGTGTAAATCTATTAAAGGCCATTAAAACTATATGGTGTTTGTTTAACTTTGACACTTGTGGTGGCCTAGGTCTACTCTTCCTTATGGTTTTGTCTTCATAACTCTTGTATATCCTACTTTTTCGTGAATTAACTAAGTTTTCCTTAATCGGCTATCAATTCTGAACAAAAAAGGTGCTCTTGTTACACAGCTCTAAAATCAACCATTTTCGAGTAAATTGAGTGTAAAGTACCGACTGTATTCCTTTATGCAGAAAAATGTATGCAATGATTTTAAAGTTTAGAGTTAAACAAATACCATATAGTTTTAATGACCTTTAATAGATGTACACGTCATCCAAATATTACCTAAATCTACTAAACGAGTTTTTAAGTTATCTCGAAAAATTGTTTTTTTTTTACAAAATAACACCCTGGAACTCGTTAGGCGTGCAGCGAAGAATTTTTTTTATAAGAATTTTATTCTTATTTTGGTCTGGCCTACACACTGGTAAATTTTTGTTCGCTCACACTGGGACACCCTGTATGTGTTTTGTCATATATGTGTTTTGTGGTGTGGTTATGTCACAGTTTATCTTTTGTATTTCAGGTATGTTTGTGTTTCACAGAAAATAAATTTGTGTTTTTCGTAGAGCCGGCAGTTTTAGAAGTGTTTTATTTATGTGTAACTTGTAGTTTTAGTTTTGTTCATATACCTATTAGACTTATTAGTGATTAGAGACATTTGCTCATCAAATTATTTCGACGGTATTTTTACAGTCGCAACTGCAAGTTTAGGTATATAAGAACATTTTGTAAATTTAAATATGTAGTGAATTAGGTATAGGAATTATACTGTACCGATTGTACGGATATCGTAAAATGCCGAAACGAAAAACTCAGTCGAGGTTTTGTCTTTTGTGCGAAGGAAATATTCCATATGAAGTCGCATAGGTACCTACCTGAAGCAGAAGTATGTATTTTTAAAATTTTCTTTTCAAATACAAACTGCATCCACTCTTTTGGTAAACTTGATAAATACGGGAACATCCCAATAACAAGATTGAAAAACCGTTATATGTAGATAAAATACAATATAAAATAAAGTTAATTTATTGTATTCTACAGTATATGGAGCAAAATTCCCGCGGTTTGCTGCGCATGAGTATTTGGTATTTTCTCCGTGAAAGAGACAATAGATATGATTCTGGACTACTCTAATTTGGCTTCACATCAGAAACATGGTAAAGATTACATAGGCTCCATATGGTAGTATTATATATATGTCTCTACCGATCTAATCTAACCTCACTAACATTTTGGAGCCCAAACCCCAGCAAAAATGGTAGTGCTCGAGGGGTAAGGGGAAAACAGTAGAGGGCGTCGCGCACTCGGTTAAAAGAACATGCTGCGGAACAGCTCCGAGTTTCTCTAAGCTGCCCAAGCCATTGAAAAGAATGCAGTAATAGTCTCTTGTACGAGGGGACAGCGCACCAATCACTTTCCCCTTTGGGGAAATTATGCAGCAATTAAGTCGTTTTATTGCCTCGTATTTTGCCAATTTCCTAATAATTACCTCGGATTTTCCTGATGACAATGTTTTTGCTCCAATATACAGGGTGATTCAGCTAACCCAAATTTGATTCAGTTCATCAAAAGTTTCAGGATTTCCAATTGGAATATTTTTTGAAAATTTGGATACGGGGGTTTTCGGAGAAGTCGAGCCATGAAAATTAAACGAACATTATGTTTACGAGATTGATAAATAAGACACATTGCTTTAATTTTCTTGGCCCGCTAATCACAAGCAATTCAAGGAAATAGAAAATTATTGCATCGAAAGTAAATAAGTCGATACCATGGTAACATAAATTGTAGGGAATCCTAATATAGATTGAAAGATCACTTTATTCTCTATCACATAGAAGAAAAAAATACAGGGTGTTCCATTAAAAAAATGACTTTGGGGCAGTTGAAATTAGTCTGAATTTAATTATTTTTTTGAACACCCTGTAAATTATAAAATATGGAAGTACACATATTCTGAATGATCGATGGGCCGCCTAACCATAGCCCAAAACAAAACAAAAAAATTAAGATATCTAAAAAACCATTCATTTCTCGTATGGGTAGCGCCACATTAAAAAACGTATATTTTAGCATAGAAATGAAAAATGTAAAAACTATAGGAAGGTATTCTAGTTATTAAAGTTGAGAGCCATTTTCGGTATAACCGGAAGTGCCTGAAAAACTTTCTCAAAAAACCCCGTACCCAAATTTTCAAAAAAATATTTCAATGGAAAGTCCCTAAACTTTTGATGAACTGGTTAGCTTAATCACCTTGTATAAGGTATAAAGTATGTTATAATAATTTCATTATATCCTTCGTTAAAATTGAAATTTTCAATAATAACGCTCTGCTTTCGTTGAAAAATTAGATATCTATAGTATGTATGTGATACTATAGTATGTATAGTACGTATAGTATATAGATGAAACTATCGATTGAAAACGCATATAACTGTGTAATAATTGACGTACCTATAGACAGAAATATGCAGTGACGGATATATAATATTTAATTCTAGTGAACAAATATTTTTCTTCTTTTATGATTGCTTCATTTTTATATTATAGATGTTATTCTAAGACGTACTTTTAAATATTCTTTTACAATTATAATGCTTGTTGAAGTTGACGTCACTGTTTATAGTAAAGCTGGTAAATAATGAAAAACATCACGCAATAGATGAATTAGAAACAAAGAAAATCGGAAAGGGGGATTACTGTGGAGACATGGCATAATCGAAATAATTAATTGTTGGCGTTTTTATTTCGGTGAAAGTTAAACGTGTATTTGCTGGGTATAGTTTTTTAACGAAATGAAACCCGCGTTAGTATGTTCAATTTTATTTGACAATTACCCTACTTATAATTATAATACGGTATAGGGTAATAATTATCCTATAATTTCACATTAACGCTTGTCGCAATTTACTTTTTAACCCGCCTTTTTTCTATCTATCTTTCTATCTTCTATCCTTTATTTTTATTTAATTCGTTATAAAAGGGAGGAGTATACGTCATCGTCATGCAGATACAAACAGAATTAAATATAACGAACTGTGTGATCATCCACTCTCATATTCAGCCTTGTTTACGCTACAATTACATTTACTAAAAGGGAAAACAAACGAATGAGTCCCTCCGTAAAATCTACCATACTTCGGACCGTAAGGGCTGACCCAGCTCTATTAAATACTACCTCAACCCTCATTAGCCTCTCATCATCATTTGAAATGGAGTACATAGTAGCACTGGCAGACTCTCGGAGGTAGTTTCTTGAAGTAAAACGTCGATCCCAGAGAGAAATACCCCACGTGCTGGTGTGTTCATCCTATATACACCATATACCTTTAGGCACAACCATAGTGCATGTCGAAGTGTACTGTCGTTGCAATGAAAAGATTGTCACTCCTTTCTATTGGTTGTATGAGTATGTAGGTAAATGGGTTAAACTGTTGGATGTCATTTTACAGGGGTACTGGGCTTGATAGAGGAGATATTGTACGCGAATTATTCATCTAGCTAACAGATGTTATTAACAATCATATTTTAGCCCCATCGAAGTTAGTTATAAAATTGTTCTTATTTATATAAAATATAACTTCTGAAGAGCTGGCAGTGCTGAGTAGAATGATTTCAGCCTTGTGTTAAATATATACAAAAACATTTCCCATTGCCAGTGGTTTGTTTCTGTTATCCACTATTATTCATAATTTTTTTTCATCGCGTGGGTTCTATGATATATAATACTCAATTTTTTTTACATGACGTAGTCTTTGTTTTCTAGATAATGGCCACTTAGTAGCTATACATATTTGTTCCAGAATAACTAAACATGTTCGTTATTAAATACATGCGGCGGAATGTTATAAAAGTTAGATTATATAAAAACAACCAGCGCGGAATCTGTATTCAGAATTTTTTATAATTTGATCTTAGCTTTGAACACATCTTTTAGAATTCTAGTCCACCAAATTCATCTCGGAAACAAGGCACTTTATAACTGCTCGTAATTAAAAAATATTTTAGAAATGGATATAGCAAGCAACTAACAACCTGTCTAAATATCTGCCGGCTTGGAAATTGAGCAATGTAATACGCATACTGTATCTCCACCACCAAAAGGCGGTTGACACTTTAATCCCAACGTTCCTTTTGTTTTAATCATCACAAGTAATAATTACCACTCTTTTGTTTCAAATTAATTCAAATTGCATTCTACATATCGACATGTAAAAGACACACAATCATCTTTGAAACTGTTTTTCTGGAATCAATCCATTAGTGCAGCAAAGTACGTTCAGAAATTATTTCATTGTTACGTGACTATTTTAAGTACTTGCTTACGTTTCAAACATTGCAGGTGTACTACTACATCGTGGATTCACCTCGAAACGAGGGTAAAGACTTCTTCGAGATCAACAAGGAAACGGGCGAAGTGTTCACCAAGGTAGTGTTCGACAGAGAGAAGCAAGGTGCTTATGCGTTGGAAATAGAGGCCAGGGATGGAGCGCCATCTGCCAGACCGAACAGCGACAACGAACCCAATTCAGGTTAGTCGTTTTCTCGAAATTCGTAGTTGCTTAAAGGATTAATTAGAAAAACTATGTATGAAGAGCGAAAAAATTCGACAGACTTTTGTCAAATTCCTTTGGTTCCTATCTCCATTTCATCTAAGTGATTAGATGACATGGTGATATGGTGATATGATGGTATAGTGATTACTGTGTCATTTCTGTTCGTTCCTCTTTCTTCTTCTAGATACAGACTATGATCCAGTTCATTGAAATTAGTGCATAATTAATTAAATTGAACTACATGGTGTTAACCATGTAGTTCAGTTCGAGCCTATACCTCGAAATGTTTTGTTATTATTTTTTAGATACTCTTGGTAACCATTTACTTGTGGCATTACATACATTTTTTCTTTTATTACTGCCTTTATTTTGTTAAGAATACTTTTCTGCCGTCTTCAGTATAATCACTTATTTTGATTACATACTACGTTAAGAGTCCATTCACTAGGTCGAAATAAGCCCTAAATCGGCGTTCGGCTCGTGTCTAATTATAAAAAAAACTATAAAAGATAGCGACTTTTAGTAAAAAAGTATTGAAAGATAAGACTTTAATCTAAGTCCCTATAGTAGTAATTTTTGGTATTTCTTTTTATTTTTAAAATTCCAGGCAAACAATCTTGTACTAAAATAGAATTATAGTAGCAAATAAAATTTGCTACTATAGGGATCTAGTTTATCTTTTGATCTTTCCGGTGATATATAATTTATAAGATTAAAAAGAAATTTTGTTGCAATTATAAGACAAATCCAGTACCCTTGCAATGAAGGCTAACTTTATTTCCATGTGCCTTTTTACTTCGGCTTTACGTACACCTCCGAAATCTTAATAATTCGATAGTTGGAATATATGTCTCTACCCATCGGCCACCCATCCTCTCAATCCGACCCAACATTCATGCCTGTCAAATCTACAGAGAATGGACCCTTAAAATAAATTGGGAAACCTACCTCGAAATTTTTTGTTACTATTTTTTTAGATACTCTTGGTAACCATTTATTTGTGGCATTACATACATTTTTTCTTTTATTACTGCCTTTATTTTGGTTAGAAACTATACGTTGAAAAACGTTGGCAAAACTATTCTAAAAAAAGAATCCCTTTGCGCAGTGATTTATTTTCTATTTCTTTGAATGTCTTCTGAACAGTGAAGAAATCGCCATGAAAGGAAGAATACCTTATAAAGTTAAAAATGCTCAGTATCTTTAAAATCTTGAATTCGTTAAACTATAGTTAACTAGTTAAATAATCAGTTAACCTCATGTAATAATAATATCTATACCCCTCATTCTAATCACAAAAGGATTAGCCCGAAAGTCTGAGACTTGTATGGGAGAGAGAGCGGCATATTATTATTTCGCAGGCCGTATTTACGCCTCAGGAACGACTTACGTTGGTAGGCCTTAACCATCATTCAGTGCTGGAATGAGGGAAACCTGGAAAACCTCATTAGTTAGGGGTTATCTCATTTCTAGGATAATTACAAATAGCATAGACAAAAAACTAATTTTGTCTGTGTTAATAGTAGTATGTCGTATATAATAAAGGCTGGTGTAAACAAAAAGCTTAAAATGTATAAATATATTTCCGTGACACCATTTCTATACATATTTGAGATTTTTCAGGATTATATTTTTTATTAAAAATGTCGCAGTCTGATGTTTCTGTTTCATCTATTTTTATTATACAATTCTAAAAGTCGATTCAGTTGGATTCTTTAGAATGAAATATAAGATTCGATAAAAACTAAACATGTTAATTTGATTTTGTATTGACTATAGTAAATAATTCTAATGTTACGCCTAATTTCTAATTTCTCACGAACAGTAATTAATATTACTCGTCCTTCGGATCAGATAGTTTTATCAGGATGTAAATTAGCTAAAAACTAATTTTGTTTTACGTATGCGATTTTTACGTGAATAAATCATATTTTATTGTTTTGTTATCGACATTTCAAATTAAAATCAGACAAATATATTATTTAAATGTTGGCTGTAAATGACAAGTAGGTACTGCATAAATTCATGAAATTATGTAAATAACCATTTTCAATTTTTCATCTGCATTATTTAAAAGGTAATTCAATACCGGTAATTATATTCAATTGTATTTTACATTCATTTTGGATTAATTTGATGGTGGCTAATTTCTTTCAGCAGAGATACATTGTTTATTCATTGTAGTTTCTTTTGGAATTATACCACCTGTAAAATAATTAAAAAAAAAAACGGAAACCAGAAGTATTCAAGATAAAGATGTAGTCACTTTTAAAGTTTGCCCTAAAAAACCACTGTATAATATGCAGACAAAATTATTCGAAATTTTATTTGCAATATCACAGAATTTTCTATCGAACTAAATTTGTTAATTTGACTACTTATTTTTATTGCATATTCAGTGTTTTTTTCATTCCTGATTCTCAAGTTCTGCTGAAAATACACGCATTTGAACAAAACTATATATTTAAATTTGACATTTTGTAGTAGTATTTTAGGTGAAATCTGAACTTATTAATGAATTTTGGTATTTAGTCAAGGAAATTTTATTTCTTATTCTATTCTATGAGCCACGGAGAAATTCAATTTAATTGAATATGGAGATATACGAAAAATGCCTATAATGTAAATAATTATTATAAACCTACAAATGATGGGGATCACAGAACGGTCCTGAATAGCTGGAATAGGCAAGGACCCGGGTGGTGGATTATTAAAGAGGGATTATTATCTTTCACACAATAGCTTGGTGACTGATTTCTCGTCAGATATAAACAGTTTCAAAACAAAAACCATTGCCATTGTTAGGGCGCCAATCAGAGTTATGAAAAGTGACAACAAAACTTTCCCTTCGGACCGACCTCTCTTGTTAAACAAGTTAGTCTAAATAGTTGCAACTCAAAAATAAATCAACTAAATATATTAATTTTAACCAATATGATTAGCTCGGCTGAACTAAAGGGTGAAAGAAAGGGAAGAAAAATAATATATTAGCACGTGTAATAAGGAAAATGTCAACCTTACCTTACAGACTCTTGACAATCAAAGAATGTCATAGTTTTGTGACGGTTGGAGAAATAGTATATTTTTCTCCAAAGAGTCCTAAAGGACGGTTGTTTTGATACCCATATCTGCGGCATTAAAGTTATCGTTTTCATTACTATGATGAAAATAACTGAGTTACTAGGCAACACGTTTAAACTCACTTAAATTTTAACACTTCTACTAGGAGTAGAAGGCGAACATTATTTGTTGAGCCCAGAAGCTTACATAGCCGAGGCTGTGTAAACTCGGCGAAACACATAAAAAGATTTACATTCCGAATGATATATACCATTTTTTTCTTCAAGCGTCAATATTAAAACTGTATTTCTTCAGACATTTATGCTTCTATAAAAAGCTTTCTGACGCGAAGTTAAATTTCAAACTGACATTTCTGAGAAATCTGAAAAGTGGTTCAGTGTCTTAACAGCCAATGGCAGAGCATGAAGGGGACATATTTTGACACCATATTTTTTTCCTCTACTAATACTCCAAAACAAGTTTGTCTAGTGTGAATTATAAATAAAATAACCTTAATAGAAATATAAATACGTATCAACAATAAATCGATTTAGTATTTGAAATTATAGCAAGTTCAGTTAATAAATAAAATAAATCCAAGTAAGTATTATAGCTACAATACAAATACTAGACACTTAAAGTATGTTATACATGTCTAATGTCGATGTAAAATGTCAAAATAAATATTTACAAATTATGAAATTATTAACGGGATAGAAATGTTTTACAAAAATATATACTCATATTACTCAGGACATATGAGAAATAAACTGTGGAGTGAATAATTTATATTAGTAAATGTGTTTTGTTAAATAGTTAATGCTGCCAAATGGGTGTAGAGATTTTTTCTAAATTCATAAAATAAATGAATTCCCAATAATTAATTCAATACTAGTCGGATTTTGCGTTTCCACCTACTAATGGTGGATTTAAAATAACTTTCAGAATAAGTTTGTTGTAAGACTAATTAGGATTCGAAAAGTTTACGTTGTACCTATATCGATTTTCCCCAGTGATTTTCCCGAAGAGACTAAACAACAAAATAAACTCATTTCCTAACACCTCACGTCGGGAAGCTCTTAAAGTATCTCCAGGGGACAAAAATCTGCTTGTTCGAGTCGGTTTTGGCCAATTTCAAGCCATCACTATTGACAGCGCGTACGTGAACGTACGGTTCTGAGGTTCTCGGAAGTGGGAGAATATATTTATTTTATTGGGCGAATTTGGTTGTTACGCCTAATTTAGCTCATTGCTTGCCAAACTAAAAGCTGCTGCCACAGTAATCCATTGTCGCGTGACTTTGGAGTAAGAGGAATTTAAAGTTGGCCGAGAAAAAGGGCTGTATCGCGGCCTAAATTACGCGTAAAAGTTTACGCCGAAGGGCTAATGATACTCACTGGAGTGGCTTTTAGGAAGTTTTTTAATCGCATCAAAATATTTCGTTTCCCTTTCATCAGACTTCACGAAAGAGTTGGAAGTAATGGATGGAAGGGCAACTGATGTCGTTAACAAAGGGGGCCATTCTTTCGGATTATGGCTCTTTATGAGGGAGCGGCAAGATGTCTTAAAAAAATTATCGAGTGAAAGGCGTCGGCTATGTTCTTTAGAGAAAGTCGTTAGCTGTCGTTAAAAAGAGGTATTAGGCAGGTTAAACACAATTCGCATTTTTATGGAAACGTCAATTGACTGGAGATCTTTTATACATGTAACAATGTACAGGTCAGAGAGGAATAAGAAAATTTAATCAACGTTTAAATAACGGAATAAGGGGAATAAGAAATCAACGTTTAAATAACTATTAAAAAAATTTATTCTGCTTATAAAATTTGTCTTAAACGTATTTAGTAGCACTTTGACCTTTTGATGTTTGTATAAAGTTTTTTAACAAATATCGCACGTAATTTTGAAGATTGAAAATGTTTATGGGTATGGGGACCAAGTTAGCAGTTTTTGTTCAAGGTCAAAAGACAGCGGTGTCGCGATGGAGTGCCGCAATACATACAGTGGAGCAGATCATGTGAAACATGTGTTTCTGAGAATATATATCGCCATTAAAAAAACCGCCTAGACTTACACCCTGAAATTTTAACCACTTATGCACACAATCTAAGCGCTTCGAATGGTATAAATCTTTTTTTGGTAGTACACCTATTAGCAAAAAAATTACGTAAACTTAAAACTTTAAAATTATGCGTGACAAACTCCGATAAGCGGTTAGCTGTATGAAATATTCAAAATTTGTATACATGTGCAGCGAATGAAATGTAGCCTACATATTGAAAAGTTTTTAAAAAAAGGTTTGAGTTGATAGCTGTAACTGTTTAATTATCGAATTTTTAAAAAACGATCGCGTTTATCAGAGTGAAGTATTACGACGCGCTCAGGTTTATAGCGCGAATACTGGCGCCTCTATAGATGGCTACCCCTAGAGCGGCGTGAATAGTAGTGGGGAGGGTTCAGTTATAATACCGTACTCGCTTAATGGAGTAGCATCTCATTTGATAGGACGATGGGCGTGCTTATAATTATGTTTTATATATGGTGTTTGGAATTTCTTACCAAAATATTAAATAAATAAGTAATTGAGTTGCAGTACAATATTTACAGGTAGTTTCATATATCAATCAATATCAGGCCCGTAATACGTATTAGTAGTAGCGCAGACATTATTTGTCTGTGGTAGTATAATATAGTCTGTAGGTATAAAATAAAACTACTTATTTATTGTACATTTTGCTAAAATTTCTTTTACGTGGCCTCTGAGAACTAAGTGAAAATGCAATGTAAACAAGTTAAAATTTCAGTATTATCTTGTACTTCTTCAATGTAAACTTCCATTTTACAAGTTTAGGAAAGTATTGATTACCTAATATTTGTAGTAACATAATAAAATATGCTCTTTTTTTATGCTATTCAGAACAGTGGAGTCGTTATCGAAAGTCTTGAATGTTAGAATCACTAGTAGTTGCTTTGACTAAATATAAATGGCTATAGTTTATTTAGTTGTTACGTACTTTTTCTGTTATGTTTAAGTTACATTTCTTACCTAATCTAATGACAAAAAAACAATATTGTTTTGTTTCATTTTGATGTTTGTGATTAGTTTGAAATGTTTTTTATTATGTTGTATCAAAATGATACCATTGTAAAATATCCATCTCGTATATTCCAGTAGCTTCGAACATTATTATGTTTCTTTACTTTTTCAATTGTATTTTTTTAATTAGCTTTATATTAATAAAATACATTTTAACCCTTCCGCCATAATAAATTTCCGACTACGCTACTGATCTAATCCGTCTTGCCTCTAAACGCATTTACTACATATAAAATAGTCCTTACCTTAAAGAGGATAGTGTTAACGTTGCCTTCTACAGATACGTTTGCCTTTATATCGAAGAAAACTTCCACCTTAGCTGCTTGGCTAATTTTATTAAGCAGTAAATAACAATAAGGATAAAACGAACCAAGCACCTACGCTTCCGCTCCTCTTTTAATTACCTCCTAACTCCAAGTGGAAACATCCCGAGTCCTTCCGCAGCGTCTTTGCAAATATAACGCGAGAAATAATATGATTACAGTCGCGCCGCCGTCTCCTAAACAACTTTTAATAAAAACCAAGAGGTTCTCTTCGTTAGGTTACGCAGTCAAAAGACCCATTCCTGTATCCGTGTTATCCTGCCCAGAAGGATTTTAAAGAAAAATTAAAATCAACAGTGTCCTTGATTATATAACAGCAAAGTTCAGTGGCGTGGTCACGAAATGCATCTGAGGGACGATAGTTTTGATTAAGTTCTTTATCAGGATTAAGAATTGCTTTAGTAAAAACTAAACAACAGTAATTGTGTATTTAAAACAAGTCAATAAAAACAATAAAAAAACAAAATAATAATATAAAACTTGTAATATTTTAGTTCAGGCTATTTTAAGATATGTTTATTACAATAATGTTGATGGTCAATTCAAATATGCATATAGTTTCTTCCTTAAGACGATATGACAAATATATATTATATCGCCTTTAAATAAATGCTTTTGGCGCCATTTATATATACTTTTCAAATTTTTTTTGCATTAATTACGTACCTGCGTGAACGATCAGGAGGCTAATTTTACAAAAAGCTACTTCATACCTTTAAAATTGTAGGTAATATCTACACCACAGACTTAGGAATAAAAGTCTGTGACTTAGAAAATGCGGTAGTAGCTAGCTTTACACAGGATATACAAGCCAAGTTGAAATTAGATATTTATTTATATATTCATTACAATATGGATTATTTGTAAAAAGTTTTAATATCATTTTATGTATTTTAATGATAATATTTGTGTTTCATTCTAAAATAATTATTTTGCAGTTATTGAATATGTATATTGTTTTTAAGGTAAAGTACTTGGTTTGAAGAAATATTAAGAAGTAAATGACAAAAACATTATAGATATAAAAAAACTACATTTTTGTCTAACTAATATGGGAATAATTTTAACAACAGTATGCTTTATTAATTAAAAAAATATGTACAAATAAATCCAAATCATTAAGTTAATATATCGTTAGTAGTAATACTAGGGGGGTTCTGGCTCACAAACTCCATGTAAAAGCCCATAAGCCAAAAACGTGGTCAAATTTGTTCCCAGATGTGGGTATGTCCGATATATTTTGTGGGTACGCATGACATATATGTGAACAAGGATAACGAGGATAACGTGTAAGGATCACAAGGATAACGTGTAAGGATCACAAGGATAACGTGTAAGGATCACAAGGATAACGTGTAAGGATCACAAGGATAACGAGGATAAATGTCAGGCGTACCCACAAAATATATCGGACATACCCACATCTGGGAACAAATTTGACCACGTTTTTGGCTTATGGGCTTTTACATGGAGTTTTTGAGCCAGAACCCCCCTCGGTGTAAGTTAAAAATATATTCATATATTACTTCAATCGAAACATGCAGTTCAGAATTAAACACTTTTTTCTAATTCACCCTGTTGTCATGTGTTTTGATCCCTTATAAATTATCCCGAAATATTTTATACGGACTATAAACTTTGTGATACCTATTTTGAATAACTCATTAATTACATTTTATACAGATCACTTCCAAATATTTTAATTCACTCATGTATCTTTTATATCCCTTCTTTATTCTGGAAAAATAACGATTTCACTGGTGCCCATTGTGAAAGTAGTTGTTAAAAAAATATACAAGCGCGTACAATACATACGTACAACGCGAAACAATACAATCAACTCCGAGGCCTCCAACTTTCGCCAAAACGGTACGTAGATTAGCGGTACAATTAATTCCTTCTGAAGTTGCCACACACGTGGCGATATTAATGAATAATTTAATCCCCGCGGCAGCCCGCTTAGATAAACTCATACATATCGTCAAATCCTTTTGTGTGGAACCGCGAACTGGAACATTAACACCTTAACACTAATGTTTCCCCGACTAACACCTTTGTAGTTCCCGGTTAATCTTCATAGTGTCCTTATTATGCAAGCAGGAACAAAATACTTACCCAGGAGGACCCAAATTATCCCGGTTGACGCGGATGTGTACGCTGAGTTATGTCTGTGCATGTTCCCGCAGGATTAGGAAGGCTTCCGTTGCTATATTATCTGCACAAGACTGCTGAAATGGGTCATACTTAAGACTTGATCAGTTGTTACAAGATAACATTTTCACAACATGCTAACAGATTCTTGGCAAGTTTTAAGCATCTTTGTTATGTTTGGCTTATTAAGTGAAATTATAAAATTTTTCGCGTGTTACGCGAAACGTTACAGTAGTTCAATGCTATGCATTGAACTACTGTAACCTGTAACGTTGTTAACCTCCAACAAAAAATAATAAAACTTGCTCTATCTCAGCAAGCCGTTATCTCGATTGATTTTGATGCATCCTGACTAAATTATTTGTCAGAATGTCGATTCATTCTTAAATACTCTGGTCTATAGTACATTAAAAAAAAAATTATTGATGGATTTTGTCGCGAAATTACAAATGAATGTCAAACATATTTATGTGGTTGAAAAGAGAATCGAAAGACCTTTCATATGAGAGGTTACTTGACACCTATTCCCTATTTAAAATTTTGATATTTGTGCTAAGGGGGAAGGGATACATGCTGCCACGTCAAATTTTATAGCAAAATATGTCCCCCCTCCAAGCAAAAATCGACCTGTCTCGGGATTTCTTTGGAAACAAAACAGTAACGGAGTTATTCAGAGTTGCTCTTTTTCATTGAAAGGCTCTGTATATATACAGGGTGTTTTTTTTGGCGTCTGTTAGAAGTTTCTCGAGAACGGAAAATTATTTTCATCTGAAAATTTGGCAACATGCTTTCTGCGATAAGATCTATTTATTGAAAATATTTTCCAGGTGAAAGTACTTCCGGAAATACCGGAAGTTGACCCTAACTTCGTTATTTTAAATAGAATACCCTATATGTATATTGAATCATTTCTGGATTCTACGTAAAATTCTAAATACATTTCATGTAGGATGTCCTATACCTATCTTCAACTGTTTCTGAATTCTTCAATATTTGTAATAATTATTAGGTATTGATGCGTATTTTCTAATAATCAGAAAATTTCCAAATAGAGAGAAGTTTGGATAATGTCAAACTTATTTTTTGTGGTAAGTTTATGCCATATTAAAAAAATGCATAGCTATAATTTTACATAATAATAATAATATTTTTCCCCTCATTATAATCACAAGGATAGCCTGGAAACTGTAGCTTATAATACATCATTGAACTCACAAGGCAGAATGCTGTCGAGTGACGTAAAGACTTTACTGGGGCCGTATTAGAAAAAATGAAGTAGATGATGGTTCTGAAGAGACGAAACGTTACTTATAAAAACTGTTTACGTCTTTCGTTAGAGTAGGTTGCTACGAGAAAGTGTCCTTTTTATTTTAATTAGCTCTTCAAACAAACCTCAAATTACGTAAGCATCTCGAAAATTAGTCATGTTAGCTTTGATTTTTTAAAGCATATTGTTCGTCACCAAATTACGCAACTTTGTCCCAATTTAACCTAGTCTCTCTTTCTCTCTGAATTCTTCTCTCTAAATTAAAATACCTATGCCTAAAACAAATTTATAATTTCAGCTTTACATTCTTCAAATTTGCGTAATGCATAACTTTACACAGGATTTTTAATGACCACTAAATTTAGAGAACCAATCGTGTTAGACAACTTAATTTGTTTCTATATAAGATATATTTCTGCAGTTGACCTCGTTACGATATCATATGGAAGCACCGAAAGTCCCACATTTCGTTTTGCCTTCACAATATGAATTTGCGTGAAAAATACGGCGAATCATTCCGCCTGTCACACTCTTTCCCACCCCTCAGGAACTATGCCGAACTCCGGAATATTTGACGAGGAGGAACAAAAGCAAATAAAGCTAAAATGTCCCCGGGCAGAGTGTGTATCCATAAAACGTTCTCCAAGAATGTTGATTCCAACCAAACTTTATAGCCGCCCCTTTGCGCTTTCCAATTTATTTAAAAAAATCCCTGTCCTCAAGTTGGCGGCGGAACTTGGAGTTCGAGATGACGTTTTCTGGTCAGCCTATTTCTAGTTAGCAAATAGCCTCTCGGAGTGTTTGATTTCTCGTCTACAGCCACTTGTGAAAGACCTTTTCAGCTATATTCTCTGGGTATTATAGAGTTTCATCAGCTTTTATAGTTATTATTTGTCTTAACTGTTCTTATTGTTAGTTGTTAACGGATAAAGTGGACAGTGGGATTATGTTTAAGTTAGTATCACATTTATGTTTCGTGTTAAGGTCTATTGCACGTTTTACTACTTCCACGCACTGATATAATCTGAACTAAGATAAGATCCGAAAAACATCAGTTTTTTCTTTTGTTCAAATAAAGTCATTCTCTTTCTGCGATTCATAAAATATTTAACTGTGGAGTTGCCACTTGCAAAATGAAAACCGCAAAGCAAAATGTCTATATTAATTTTAGTTTTCCTTCATACCGCACTTGGGTTTATTTAATACTTTTTGTTTTGCTTTTTTTTGTTTTTGAATATTCCCAGATATTTGATGAAACAAAACTGTGTCTGTATATCAATTCAGTTTATTCATTAAGGATAGATATATTAGTTTTTTGTAGTAAAAAGTTGTTCGTTTAGAGTAAAATCATAGAATAAAAGTAACTGAATCTGTATCAAAAAGCTTCGTATAAAGAAGCTCTTAAAATTTTATAATTATATCCTCTGCATTGAGATCGGAGTACAAAAGGAAAGGAAACCTTTAACTAAATATAACAAACTGATCTACCGTGGGTGGTAGCATCGATAATGATCAATTTTTAAGTTCAAAGGCAATGCTTTCTCATTATTTGAAATAACTCTATTGTAGCAAAGAATCAGTCATATTTTCGTTCACATTTTTTTTTTTTAAAATGACATGGTTAAACCTACTTATTACATAATTCGTATAAATTTTAATAATTTCTAATCTCCTAACGGCCAAGGATGTTTGTTTAACTTTCACTAATGTATGAAGTTTTAGAAATTGTGGTTCTTTGCACAGAACACTGTAATTTGCTCCAGGGTCGAACGCCGCCCAAGATGATCGTTTTACACCGTTATCGCGGACAGTCATGTAACCGGATTATAACATTTGCAGCCTAGAGTAGCTTCTACATAAATTATCTGTGCTAACATTGTGTTGGTGGAAAGTCAGTGGCTATCTAGCCCTCATGGTTTCATTTTGTTTATTATGTACTGTTGAGGCCCGATATACGTTATCGGGCCTCAACTGGAATACGTTATCGGGCCTCAACTACTTTATTATGTAAACTCAATATTCAGTTTATAAAAAAAATTGTACCGTGTTGCCACATTTCGAAAACCATAAATTCTCACGATTTTTTCAAATGGAAACACCCTGTATATTGTTACATTTCTAGAAAGTGCTTCTATCGACAAATTCAGATATATACGATATGATGGGTTTGTATCCCATCGTTTCTGAATGATTATCCTCAGAATATGGGATTTTAATACTGGCTATTTCCCGAAGATAATAATTTTTTTTAAATAGCACACCCTATATATTATGATATTTTCAGAAAACCCTTCTAACGACAAGTTCAATGATATATGATATGATGGGTCTGCCGCCCACCGTTTCGGAGTTATTATCTTCAGGAAATACCCAATATTTTGGGATATATGGGATTTTATCCCATATTCTGAGGATAATTATTCAGAATCGGTAGCATACAAACCCATAATATCATATATCTCTGAATTTGTCGATAGAAGGGATTTCTAGAAATGTAACAATATACAGGGTGTTCCATTTGAAAAAATCGTGAGAATTTATGGTTTTCGAAATGTGGCAACACTGTCAAATTTTTTTTATAATTTGAATATTGAGTAATTACATAATAAAGTAAATAAAATTAGAATTCTCTTGGCGCAAGTTGATGCTCAAAAACTTAATTATTAACTTTTCTAGCACGATTTTAATATTGGCTATTTCCTGAAGATAATCCTCAATTATTCCGAAACTGTGGGCGTCAGACCCATAATGTCATATAACATTGAACTTGTCTTTAGAAGGGCTTTCTGAAAATGTAATAATATATAGGGTGTGCTATTTAAAAAAAAGGAACGTTAGTTCATCGCGCTGTATATAAACAGGTTATAAATTTGAAAATATTAAAAAATTGAAGATAACTTTGAAAAAAACAATTTCATATAATTTTTTTTCCATGTAGTACTTGTAGTTTCTGAGATAAGGTATAGGTCCATATTAAACCGGCCACCTTGTACAAAATATGCCGGAAATACATGGGCAATACCTTAAGTGAAGTAATAGGTACGATCCAAATTCACTATACAACTTTGAACGAAAACAGATTCCAGTAATAAATTGCGATAGTTCGCAGATGCATTAGCGAGAATTAAAGTTCAGTTAAAGTAAGATTCACTATTGAAATTCTAGTAGTTTATCGCAATTAATTCAGGATAAATGTTATTTATTGAACGTTCGAAGCAATTACTGGACAAATTTATGTTCATAATCCAGAATTATCCCGGGATAGGTATTGTTGAGGCTGTCGGGATAAATCAGGAAATTGGTTAAAGCGGTATTCCTAAGAGTAGTATTTTCTTTATTTTCCTCCACAATGTAGCTGTCAGCCTGGCCGTAGACAAAGTTCAAACCACGTTACAATGGCCTCTTTCTTTTGTAAAAATTCCAGGACAGTTCCTTCCTTTTTAATCTAATTTGCTGGCTGTCTATTTGTGCGCTCGTCAACGCTCGGTCAGTTTTAATCTCGAATCGACTTCTTTTTGCCATCCTTGACGACAGGTTTACCTTCCGGTCACCAGTGAAAAGATACAGGGACATTCTGAAATATATCTCTTTCTATATCAACTAGAAATGAGAAATGCACCTATACAATGAAAAGGTAATCACAAGTGTTTCTACACTTTTGTGTTTTCTTATTTTTGTTAGTTTTATTTATTGTCTAGAAATATTAAGGTTATGTTGTTTTAAAATTTATTTATTTCGTGTTTGACATCATGGAAAACGAAAAAGTTGAAACAATTATGGCTCCAGGGTAATATAAAAATCATAAAATTATGTTCTCGTCTATTTACTTACTAACGATCCACAGTTCCTATCGTTTTATATACAATTCACTATTAAAATGAATTGATTTGTAAAACTAGGCTGTGATGTAATACATAAAAACGTGTTAGTAACATGTGAATACGTTGAAGAACTGATACTGAACCACATTACATGTGCCAACACCAATAATTCTAGATCTCTAAATTGATTCGTTCTTCATGATGACGCGCTTAATGGTTACGGATTCTGATTGGCTAAAACCTCTTCACCTAACTGAGACGTTTTGCTGCACCAACAACTTCGTGGACTTGTATCACATAAGACGAAGTTTATAATAGTAAAGTATTATTTATAGTATAATTTTAATATTATTTATTGGCTTATATCTTTCTTTATATAGGAATTAAGCGAAAAAGTTAACTAAGAAAAAAAAAATTTTTAAATACGAGGAAAATTAAATTTTATTGAACTATAATATTTGATAATTTCATTAATAATTTATCTCTTGGTTAACTTTTTGGCTTAATTCCTATATAAAGAAAGATAAAGGTAAATAAAGTGTTAGTTAATATCACCAAATCTAACGTTTACACAAATAATGACTAGGTAGCGCGGATCAGGTCAGTTTTCTTAATGGAGTATTGGCATTATTCGTTATTTTAGTCAAGGTTCAGTAACATTTACGAAGCTTTTGACTTATATTTGCTAAATTAAAATTGAAATAAAGGTTTATTATACAATCTAAAAAAATAATGTTTCCAAATTACTTACCTATTTATATCTAAAATATGTGTTTAGTTATATATAGCTACAAATTTTATAAAAAGTATAGCTTTTTTGAAGCCATAGTTCTGCTATGGCTATCAAGCACACTGTGTACAACCAAATAGTGTAAATTAATATTAAAATTGTCCCTCAGTGTATAAATTAGTGCATTTTAATAACGAAAAAAGAATGTACAGAAAAATAATGTTTATGTAAAACAACGTATTAGAGCAATACATAAATATAAAAACCTGTTGTCATTAAACCTAAATCTGTACTTAAATTTACTGGTAAAATAAACTAAAATTACCAAACCTTTCTCACAGGTCAATAAACAAAATCCAACTTAATATAATCGAATATTTTCTATCGCATGTTGTTTCATTGACGTACAAGTCAATAAAAGAACCATCAGAATAGTTTCAATAAAATAAGTCGCTATTCTTGCAGCGATTGAGCATTACTTTGCCCAAACGGGATTAGAGCAACCAATTCCATCAAGTGACTGGGGCATCTACGAGGAAGTCACAATATAAAATTTAGAGGGAACGGATAATCCGGTTATCATTTTAATTTTCATGTTATTAAGGTCCGGGAACGATTCGGTTAATATTCTTGCGAAAAGTTTCCGCGTACTCTGCCGCTCTCGATGCATTATTAAATCATCGATTTAGTAATATTGAATGTCATGGCAACAGAGCCTTAGGTCGATTTAAAATTTAAATTGAATAATGCACCGTATTCAATCTATATGGATTAGCTCCAAGTGAAAGAGTTATGATATATTATTAGAATAGGTATATTATTAACATATATAGCTTGATAAATGTGAGATATTGGAAATTTAGGAAACTACAAGGGATGCTTGTGCAAGGAGATCAGTATTAACGATATTTAAACAGCGTTCAGGCTGTTATAAATTCGCTTCTCACCATTGGGAGCTCGAAAACTATAAGAGATACGAGAAAGCTTAAACGAGGGCAAAGTTACGTAATTAGGGGGACCAATATAATGCCCCAAAAAAATCTAGACTGGCTTGATTAGATTTTGAAGTATTTGAAAAACTACTATGAATAATCAGATTGATTTTACACTTTCGCCCTTCTTAGAAAAGGTACTTAAAACTATGGCTTTCCCAGATGGGAAGGATCAACGGAGATCGGTAAATAATTAAAATACTCTTGCAAATATTTAGTAATAAACATTTACGCTATTGGGAAAGACTTAACAAGCCGAAATACTAGTATATAGAGTGTTTTCTATACAGGGTGTCCCAGTGTGAGTGTACAAAAATTTACGAGGGGGTGGACCAGACCAAAATAAGAATAAAACTCTCTAAAAATTTCTCTGATGCACGCCTAACGAGTTACAGAGTGTTATTTTGAAAAAAAAATTCACAATAACTCATAATAAAATCGTTAGGTAATTTTTGGGTGACGTGTACATCTATTAAAGGTCATTAAAACTACATGGTGTTTGTTTAACTCTGACACCTGTGGTGGCCTAGCCCTACTCTTTCTTATGACTTCCTTTGCATGTATTTTTCTGCATAAAGGAATGTAGTCGGTACTTTAGAGGTACTCAATTTACTCGAAAATGGTTGATTTTAGAGCTGTGTAACAAGAGACTTTTCTTGTTCAGAATTGGTAGGGGATTAAGAAAAACTTAATTAATCCAAGAAAAAGTAGGATATGCAAAAGTTATGAAGACAAAATCAAAAGGAAGAGTTAGGCGACCACAGGTGTCAGAATTAAACAAACACCATGTAGTTTTAATGATCTTTAATAGATGTACACGTCACCCAAAAATTATCTAAATCTACGGAACGGTTTTTAAATTATTGCAGAAAATTGTTTATTTTCTTCAAAATAACACCCTGTAACTCGTTAGGCATGCATCAGAGAATTTTTTTTATATTTTCACTAATTTCATTAATGCTTTTTTATTCAAACTTATCCCGTTTTTTCACTATTGTCATCTTTTTGATTAAGAGAAGTCACTGGTAATTTAAAAATACCGTTCGCGACGAGTTGCAATCATCATCATTAACTTGAATAGGGACACTTTTCTTTTATTTTATTTGATATATCTATTATTGGAATATTGATTATTGGAATCTTGCTTTCACCCAATTTGCAATTGTGCTACTATAGACTTATGCAATAATTTTTTGTGTTCATTGACTTATTTATAATGGTCTAGATGCCGCACACACATATAAAATTTACAAAATTCTTATGGATGTTGATATTTTGATGAGTAGAAATACCATTTAAGACTAAAAATACTTTAAAATCAATATCCTACAAAACAAAATTACTTAGTAGTACCTAATCATCAAAATTTCTCAAAATGACCGGAAAATATTCTTCCTGTAATACATTGCTCTTAAACTATATTAAAAAAATATATATCCATTAGTAAAATGTGTGCAAGACTTTATAAACTCACTGTAATCTTTACCCACAACCTCAAGATGCAAATTCTTATAAACATGCGTTGTTCTTTAACTCCACAAATGTTCCATTATAAAATAAAGCTGAGCAAAATCCCCAAGTTATCTCATCAATTACGATTGCGATGTGTCTCAGAACTCCTCGAAATTCTCAACACTAAGAACTTCCCAGCCGGGGAATCAACGTTTTAAATATTCATTATCGGAAATGCGACCCGGGTCGGGAGTAGCGATTACTTCGCTGAATAATAGGAGGCTAAGTTAGAGTGTATGCGCTTTTATTGCTCCAATAAAAGTGGAATGATAAGTCTGGAGTATGGAGAGTTGCTGGAATTATATCGGCGCTATAATCCTTGTCCGAAGGCTTTAGCGGTCCCCGAAAGCTATTGCATAAGTGTCAAACATATAGATAGTCTCTTTATCAACAGCACTGTATTACTTACTACTTCGTAAATGAAAAATGTTTAATAAAAAAATAGGAATTTTGTCTTTTGAGGTGTTTGAATCCGATAGGTAATATTTTTTCATAATTTATCATTTATTTTTTATATACTTTATTTAATATCTTTTTATAGTTAATATTTTTTAACAAAGGTAGTATTAAGTTTAGTAGTAGTAGTAGTATCTTTAATTTATCATTTACTTGAGACAATACATTTTCGGTTGAATATATCGTAGGGTATATTTTTTTAACCCTATTCCAGTCCCATTTATTGTAGACAATGTTTTCTGTCGAATTTCTTTACAGTGAATACTTCCCCGTCATCAAATTGTACAATTTCTCACCGTAAACAAATTTTCCGCGATCCTCGTAGGGGAATCGAATTTTCTTTCAATTCAAGTCTGATTTGCCACTGATCTGATAGGACATACCGAACTGGTACTTATTTCTACGTATGGGTTTTACTCTGCCGTTTATCTGATCTGGTATTGTACGGCTGGAAATCTCTTTTCACGTAGGAAATGCTCCTGACTAGGGTAATAAAACGAATGTAAGTTTTATAACGGTTGCCGCCGCGCCTTCCGGAAAGGTTATTTTATTCACAGACGCAGATGAAAAACCTGGAATTTATGGGGGCTAAAGCGTGCCGTGAGTGTTAATCAAATTTTATTTGCATTTGTGATGCGATGCACTTGATTCTTTCTTTGTAACGGGGTAAATTGCGTGATAGATGAAAACTCTTCCACAAACAATAAAACCTGTTTTACTGCATTGATGTGCTGATACAAAAAGGGGTTTTTTAACAGGCATAAGGGTACGTGCATTACGGAGCTAAGATACTAGATCATGGCAGAGATGATAAATGAAAGAATATATAGAGTACTAATGGGAGAAAATCGCTGCCGCGATTTTCGTTCCCATTTCCATCTATCTATCGGGGTTCCAGGCCTGCGGTCCTTCCTGTGACAAAAGCATCTAGAATAATATTATTTTTAAGAAAATACATATTAAAAAAATTTTATATATGGAATGATGATGTAATTATACTAAACGATTTTTCTTAATATTTTGATGAATTGTAAGGGTACTCTGTTCTTGATGGTAAAAAATCATAATTTTTTAAGTGCTGAAAGTAGAATTTATGTTTCAGTAAACATTATTATCAATTTTATCAATGGGATTAAAAATATTGTAGATATTTATTTAGTTTTGTAAGCTAAAATGAAGAATTTAACAGACTGCCAAAATGAACGAATTAATTCCAAACTTTACGTGCAGAAAGAATAAAAGCTACGGATAATGAAACAGAATAACTAAACACTAATACTAATAAATAATTGGAATTAAAAGGTAAAAAAAAAATGCCTCCAGCGTGACTCGAACTCGCGAAATCAGCATTATCACGTTTTGAATTCTACGACTTTCCCATTGCGCTACCGTGCTTGTCAAAAATTTACCCTAAGACGTTTCAGTACGTAAACTGTACGTGTCAACCTGAAAAAATAATTTTTACCGATTTTCTCATTGGAAAAGCGTTTCGCTTCAGTATATTGCTAATCAGAAGTGTTTGGCAGTCAGTACTATTGATTCCGTTAACAATATTTCTCGTAGAAAAATAACCTATCTGAAGTTTAATTAATTTGACAGTTTTTGTGGGAGGTGCTTGTCTCGTTAGTGTAATCTCACATCGGCAGATAAAATGAGAAAGAAGTTGAGACGGACGCGACTCGAGATTTTCGAAGACGAAATAAGGACTCGACGTACGGTCTCGAAAAAAAAATCTCAAAGGATTAGAGAAATTACGAAACTTTCGCGTGAAACGGTTCTCGAAGCCGTCAAATTTGAAAAAGGGTCTAGGGAGTCCCGCGAAAAGTCGGGATTTCGGCGGTCGTGGCTGGGCTATTAGGCGCGAGGACAAACGCCGGTGCTAGCCGTATCTCTCTCGCCGAACGGCGATCGACGAAAAGTTTGCAGAGGTTTTTTGAAAAGACGTTTAAATTGGGAAAACGCGTAGGAAACGGGATGAAAATACCCCTACGCATAGGAGAAAGGTTGGGGGCGACCTTCAGTCGCCCGCGGGGATCTCTTGGCGATCGTTCCTCGGAGGAGACAGCTTAGAAACTTTGTCGAATCGGCGACGGAATTTAGAGCGAGACAGAAGCGACGGTTTTTAATATATATGGATAAGTTCTGATCGGTGTGCAAAATCAAGCTTGCCTGTCTAGGTATTTTAAAATGTCTCTTAATGAGACGAATTTCTTTTGTTCTGTAGCCACAAAATGGTTTATTTCAAATATATTTTCATGTATATTATTTCCGATTACACCGAAAGTCGAACGAACTTTGTTCTACGTGACCACGGACGCCTCTGGTGAGCAACATTAAAATTATGCGTGACAAATCGCTCTTCGCAATACTTTCCCGCGTGAACGCCAAGTTGCGATTTCGGCTAATTGAATTTCCGTAAATTGTGGCCGATGCACTAACACATGGCCTCCTAGATAGCGGCACAAACAAATCATATGCCTCGGAAACCGTTGGTAATTCGTTATCAGATGCTTCATATTTTACGAAGTATTTACCCGCCTGTGGCAGCAGTGAAATGTGTACATGTGCCGTTGGCATTGTAATAAAAATGTACTTATTATCCGCTTGCATTCGCTGCCATGCCGCGGCGCATTTTTATAACATTTTATAACCGCCATTTCACTTTTCGGAACCACATTTTAGCTTTTTGTCCCAGGTCGGACGATTTAGTGCCGTCACGTTGGTGCGAATGTAAAAACGATTTATTTTTTTTGTTGGTGACACACTACTTGCGCTCGGAAAGCTTTTAGTAGATTGTTTGTCAACTATATACTTTTAGAGATGGCGGTCAGAGAAATATTAAATAAACTTAAATTCTGTGGATAACCCGATGAACTAGTTAATTTAAATTTTTGCGTTTTTAGTCAGGGAAGGAAATAGCACAGGAATCATTCTAAATGATCGTTTATATTTTTGTATCTTCAAAATAAAATTTAGATTAAATAATTATTTTTTTATTAGCCATTTGTATTTAATCGATGAGTATGAATGAATTCATTTATCCAAGGTCAAAGCTATCTCTTGTGGTAAGTAAACAAGGCATATGCAAAAAACTTCATAAATATTTAAAACAAATGAATATTTCACAGTGAATTCTGTGCAATTGTATTCTCGAATGACTTATTTAAAACTGGCTATTTAGGATACTCCTTGATATGTAATTATTGAATTTTAATTAATTACAAATTACATTTAATAAACAAATTGTACTTAATTATAATTACTTTTATGTAATAAAGTAATATTTTTGGGCATTTTAAATGATCAAAACATATAATTTCAAATTATTAATACTGGATGTTCATTAAATTAATAACTCACGATATTTTTATACCTACCTAATGATATACAATGCCGACTTTTTTTCGGCCTTGAAACGCGGTCCTTAAAGTAAATATAACGAAAGCAATACGCTGATAACTTCTAAATACAAAAGGAAATCGTTGCAAAGATGGACTTTGCTGACATATGGCTTTTTTATTATGCAGGGTATTCAGAAGGATTTGACCATCCCCTGTAGTACAATTTCCATTGACTAAAAAGTGTGTCTGGCCAATTTTTTACTCGCTCAATTTTTACTTTTCTATGTAGTTATTAAAACAGTTTAGTTCTGTTTTTATTTACTTAAAAAAAGGACTCTTAAACAATTAAATAACTTAAATCAATTGATTACTTATTAAACACCTTTATAACAAAACAACCATATTAAAAGTAGCTTTTTTTACATAAAATGGTTCATTTATCAACACAAAAAAACTATATAACAAATTAATGTAGAGTCGCAATTAATGTTGTCTTTGTTGACATTATTTTCATAATTAATGCCCCAAAATAGAGCGGAGGTCTACGAATTTGTAATTATTCTAAATTATTTGAAAAAGAACGACGTTCTGTTTAAAAATTGGAGTACTATAACAATTTAAAGAAGCAGAATTGTAACGGAAAGTGAATCTAAATCAGTGTATTTTCATTCAAGGAAGTTGGTCCTGATGTATGACCTATTAGTTACTGAACCATTGTCTAGCTATGAACATGCGGAAATTAAATAAATTAGGTATTCAAGTCAAAATCTAACGATTGATAAATATATAGATAGATGGAGAGATAGATAGATAGATGTATAGATGATCTCTATTAGTTCACCTTGCCTCAGTTACAATGTCAAAGTAAGTACTCATAGGGTGTAGAACTTGTCAATAAATAAAAGAATACTAAAGTACCTAATGGTATAAAAAGCTAATATAAAAGAAGTAAAACATTAAAACACTGCGCTATAAAACTTAAAACTACCTTGGTTAAAAAATCTTAACTAAAAAAAGATATAAAAATAGTATATAAAAAATAAATAATAAATAATGCACATATGACAAATGAAAACGGAGAGAACCAGGTTAAGCTAGAATGTATAGTTTTTAACTACTTTGTTCAAGGTTTATGATCAAATTTATATAAATTTTATGCAAATGAAATTTTTGAATCATTCCAGGTAGATTGCCACTTATAAGTTAGAGTTAAGGGTAAAATAAGGCGCGTAAGACTTCCTCCCGGCAATTTTAATTTTAAGATAATGCTTCTTTATTAGTCTAGACACCATTCCAATTTATCAAACGCGCCAACTCCAGACGGTGACGTGAATAAAACATTTCTCTGTACGAACAACCAAAGCGAGATAAAATAGACAAATTTAATTTGGGGGAAACTGGTATTTAACTCCGAAAGGATCACTCGGCGAACCTCGCGTAATAAAAAGCGGGCGGAAATGCGACTTCCACCCCCAGGACCGGAGTGTTTTTCTCTGGGCACTTGGCTAGCCCTCACAATTTGGCAACTCAAACGGAAGATACAGTTGATGGATAGGATAGATATAGTTGACTTAGAACTAATTAACAAAATATAGACAGCAAAATTAACTCTTTTACTCCTAATAATTGTTTTGAAAAAAGCATTGATCTCATTTAGATGTTCCAAGAAATATATAGAAAACACTCTACTAGTATTTCGGCTTGTTAGGCCTTTTTCAATAGAGTAAATGTCTATTACTAAATATTTCCAAGCGCATTTTCGTTATTTATTTGTTTACGAGCCTACCTCCAATTGATTCTACCATCTGGCCATCTCGTGAAGCCCGAGTTTTTATTACCGTTTTTAAGAAGGGCGAGAGTGTAAAGTCTATCTGATCATTGGTAGTACACGGATTTATAATTAAAGATTTTTTAATTTCTAATTGCTCTAACAGATCTAAGCGCTTTCCTTTCTTTTCCCGATGCAGTACCTTTACATTTTTCTGAGCTATAAAATGATTGTTTTCTATACAATGCGTCGCTAATCCTGAATTTTTTGCGTTATTTAATCAGGATTTTTTATGTTCTTTTACTCTCGTTTCGATATTTTTGCCAGTTTGACCCACATACACGGCATTACAATCCGCGCAGTTAATTTGGTATACCCGGGTATATCGGAGGTAGGCTCGTAAACAAATAAATAACGAAAACGCGCTTGGAAATATTTAGTAATAGACATTTACTCTATTGAAAAAGGCCTAACAAGCCGAAATACTAGTATATAGAGTGTTTTCTATATATTTCTTGGAACATCTAAATGAGATCAATGTTTTTTTCAAAACAATTATTTTCACGATGTTTCATAAAGAACCATCCGCTTCGAGTATCCACTTTATCTTTTACTCCTGTTACTGACTGTGTAATTATCAGTGTACAGTGCTGGATTACGAAGATTTCGTATAAAAATGGGTTTGAGAGCAGTGTCTTGTCAAATGAAAGCGTAGGTACCATAATTTGATTAACAAATTTGAAAGATCAGGGTCTGTAACTAACGTACCGATATCAGGAAGACCAAGGATTAGTGATGTCCAAGTTGCAGAAGTTCTTCGAGAAAATCAAAACAGTAGTGTTAATTCGATATCAAAACGATTGCAAATGCCATACACCAGGTTTGGAAAATTTTACCCAAAATCCTAAAAATGTATTCTTATAAACTTAAACTGCTGTCTAAATTAAATAATGCAGATTTTCCTGTCAGGTATGATTTTTCTTTACAAATACTGGCTCAGGTGGAAATTGAACCCGACTAGTTATCCCGTATTTTATGGACAGATGAGACTGATTTCTCTCTAAATATTGTAGTCAATACTCAAAACTGTCGAATATGGTCAACAGATAATCCACATGAAATCGTCCAGAAAGGTCTTCATGAAAAGAAAGTCACCGTTTGGTGTGGTTTCACATGTATTTTTATCATTGGATCATACTTTTTTGAGGAGATACAGAATAGAGAGGCCGTATCTGTAACTGTTACTGGTGAACGATACCGGCATATGTTACGAAATTATGCCATTGAATACAGATTACATTTGAAATAAATTGAATACATTTGAGATACAACACGAACACGAAGGAATTGAAAACATGATTGTTATGCAGAATTTTTAAGTGTTTTTCAAAATCGTGTTATAAGCAGGCATTTTGTAAATTCATGGCCTCCAAGATGGCCTGATCTTAACCCAGCGGATTACTGGCTGTGGGGTTATGTAAAAAATTTGGTTTTTAGAACACTACCAACAACGCTGAAAGAATTGGTAACATTAATTAATGTGTTTTTAGGAGTTTATAGTTTTGCAGAAAATTGTTGTGAAGATTTACAAAATTGTCACGCAAATAGAGACGGCAACAAATTGTGTTCCATGCAGATTCCTGTAAATGTAAATATTTTATTTACAATTTCTCCGCGTTTTAGTAGTCAATTGCCTGTTCTAGCTACTGGATAATACGGTCCTGTTTCCTACGTTCCGGAACTGCGTCGCGTGGCTTTAAATTTGAATATTTTTTCCACGATGACTTTTTGATATAGCGCAATGGTTTCCCGTTGGTTCGTGATTTGCTTTACTAAAAACGTCGCCGCCTTTATTCCCTATTACCTTTTTTATTTTCGCGTATTTGAACAGGGATAAGCCGACATTATTTGCGAATATGTGGAAATAATGGTTTCCAGCTTGTGTAAACCACTTTGAAGGGCATAATGGCATTGTTCTGCATTTTATTGTCGGGGCCGGTAAAAAATGGCTCATTCATTTAACCGAATTATCGAAAATGGAGAATTGAAAAGCCCTTTAAATTAATTGCCACCTCGACTATTTTTCATCTGAGCGAGGAAATGAACACAACAGTAAAAATTTGGAATGCGTTCATTTTTGTTAACGCCCATTAGAGGTCAAGTTCTCGTAATTAAAATTTAAATATTGGTTTGCCATTCGGAACCTTTGTTATTGTTTCAATGCGAATGGAAAATGTTTTTCTTCCTTTACCATCCTGCTTCTGTCTATTACGTATATAAAGGTTACAATTCTATATGTAACGAATATATTATACAGTATTCTATCAGTATTATTGTATAATACGATAACGTATAACGCGCATATTATTGCAGCTTATAAAAGTAGTTAAAAAGCGGTTGTTTACATAAGTATACGAAAATAAAATGCACTCTGAATTAGGTACAGAGGTAAACAGAGGTACACTCTTTGAGTTGTCTCGTACGTGTTATCAAGATAACCTTAAGTCCAGACGTACACAACGTAATACTTGTAAGTCTGCTTATTAGATACAGAACTTATAATTCTTTAAACGGTTCATTTCTCATAACAAAACAACATTATATAAATTAAAAATGATATTCTAGATGAGGTATATGCATAAAAAACGACAATCGTTATTTTATTATGGTTTTACCAATTCTTCGATGATGTTGTTTGTAAATGGGTTAATACAAAGTACTTTTATGAAGTTTGACTGCTTTTTGTGATTGGGTACGTACGATTTCTTCAAAGTTGAGGGAGGTAATATATGGAACGAATATTATCTGAACATACCATGTCACATAATGAAGGAGGCGTCATCACCTCCTTCATATATATCAACATATATGAAGGAGGTGATCTTTATTATTTTATCTTATAGTGTTATATCAGGTTAATTATAGGCTACTGTTTTATCTCAGCTGACATTGAACTATTGTTACGTATTGTTTATTTCATACTATCCCGTACTTAGATCTAGTTACCCTCCACTGACTTGGGACCAGTAAATGGAACCCAGTAAAAAAGTATTCTATTAAAATTGGTAAATATCGAGTTCTCTTAGTATGCATCAATTGTGCAAAAATTCCACTGCGCTGGAGAAATCATCTGTGTGAATGCAACATGAGATTTTGGCTTATATTCATGCGTGATTACTTCCATATACCACATGCAAAGTGTCTAGTTTGCAACACATAGATACACTGTATACGTTAAATAAAATACACTGCAGCGTGCTGCATTTTCTTATATATGCACCTTCGAAGCGAGATAAAAATTTAAAAACGAAATTGGAGGAGTGTATTTGTCTCTTATCCTCGAGAAATTACTTAGCCATCTGGGACCGAGGCGTCGTTACGCGGGTCTGTATATTCCATTGTAAAAGGACGAATTTTATTGGATATACGTGCAGGAGTGGTGCCGATTTCCCTCTGTAGATTAAATTTATCGCATCTGGAACGCCGCCCGTGCCGCTGCTTGCCGCCATTGTGCAACTCATGTCATATTCTTCGATAAATTTATTTCCCCTCTTGTCTACTATCTCTAGGGCTAACGAGATTTTCTTGTCCGTTTCGATAATTTTCGTTTTGTACTTGTACTTGATAGAAACTTAACTTGTTTAGTTTACGTCTTACTTGGCGTCATTTAGGCTTGTATTTATCTTTTTGGCATATAAAGTCAAAGCCAGAATTAAGCAAAGTGGAATGACCTCGTCGATCTGGTAAAATGCGGTGATGCATGGGCGTGAGTATTCTGTTTTACCATTGGGCACATTTCAGTTAATATATACTCGTATACTATTCTATAGAATACTTCTAGTATATGCACTTCCACTTTTTTAACTAACACAAATAAGTATAAACACTGACACAAAGAATAAATAAACTGATAATTTTACCACAAATTTTTACCGTAAAGAAACGCTCGCGAAATAACCCAACATCACGCCACTGTTTCCCTACTACCTCGAGCGCAGTCGCCTGGTTGCTGATTCGACCAATCAACGTCGTTAAAGCTCAGAGAAAAGAAAGCGTAAATGCAAGAATATGTATGTTAAATAAGGATGAACAGCTTCTCGTCAACTTTACGACTTTCACAGTTGCCACGTATTCGGAAATTCGTTGATATTATTAAGTAAAACACAAATTAAACATTGTGTTTGCTTTAATAAAGTACAATATGGATAAGGGGCGTTAAAAACAAGTAAAAAAATGGGTAAATAAGGTAATTAATACGTTTCCTGTTTTAAATAATAATACTTTAGAAATAAATGTGACAATATAGATTTACTCTTTTTCCGGTCATTGCACTTTGCTTAGTTCTGGCTTTGACTTTAGGTGTTGTCCGATATGAGTAACATTCCAATATCAATAATATACAAGACCTAGTCACATGGTGAAATACTTTATCTTAAATATACAGGCAGTAATTGTGAAATCCGTATTGTACATTAACAATTGTTTTCCAGTTAAAGTAAATATTTAGGAAATCCAATTTTAATTTGAACTAATAAATGTGATGAATTTAATTATGTCGGTAAGATAGACTATAAGCCGTTCATTAAATGAATGACTGATTACAACATTTGCTACACACAGTAGCGTATACACACACATATTTAGTTGTTTGGTATAATAATAATAATAATATATAATATAAGGAGGGGAAAAGGGAGGCGACCACCCCCCGTGGCTTTTGAGGCGAT
The DNA here is from genome assembly GCA_963924545.1 of Pogonocherus hispidulus. Lineage (NCBI taxonomy): Eukaryota > Metazoa > Arthropoda > Insecta > Coleoptera > Cerambycidae > Pogonocherus > Pogonocherus hispidulus. The sequence goes on from OZ004694.1 coordinate 78,013,689, forward strand.
TACCAAGTACGTCACATAATAAAAAAAATTGTATAAGTTAATATTCACAAATAAAATTTACACAGTAAAAAAAAAACGAGTAATTTTAACACTGAATTAACACTCATCAGTGTGTATATAGTTCACACTTGACAGTGTTAGACATATCAGTGTATTATTACATTACATAAAAGTAATTTAACACAGTAGATTTTACAAGGTAATGTGTAATAGTTGTAATTCACCGTGTAATTATTCCGTATTTAAGGCGGATTGATTCATTTTTAACACACGGTTTTGTAAAATTTAGTACAATTTATGAGTACTTCTGCAAACTTGGCGGGTATATCGTTCGTGTAATATGAGTTCTAAAGGTTTAGTTATTATACCACCCAGTTCGTGTTAAAAATAACACTGCAGCAAATTACGATTACCACTTAGTAATTTTACCATTTGTCTTTTTTTACTGTGTAATGTAGTTATAGTCATCTATATACAAAACAAAATATAGAAATAGTCCCATTCTCTTTTTTTTGACAAGAGTTGCTGCCACCAATAAGAAGGATACCAGATTAGTTCCTTGTGTGACTTGAATTGAGTGAGACCATACTATCAACAATAATTGATCATTTCTTCCTGCTGCTCCGAAGTGATGAGCAATAATATACTCGTATGTCGTATGTGCGCAAATGTCCTACCAAATGAAAACGTTATATCCCAATAGGTTTTCTGATTAGGTTTTCGTTTTACTGCTATTTTATGATGCAATCAAAGTGAGGTGGCAAATCAAATTATTTATTTTATTATTTTTTATATTTTACTTTCCACCTTAAAAACATATACATAATCATATCTACTACATTTTTATTTTATTTTAATAAAAGAAAATAGTGTAATTTTAGGGTGAATGTTAAAATCTCAAGTTTTAACGTATAAATTAACAACACACCATTTAATTAGTTTTAATATCACTTTTATTATAACTTAGCCATTAGATACCACAGCTTCCAGAACATGTAGAATCTGTAAATTATCAAAGGATAAGCACAGACAAAATAACCATATAAGTATGTCGTCTTATATTTTCACGAGGTGCTGATGAGATGTCCAGAACACTAAAATCTAAGAGACGTTATGCAGATGTTTTTTGCATAGATGTTTTTCTGTTATGCAGATGATAAGGTGTAAAGGTAAATTCTTTGGATGGGTCGCTCAATGCATGACTTTAGGGACTCTTTGTATCATCAAGATACTCGCGAGATCTTTTTATGGTTTACTCACAGATATTGATAATAATCTCGTTTGAAATTCGGTTCTCCCAACGGTTCGTTTTATATTGAAGGAATGTGTGCCTTTGTTTAATTTAGGCAATCATTACATTTTCTAAAATGTACCCTTTTAACTCATCAGAAAACCAAGCATTTAATGACGGATTTTGATGAGGCTGACTAACTCTAGACGATCCCACTGAGTATTAAATTAAGCTTTCTTGAATATTGCGTAGGCAATCTTTTTTTGTAGGTTCGAAAATGTCTGAATAACAAAATATTTGAAATTAATCCCAGCATTAGTTAGAATCCAGTATTACATTTCTCATTAATTAAATAATTCTACCTCATCATCTGATTCTTTATTAAAATATTATAACGTAAAATGGTAACACGAATAGGTATACTATTTGAATTAGGTCCGACCAAGTATTAGATTTTAGCTCCAGCAGCTAATATTATTAGGATTATGGTCTTGTTTACAGGGAATGTCGAATTAGATTTTCTTGGGAACGCGAACTTTAAAAACTTCCCAAGTTAAAATTAAATTTATTCTAGAAGAAAAACGTTGAAAGTAGACTTCCCTTGTGCATCAGTTTTCTCGAAACTAGCTTTTAACAAAAAACTGATACAGGATCGTAAGGTTTTCATTATATGAACGGATTAGAGACCGTTTGAGAATAATTTTTTATCCTGGAATACGTAATCTAGGAACGTTATTATAAGGCGCATCATTTAGAAAACATATGGATTAGTTTGCAACTTTGTTTCTGTACTTTGCTATAGTTTTGTTTTAGTCTTAGTCTTAGGTGGTTTTAACTAAATGGGCAAATGTTTACTATAAAAACGAGTTTGTCTCGGGTCGTGTAGTAAATCTGGGCCAGAAAGAGAGAAAAGCCAGCTTTGCAAAGAAGTTCGAATATTGCTGATAGGGTTTTCATCAAATGATTGATTTTAATACAATTAAATTGATAATTTTCTATATTATGGCGGATGCGCCAATTAACATCGGTAGGTACCTGTTCTTTAATTTCCGAAGATTTCTTAGTCCCTTATTAGTCAAATTTTAATTTAAATTTCATGAAAAGATTTTCTTTCAAACCATTTCTTTTCAAGAAATAAAAATTCGTGTCATTTATTAGTTTGATAATAGCTGTTATTAAGAACGATAACTTTTCATTGATTTAAATGGTTATGCCTCGGTAAATTAATTGTCAAGGAAGTGATTCATACAAAATATTTATTTATTGTGATATTACAAGTTTCTTTTTATAAACTAAGTGTCTTTCCAGAGGAATTATTTTTAAATTCCTACGTTTTTTCTTCTTACCGTATTCAGGCCCCGTTTCCAGGCGTTTTTAAATATACTGCATTCTCAGACTGGTAGAACACCACATATATTCTGGTTCCGCACGTTGAGCAAACCGTCATATATTTCTGAATGATTGAACCTCCTCTCCGTTGGTGTTGTAAAACAGCGCGCTTTGAATAAATATATGGAGTCAATTGAATACGGTAGGGGATTTTTCCCGGCGTACGAAGCATACTAGATGAGGCTGGTGGCATAACTTTTAGCTGTTGTGTAGCGTAGAGCTGATGTTGCTTGCCACGTTGTAATTTATTATTTAATAAGGACTGTGTATTATGCCGCTATTTGGCTTGGTTGTTTACTTAACGTCACTTATTAAGCTGAACTTACCCATTACTATACTTAGTTCATATATGATAGAGTTCGGGGTAGATATAGTCAATTTGCTTTCTTAGTTAAACCTTGTATTTTACTTTAGGATATGCATATTAGGATAAGGCGAAATTAACGCTACGATAATTTATTCTCAAATATTGATCCCTATTCTAAAAAGGAATGGAAAACAAGAATATATATTTATTGTTTTTTCAATTTATCTTTCTTTGTTCACGATAACATGCGATTGAAATTAGTATAAAATTTCGAATTTTCCAATTTAGCGCAATTTTGATTTTCATCAATGATTGATTGATTTACGCAAACTGATACTTTCTATTGGATTGCCGTCTGTTGGTTAAACATATTTCTATTGAATCAATTGAAATTATTTTTCAAAAGTATTTTTCTGTGTGGAAGTTGAATATACCTTATAGTTGTAGATAACTTACATTTGCAGCCAATTTTATAAGAGTAACAGTGTTGATACTGTTAGGCGATAGTAGGTACTGATATTACAGTAAACACCAGAAATAAGCAAAGTGGAATGACCGAAAAAAGAGTGGATCTGTGTTGTCACATTTATTTCTAAAGTATTCTTATTTAAAACAGGAAACGTATTAATTACCTTATTTACCCATTTTTTTACTTGTCTTTAACGTCCCTTATCCCTATTGTACTTTATTAAAGCAAACACAATGTTTATTGTCTTTTCCTTAATAATATCACAAGTATAAAGATATATATCTTTATAGGTAGGTACTACTTGTGATAATATCAAGGAATTTCCGAATATGTGGCAACTGCGAATGTCGTAAAGTTGACGACGAGCTGTTCATCCTTATTTAACATACATATTCTTGCATTTACGCGTTCTTTTCTCTGAGCTTCAACGACGTTGATTGGTCGAATCAGGAACCAACAAGCGACTGCGCTCGAGGTAGTAGGGAAACAGTGGCGTGATGTTGGGTTATTTCGCGCGCGTTTCTTAACGGTAAAAATTGTATATAAATTGATAATAGGTACCTATATTACATTTTTACATGTATACATTAATTTTTTGCAGTTTTCAACTGACATTTTTCGGTAATTATTTAGTTTAGCGTAAAACTATAAAAATTTTCTGAAATTTTGTCTACCACCATTTTCGTAAATGCAGCTATTTTTCCTCAAAAACTACATTCGTCCACAAAAAATAACTTTAGATTTGTATTCAGCATACCCGAAAATAGGGGGATAGACAATTTGAGAGTTTTACGCTAAAGCAAATAATTTTTCACCTAATGACAAATCTAAAAATGTCTATATTAACTAGACATTTTTAGATTTGTATTTTTTTACCACTGGGTATATTTCAGTTAATAATACTAGAAGTATTCTATAGAATAGTATACGAGTATATATTAACTGAAATGTGCCCAATGGTAAAACAGAATACGCACGCCCATGCATCACCGCATTTTACCAGATCGGCGAGGACATTCCACTTTGCTTAATTCTGGTCTTGACTTTTTTTTAGGTACCTACATAAATATTGCCACTGTGAGACGAAAATGCTGCAAATAAATGTTTACGTGCATTAGAGACTGATATTGAATACAGAAATTGATTATACTCATATTTCCTATAATTTATATTCAAGAAATAAATGCGAATATGGTTACATAGGTAACAAGATGTCTGAGAAGCAACAATGTCACTAACTTCAGACGTACCTACTTCTCACGGGTTATTATTCGTTTAGGTTTATTATTGCAATGTTTGTAAAGGGCTTACACAAAGCTTTACTAGCAGCGCCGCGTCTAACAAAGCTTTTATATATTACCCAAACCACGGAGCTGTTGCTGTTTATGAACTAAAACTTCTAGTAAAAGTAATTAGCGGCATCTAACGTGACTTTAATAACAAATGATCTCCAAATGTAAACAACGTAAGTTTGTACCTGCTTATTATCTAATTTGATCATCTAAGATTGTTTAGATTTATACAGCGTTATTCAGAACTTATCTCTAAAACTTTGAGGATATGTGCATCCTTAAATAAGAAATCGGTATCACCAAAAAAATTTATAATAAAAGTCCTTGAATTTTTCGTAAACAATGTTAAAAGTTATACCGTTATAAAGGACTACGTAGTAGTGAAGTACGGGCAACTGTACTTCAACGACATCTGCTATATCACATTCCTACAAAAAAAAGTAAACAAGTTTTTATACCTGGAACGCCTGGTCAAGACCGAGCGAATAGAGTTGGAATGGGGATAATATCTCTATTGTCTATCTGTGTCGCTCTCTCAGTGCCGGTGTTTTATTTATCGTATAGGAGTGTTAAACTTTAAAATTTTCAAAATGGCTAAAGTACAAGTCAGATCGCTAGGCAGGTGCCTGGGGTATCCCAATCAACGGTGTGGCGCTTACTACACGAAGCTCAGTTTTATCCGTATCATATCCAGCGTGTTCAAGCACTGTTACCAGCGGATTATCAATTACGAGTTAGGTTTTGTGAGTGGTTGTTGCAGAAAAATGCTGAAAATGCCCAATTTACTGCTGATGTACTAGTTACAGATGAAGCTTTGTTTACTCGAAATGGAATACAGAACATTCACAATACACACGTTTGAACACTCGAAAATCCGCACGCAATTCAACGAAATCACTTCCAACACCGTTTTTCGAACAGCTTTTGTAACAAGGTATGTGCAAATTTTTTATAAATTTCATGTTTCTAATACCTAGTAATCAAGTAGCGTAATTCTTCAAAATTAGTGTAACAAAATTTTATTCATTTTGAAGACACGTCACTTTGGTCACATCTATCTATCTTTCAGTTTATTTTAAAGTAAAAACGCTGCAAATCTATTTTGCGCCGGGTGTCGGTATACTCTCAGAACTTCCGAAGTTTTTTTCGTGCTATATGTGACATCGCCAGTTTGCGTTGTCAGTCCCAAAGTCATTCCATTACAGTGGACCAGTATCCAGCGGCGTGCAATTAAAAATTTTGAAATAGTTTTCAGAACGCGCCAAAAAAATTTGTTTTTGCACTATCACATTTGTACATGTATGTTGAATATCCCTAAATTTTGTTATGGATAAGTTCTGAATAACCCTGTATTTGTTATAGTTAAAAAGTAAAATCTTTTCGCAAATACTGGTACTAGAATTTCTTGCACCATCGATAGTAATTTTTTGCTGCTGCATGGAAAAATTTTAAATTTCAGTAACATAATTAGAAAAAGTAGATCTTTTCCACACAAGTACAGAAAAGTTTAACATTTGCAGACAAGTAATTCAATAAAGATAATAAATTACCGAAAACTTTATTTTTATAAATATTTACACTAAATTTTTGACAATTTGTAAATATAACTTTAGGAGACTTATTTGAAAATGTATCAGAATTAAAACTATTTACGTTAACCACTTCTTTTTGACCCAATATTTTGGAATATAGTTGGAATAAGTTTATTTTCTATCGAATTCTCAATATACCCTTCCGAAACATTAGATGTTTTCCATCCGCCATGTCTTTTGAGGTTAAGAATGTCTGCTCCTGAATCAGCCAATAATGTAGCAGAAGAACGTATGTAGCAAAATCCAGTATACCTCAACAGACTAGGTAGTTTCAGAAATTTTGGAATTTTGAGTACAACTCCAACGCTACTTATGCCATCTAATTGTCTTGTGCACTTTCAGTTTCAAGAAAAAATCTTGTATTTTCAGTATTGTGACGGACGAAGTACTTTCTAAATATTTCGACAAGATCTAAATTTTTACTAATTTCCACTTAAAGATGTAAATTCTCTCTTCCCGATGGTTTTCATGTTAGGAATTTCCATAAATATAAACGATCCCATATCTTTAAAGTTCTCAAGTTTAAGAAAAGTAAGTCTTTCTCGTGCACATGCACCACTGATCCCAACAATCAACACTACCTGAAGCAACAAAAATAAATTAGTTTTTGCAAAATTGAAATTTGAAAGTTACCCTCCTCATCAAATAAGATGTATCATCTGCTTGTTTCGAAAATCTTTCTATTTCTTATTTTCTTAAAACATTGGATTTGTTGGGTTGATGTCGTGTTTATTGTTTTTTTTTTTATGAAAGCTATTAAACTAACAATTTGTTTTATGTCAATTTGTTTCTTCATAGGTAGCGTCGATCTTATAGCATGGAGTAAAGACTCCTTAACGTAGCGCTTTCAAAAAACCCGCTTTTTTGTTCAAAATATGCCAGTAAAGACATTTTCATTAGTCACTTTAACTCTTTTCTCCTCACACCACTTTACAAATTGTTCATAAATACTTTCATATTCCTCCTTCGACTTTACATGTAGTAAAAATTCGCATTTTTAAAAACGTCAGAATGGATAAATGATAAATTTCAACGTAATAATCCAAAAATACCTTCTTGTGGTTCTATTTAAACATATTATAGTAAGAAGTGGAAATTATCTCTCGTGTCTTCATAAGCAGTCTACCACTATAGTAGCTTTCTAACTAACTAATAGTTATTAAATTAGTTTTCTTTGAATATAAGTTCATGTAGTAAAGTCTACTATGAGGATTTATAAGTATAAGCTAAATGGTAATTATTATTTAAAAAATAATTGCCCATGTTTTTTAATCCGTAACAAGAACAAGAATCGCTTTAGGTAACTCGTATAATTAAATTTGTTTTTTCAGTGTAGATATATTACAAAATAATAGTTATATTACTAACAACAAAAAATATTGATTAATTAATCTTATCAGCTACAGGATAATCTTATTCGCCTTACAGTTAGAATACCCTCAACGACTGTTGATAGTGCATGATTGCGCGAAATGTTATGGAATTATACTCGTAAAAACCTATTAGAGTTATTAATATTGTTTTTCAATATTTGTCTATTATATAAACATACTTATTTGTTTTAATAGTTTACTTACGTTTCGGTTTTTTGTCCCTCATCAGCAATATCTCCATGTCGTATTTTATTGAAGAAGGAAGTCGACTAGATTTTACTATTTACCTGAATGTGTAAGTGAATTTTAAAATATGGCATATAAGTCATACCTCACTGAAGTAAATAATTGCGGTGGAAAGTTATTTTACTTTACTGTTTGGTAATAAATTATAATAAGCGAAATAGGGTCGAGTTTAACCGGAAACTCCCGCATAACGCGTTACATAAATCGCATTTATTTAATAACCTAGCGAGACTAGTAGAAACTTAAATCGTTTAAACGTCAGTTGCTCATGTCTGTTCACTGGATGTTAATCTCTTGAAAAGTCTCGAGGGGGTCCTCTTGAAAAGTTTAGACGTGCTAGCACGTAACTAAAATTTTACGAGAAAAACAAAAGTGACAAATTAGGAGCTTCTGCAGCGATTCAAGTTTATTATTACTGCAGGATATTGAGGCAGTGTAGTTGCGGGACTTTTTGTGGTTCAGTATCAAACAATAGAAATAGTTTTTCGGGACGAGATGATCGATTTCAAAGTTAAACATTGTTTCTTGTTCGTGATTGTTAAACATATAAACTTTTAAATGTTACCGCATCTTGTACTCCTTAATTATGAAGTATACAAGGTGTCCCAGTTTTATGCTGAAAAAATTTAGGATTATGTATATCGAGCAGTAATAAAATTTGAAAATTGTAGATAAAAAAATATGGTGGGAGGTAAATAGTTGTATAATGTAAAATGATAAAAACAAGTTGTGCCAGCGATCTTTAGAAAATCGTTATAAAAATGTTTTTGTACAACTGTCATTAAAAGTCAAGAACCCTCAACAAAGAAGGACTGATCAATTCATTCATAAAAATTTGAAGGTCATTTTCAACCGATTTCTCGTAACACGTCAGTGGATCCCCTATTGCCTACTAGGTAGTAGGTAGTTAAAATAGAAAGATTCTAGTAGGTAAGAAAACACTCTTTTGGATAAATATTCTGTCACTAATCTAATTTAATTATTCATGTAAAAACATTATTTTCAGTATTTAAGTAACCTATGAAGAAGTCCGAAAACTCGGACGAAACGTCGGAGAAGGTATCAATGTAAAAAAATGAGCTGAAAGTCCTCCAAAAATAAATTAAAAAAAATAGATTTTCTTTTGGTTTTTTTTTATTGAAGAAATAAATATCATTTATGTTATTTTTGGGTATAAGTATACCTTAATATATCTATTACATTGTATTGCTCATCCCTTAAATTTGATTTATTTTTCCACAAAGTTAGAATGTCACATACTTATGTTATGCAATAATTAGTATCATTGTAAGCGTATGCCTTTCAGGCAAAAACAAGAAGTTCCTGGCTTGTCACATAACTATGTAGACAGCTCGATTAGGCTCTCACATTTGCATAATCGGCTTTTAAATATTTCTTAAGCGATTTAATCGCTGTTTGGGAACTGAACTTGCTCTTGCAGTAATTAACTACATTAAACTTGCTGGCAGAAGATAACTGGGGATTCTCCAACACGTAAACAGTATAACTGACGTTGTCGTCCTGTTTATAGTCTAGTAAGATTCGGATTAGAGTAGGTATCTGTCTTCTCGGCGCCTCCGCCATTAGTTCAAATTAATGTTTCGATTTCGTGTGCCTTAATCGTTTGAGCATTTTTTCTGTTACTGTTCTAAATACAGCGGGTATTTAATAAAATTCTAGCGGTATTCAATTGTAATAATGATTAACAAATAACGTTATGCGATAATGTTGTGAAATTCAATAATTTATTTGGGTTGTTATTTTTTTACACTGAGAAAATATTTGCTAACTGTGAAATATTGTTTATTTTGACGCATTATTAGGGTACAAATTAATACAATTAGTTATTTGATTTGTAATTATTACATTTATGTTTATATAAAAACTGGTTCAATAAGGTTAAATATATATATATACATATAGTTTTAGACAAAATGTATTTAATCAAACTCGAAATATATTTATCTAGGTAATTTAATAACTATATCATATTCGCAAATTATATAAAATATGAAATATAATACAATGAAATTAGTAAATTAAATTTAAAGAATTTCTATTTGCTTGTTAATATAAAGTAGAATTCATACTAGTTACATTTAATTTTATTACGCCCAATATATAATCTCAATTTACCACTACTGTCTAGGTAGATTTTGTTACATTTATATTTATGGGTTTCATTCTATAAATAGTTACCAGGTTTGGCCCCTCCATAAATTATCGGAATAAAAAAACGAGCGTTATAGAGATTTGGTAATATCGATATTAAATATATAATTGAAAGGTTTTGAAGTGGCGCCTTATTTCAGATCTGTCTTGAAATTTAAGACGTGCCAACTTTTTTATTTTTGTTTTAAGAAATAGCCGAGAATTCAACTCGCCCCAGATACCTATGTTTTTATAAAATTAAATTGGTAAGACATCTAAACCATTACAAATAGGGATCCGCTAACATAAAAATTATGTTAAGGATTACCAGGTTGCTAAGTCTACATCAGTGGCGGCTCGCCAGGTGACGCAAGTGACGCGCCGCTTCACCTAAAATTTTCGTGTTTGTTTGTATCATTAAAATTATTTTTGATTTCATATAAATTATTGTAATTTAGATATATTTACATTTATGTAGATAATAGATATATTTATATAGTTAATAAACAGAATAATTATTATAAAACGTTGCGCGCTGAACGCCTTCTAAAAACATCGCCTTCGTTGAGAGCCAACATTAAACCCCGTACATTTAATAAACAATATCGTCATTCCATTCCATTTTGAAGTAAACTAAACACACGACGACTGGTTTCTTCAACGAATGATTCTCGAATGAGATCTGAGACCGAACGCGTTCAATTTCGTCGCTTCGTTGACTTCGTCGCATCGTTCATTTTCCCTTTGATGATTCGTCCAAATACCGACATCTGGGCGAAGTCTGCCGAAGCGCCGCACAACGAATCGCATCGGCGCAGCGCGTCATACTCACTAAGCAATACTTCCTGAATTACTGCGACGAATTGAAGAAGTAACGCATAACGATTTCGATAGCGCATCACATCTCACATCACTATCACTCTTACCGTCCTTTGTCCTCTGTCCTGGCCAGTTTGCCTCTATACGCGCCGGTTAAAAACAATTCTTATAATAATAAATAATCATTGTTTTCTATCAATCGTAGAAATGTTTCCTATGTATGATCCAGTTTGTGTTTTATTAGAAGTCAGAAGTTTCGGAATGAGTGGTATTCGGAGTATAAGTGGTTGTGTGGAAGTATTTATTTAAAAAAACTTTTTTGTATGCCGTGTTTAATTGTGGGTGTAAAATTAATTAGGTGTGTGGAATAAGGAGGGATTTAATAATTTTGGGAATGTTACGCGAGGCTGTCGTAAGCACGATGCTTCTTTAGAACATATACGATGTGCATTAATGTTCGCAGAATTTAGAAAAAAACCTCAATACAATCGAAGACGCTTTGAGGGAAAATTCCAGACTATATACAGGGCGCCCTATTTCTTGACCCGTTGCATGGGTAATTTTTTTATTAGTAGAGATACAAAAACGCTTAAATGAGCAAATTAGTGCAGTTTCGTATTAGTAATTTTACGGTAAGGCGAAAAATTATATACGGGGGAAGGTTGAAAAGTTATTGACAAAAAACGAAAAATCCAACTTTTCTATTATCCCTCGTAGCTCGTTCATTTGAAGAGTTAGAGAAAAATGCTTCACATGTTTTTTGCAGTATTTTTCATGTAAAATGACATGCACTTGCTACTTTTTATATATCTCTTAAAATGGTTGAGAATCACAGTAAAATATATTTTTTTTAAATGTAATGGATAGGTGGCTGTGACATTAACCGAAAGTCCCCTTTTTTCTCTTTCAGATGATATAACATAGTCTATATTTTATCCTTACAAAAGTAATAATAATCGTTGTTTTTAAAGAAAGTTTATTGTCACATCAAGAATGCTATGGAAATAAAACAAAAAATAAGATTCCTGATATTTTTAAAAGCGTCTAGTTGGCATTTAATTATTGACAGATCATAAGTGACATTTTTAGTTTTTGTTAAGTAGTTTATTGTTTATTATTAATACTGCATACAAAATAATAGTGTTGCAAATATGTACACCAACGAAGAGAAAAATTATATACTATTTTGTTGTTATAACCAAAATCGAGATGCACAAGCTGCAGCGAATCTTTATTTTGAAACTTACATGGAACGAAGACAACCCCATCATAGAATATTTAGACAGCTGGAAAATAATATACGATTATACGGTTCTTTTTCAAAGCCTAAGGATGAAAGAAACTTCAATGAAGACACTGAAATAAATGTTTTGGCTTATGTAAATTTTAAACCTGATTCTTCAACTGCAGAAATTGCACATCACTGCAACACTTCCAAGGAAACTGTAAGAGCTATTTTAAAAGGTAACAATTTAAAGCCTTATCATTATTCCATATGCAATACTTTATATCCAGCTGATAATCAAAGAAGGATGACATTTTGTCGATGGTACATTTCAAAATGCGAAGAGGATCTAGACTTCTGGAAAAAGATTTTATTCAGTGATGAAAGTAGATTTACCAACAATGGTATTTTTAACCGCCATAATAACATAATGTGGTGCCGAGAAAATCCACATCTTGTTTCTGAAAGAAGAAATCAACGTCAATTTGGGATAAATGTGTGGTGTGGAATTTTTTGTGGCAAAACTATTGGCCCATATTTTTACGAAGATAATTTGAATGCGAATAATTACCTTCATTTTCTAAGGAATACTCTAACAGAGGAATATTTAAATGAATTACCACTTCATATTTTTAGAAATCTTAAATACTTCCAACACGATGGAGCACCTGCGCATAATTCCCGCGAGGTAAAACAATATTTACATGAACAGTTTGATAATGTTATAGGAAATAGAATGGATATCGACTGGCCAGCGCGAACACCTGATTTGACCCCCTTAGATTTCTTTCTTTGAGGGTTATTGAAAGATAAAGTTTATGTGACAGCTCCTCTAGATATAGAGGATCTAAAAGTCAGGATTCAAGATGCAATTAGAAGCATACATGGACATACAATAAATAATGTTTTAAGAAGTATCCAGAAACTTTGCTTACTATGTATCCAACAGGATGGTGGTCATTTCGAACATTTACTTCAATATAATTAATTAATTAATAATTTCTGTTCTCAAAACATTCTTTTGTTCCATAATCCATAGCATTCTTGATGTGACAATAAACTTTCTTTAAAAACACCGATTATTATTACTTTTGTAAGGATAAAATATGGACTATGTTATATCATCTGAAAGAGAGAAAAGGGGACTTTCGGTTAATGTCACAGCCACCTATCCATTACATTTAAAAAAAATATATTTTACTGTGATTCTCAACCATTTTAAGAAATATATAAAAAGTAGCAAGTGCATGTCATTTTACATGAAAAATACTGCAAAATACATGTGAAGCATTTTTCTCTAACTCTTCAAATGAACGAGCTACGAGGGATAATAGAAAAGTTGGATTTTTCGTTTTTTGTCAATAACTTTTCAACCTTCCCCCGTATATAATTTTTCGCCTTACCGTAGAATTACTAATACGAAACTGCACTAATTTGCTCATTTAAGCGTTTTTGTATCTCTACTAATAAAAAAGTTACCCATGCAACGGGTCAAGAAATAGGGCGCCCTGTATATTAAACAATTTAACGATGACATCCTTTTAAATAGACGGTTTATGTAATTACCAATAATTCGCGCAGCGATTTATTTAGGCAGACAAGAGTTGGCATTTCGAGGTCACATTGTATCGGAGTGTTCGGACAATCGTGGCAATTTTAAAGAACTTTTAGATGGCGAATTCGCCGCTTAGTATTTGCCTGCTTCAACTATCATAAAGTTCACAAGCAACAGAAACTGCAATGTCCTTGAATTTGCTTGAAATTTTCGTCTGCGGCGCTATTTTCATTTCCGGACTTGCGGCCCGCACCTCAGTCCGCAGTCCGCGTCACTTATTTACTGACCCACGAGCCGCCACTGGTCTACATTAGTAGGTAAAACGTATATGGGACAATGGTCACCGGGTGATTGGACACTGACTAAAATTTTACAAAAAGAGAAAAACCAGTCAAAAGAAAATTAAAAGAAAGTTCCTTTATTAAAATTACCTAATGGTGATAACTGTATCTCGTCAGAAACAATATTTATCCAAGAGGATGTTACCAATGGAAAATTAATAATAACATAGTGATCAATGCATGCGATGACATTTTGAATTAGAAATGTCTGTCTGACAATTTTTTATCATATAAACTTCTCTTCCACCGACGGCGAGTCGATTATCGACTTGAAATGTTTAGGAAAAATCTAGTTAAGTGTTTAATTTCTTAAATTTTACTAATTATTTTATTTAGACATAATTCAAAATTATTAATTCTTTATTTTAACTCCAATAAACATAAATACGTTTTTCTGGGATGTGTCAATTTACTTGATTTAGTTTTATTTTAATCAAAGATATTTATGACATTGGAATTGGATAAATGCAAATTACGTTTGAGATTCTAAATGATGAACTTTTCCGTTGCTTGTGTAAAAATAAACTACACGACACTATCCATACAAATTTATTTTATTTAGATTTGATTTAAAGTTATAAGTTTGCAAATTACTTGGTATATAATTAAGTTTATTTCCCGCAAAACACTACATTTTTCTAGGAAAATAACATTTATTTTTCCAATTTAATTAGATATTTTGTATTCACCTGATACTGAATTGCATTAAATTATATGAATATAAATTAAAACCTAATTACAATCGAATTGAGTTTATGAATATCGATTTCCTGTGTGAGTGAAATGAATCCAATTTTGCGGTTGGTTATATAATTAACAAACACGATGTGTTGTAATTTGTCTAGTGTAAAAAGTATTTTTTACCATTTCTTTTTCTTGGCGATTAAATTATTGGTTCACTAAAATAATTGGTTCTGCACACCAAAAACTAAAGGTAAATATAATTTGTAATATCGAATATGGTGTTTATCATAATCACCATTATGTATTGAAAAGGGCGCAACTTGAGCGAGTATCCATTTAACAGCTGATGGTTATGTAAATTATGTAATATGTACAAGGAACATTTATAAGCTTAATTTGTCGGCTGGTATTTTAGGTTGATTTTAAAATTTAGTAATTTCATTATCTGTAGGTGTTTTTTTTTAACTAGTGGGCATCTCGGTTTCTGTCAGTTATAAAATTGAACATTAAAGTAAATTTTTTATGATAAATTTGACGTTCTCTGGTTAGAAACCATTCGGAATTCGTTATTTTCATTTATATCTTCTATATTACATTCATTTTACTTACAGGATGCAAAAGGTTTCAAATGCAGTTTTTTAATAATAGTTTAATCTAACCACAGCTGCCATTTAAAGCTTTTAGGCGTTTCTGTAAATAAATGGCTACAACTGATTAGTTATAGAAATTAATTAACTAATTAATTTATTTTTGGTTCATCTCTATTTCATTTATACACTTTTGGGAATATGCCGACTGGAAAATAAAACCACAAATTACGATACGATGCTTTATATTAATTTGTGAATCAAATGCATCAATAATGATTAAAATGTATACAATTATTGTGTACGTTCGATTTCGTATGAATGTGGCTTACTGCATTGGTGAGGTAGCTACATCATAACCAAGAAGAGTTCATGAATGGAACATATTATATGGGAAATTATCACATACCTATATAAGTCGTCGATAGCGCAACGTACCTATATGGGATAAAAATCTTTGGTTTGATCACAGGCGGAACTGAAAAATAAAAAAATAAACACTGTCTGTACTTTTGAACTTCATGGTGATGATGGCTATATATTGTTGGAAGTAGATGTTGGTTAGATTAAACATGGGCTTTCTTCTTTAAAGACAAACACAGAAGACCATCTTGCAGCCACCATGAGTTATCTTCACTCCGAGACCTGTATAGTACTGACGAGATCCAGTAGATAGAAACAGCTGTCAGTCGTTTGGTATTAGGAGTAAACAACACTCATGTAGTGATGATACATACACTTATGTCTGTGTGACATAAGAAGAATTGGAAATAACGTAATGTAGAATGAATGTATATAAGGAAATTTTTGTAGGAATAACTGAAGATTAAATAAAACGAGTACTCATAATGTTATCCAACAAACAAAATAGTGTACAAATTGTGTACAATTGTGTACAAAATAGATACTATATAAGAATGTAGTATCCTTTTGTAGAGGGTGGGCAAATAAGAGAGAACGCCGGCTGTATCTCGGAAACCGCTTATCGGAGAATTTCCGGAAAAAAATTTTAATAGTAAATATGGCCTGGAAATTATTTTCAAGTTCCTGAAATGACCGCTAGGGGGATAACATCCATGGCCAACTAGAAAAATGAACTTTTCTCGAAAATTTGTCTAATAAAGTAGTACCGGAAATAAGTAAATATTAATCTAGAGGAAATAAAAAATTTTTTTGTGCAACTCATTTTTTTCTATCTTTTAAAATAAAGTGGTGGGGGGGCGCCAAACTTTCTTTCCTTTAAACGTTAATAACACAGCTCAGGATAAACCGAATCTAACAAGCTTAGTCTCATTAGAAAGAGCTTTTTATGGTGTATATTTAGAGTGATGAAAGCTGGTTTTGTTACTTTTATTATAGCCGCTAGAGGGCGCTATCTGCCAACATAACAAATATGGCGGATTTTCTAGAAAATTTCAAATGGCACGATATATTTATTGTCACATATTTAAATAAAGGGCAACAATCCCTAAAATTTAGTGAAAACCGCAGCTTCCTATCTCATTCCTAGTGGAAGATATTATAAAAGAATTGCAACTGGAGATTTGTGATGTAGCCCTGTAGCCTTTGTGATGCATCTTAGCATTCAAAATCTACTCGTGATAGCCTATTAGTAATAAAATATAAGAAAAAAAACTGTTGCGGAACTAAAAAGCCGTTAGTGCTTGTATTTTTTTTTAAATATGATATGAGATAAAAGTAAAAGTTTGAAAGTATAAAAAAACTTAAACAAATTTCAACTGATGCGGCAAATGCTGACTTTGTAAATGTATTCTTTATGAAATAATGTGATGCTCCTGAAAACGACTGATTTATTTGGAGACGTGATGTTCAAGGGCCTCTTAAATGTCCTAAATGTCGCCGATCGTTTTCAATACACAGTTCTAACCGTTCTTGGGTAGATGAAACTGCAGTTTCCACTTCTGGCACGGGAATACGGGGAATACACCTTAATACGTTCGATCATCACTTCCCTTGTAGCGGCAGGTCCCGTTGCGTAAATTAGTTTTTTTAATCGGGCCCATAAATAAAAGTCCATACAGGTCAAATCAGGGATCTATAGAATAGATAGATGTAATAAATTTCATTTTCAACTTGTTTAATATAATACCTAGCCGGGTTTCGTCTACCCAAGAACAATTATTGTAACTGTGTATTAAAAACGATGCGCGACATTTTGAACATTTGAGAGGCCATTGAGCATCACGTCCCCAAATAAATCAGTCGTTTTCAGAACCACCACATTATTTCATAAAGAATTCATTTACAAACTCAGCATCAGTTTAAATTTATCTCAAATTTTTATAATTTTTACTTTTATCTCATATTATATTTTTTCAAAAAATTATAAGCACTAACGACTTTTCAGGTCCGCAACAGTTTTTTTTCTTATATTTTATTAAGAATAGGCTATCACGAGTCGATTTTAAATGCTAAGGTGAAAGGCTACATCACAAATCTCCAGTTGCATTTCTTTTGGTAATACGTTCTGTTAGGAATGAGATAAAAAGCTGCAGTTTTCACTAAATTTTAGGGATTGTTGTCCTTTATTTAAATATGTGACAATAAATATATCGTGCCATTTGAAATTTTCTAGAAAATCCGCCATATTTGTTATGTTGGCTGATAACGCCCTCTAGCGGCTAAAATAAACGTTACAAAACCAGCTTTCTTGACTCTAAATATACACCAAAAAAATCTCTTTCTAATGAGACTAAACTTGTTAGATTCGGTTTATCCTGAGCTGAGTTATTAACGTTTAAAGGAAAGAAAGTTTGGCGCCCCCCCACCACTTTATTTTAAAAGATAGAAAAAAATGAGTTGCACAAAAAAATTTTAAATTTCCTCTAGATTAATATTTACTTATTTCCGGTACTACTTTATTAGGCAAATTTTCGAGAAAAGTTCATTTTTCTAGTTGGCCATGGATGTTATGCCCCCTAGCGGTCATTTCAGGAACTTGAAAATAATTTCCAGCGATTTCTCTTGGCCATATTTACTGTTTAAATTTTTTTCCGGAAATTCTCCGATAAGCGGTTTCCGAGATACAGCCGGCGTTCTCTCTTATTTGCCCACCCTGTACACACGGAAAACAGCAGGCTCTCTGAATATAGCAGGCTCTATAACATACTCGTCATAGCGTCGGAAAAGTGCGGCTTTTCTCCAAGTTGGCACGTTGCAATTAATCAATGAAAAGGAGCTATATATATGCTTTCTTTTTGGAATATTTTGAATTAAATTCATAAAGTCGGGCACTATTATTTTTCTTTGCATTGCTATTATGGAAGAATAAAAGATAAGCCGCTCTTGAATTGAAAGGCCATCGCATCTTTTTACAATTTATGTATCAAATACATAAATATAGCATACTATCATGTTGTGATTTTATTGAAACTTAACTTTTTACACTATTAAATACATTTAAAACTGATTTAATTTAAAAATCTCTCGAATTTCTGTTCACTTAATTTTCCCAGGTTGTTGTAATCGCTGAACATATTGGAGTTGAGTAGGGGGTATGAGATATGAGAACCTGCTTTTATTTTACATTAGGAACCGAATTGCCAATTATTAGTTGATAAACTACACTTGTTCACTTCACATCACGAACAGTGTGAAACTGGCAATTAACCAGTCATTAAGCCGGTGATGTGAAGTATAAATTATATAAAACTGTAGTTTCCCAGTCCTGTCGCGAATTAATGCTGTGGGGCGCGTTCGGAATGTTTAATGGCAAAGTTTAGATGCGGCCAATGACAGGCTGTGCCATCGTTGGTTGACTAAGCTCCCTAACCGATGCACGGGTACCCAGTAAACTTGTTAATAATTTGCTTAATCATACATTCAAAATTTATTATAGTGCTCTTTGAAGTTGGACTGCATGTAGCACGCAATTTAATTGATGATTTTCCTGGTTGAGCCGGGTTCACTTTTAGGGTTATTAATCTAGGATAGATTCCTTGTTTTTCTCTGGATTTAGAATATCATTGCAGTATATCATTATACACTAACAATATAACTTTTGCAGTTATGTGTTCAAATTTATAATATTGCTCATGGAAGTGTGTAGAAAATTTAACGAGTATTTAAATTTTTTGACCTAAAACAATCCAGCTTTCTGTATTTCTTGGTGTTCAGACAAATATGAGATTAATTATCGAGTTTTGGTATTTATTTTACTGAGATGATTAAAACTCCGTTTTTAATCATCTCCAGCTGTATCAGCTTGTTTGGCGAAACGCGCTTCGAGTAAAGTATAGTGTTTTACTGTTATTTGGAAAAAGTACGTCAGTGTTTTCTTCTATCGCATTTAAAAGTTTTCCGTCTAAAATTTGACCATCATGGATATTAGAAACCAATAGCAACCAAGCAACACATTAATATTTGCATAGTTATGTATCCTATATAACAGGGGTGGCCAAGCTCCTTGATAGTCCGAGCCATTTTTACTAATATTTATACTATGCGGAGCCATACTATGAAACAAATTTAGTTAACTTTCAAGTCCAGTAACTAGTCAAGTTTCAAGTTAACAAAAATTCCAGATTAGATATTATATCCGTAGCAAAAGTGATACAAATTGTTTCCTCCAGAGTACAATATGTCAACTGTCCGTTGCAATGAAAGCTTACAAATTCAAAATCGGTTTGGAGTAGGTCGATTACGGACGATTACAACACTGTTTATGTTCGTTCGCGCAGTTTTCGATGAGTCATATCATTTTTAACTTGGACGGAAATGAAATTTGTTACAACGTTGCACTTAGTCTTTCATATTTGTCGTCAGTAATTTCAAAGACATTTTGAAACACATACGCAACGATAATAATTTTTTAAAATATAATAGCACAAAAATGAAAAGGGAACTCGGGTACATTTATCGAGAGCCACAAATAATCCTTCAACGAGCCGCATGTGGCTCGCGAGCCGCAGGTTGGCCACCCCTGCTATATATGCTAAAGATACTTATATAATCGTCTGTACACGTTCATGTTACATGTTAAATTGATGGTTCTTGGCAAAATTGTAATTACAAATTTAACATGTAGTGATCTATATGTATATATAAGCATATAAAATGATATTCCAGGTATTCTGCATAAAGTTCCTATGAACATAATTAGTGAACGAAATTAGCTTGCCATTCATTAAGATCGTCGGTGGAAACGTTCGTGCATGTGGAAAGTGCCATCTCTTCCAAAGTGCCATCGACGAATACATCATTATATCTCTGCTTTGTTTGATATAAAAAGGATTCTGAGTATATACCTATTCTGGACATAATAGGGCTTCTTAATTCGACAAATTATTATAAAATGTGTATACAGGGCGCCCTATTTCTTGACCCGTTGCATGGGTAACTTTTTTATTAGTAGAGATACAAAAACGCTTAAATGAGCAAATTAGTGCAGTTTCGTATTAGTAATTCTACGGTAAGGCGAAAAATTATATACGGGGGAAGGTTGAAAAGTTGACAAAAAACGAAAAATCCAACTTTTCTATTATCCCTCGTAGCTCGTTCATTTGAAGAGTTAGAGAAAAATGCTTCACATGTTTTTTGCAGTATTTTTCATGTAAAATGACATGCACTTGCTACTTTTTATATATCTCTTAAAATGGTTGAGAATCACAGTAAAATATATTTTTTTTAAATGTAATGGATAGGTGGCTGTGACATTAACCGAAAGTCCCCTTTTTTCTCTTTCAGATGATATAACATAGTCCATATTTTATCCTTACAAAAGTAATAATAATCGTTGTTTTTAAAGAAAGTTTATTGTCACATCAAGAATGCTATGGATTATGGAACAAAATAATGTTTTGAGAACAGAAATTATTAATTAATTAATTATATTGAAGTAAATGTTCGAAATGACCACCATCCTGTTGGATACATAGTAAGCAACGTTTCTGGATACTTCTTAAAACATTATTTATTGTATGTCCATGTATGCTTCTAATTGCATCTTGAATCCTGACTTTTAGATCCTCTATATCTAGAGGAGCTGTCACATAAACTTTATCTTTCAATAACCCCCAAAGAAAGAAATCTAAGGGGGTCAAATCAGGTGTTCGCGCTGGCCAGTCGATATCCATTCTATTTCCTATAACATTATCAAACTGTTCATGTAAATATTGTTTTACCTCGCGGGAATTATGCGCAGGTGCTCCATCGTGTTGGAAGTATTTAAGATTTCTAAAAATATGAAGTGGTAATTCATTTAAATATTCCTCTGTTAGAGTATTCCTTAGAAAATGAAGGTAATTATTCGCATTCAAATTATCTTCGTAAAAATATGGGCCAATAATTTTGCCACAAAAAATTCCACACCACACATTTATCCCAAATTGTCGTTGATTTCTTCTTTCAGAAACAAGATGTGGATTTTCTCGGCACCACATTATGTTATTATGGCGGTTAAAAATACCATTGTTGGTAAATCTATTTTCATCACTGAATAAAATCTTTTTCCAGAAGTCTAGATCCTCTTCGCATTTTGAAATGTACCATCGACAAAATGTCATCCTTCTTTGATTATCAGCTGGATATAAAGTATTGCATATGGAATAATGATAAGGCTTTAAATTGTTACCTTTTAAAATAGCTGTTACAGTTTCCTTGGAAGTGTTGCAGTGATGTGCAATTTCTGCAGTTGAAGAATCAGGTTTAAAATTTACATAAGCCAAAACATTTATTTCAGTGTCTTCATTGAAGTTTCTTTCATCCTTAGGCTTTGAAAAAGAACCGTATAATCGTATATTATTTTCCAGCTGTCTAAATATTCTATGATGGGGTTGTCTTCGTTCCATGTAAGTTTCAAAATAAAGATTCGCTGCAGCTTGTGCATCTCGATTTTGGTTATAATAACAAAATAGCATATCATTTTTCTCTTCGTTGGTGTATATATTTGCAACACTATTATTTTGTATGCAGTATTAATAATAAACAATAAACTACTTAACAAAAACTAAAAATGTCACTTATGATCTGTCAATAATTAAATGCCAACTAGACGTTTTTAAAAATATCAGGAATCTTATTTTTTGTTTTATTTCCATAGCATTCTTGATGTGACAATAAACTTTCTTTAAAAACAACGATTATTATTACTTTTGTAAGGATAAAATATGGACTATGTTATATCATCTGAAAGAGAAAAAAGGGGACTTTCGGTTAATGTCACAGCCACCTATCCATTACATTTAAAAAATATATATTTTACTGTGATTCTCAACCATTTTAAGAGATATATAAAAAGTAGCAAGTGCATGTCATTTTACATGAAAAATACTGCAAAAAACATGTGAAGCATTTTTCTCTAACTCTTCAAATGAACGAGCTACGAGGGATAATAGAAAAGTTGGATTTTTTCGTTTTTTGTCAATAACTTTTCAACCTTTCCCCGTATATAATTTTTCGCCTTACCGTAGAATTACTAATACGAAACTGCACTAATTTGCTCATTTAAGCGTTTTTGTATCTCTACTAATAAAAAAGTTACCCATGCAACGGGTCAAGAAATAGGGCGCCCTGTATACAGGGTATGTCACGACGAGCTGAATCGACCTGTAAATGGAGAACCAACCAATAGAGGTAGAATTTTGAAAATTTAATAGATGGCGCTGGCTTTTTAAAATATTTTTGACTTCCTGTCACTTCCGGTTCTACCGGAAATCGATATCTACTTCCTTATTTTAAATGGAATACTACATTTTCTTTTGCATTTTTTAATTCGGTGACAAATTTAAAGGTCATTTTATTCAAGATTCCCCAAACCTAAAATGTACGAATTTTGACATATTAAGTTTTTTTTTTAAATTTTGACACTGGCAAGGTTTTACCGATATATTTAAAATTTTCCAAATTAAGTCATCAGGAAATTAATACGAAGCTTTTTAAGTCTTTCAGATATCTCTGTAATATAAGGAATCGTAATGGTTGTAATTGGATTTTCCTTATTTATTCTGGGAATATTATTACTTTGCCCTTTTTCAATTTTTTTAAATGTTTCTTCAACAAAATCATTAGGTTAATTGTTTTCCCTTCAGATATTTTTAATAATGTCTTTTTCTTTATTAAAAGAATGTGAGGCTGATGATATTAATTTTGCTCTGTCATATAAACATTTTATGACATTTTATTCCTATACTTTTGATACTTATATAATGATTAGAATTTCAATTTAGATATCTATTTGTATTGGTCTTTTAATTAATTTATTGTCTTTTATTTTAATCTCAATGTAATTCTTTTTTTAATAATTCCAGGTCAATACAGCTTTCTCATGCAAAGGTTTCGGCTCTTGTTTTTTATTGCAATCACGTGACCGTTAGAGCTAAATCGTAAACCCATATAGAGTACTTGAATATTTTTATTATTATGTACAAACGTCTGGGACGATTTTAGCATGAAAAATTATATTTATTTTTAAATGGAGAGAGTGGCTGAAAACCCAAACCTCCGTATTAAGTATTCTCACTCTAAAGTATTAATCATCCAGAAATTAATGTATTTCTACAGATAACTTCTATCTAATTTACGTTCCAACTTCCACACTTTATAATTGCTTTTCGCATCCGTCTGAAACTACGGAATATTAAGTGTTATATTTCAAAACTCTTTAATTGTAGCCCATTAAACTTTCCTCAAGTAATTTTTGTAAATAAAAATATAAAACGCTTCAAACTCATCCTATTTCAGTTAGTTGTTCCAAAGGGCGTAGGGCAATTCTAGTTATTAAAAGAACTTAATTAAAAGGTATGATATTCTATTGTATAAATGAGTTATACATGATTCATGTTTGTCAATTATCGCTACCGCTACATCCATCTCTAAATTAGCCCTAATCAATACACTACAAAGCGATAAATTGACGGATGTGTCTATTAGAAAAAAAAATCATACGGCTCTGCTACGTTTCCATAATAAATAGAAATTGTAATTGAAGCATATTCAACAAGTAATCCTGAGTTAACCCAGCATATGTCGACCGACCTTTTCTAAAGACTGCCGATAGAAAAATGTGAAATGATGATCGGGTTAAGTCAGGGTGGTCTCTATATTCGAAAGTAATTCGACATATTCCTGACTTAAAACTAAATCGAAGCAACATTGCCTTGATGGAAGGATTTGATTGATGCATATTCATATGTTTTTACATTTTAAAGCTATTTCTTCAGGTAAATTCTGTAATGTACGCTTTAAGTTCACAACCTCACGGAGGCGTTAATTGTTGCAGTATTCATTACAAAATTTTGTGAACACTTTTCCCCCGGCACGTCTGCACGGTGTAGTGCGACCCTAGAGAGCACTATTAATTAAGTTGGTAGGTCCCAGTGCTCAAGTCTACGTAACGTCGCAAAATAGGAAAGCAGCTAGACTCTATAGAAACCTTTCTACAATTCGGCATAAAGGACCATTTTTACGAAAGCTTTAAGCAGTGCACGTTCTATGCCTTTTGATCACTGTTTACGGATGCATCTAAGAAAGTTTATATATTCAACGAAGTGAATAAAACAAGCTTGGGGTTTTTCTGATATGCGGAGATATATTACAACTCCAGAATAAGAGCGTATTTCAATGAATCCCAAGAAAGGATATGTTGTTATTTTTTCCATTTTATGTTTCCTAGACGGAGTCCTTTCGGTGTATCTGACTGGCAAAGTCGAATCAATCCAGAAAGTACTGCATTTTATTTGATCAAAAACTGCGTAAATGAAATAGAATGGTTATTCGATATTTTCATGTGTTTAAATGTAATAAAAAATGTGTTTTTCTTTAGTCAACAATCATAGAAGTGAAATTCAAATTACATTACTTAGAGATAATTGCCTTTTTACTGATTTACATGATTTGATACCATGTCGTGTTGTGATATATATATATGTATTTGGTGTGGATAGACTTATTTGATATCGTATCCTTAAGAAGCATATATATAATGACTAAATAGCGCCCTCTCTCGATAGTCTGATTTATAAAAGTAACAGAATGAACTTGCTGAAAAACAATGTGATTTATTTTTTCAGCGCTATCTTATCTTTTGTTGTTTTCTGTATCTTGAATTTGGTTTATTGCCTTTTTATAGCTATACTATATACTTTATTACACTGCAACATCGTCCTATGCTTTCCATTAGAGTGTCCAGTAGATGGCATTAAGTCCACTCCTAAGACATTATAAGAGATAATAAAAATAAGATAAGGGATCTTTCAAGCGGATTATAAAATAAATAACAATATAAATTTGGATAGGATCATTTGTATTTCCATTGAGAACATTCTTAAAAAAGGAAATTAATATATTTTATGCGAAGGCAAAACGTAATACTATTATTAACTGTTAATAGTGGTGAGAAACACACCGTGGTGCCCTATTTGGGTATTTGCTACTACCTGCCTGACAATTATTGTCAAATTGATGCACATTGTCCGTGGAGTAGTTGTTTTCGGCATATCCTTCAAACTATTGTTAACTGTTTGATTTTATACCTTAGAGAAAATTTTATATATGTAATGTGATAGGCCTGCTTCAGGACTTTCGCATTGTGGTTTGAAACAACTACTGAAACAACAATCAGGAAATAATCATATAAACATATAAGTTTATAAATGTATAAATATATGTATACAGGGTTATTCAGAACCTATCGAAAATAAAATTTGGGGATGTTCAACATACATGTAGAAATGTGGTAGTGCAAAAAGAAATGTTTTTGGCGGGGTCTGAAAACTATTTAAAAATTTTTCATTGCACGCCGCTGGATACTGGTCCACTGTAATGGAGTGACCTTGGGACTGACAATGCAAACTAGCTAGCACGAAAGAAACCGGCGCGCCCGGCGCAAAATAGATTTGCAGCGTTTTTACTTTAAAATAAACTTAAAGATAGATAGACGTTCCAGGTACAAAAAACTTGTTTACTGTTTTTTGTCGGAATGTGGTATATCCGATCTCGTTGAAGTACAGTTGCCCAGCTACGTATTCCTTTATAATGGTATAACTTTAAACATTGTTTACGGGAAATCCTAAGACTTTTATTACAATTTTTTTGGTGATATCGATTTCTTATTTAAGGATGCACATATCCTCAAAGTTTTTTATATGGGTTCTGAATAACCCTGTATATAAATGTATAAATGTATGTATGTATGAGTATATAAATATATAAATTCTAACTTATGTATATTCTTTTAAGTGGAACGCTCTGTACATTTTTACATATTGGATAGATAGTTTTCTTACCAAAGCGTTTATCTGTAATAAGAGATACACGCTCAAAACAATGTATTCTGGTAGCTATGTATTTGATAAAAAGTTCGTAGCGGTCTGTAGCGAAAGTTTTTGTTTAAATGCAATTTATTTAGCCATTAAACTGGTCTCAAATTTTATATAAAACTTTTTCTAACATGAATAACGGCACGTGGAGTACGGTATAACTTTTCCCCTCCCACTTTATTATTATTATTATTTTTTGGTTCCGCGTATTAGGTGGCGAAATCCGAGTTTGGGTTTGTATTAGAGAAGTTACACAGCTTTTGTTTTGTGGAACTATGTCGGAGGTATATTTGATATGTTACCATGGTGACAGCACGGGAGGAAGATCATAATATGCAGCTCTACAATTACATCCAGCGATATTAGGTTACCTATTCAGTTTGTGTATATAAATATAACATGAGGAGTATTAACATCGGTTTTAGATATTTTCTGTAATATATATTAAGTTTCCCTGGTTTCTATTTGAGCTTACCTGGGACGTTGAGTAGAAATAATAATTTACCGTAGCTTATTTCAATGTAATATTGGCTTTTCAAGCGAACTGGTTGCCACTAGTATGGTCAAAAAAGTTCTCAATGTATTATGTCATATATATTACGAGTATATATTTATTTAAAAACGATAAAGTTTTTGAAAAATGACTCGAACACGTGGATTGACACACTTTTTTGGGCATATTTCCCTTACTGTTAGAGATAGACCCATAAAACCTTATATGACCGTAAAATAGAGTTATTTCCAAATATGTTAAACAGTCTTAGTGTTCGATTTAAAATTATTAAAGTATATATCGACGTAGCTTCATTGAGTCTCCCTGTAAAAAATTTAATATATGTAAAACAAGTGTACAAAAAGCGATTTTCAAAAACTTTACCGTTTTTGAAATAATGAATTTATGCGAGACTTTATGAACTCACTGTATATACATATATGTGTGTCGGTGTGAGTCGGTGTGTGTCTGTATATGTCAGGCAGCCAGTTTTGTCATGAAAAAATAATTTTTCTCGTGCCATTACGGTTAGCGTACGGCTTAATGTTATTGATGGTTGTTTTTGTAATAGCTGTGCGCTTGATAGAAAAGTTAAGTAAGTTTACATAAAAATATAGTAGGATCTTGGTCTTAATCAATAGATCTTAATGATGTGGCTGCATAGCTATACAGCATTGGTTTTATATTAATGCTAGTATATAGTTTACAAACATTTATCACTGTTACTTAATAGGACACAACTGAAAATCACTTAATTCCTCGCGACGACAGTTTTTGGTTCAGAAATTCCGTTATTTGTTAAAGTATCGACAAGTACTAATAATTCAGAAATTTCGTAGATATATATATTTTCCTTGAAATGTTGCCTCAGTTCATAATATGTAATCATTGAGAGACATCATTCAAAATGTCTCCCAATTATCTGCATACTAGTATTTGAAAAATTGAAGTCGGTACATCCTTTCTCAAGTTATAAGCGTTTCTGTAAGTAAGGATATAAATGAATAAAAACAGTCAAATTCAACAGATTAACAAAGAAAACAATATTTTAATAGGAATTAAGGATTTTTTTCAAAATGAGCACCTGGGACCTTCTGACAGTAGAAAAACCTATCAGACATTTCCTGGCGCAAGTTGTCAAATGTTTGCCCGGAGATAGTCGTAGTGGGGACACTCATTGTTGATTTTCAAGTACAAATCCAAAGGACTCTAGTTGGATAACGATCACCTTAAATTTAAAGTAACACCATAGAAAAAATCCAATGGACTCAAATCCGATGAACGAGCAGGCCACTCAAGAGGTCCCCGACGTCCAATCCGTCTGTTAGAATAAATGTTATTAAGGAAATTCCTGACTTGTCATGAACATGACCTGTAAAATTTTCTTCAATGAAAAAGTGTTCTATGTTCCTATGATCTCCTAGAATAATGTCCAACAGTTTCAAGGGCTGAACATAACGTATCAATAGGACGGTGCGCTATCACATTATTTTAGGGATGTCAGGAATTTCCTTGATAACTTTTATTCTAGCAGACGGATTGGACGTCGAGGACCTCTTGAGTGACCTCGTCGTTCTCCGGATTTGAGTCCATTGGATTTTTTCTATGGGAATACCTTAAATATGAGGTATTCATTACCCAATCAGACATTATTTTTGATTTTCGGCAGAGAATTACCAACGAGTGTGCATCTATCACCAGGCAAATATTTTACAACGTGCACCAGAAAATGACCGGTAGGTATCTCTACTATCAGGAGGTCCAAAGTGCTTATTTTGAACAAAATTTGTAGTTATTCCTATTAAGATCTCATTTTCTTTATTAAATTGTTGAATTTGACTTACAAAAACAACCGTAAAAACAATGTAAAAAATGACCTCTCAATTATTAAGTAAGTTACTTACAAAAACGCGCTTTCTAAGCCACTTTCACGAAAACTGGGATGTTATCGACATGTAAGTGCGCATGCTGCAGTTTTCGACCTTGTTATTTCTATATTAGCCAATTACGTTTGTTTATTTTTTAAAATAAACCAATCACATTCCACCTCGTATAGAGGTCCATGAAATTAGTCAAGATTACTGTCCGTAGGAAACGTTAATATACGTAACGTATACGTAGAAACGTAAATACTAATAGGTCTCTCAAATACTTTTGAGTCACTCTCTATAATTTTGGCCAAACACTATAGTAATTGACATTCTCATCTGGCACGTCCCTAAAGACGGATTTCCACTGTCACATAAAACCGCTTAAAGTTTCCTCGTAAAACAACCATAAGTTAGAGTGTTATCATTCGCTTAATGCAAAATTATGCCAGGCTTTCCTTTATAGAGTCTGTTCAGCTGTTTGTCCTATCAATTCTGGCCCGTGGCACGACCCGAGTTTTATGTGGCGCGGCTTTGTCCTACTGATAATGTTCTGGGACTCCGAGTGTGCAGTGTTTCATACGTTGCTTGATTTATGTTATTGCGAGATTCAAATTTCGCCGTATATCACTGGGGATACAAAATCATTGTCAAAAACACGTTACCTTGCAACGGGTGGAGGAGAAATCCATGTTATATGGTCGCCTTTACGAACATGTCCAGGTTTCACCTAGTTTTCTTTTGATTTATACGCTTTGTTTCAAGTTATATATGTTGTCGGTGACAGAGTTTTAAAGACCACTTAAAGTAGAGTTATGGGGGTATGTGTTATATCTAAAGGTCATATGAAAAGTTTCGAGATTTCTTAAGATTGTAGGTATATCTCGATAACATATTTCATCTGAACGGTTTTAATATTACTGGGTGTTCTGGAATAGATAAGCACTATAAGTATCTCCTTGTATTGGATCTACAGTGTTGTTCAATGTGTAAAGTCGCGGTTTCATGACCCAGGCTGAAAGAATAGTCATCATATTTTCAAAATATTGGTAAAATTGATCGAACAAGAGGGCAGCAATATACACAATTTATAAAATTTTGTGCATGCTTAAAACAATATTAAAAGTATTTTGTAAAGAAATTTTGAACAAGCGTTCTAATTTCAAATTGTACAAAACGTTTACTATTTATAAAATGATGATAATGAACTTTATTCTTTTTAATACAGGGTCATTTACTTTGATCACCTGTTAGACGTATCTCCAAAACTAATAGGGCTATAAATTTGAAATTTTGACAGATGCTATTTTGGCATATCTATTTTTTATAACATTTTCGGTGGTTTTCTACTTCCGGTTATACCGGTTATTTTAAATGTATATTTAATATATACATATATTATATTTTTACATGTCCGAAAATAGCATAAAATTCAAAAAATGCATAAATATATAGTCAAGTTGATATAGACCGGTATAACTGGATGTAGAAAACAATCGAAAATATTTTTAAAAAATAGATCGACTGCCAAAATGACATCTGTCAACATTTCTAACTTGTATCTCTATTAGTTTTGGAGATACGTCTAACAGGCGGTCACCGTGAACGACCCTGTATATACATTACATTAAAGATTTTGTTCTGTTAAAATTGTTCCTGTAAATTTTAGAAATCATCACAAAAGTTAAGAACAATGAAAGTGTAATTTGGAGTAAAAGTATATACAAAACAGTAGGCCGTTCATTGTTTTTTATTTATTGTTTGTATTATCAAACATAATTTTCGACAAAAGAGGAAAGTTTGCCGAAAAAAAAAACAAATTATACAGTCCATGAAGCGGTACGGCCCTTTATAATTTATTATCCATTAACTCTTTGGAAGTATCATTGCTTTTAACTTAAAAACAAAGCTAATATATCAAAGAAAAGTTTACAAAGTTTTAAAAATGGGTTTCGAGTAAACTGTGTTTGCGCCAAAGTTTTATTCATCGCCAAACCTTCTTGTAAGTAGAGAAAAATGTTTCACTAGCATGCCATGTTAGGTAATTAGAAATACTTAGCCTTGGGGAAAATGCAGAGCAACTGGAAATCTTTTCGTAAACGACGGAACAATTGAGAAAAGATAGACCTAGGTAACTGTATTGCGTTTTGACGAAACTTTCATAAGTAAAACTCGCCTTAATAAGACGTATTGCAGAAAAACATGAGCTTCTATTTGTTCCTTCCTCCTGGTAAACTTTTGATCTTTTATCTGTCAGGCTTCGTTACATACGAGTATAATAAAGCGGACTACCTTAAATCGCAATATTTTTCTAAAGTTCATTGTTTCATACAAAAACATTAAAAGCAACTGCCAAAGGCACATTTGTTTCACCATATGAACTG
Source organism: Pogonocherus hispidulus (assembly GCA_963924545.1). NCBI lineage: Eukaryota > Metazoa > Arthropoda > Insecta > Coleoptera > Cerambycidae > Pogonocherus > Pogonocherus hispidulus. The sequence goes on from OZ004694.1 coordinate 78,044,971, forward strand.
ACACGTTACCAAATTAAACTCAAAAAGAAATTTTTTTCCTGTCAGCTTAAATAATGTATATTTTATTATTTGTTACAAACTCTTTTGTTATTATGGTTCATTATGTGGTGCCTGTCAAGTTCAGTGTGCTGTTAATGTAGACATAAAACGCACTTGTTTTAAGCTAGAATACATACATATTTTTAATAAAGTGTCCGAAGTTTATATTTTGAAACACAACATAAAGGAAATAGTAGGTATAATAGTTCCACAAGAGTAAATAAATCACCAGAAGCATATCTCCTTATTACACGCTCTATTCCTTTCCGTAACCTCGATTATGGGTTAACCTGAGATTCTATCCTGAAACGGCCAGTGCTGTAGCGTCTCGAGTAGATATATTCGCAGCGAATTGTTTCTTACAGATTGGGTTGAATGAGACATTTTATCTACTTTCGTTTCGTTAATTATAGTTACTCAGTTTCTAGTTACAACTAAATTGCAGAAACCGCATGTTAGAAACGAATTTTGTAAGGTTTTTTGTAGGGTATTTAATCAAAAAATGTCTTGAGATGTTTGGCAACAATTTATTTGCTAATCCATATATATATATATATATACTAATCCATATATATTAAAACGCGTCGATTCTGTCTCGCTCTAAATTCCGTCGCCGAATCCACAAAGTTTCAAAGCTATCTCCTCCGAGGGGGGATCGCGGAGCGCCCGGCCTTTCTCCAATGCGTAGGTGTATTTTCATCCCGTTTCATAGGCGTTTTCCCAATTTAAACTCGTCACCCCTGCCGACATCCCGACTTTTCGCGGGACTCCCTAGACCATTTTTTCTAATTTTACGGCTTCGAGAACCGCTTCACGCAAAAGTTCCGTCCTTTCTCTAATCCTTTGAGATTTTTTTTCGAGACCGTACGTCGAGTCCTTCTACGTCTATTTCGTTTTTGAAAATCTCGTGTCGCGTCCGTCTCAACTTCTTTCTCATTTTAACTGCCGATGTGAGATTGCACTAACGCAACAAGCAGCTCTCACGAAAACTGTCAAGTTAATTAAACTTCAGATAGGTTATTTTCCTACGAGAAATATTGCTAACGGAATCGATAGTACCGACTGCCAAACACTTCTGATTACCAAAATATTGAAGCGAAATGCTTTTACAATTAGAAAATCGGTAAAAATTATTTTTTCAGATTGACACGTACAGTTTACATACTTAAACGTGTCAGGGTAAACTTTTTGACAACAGGCGGGGTAGCGCAATGGGAAAGTCGTAGGATTCAAAACGAGATAATGCTGATTTCGCGAGTTCGAGTCACGCTGGACATTTTTTTTCCAATTATTTAGTAGTATTAGTGTTTAGTTAGTCTGTTTCATTATCCATAGCTTTTATTCTTTCTGCACGTAAAGTTTGGAATTAATTCGTTCATTTTGGCAGTCTGTTAAATTCATCATTTTAGCTTACAAAAGTAAATATCTACAATATTTTTGGTCCCATTGATAAAATTGATAAAAATGTTTACTGAAAAATAAATTCTACTTTCAGCACTTAAAAAATTAAGATGTTTTACCATCACGAATAGAGTCCCCTTACAATTCATCAAAATATTAAGAAAAATCTCTTTAATACATATACACATATAAATTTATTTAATATGTGTTTTCTTAAAAATAATATTATTCTAGATATCTTTGTCACCCTAAGGGTGACTCCAGGCCGCAGGCCTGGACCCCCGGTAGGGCTAGAAATGGGAACGCCCATTTCTAGTATTTCAATTAAACTTTGAAAGTATTGTTTTACAAAACAGGGATAGTAAAAGTTTTGAAAACATTTTTAAACACGTGAAATTTGTACGCCCATGGAAATATTTTCCGGACTTCCCCTGTTGTATTCAAATATTTGTGTGCCTGTTCAAATATTTTTAACAGATAGTCGGGGGCTGAAATACATCCGATTTATTGCTGTAATGAAATTTGTATTGCAATGTACTTATTATTTTCAGTCACTGTTATTAAAGATCAAAGCAAATATCTTTAGGTATTCATTTATATTTTTGCCGTAAGGAATATATTCTTCAAGGAGAAATAGAATTTAATTTATACAAGATGAATAAAGTAAAAAGACTGAAACCGGATCCATAAATGAAACCTTTGACCGGCATAATTGTTCTGTAACCGGAAATCCAAGCCGTAAATTTTGCTTTCTGGTTTTTGCGTTTTATTTACCCTAACCCTGAATAAAGTATTCGATTAAACATTAGCCCAGGCTGATTACTTTATTCCGGAGGAAGGAGAAATTATATTCGTAATAGGAATATTTATTTTCTTACTAGGATAACGTCCGTTTTTTTTAAACTATTATCCTAAAGGTCAAGGATGTGGATTTTGAACTAATTCGTCGTCGAATGAAGTAATTTTTGATTGTTTATAAAATTTTGAAACTTGAGTGGAATTAATATTTCCAATCGCATTATATATACTTATGTAGTATACCTTTTGAGTCTGCAAAGCTGGAGAATAATCCGGGCATGTAAGTGGGATAGAACCTTATTATTTGACTATTTTGACTATCAGAGTGGTTCGGAGGCGATCGGTGTAAAGACGTGAAACAGAAAAAATCGACGAATCTAAACTAGCAGACTAGTAGTACTATTTATTTTAAGGAGATGCCGAAAACAACTACTCCACGGCCAATGTGCCCCGAGTGGCATTGCATTACTTAGTCACCTCCAGGGAAGAGGTGACGGAGTTAGGTAGGGGACGCCAGGGGTAGGCAAAAAGGGCCCGCTTGTGGCCTACTTGCCAAGTGTTGGCCGCCTCATACCAACACTACTAGATATCTCATAGAAGTCGTCACAGCTTTCATAGAGACCAACCACCAGACACTGGCCAGTTTCGCACTTATTCTGTGCTCATCAGAATGCCATAGGTAGTAGCGGACTCGATGAACGATACTGCGACGTGATTGTCTAAACGGCATCTGGTATATTAGTAGTAGGATTGTCTTGCTCAAAGGCAATAGACTGCTATAATGGCACTTTCGGAAAAGCAAGCCATCAGTTGCTTTTCATTTCTCCAAGTGGGTTTCGGTAGTCAAGCTTTCCTAGTTTTGAGCCTTTAAGTACTTATAGGCCCATTTACAGTCTTCTTCAATTTTCCCTCAATTTTGTAAGACCAATTTTTATATTAGCATTAATCAATTCAGGCTATTTGTTTAGATCTATTTCCTATAAATGCTTCACGCCTTTGGCAAGATCCACCAATACTTAAAATCTATGGTTTGGAAGATGAATTTGTCTCAAATTTGATTTTTATCCATAATGAACATTTCAATTTTTATTTTTGTTCATTTACTATGAATATATTTTAAGTGGCAGTGATAGGAATATTATGTTCAGGAATTTATACCTGGCCTCTTTTATACTAGGGCTCTCACTGACATTTTAACAACGGTAAGAGCTCTTGGACGGATTAAAGGATATCCAATTTAATTTCATTGATTCGTATTTTATTGTTTGGCATTATACTTACCTCTCCTTTATGATGGATGAGGGTGCCACTTGTGCTTTAAGTCCACCATACAAACGTCGTATTTTCTTTGGATAAAAATATTGCTATTATATATTTAATTTTGTAAGGTGGGGGAAATACCTTTTATTTCGAGATAATCTATTTTAAATGAAGCTTTGAATGTGCATAGCTTTCACCCTATTGTTTTTAAATTTGGTAATGGAGTGCAAAGTTAATAACAATACTTTATATATTGAAAGGAGATGTATAAACAACTACTCCACGGGCAATGTGCTTTAACTGGCGTTGCATTATTCCAGCATCTCCATAGAAGTCGCCACACCTTCAACTAAACTAACCAAACACTGACCGGTTTCGCGCTTGTTATGCGCTCCTCATAGTGCCTTAGGTAGTGGAATCGATGAACGATGTTGCGATATAATTGCCTAATGGGCATCGTGAATGTTAGTTTCTCATCACTATTAACATTCACGATGCCTGTATCTCAAACATTAAGAAGCCAATTAGGGAAAACTATGTTATGGCCTTTCATTTCCTTTCGTGTCTACAAAGAAGCACCCTGTATATGCAAATAATATTTATGTACTATAAAATGGAAATGGAATAACAACGTAGTAATGTATGTATTTGTTAAATATATATTTGTTTTCGATTGAAAAGCTATTAAATATTTCTGTTTTATGACGATAAAAAAATAAATTTATTTACCAAACTCAGTTTTAAGGTCGTGGGTAATATTTCAAAATGTTTGTTAAGCGAATATTCACATTTGCTAAAATATTGTCGGAAACGTTCAGTAAATCAATATCCCAAACTATAATCCTGGAATCTGAATTATATAATACTCTCATAAATAGAGAAAAGTTGTACCATTTGTAATATGAGATTAGAAAGTTCTTAAACTGCAAAATATATTTTACAAGGTAACGATTTCCGTTTGACGTACAAAATGTTTATCGGAAGAAAACATCGACTTTGTTCAAATCGTGCCATCAGAGTATGAATCTCCATACAAGTTGATTTCCCAAAGCAAAGAAGAACCGCGGTTTATCCTGTTTGTTTTACGACCTAAACTTAATTTAAGTTCGGTATTTGTAGGCATCATTCTAAAGTTTACCAAATTATTCCGGGATACATTATATTCTTTCCTTTATATAGGACCATGGATAAAATATCACATCTTTAAAGTTCGAACCGAGTTATGCAAGGATTAGCCCAACGACAGACTAATTAGTAACAAACATTGAATTAATCCCGCATCGCACAAGTGGCGTATATATACAAGCTTTGTTGGGTCTCCGATGTGAATCCTATATTTACCCAATTATGGTGGGCATAATTTAATATATAATATGTGGAAATGTCTCGTAAATAGCAAGATAACATCATGCTTCCCAGATCTACAAGATCCGCTGTTCGGGCGTTATATTCCATTATTATGAAATACTTTTATGGTATACAGGGCGATCTTACTAGGTTAACAATATTTATGTTCTAATTTGAAATCGGTGCATACAATGTGTCCAATCTAAGATAAGGATAAGAAGTGTGGGGATCTCGGGAACTATAAGAGATACAGATTCGGTTGAATGGGAAAAAAGTTGCGTAAATGCCCATTTACCCCCACTATTTCGAAAGGAGGGCAAAATGATGCCGCTGTCATTTTACCCTAACCCATAAGGGATCATTTTGCCCGAAAATGCATTGTTTTATTGATGACATATGTTTGCAACAAACATGTTGGGTTTGAATATTTCACAAACACGTCACATTACAAACACAAATATTTGTTCGTTGGAAATACAAGAAAATTTAGCATTCTTAATGCGATTAAAATAAAACTGCAATGATTTTAGTAAGCTTACCTCACATCAGAAAGTATGAAACATACTTTTTCCACAATATTTTCTAACGATGTAATAAACGTAGTGTGAACGATTTAAACATAGACGGCAGTCTCAGTATCTAATTAATACAGTGCCTTTAAGGGCACTGTACTAATTAATACCATGGGATCACTTTGCCCACAAGGATCATTTTGGGCCACCCCCACTTCTATAATGGGGTTATCCCCTACTTTTATTATACCTAATTTCAAAAAGGCATCTAAAGAAATATTGGAACAAAATGAATCCGTGTCATACTGTATAATTACTATATTTTTGTATTTTGAGCATAGTGAAAATATCTGAATATAAGTATTACAATTCTGAGATTTGTTAGGTATAATGCAGAATGCATAAGATTAATCGTTACAGTTTGTTCATGTACCTGTAACTTATTCAAATTATTTTAATCGCCGGTGCGGCTTACCTTTCGTCAATTGTTAGTCTATGTCTGCTTTTAAAAGCCCTAGTGTACAGCGAAATGTAATTTAACCCAATGTTCACTCAAAGAAGCCACTGAGTGGCTCTTTCGTCGCAACAGCCTAGGTCTGTTAACAGCGTTAGTCTGTAATCAACCATTTTGTCTGAGTATTTGGCCACTATCAAACTGTTAATCGATGAATTTTAAACAAAGGGATTAGAACAGCATGTTCGGTATTATTGTACTGAGAATTATTAACCAAATAATTGGGGATTTAGCAGGTTTACATAAATATTTACTATACAAACAGTGTCAATATTAGATACTGGTTAAGCAATGCTTGCGATTATGACAGATATATACGGTAATAATATATGGATGCTTAGATAATGAATAGGTGTATTTGCGATCAACTACGTTACAAAATATGCTACGACCTTAACTTTTTCGAAGTTTAATGTACCTACTTGGATAGGGGTTCCAAAATCTAAAGGATCGCCTTTTTATATATATATTTTTATCTGTTAAACAAATGTTATAAATACATGTTTTGACAATGTTATAGAGCATAGTGTTTTGATTTTGATAGTGTCTTGAGATATGCAAAATAATACTATAAAATGTACCTACATAGATAAAACTGTCTCGTTGAATTTACCAAATGTTCATTATATACAGCACGAAATGAATATTTGTGCTCGAGAAAGTAATTTCAAATTTGAAAATAAAAATAAGCGGAAAATAAGTGCATATTAGTACCTTTTATATCATATAGCATAAAACTAACTATAGTCATTATGCTTAATTAAATAATAAAAATATCAAGATATTCAATAGATAGGATATTGCCGAGCGACACCGATGTATTAGTTGGTCCTAAGAAACTATATGATGGGTTACTCTTGAATTACGTGGGATCTTTTCAATTACATTTAACTCTTTAATTATTGATTATGGTTAATTGTTTTATACTATGGTTAACGTCTGACTCAGAAATTTTTTACAAACCAGATTTAACTCAAATTACACTGGCCGACATAATTGTTTTGTTTGTTTTAACGAAAATGCCAATCTAAAGACGTAGGCGGTACTGGTAAGTCTATTATTGTGAGGTACAGGTCTTATGGCAGAAGACAAATACGGATATTCGATCTGGCGCTTTTCTTTTTTGGAATAACCTTCAGTCTTTGTCATGCAAAAACAGCAATCGTCAAAATGATTGGTGGGTTCTCGCCATACCATTGGAACTGCAAAAATCATACTTTTTCTCTTCCCTTTTATCCACTGCACCAATGACGCTACAGCTGACACAGCACACATGAGAGCCCACTGCTTGTCTTGATCTCCGATTAAAACACCAAAATACATGAAATAGGCTTTTTTCACATTTTCAGCGAATGGTTTAGCTTGTGATTTCACCAGAAATTCTCCACAAATATAACAAAACTTGTCAGGAGAAATTTTGCAACTGCGGCGCGTTTGACTTGACATTTTCGTCGTTGAAAATACACATGACCACTCAAAAGAAGACTGAATAAAAGAATACTTTTAGTGTTATAAAGACAATCCATTTTCGGTTACCTTGTTCCGGTATGTTTTAAAATGCACCCCTGTTAAATGACCCCTTATAAAATTTACTACCTGTCAATATAAAAGGGTCTATATGGGCCAATTGAAAAGTGGTATTTATGAATTTTTTCTATTATTACAAAGGTATACGCTCTATTAGTGATGACGTAGCGCCAGCCATTTTGTTCTGGTAGGTCGCGGTTCACGATCTAAACAAAGCCCGATTAACAAGGCAAATTTACAGAAAAGTGCTATTTTGACGTTATTTGAAGATTTTAAGGGGAAAAAACATCGAAAACGGTAAAAGTGTAGTAAATGTACCCTATAAACGCATTCATGCAAGACGTATGGGTAATAATAACTGAAATATTAATAAAATCTAAATTTAACATAACCTCACTTTATATAGTTTATTGTAAAAATAACTTTATTTAATGATTTTTACAGTACCAATCTTACATTCACCATGGTTATGTGCTGGGCTCCGGATTGCAAGCACTACAATCAACGAGAAACTTGTAGATTTTTTATATTTCCGAAGGACCCTAAGGAACGCAACCGTTGGAAAAACTTGTGAGGTAGGTTTGAAATATACCTTTTAATTTTGGATAGGTAACTGTTTAATACAAATATATTGTATATTATGACACGTAGCGACGAACCTGGACCTGGTGCATTTTTATGCAGTTGTCATTTCCGTGATGGTAAAAGGGAAAGTGGGCCTGAAATCTTCTTGCACAATGTGACAAAGAAATTCACTTATACAAGTCCTGAAAAGAGAAAAAGAAGAGAGCAGAGAGTGGTAGTTCAGGAGCATCTGGAACCCCTACCAGCAAAGCATCGACAAGGTTATTTTGAACCAGATGTATCATCTCCACCATCTGAAATGGAAATGTGAGTGATATTTATGTCAAAAATGTATACGTTATACAGATTTGATTGCGCTGACTGCTAAATAAATACAGTTCAATAATAATCACTTGTCATAACGAACAAACCGTTTAATCGACAAACCTAGTTTTTGATCGTTCGTTATGACAAGTAATTATTATTGCACTGTATTTATTTAGCAGTCAACGCAATGAAATCTGTATAACGTATACATATTTGACATAAATATCACTCACATTTCCATTTCAGATGGTGGAGATGATACATCTGGTTCAAAATAACCTTGTCGATGCTTGGCTGGTAGGCCTTCCAGATGCTCCTGAACTACCACTCTCTGCTCTCTTCTTTTTCTCTTTTCAGGACTTGTATAAGTGAATTTCTTTGTCACATTGTGCAAGAAGATTTCAGACCCACTTTCCCTTTTACCATCACGGAAATGACAACTGCATAAAAATGTACCAGGTCCAGGTTCGTCGTTACGTGTCATAAATATACAATATATTTGTATTAAACAGTTACGTATCCAAAATTAAAAGGTATATTTCAAACCTGCCTCACAAGTTTTTCCAACGGTTGCGTTCCTTAGGGTCCTTCGGAAATATAAAAAATCTACAAGTTTCTCGTTGATTGTAGTGCTTGCAATCCGGAGCCCAGCACATAACCATGGTGAATGTAAGATTGGTACTGTAAAAATCATTAAATAAAGTTATTTTTACAATAAACCATATAAAGTGAGGTTATGTTAAATTTAGATTTTATTAATATTTCAGTTATTATTACCCATATGTCTTGCATGAATGCGTTTATAGGGTACATTTACTACACTTTTACCGTTTTCGATGTTTTTTCCCCTTAAAATCTTCAAATAACGTCAAAATAGCACTTTTCTGTAAATTTGCCTTGTTAATCGGGCTTTGTTTAGATCGTGAACCGCGACCTACCAGAACAAAATGGCCGAAGCTACGTCACACTAATAGAGCGTATTAGTATTGTAAAAATAATGGATTGAACTATATGTTATCCAGTAGTCTTCATTTAACCTTCCGTAAGACTTTTTGTTGTATTATTATTAGTCCGTGTTATTATAGTATAATTTAGTGATTTACTATTTTTCTGTCTTTTATTACACATTATAATTTTCCAGTAGCTGTCGAATGTGAAATGTGTTAAGTTTACAACTTTGTATTGAGAATGTGCTTGCTGTTCATAAATATCGTTAAACTTTATTACTGACGTAGACCCCTACATTTATATTTTATTGGCACTTCTAGCGCTCAGGGTTGAAAATTTTATATTTTTCGCATATGGCGTATTATGCAGAGCATATAAGACTATATTAGTACAAAGGGATCAATCTTTCCCCGCATAAATTCCTAATGAATCTTAGGAGGCTGATATGGATGCCGAGAGCCACTTTTCTTTATTGGATGCCAGATATATCTCTACGACATTACTCTTCTTGTGCGATTTCGTGTAAAATATGATTTTGCAGAGGGCGATATTTATTTGAACTTAACAAAAAAATATTTATGACGTGGATTGAATGGAAGCCAGTGAAGTGAACGAGGCAGTTTACACTGAGATAAATGTTTCTCTATGATTGTCACTATCATCTCTTTATATAGGCTAAAGGAGATTAGAAGACGGTATAAGGCTGATTAATTTAGGCAGAGCAGAAGTTTTTTTGAGATGCTTGAAAATTACATGGGATAGAGTATAGAGTCCACATCAGTGGCGGCTCGTGGGTCAGTAAATAGGTGACGCGGACTGTGGACTGAGGTGCGGGCCGCAAGTCCGGAAATGAAAATAGCGCCGCAGGCGAAAATTTCAAGCAAATTCAAGGTCATTGCAGTTGCCTGTTGCTTGTGAACTTTATGATAGTTGAAGCAGGCAAATACTAAGCGGCGAATTCGCCATCTAAAAGTTCTTTAAAATTGCCACGATTGTCCGAACACTCCGATACAATGTGACCTCGAAATGCCAACTCTTGTCTGCCTAAATAAATCGCTGCGCGAATGGGTAATTGCATAAATCGTCTATTTAAAAGGACGTCATCGTTAAATTGTTTAATATATATAGTCTGGAATTTTCCCTCAAAGCGTCTTCGATTGTATTGAGGTTTTTTCTAAATTCTGCGAACATTAATGCACATCGTATATGTTCTAAAGAAGCATCGTGCTTACGACAGCCTCGCGTAATATTCCCAAAATTATTAAATCCCTCCTTATTCCACACGCCTAATTTTTTTACGCCCACAATTAAATACGGCATACAAAAAAGTTTTTTTAAATAAATACTTCCACACAACCACTTATACTCCGAATACCACTCATTCCGAAACTTCCGACTTCTAATAAAACACAAACTGGATCATACATAGGAAACATTTCTACGATTGATAGAAAACAATGATTATTTATTATTATAAGAATTGTTTTTAACCGGCGCGTATAGAGGCAAACTGGCCAGGACAGAGGACAAAGGACGGTAAGAGTGATAGTGATGTGAGATGTGATGCGCTATCGAAATCTGGGGCATTCATTCGCCCACAGGACAGTTTATCACGTATCGGCCGCATTGTTGCCATGGCAACCGCCGTTCCGACTGTCGCAAAAATGCCACCTGATACTGATCGCGTCACTTGCTTAGTATAGAAAGGGAATGGTACGGGGTTTAATGTTGGTTCTCAACGAAAGCGATTTTTTTAAAAGGCGTTCAGCGCGCAACGTTTTATAATAATTATTCTGTTTATTAACTATATGAATATATCTATTATCTACATAAATGTAAATATATCTAAATTACAAAATTTATATGAAATCAAAAATAATTTTAATGATACAAACAAACACGAAAAGTAATAGTATGTGTAAGAAAAAATAGATTTTGTTTGAGGAATTGTTAAGCAAATGCTTATCAACAATTTGTTTTCTTGGTCTATCGCTTGGGGCCACGCGCCGCGCGATCTCGGGTTTGCCGGCTTGCCTTTTCGGAAGTTAAATATTAGATTTCGCTGTCGCAGTGTCTATACTTTTACGTTTACCGTCGTTTCCGCCACCACGAGACGGCAAATCGCATAAGGAATTTATCGCCCTTCGGAGGACAATATCTTTATACGCATTTTTTCGCGTTCGACATTCTCGCGAATTTTATTACATCGTCTGGAAATTTAAGAGAGTAAACCGTTTTCGATCTCAAATGCCGGGTAGGGGTAGCTCAGTAATATTAATACCTACATCAAGCGATTTTAGAGGTAATATATGTGGGTAATGGTATAAATGAAATAGGAATTGAAGGGTTTAAAAGATGGTCCGCCATCTCAACCTGCCAAGGAAAATGTTTCGGGGAGAAGCTTTTATAGTTTTTCTTTGATCTTTAGAGAAGCTTTAATTTATCTGTTTGTGTAAATTTATCATGCGAAGTTATAAGTATTGCATTTAATGAGCTACAATTTTTTTAAACTTTTACGAAATTCATACCACCGCGGAAAATATAGTCTCGTAGTAGAACTGATTAAGGAAAATGTAATCTTGGCTGCTATAAAAATATACATATTTTAATTATATGTAAAACAACATTATAGGACATCTATAAATAATCAAAAGATTTTTAAATCTATTAATTTCAAATACCTACTGATTTGATTTTTTATTTAGAAGAAATAAAATATAAGTAAGTATATAGTATTTCCCTGGACGTCTTGGATTGGTTATTGTAACGGTTGGATTTGCGTGATTCCTCTTCTTTCTTCTCTTCTTTGGCATTTGCATCACAGTACCTGTCTTGAGGCAAATTTATCGTTACCGCACCATCACGGCTTTTTGTCGGGTACTGTTCCTTCTTCAAACGCCATGGTAGGGATCGAAATGAGATTAGGATTTTGATTTCTGTTGTTAAATTGCCCATTTTTACTATTTCGTCCTTGGTGGGGTCTCAAAAATCTCCCCCTCTTGTTTTGTAGACCCCTCATTGACCTATTATAATAACGATTGTTTATCTGGACTTCTCTGTGGCCTGTGCTCGAAACGCAATTAGAATTTAATGTTGTGTTCTTCTTCTTGATATATTGTTCGCAAAGCAGCTAAACGTAACGCTTCTAAATCCTCTTCATCAGAAGTAGAAAGCTTCTTCGAATCGCCCATCATTAGTTTATATTAATAATTTACGTCTTGAATCAAACACTGCAACAATATGGCGCTATATACTGTACCTTCCTATAGCAGGTATCTTTGTGAGATCTCCTTAAATATCGACACATTCCACCCTGAAGGACAAAGCTGTTGCTTATTGTGCTTGGGATGTTATCGACTGTTTTTCAGTGTTCTGTATGTAATTGAGCTGTTTACACTTATTACCAAACTTGTTATCATCACGGTAGGATTGATAATATAATATGGCCCTTATTAGGTATCTTTTATTGTGGGCACCGATCGTCAAGTAGCCCTCACTCATAAAATCTTTATTACAGTATCGATATTAATGGGCAATATGCCCTATAAATAAATAGCTACATACCTGCCTACGAGTAATACCTAACCTAAATTAAAATTACCTTAATAATCACAATTAGCAAGGACAAAATAAGTAGGACATAAAAAAATTAATTAAACCGAAGGATAACATCTACATCATTCATTAGGGCTATAAAAGACCTCAGATCTGTTGGCTTTGCGCCGTGTTTGTGGCTTAGGGTTTTAACAATTTTTTTTCATATTTTGAAACGTATTTAATCACCGCCACGTTTTAACCTTGTTGTTATACTTCCCTCCTACATATCTGGTTTATTTTTTTATAACTGTCTGCAGATCACGTCAATTTGTATATCAAAATAAGTAAATAATCTTACAAATACGACTGTAAGGCCATTCTAACCGCGCTGCACTGAAGCTGTATAATTTAATTGATTAGGCGACATTCTCTCCGGAAGTTTCCAAACTGGACAGTCGGTTTCTATTTGCTAATGGCGTATATTCTTTTCACATAATACACTCGCAAATTATTCACGTCATTTAACAGAAGTCATTACGGTAGCAGTGTGCACTCCGGATTTATGCTAATAGCAACATGGCGGGGTAAAAAGGCACCCTGAAAGCCGACTGTGCGCTGCACAAACGATGCATTTAACGGATGGGGTCTTCCGCATCATATAACCGATGCAACTGGAGTACATGTGCTTCACTGGAACGGTTTCTAGGCGATTTTTTTTTTAGTTTTCATTATTTCCGAACTATTCCATTCGATAAAAGAGCATCTGAAAGCGTTAAGAATTAAATTTATTTTTAAAAGCTATACACAGTATAATACACAATAAGAGAAGGATAAAATATGACAAAAATGATTTCACATTTTGCAAAAAAGTGTTGAAAAAATATAAAACAACCGAATTAATCTTTTGTGTACTAGATATTTCTAAGACAAAATCAAAGATTCCAACTGAGCCTTCAGTTTCAAATTGTGCGCAAAGCACATTTTCAAACCTGTTTTTAATAGAAGAAAATATTATGAATATAAAGTTCATTCTTAATAAAGTGGATACTCGAAGCGGATGGTTCTTTATGAAACATCGTGAAAATAATTGTTTTGAAAAAACATTGATCTCATTTAGATGTTCCAAAAAATATATAGAAAACACTCTATATACTAGTATTTCGGCTTGTTAGGCCTTTTTCAATAGAGTAAATGTCTATTACTAAACATTTCCAAGTGCGTTTTCGTTATTTATTTGTTTACAAGTCTACCTACCCCCTGTTCCGATCTGTTAAAGCTCGAGTTTTTATTACATTTTCTAAGAAGGGCGAGGGTGTAAAATCTATCTGATCATTAGTAGTACACGGATTTCTAATTAAAGATTTTTTAATTTCTAATTGTTCTAACAGATCTAAGCGCTTTCCTTTCTTTTCACGATGCAGTACCTTTACATTTTTCTGATCTATTAAATGATTGTTTTCTATGCAATGCGTGGAAAATCCTGAATTTTTTGCGTTATTTTATAGATCATTGCGTTATCATTTTATAGATCAGAAATATGTAAAGGTAAGAGTCACTAAAACCGAGTACTGGATTTTAGCACCCCCCTCTCGTGTAAACAAGCGTCATAGTGTTCCAGTACAGTACTCGTTCTAGTAGCCTATTCCAGTCGAGTTAATAGAATGCGATCCTATTTTACTGGCACGAGTTGTTACACCCCCACCAGGACTTTACTCGACTGTCTTGAATACTAAACACGTATAGACGGGTGGGTACTTGTGGTAGTGACCATGGACATTGATGGTGTGTTAAAACGCGTTTTGTAAAAGTGGTTAATAAATGGAATGAGGATACAACCATTCAATTTGTGGAATTGTATCGAGACCAAGAATGCCTTTGGAACACGAAACTGTCCGTTTACAAAATAAACAAGCTCGTCACGCTGCAATACAAAAAATTCAGGAACAAATTTTGAAATAGCTGGTCTTGAAACACGGAATTGCTTTTGCAGATTACGAAAGCTATTTCCAGTTGCTAGAAATGACAACGTTACTTCCAATTTTACCCTGCTAGGTATAGATTGTGGTGTCTGATCGTTGTATGGTAGGTGATAATTTTTGTAGAAGAATGTTAAAACATTCTGGAGACATTCTCATATAGTTTCGGTATTCCGCAACGTCTTCCAAAGCAAGCCCTTTTAAAAATGCTTGAAGCTCTATGCGTATTTCTTCTAGCTATCCACTTTCTCACCCATAACCTTTGTTTGCAGTTCAGTTCCTCTTGTAATACTTCTAGCATTTTTTCGCAGCACACTTTTGAACAAACTGCAACGTTTCTACTAAAAAAGTTTAACGTTTTTTCGGTTACAATTCGTTTAAAATGTTGAAATTCAGCGTTTTAACAATACAGATTTTGTAAACACGAAGATAGGTGCACTATACTGTCATAATATTACTAGAAAACTGTATAGACGCAACTATCTTGTGAAACACTCGCTTCCAGTAATCGGTTCTCGGTTCTAGTGACTCGTACGAGTAACTGGCACCGTGTAACGGAGCCTAAAGTAAAGCATTTACACCAAACGACGCGCTTTCCTTGCGACACACATTTGACTGAGCTATAAAACCATAATTAGGGTTAATATATAACCAACATTTTTTTCCAGTTTGCAGAGAACAAACTTAGGTATAGCTGTTTGAAAGGCAGGCGGGTTAAACACCTAATAGTTTCCTTATTTTGTGTATATAACATTCAAAAAACGGTCAATGATTAGGGCATGGGCAATTACCGGTGCTTTTACCTTATGTAGGTACACTGTACGTGCAATATATACGTAGTGCTTGCCAATCCCTGCTCCTCTGTACAGACCAATAACAATACCTTCATATTCTGTTCAGGGACTTTTTCTGATTTATGTGAAGGAGTGCCGATTCTAATGATGATTTATGACTGCAAATTTTTTTAGTCAGGATTTAGGGTTAGAATTTATTCCCAAGCGTATGAAATATACAGTACTCTCGTAACAATTTGATTCTCGACATAGTCTATCTTGATCTGGAAAATTCGGGATATATGCTTTAATACAATTCTATGGATCTTCCTCAAGCCGTTATAGAATATCCAAGTATTTTTCAATCCTGCAATTGAGATCCATATATTTACCGGTGTGGCCATGGAATATCAATAGCCTTCGAAGAATGCCGCGATTCTCCAAGCCATTGGATTACGTCTATATCAGAACGATAAAATTTCATACTTCAATGCATACATTTCTACTTACACATATAAAAAAGTATAAGAACATACAACGCAGTAGTTGTTTGCCACTCTAATGGGTTTGGATATTTAGGCTAAAACTGGTACACTTGGATGTAGTTGAATAAAATTGAAATAACTCCATTAAACTGAAAAAGATGTTTATTAAACATAATGTGTACACTATGTACACTATTTGAAATAAAATATTGCTACCAATCTCAACTTTATTATACTAACGGATGAAATATTTCATCATTAACTTGCTACGCAAAGTAAAATAATAGTTATTTGTTTAATGCTGTATTTGAAATGAAATATTGTAATTTATAATAACAGTTACAATTCATATAATGAGCGAAATATTTTATCAAAAGCGGTTGGTGTAAAACTTCAAAGCAGTGAGCAAAAAAGCTTTTCTATGGAGCTATAATCCTTATAAGAAGCTTCATCATAAAATGTGATTGGTTCCTTATATTTCTAAATCGGTTAGATTTATCGAAATAAGGGTTTACGGGTGTATGTTCTTTTGATAGAAAAATGAATGCTTGCTTAAACGTGGCATTTTTTAAGTGAGTAGGTGCTGTTTCTTCTCAGTTTTTTTAGTGATCTTTTTGCAGTTTCAATATAAGGATAAAATTGCTCAGTATTTCAAAAGTAAAAAAACTCCTATTGTAAAACTTAGATTTCGTGAAAATTATTGTAAAATAAACAATAAATTAATTAATAAAAACGTATTTGTATTTACTACTGTACCCTACTAGTTATAAATTATTATAAAAACGAATTCCACTTACATCGGCATCTCTATAGGAGTCGTCACATCGTTCATCGATGTGACCGAATACCAGACACTAACCGGTTACGCGCTTATTTTGCGCTCATCAGAGTGCCATAGGTAGTGGACTCGATGAACGATGCTGCGACGTGATTGCCTAATGGACACTCACCACTACTAAAAAAACACAGTTCTCACATTCTGGCAGTCAAGAAAAATCTAAACACACTCGGTCGTAACTTTTTTAATTAAATTAGAAAAATGTACTTTTTCATTGTTCCTCCACATTTCTGCCAACATAAATTATCACATAACTGACGTATTTGAGTGCGGCAATTTTTTACACGCAATCCTTATTTTACCTGGAGCTTAGCTGTGACAATATATTTAATAAATCTGCCAAGGAAAAGACCCTTGTCATAGCTGGCTGTCAATCAATTTACAGCAAAGTTGTAAATCCGGATAAAAAAGGACGAAATCTAGATGTGATAAGATGATAGAGCAGTTAGTACGCTGTTGAACTCAATAATGCGTTAAGAAAGATCACCTACTCATTACTGGACCATTTTTTCCGAGAAAAGAGTGCGATGATTAAGAAGGAATATTGTCTTCTATGACACGGGATACTTTAGGACACTGATAACAACAAACTATTTTTATTTACTAATAGACAAAATCAATAATTTCCAATTTATACCAGTTCTAGACCATATTCATACGTTTTAATATCGCAGTCGAATTGCGTCACTTGTATCAATTGACTACTAGAGATAATTTCATTATTTTTTGCACCAATTATACCAGATTTTATCTGGGCTTCCAATGCCTGAATATTTTTATAAATTTGTCAACCGGTAGCAGTTTGTAGTAATATACTACCACTACTGCATAGGATTATCTAATAAAGTCCTTCCAATAATAATAATAATAATAATAATAATAATAATAAAGGTCTTTATTATCCACATATATTACACATAATATTACATTACAAAACAAGACAGGATAAGGGCGAGGTTCAGATTGGCTAACAAGTTAGCCACCTGCTCTTCCACCTAACCCGTTAATTCGTAGATAATATGTTACAAAAAAAGTAGAAATCAACTATAGATAAACTAACTAATAAATCAGAAAAAATCCAATATTAAGGTATTATACTACTACTTATAATGGTGATATTGCTAATATCAAGATAGCATACACTGTCTCAATACAAAATAACTATATTTCATGAAAGTCATCCTATTGTACAGCATCCATGGTGAGTGACATCAGAAACAAATCTCTTAAACCTATTCATGGTTATAGATCTAGTACAGCCGGGCAAATTATTGATGGTTTTACCGATATTGTATGAGAAGGATCGTTTAAAAAATTGATTATTGTGCATGGGAGGCGTGATAGTATTCTTATGACGAATATTGACGTTATGCACATCAGAATCTCCGTTTATAAACTGGCGTTCCCCTGGCTTTAACAGAACTATACTCTACAGGTGCGAATATGTGTATCTATCGTTTAAAAATAATTATACGAACATCTGTTGGTAAAAATGACAGCTTGGTATACATTTTCAGGCTATTCTGTTTTCAATTGACAATGAGGAAACTAAAGACTGTGCAAATTCAGTGATAACCAATAAAAAATATTACTAAAAACATGCGTATGCAGCGAACTGTTGTGCTACACCACATGTGCAGCCAATACGAAATTGCCATAGTAATGTTATTTTTTGCGTAATTTTAAACTTCGTGAAAAGTTACATGCATTTAAAAATGTTTTTGCCATAATCTATAATAGTTTTCACATCCTTTTTAAACTAAAAAATATATTATATGTTATTCTTTGGACACTCAATTTATTATTAATTTATTAATATTTAATATTAATTTAATTCATACTGATCCAGGAACTTTTGACTGAGGAACTGAGAACAGTCACTTCCAGACTGCCAATTCCGGTTAAAAAGTTAAAATCTAGACAAGCAAATTTTCGGAAACAAATTTTATCTCCAACTCTCCAAACGTCTATTGAACCAGTTGCTTGAAATACCCTGTACCTGTAGTAATATCATAACTATTGAGTTCTCTTTCAATATCGCATATTGCATTGCAATCTATGTGTCTAGTGATATATCGGCGGAATACCAAGTACCTCCTACGAATGTATCGGAATTCTTCAGCTGAATGCAATAACGGTACCAATATCGAGTCGACAAAGTTGCTCTCCTGATTTTGTAGCAATTTTACGCTAGAAATTTAAACAGAATGCTTGTAAAATACTTATTTGAAATCATAGATGACTAGAAACAAATTCCAGACCCTTACGCATTCCCGTCAAAATGCCAACAGAGTAGTATTAATATTATCAGGTGATATAAGATAAGCTTTCGTGGTAGCAATAACATAGCGATTGTATAATCTATTGGCGATTCAGATTACCGATGAGGGCGCTGCAAATTGTAAACAAATATGGAAAAAGACGAGTAAAAATTTTGCATATCATTCACATCATCTCGCAATTTGGCATTCAACTGCCATAAATATAGTGACTTCATGTGCTAGTTAGGGTGAAATAAAGGATAAAAAGAGTGGTAAAAGCAGTCATACGTCCCATAAGTGCTTCATTGCTAGTTATATGATTTTTTTGGGTTGAAACAGGTACTCTAGTTTTTGTTTGCTTACATTTTGGGTTAAAATAAATGTGATAAACTGTATGGTGGTACCACAGTGCTTGTTTTTTGTTAAATAATGTTTAAATTAAAATATATTCTGTTTTTATAAAACTGATAATAGAAAAGTATAGGCAAACTGCAACAAAGTGGTTATGTTGTGTAAATAAATGTGTCCCCTGTTATTAAATTGTTACATACCTTTTGGAGAAATGAGTGAGAAACAGTTTCTTATACTAGGGCCAAATTTCTACCTATCTTCTATCTTAAACACTTCTATTGACACATTTTGTGGAATGACACCCATAAACACGGCAGTTTGTGTTGTGCTGATTTCTTTTGAATGCCAATGTAAAATGTAAAAATAAAGATACAAAGTACAGTACAAATACTAATCACGTCGGTTTTAACTTTGTAATACCAAAAAATCACAAGCATTACTAAATTATTACGTTAAACAAACCCAAATACATGTTATTTATCATTACATCAGCAGTAAGCCTTCAAAAATTACCTTCAAATTCAAATATTTTCATGCAGAGGGCGCATTCATTTTTGGAATGGTCAATATGAAAGCTGAAGTAACCTTTTCCAGGATTAATAGTTGAAGGGCGACCCTGTAGGTGTGACCAACGGTGCCGGCCTACCTTCTAGTGGTCTGTACGTCAATTGAATTCACAAAAGCTAAACAAACTTATAACAATATAACTTTTCCGAATTTCGTATTTCGCTTTATAACGATAGCACTACTATGAATCCCAAAAAAATATAAGTGTACCTCATAAATTATAGGTGACATTAAGAAGGCAGTTATATTGTCTTGTCCGTAACATAATTTTGTTCAACTTTAGTGTTTACGGTTTTTTCTATCTCTATTAATAGTGGAGCTTCATGCATTGAAATAAGTCTGAAATACCTATTCACTTTTTCAAAATATCTTATCAAACACAACAAAAGGCCTAGGTATCGAATGTTGGTCTCATCAAGCTACAAAACATTCTCAATTTAACCGGCTTCATATTTCTTATACAGTTTCCGAGATCCATGCTGAAAAAGGCACTCTGTATAATGAACTTTTAAATTTACTATGCTCGTCATATGTGGCCTATACCAGGTGTCAACGGATCTATTAGACAAGCCATAACTTCTAGAGTATTGGAGGTATCAAAATGAGATTTGGTATAGGTAAATGGTAGAGGAAGAGGAAAGTTTTTGCATATTTTTCACGTTTAGGTTAATTCCGGTTTCACCGGAAATGGCTTCAATTTTGAATTTTTAAATGGAACACACTGTATATTTTTACATATTTGAATTTCTGAGACAATTTTGGACTAGAAAATGACATTAAAACTTTTAAAGTATAATACTCGTATACGAATTTATTAAAAACTTCACTGAAGTAAATGTATTTTATGAGCTTATTTTTAATCCAATCACAATGAATTTAGTATCGTTGGATTCGCAAAAAAATCTCTTTTTGAAAAGTGCATGTCTAAAAAGTGTTGCCATTTGAAAAAAAAAATAGTTAGATATAAAAAAGTAATTTTGCCAACTTGTCTCATTCCTGAATGTATCATACTAATCACTAAAACTTTGCGATTACATTTTTCTGACATCATCTAAGGCCTTCAGATTAGTTTGCGCTCAATCATGGCCACCTAGATGCAATATTAAAAATGGCTCTAAAAACATCAAGTAGGCGAAAAAACTTTTTAAAATGTCACTTTCTAGTCCAAAATTATCTCAGAAATTCAAATATGTAAAAATATACAGAGTGTTCCATTTAAACATTTAAAACTGAAGCCATTTCCGGTGAAACCGGAAGTAACCTAAACGTAAAAAATATCCAAAAACTTTCCTCTTCCCCTACCATTTACCTATACCAAATCTCATTTTGAAACATCCAATACTCTAGAAGTTATGGCTTGTATACCGGGTGTCCGTTGACACCCGGTATACTCTTTTAATCTAATTAATCTCACTTTCTCCTATCCTGTATATTTCTTATGTCAATATAATGATCTGATTTCGAACTAATAAATTATTGCAATGTTGCCTAAGTTGTCTTAAGGGTTGTCAGTTTTTCATGTAAAATCATATCCAAATAATTTTCTAAAGTAGAGGATATAGATATACAGATCATCAATTTATCAAAATGCATGCATTTGGGGAAGCACCATTCTTGCAATTACGATGAACACTTAATACTTATAAATGTGTTCGAATATTCAGGGTCGAATACATCCTACTGAAAAAGTAGTAGTGAATCGAGTAGAATTTCACATCGAATTAGAGGTTTCTGTTATTTAATACTCAATTCACAAAATGTCATTATTAATCAGTTTCACTAGACTATTTAAGCTATTTTGTCAATAATCCTAATTGAAATGGTAATTCGTATGTAATCTGGTGTAACTGTATAAAATTAATCAGATTAAATGTTATTGAAAACCTTTTGTTCGACGGAAAATTACTGTATTCTATTTCAGATATAATATTATGGATTTTAGTTTTTTAATTAACAAAAAGATCTAACACAACGAAAAAAGTGGGTTGTATTATACGTTGCAGAAAAATAAGTTGTTAAGATTATTCTCTTGTAATCCATTAGCGTGTTCATATAAAAACTCGAGTAAAAAAAGACACGCGAGACTGTATTATTTTGCCCTATAAGAAATAATCTTGTCCCGCACGATTCCTTTTCATGATTTTATTTTCTAATAAAATTAAAACTAACGCCCTTTCAGAATGAATTTTATTAGAGAGACATGGAAAGTAACATTCTTCGCTTTCTTTTGAAAACTCAATATTGACGAGCTTTTCTGTCGTTCGATTTTGAAGAGGTGTTTCACTTTTTACCTTAGTTACCAAAATGAGGATTAACGTTCAATTTTAACATAAATAAAAATGAACTTGAATTTTCTATTTTAAATACAGTTATTTAATATAACGGTTGCTCATTATTAAGCTTTATTTAATTTGTTTTGTGGTAGTTAAGGTTAAATTATTTTCGGGATCCCCGACATCGGACCCTCACCTTTTGTATTGGGGTAGCGGATCTTACAAGGCGCGAGCATGCTATTTATAATATAAATGGAAGACGGAGTTTCATATCTGTTACATTCTTACATTCTTGTTATATTCTTCACTTTCTTCACTATATTCCTACTTAACATTCAGTGGAAAACATTGCTATGCAATGTGAATATTTTAACAAAAATAAAATTTTTGCTGTTATTCGTTAACTTCGACTGATGGATATGACAATTAAACAGTCTCGTAATAATATTTACGTTAAGACCAAAATGAGCCCATTTATATTTATAGCTCTGAAGCATAGATAGCAAGAGAAATTTTCATTATGCCCTGCCGGCCTAATTTTTTATATTAAAACGACATAGAGGCCTGCCTGGAGAGAAGTACGAAAAGGAGCAGAACCTGAATTGCAATATGATCACTTCAAAATTTCATTAACTCTTGCTCCAGTAGCAAGAATTAAATACAAATGGAAATTGTATAGAAACCGTTAAATGACTCGTTTATTTTTCTTAAAAATGTCAACAGAATTATTTAAATAGTATGCTACTCGGCAACACAACGCTGTTTTTGCATCGGCAGTATGTGTAATAGAGCTCTGTAATGAATACTTATGAGAGCAGTTTCGAGCACAAATGTTCCTGTAGGGATCACGGGCGGATTTTATATAGTCGTTTCTAGCGTAGAAAGACCCCATTCGATACTTCATGCTAGATGATTGATGACTCTACTACTCTTAAAACAGCGTTCAACTCCTCTCTGACTTGCTACAGAAATTAGCAGCAAGGTTATTTGGAATTAGGTGTTCCAAATTTTAGTTATGGAGCACCTAATTCAAACTGTCCTTGCGTAGATTTTGCTCAAATAAAATTTCAAGATAACAATACCGGCGTTGACAACTAAGTTGACAATGTGGTGTGTTAGCAATTATCTCATATGGAGACAGGCGGTTTTTACCTGAAAAAAACCACAAATAACTTGAAAGTTTACAAAGAGAATAAGAAAATTATTATAAATATTTGTTTGTCGAGAATTAGCGTATTTTGATTTGTTGTTTTCGATAGAAGGTATCTTGATTGAATCATTTGGTGCATACATATCCGTCTATCGTCTAGACCGCTTCACGCTTCACCGTCTGTGGACTGGGCTGGGTGGGCAAGGCCGCTGTGTGCCTGTTCTTTTTTCTTTTCTATTTGCATGCGCAAGAAAAGGATACACAGCTTCTATTTTTCCAGCGCGTCTTTTCTCATGCGTTCTGTTACGTCATTGAATGGGCGCTGCCCCGTCGACCAGACGGTACCGAGTACTAGAGAAGGGAATACCCCATCATATTAATGAACGTACGTGAGAGATTTCAATTTACTGATTTTTTAACTATAGCCAATTTGTTTGAAAAGGAGAAATTTAGCAACTATAGAATAGTTTTTCTCTGGAACATATTAAAACAGTGTGTGCCTTATTTCCAAAGATCAAAATTACAAAATTAAAAAATGAGCTGTATATAATGTATTCTAGAGATGATTTCATACAACATAGTGGTGCGGTTGCTTTATTACAAATGTTAAATAAAAATTATTTACTTACGACGTTTTCGGAATCGGTTGAACTATTAACTATATTGTGCACAATTCCTATGACTACAGTCGAAAGTGAACGCTGCGCTGCGTCTCAACACTTAAGCGAATAAAGACATTTTTAAGAAACACGATGTCACAAGAAAGGTTATGTGCTGTAGCAATGCTTTCCATCGAGAAAAATTTAGTAAACACTATGACTGATTTTAACGAACAAGTTATCGAACATTTTGCAAATGATAAGTCAAGAAGAATTGGGTTTCATTTTAAAAGTTACTAAGTTTAGTTTTCGATGGACGAGCGGGTGGTTGCAGATTGTAAGGTAAGCACACCGATTTGTTATGGGTTTGGGTTAAGTAATTAAATGGGTTTTATTATTTATTTTTTTTATCTATCTGTGTTTTTTCTGGTCTAGCAGAAAACAGAAGTTTCGTCTGCCATTTTTCTGACATGTATACTTTTTTTGAACCGATTTAAATATTATTTTAAATAATTTTTCCATATTTCTGTCAATCGTATCAAAAAAGGGGATATTTGCCTAACGAAACCTATTTCTTCAAGCAAATACTTTTGCTCTACGAATTTCTAATTTTTAATTTTAAGGTGTTTGACCTTGAATAATGCAAAATTTTCGCCTGCGCCGCATTTTTTTCTCCTGTGCCCCCCATCCCCAAATTTCACCAGCCGCCACTGCTGTATTGGTATTTGACAGTTCAATTAGCCATTGGAGGCAATCCCAAGCAAGCATTGAACTAAGCTTGTTTGAGTTCAAAGCCTTTATAGCGACGGATTTATTATCCAATAGCTAACTATCGGATATATATAATTTTAGCTGTATAAACCGTCCTCCAATACCTTATACAAACATATACAAAACAGAAGAAACTGTGTCTGCGTGCTCCAGGTTTTTGTAGGTAACAATAGTTTATTGTTCCCTCGTTTTATTAAAATTTCTCCTCAGGATCTGTAATCTTACGGGTTACTTTGCTACTGAGTATCTCATTATATTATCTTCCCATGTAATGGCGAAGATTCTTTAAACTTGATTTTTGTCTTTTTTGCCTAGTAGTAGTCAACTAATTTCTGGAATTTTATTACGCTACTGGAACTATGAAAACTAAAACATTTTCTGCAGTATATTGATGAATATTTTTAAAATAAAGTTCAACTCATTTCCTTCACTAGTAGTTACAAAATATTAATTAAAATAAACTTCCTGAACATTCCAATGGAAAACTAGAACTAACTTCGTATATTCGTAGCTGCAATTTTCTCTTGCCTTAGTGTCTATGTGCTTAATCATAGCAAAATAGGTATTAGGTCATATTGCGTGCACATCTCATACAAAAAATATTAAATGTCATTAATAGTAAATATTTTGTATATTTCACCATTTCTATTAAACTTAATCAAGTCTAAGAAGCGATAATTTTGATTTAAAATGTAAGCCTTTCGGGTATGAAGCAATAAACCGAATGAAACCAAATACATTTTTTTACTACAAATATGGATCACCCGCCTCGGGCTCTCTAGAAATATTCGCTAGAATGTACTTGTATATGGCTTTACATTATTGGACCACAATATTTGCTTTTTTGCTGCTAATCGTCCAGTTTTGCTTTCTGCCCTCCACAGTGCATCCTATTCTGTTTGTCACCAGCATCAAAAAGATTTTTTGTCATCTGTGAACTCTTTTTTAACATTTAAAACTAATAAATATTAAATTTCAATTCTAATTTCCCAAAATAGTTACATGTATATAATATGGATGTTTTTATCTTAAACATATATTTTGCAGCACATCACCTTATATTCAGCTGGGGTCATAGATCTTTTAAAATGTGTTCAAACACAAATCACATTACTGATTAGACGAGATGTGCCTATTGGGAGCCCTTTGTAGGCAACCCTAATGATTTATGTATGAAAAACAGTGTATACAATCTGTTCTGATACTCCCAAGTTTGTTTTTTAGTATGCCACATGTGACTAAGCAAGAGCTCTTTTTGGTTATTCATATAGAACGTAACATTAAATGTATAAGATTTATGATCGATATATGTTGAATGTTGAAACATATGTTAAAGTTAAAAAATACTCTCTTCTATGTTCAATTGCATTAATAAGAAATGTAGATATTTTAGTGTATCCACAACCATACTTTTTTCCACAAGATACTGTTAATAGCTGGTGAATAAAATAACACATTTAAGCGAATGCTGCATTTTTATTACTCTTTTTATTGAGAGATACTGAAGATTATGTGAGATCATATATATATAATACTACTATATCGCGTATTTCCTATGTTAGCCCATAAGTGGTTTCTCCGAAAACATTAAAGGACAGAAGATATAGTGCTATACTGTTCCAGAGACCCTTTGTTCGATTTGCGCATGCGCAGATTTTGTCGATATCCATGGTTACGGAAGCTGACACATTGTTTATTGGTTGACACAAGGATTGTTAACTGTTTACAGGATTGCTCGATCCCTATGCTACAATGTAATCCATAATTGTGACGTCATCAAAGATCCAAAGATCTCGAACTTGTAGAAATAGGTACACTTTATACTGTTATTACAAACTTTAATAAATAATAATATTAATAATTATTCAAATACGAAAATTCTCTTGCAAATGTGAAATATAACAAACCCAAAATAGGTATATTTTGACAATTCGATTACATATATCTTCGATGACGTCACAAAGGCGGATGACAAAATTGAGCGATCGAGCAATCCTGTAAACAGTTAACAATCCTTGAGGTTGACAGACTTTCCGATTTTTAACTTTTTTTTAAAGAAGTCGGTAGACAGAGATGCAGTATTTTTGCTGCACGCTTATTGGATGTCGCGAAATTCGTACGCATGCGCATATTTGACTAAGGTACTCTCGATAAGGATAGAGATTGTATGTCGGCGCCGTGATGTTTTCGGAATTTTTGGGCCTCTACCCGCTATATAGTAGTATTATATATATGTGTGAGATACATACCATATCGAGAGCTTAGTATGCTTCGTTCCTTTGTTTTTAGATAACAGATTTCCATTACCCAAAAACCATCTCATAAATCCTGTTTCCACTTCGATGGTAGGTAATATATACATTGCCAGAAGACAACAGAAGTAGTTCCCGCAAGGTTTCTCTATAATTCATTGTATGCTTTATTGAATAGATTAAGAAAGGCAGGGCCGATAATGTAGCCGTAAATTCTCATTTAGGCCGTCGAAGGCAGTATATCAGAAGACTAAGAATGTTGCTCGTTGCAGGAGCTGGCAATATGGTACTATAAATAGAGGTTATGAAGGATAAAAGTGTAATCGTTACGGTTATTGTATTTGGTTAAAGCCCAATTGACACAAACGATCCTCATATATCTTGTGGTTTCTGTACACGTGGAAAAGGAATAGTAGATATTAAGGAAGCGGTTTGCGTTAGTCCTATTTTCTTTAATAAACAAACAAATTAGCAGTAAGTTTTCCTTATCTGTAATTTAGTGCCAAGTGGATGGTGCCGATTAGAAACCAATCTATAATAATGGCCAGCTGACCGTCCTTATCAGGCACTACAGTATCTTTTATTTGATTTATGGATGCGAGTTCGAAAAAGTATACCGTCCCAATAGTCAGTTTAATTTGATTTGGTTCATAACTAAAGTGAAATTATGGTTTCAATAAATTAGTAAAAAGAAAGTTTACGTTAAATCGAGCAAGAATGATAAATAAGAATAAACTTCTAAGTCGTTTTTTTTTAGTTTAAAATGTATTAATTACTTATGATATTGCAAAGGTTGTTAGATGCACTTTCTTTATCCAAATAGTATGTAAAATTTTTCTTAAAAAAATATCCTTAGTTATTGAAAAGTATTATAGATATTAATATAAAGCATGTATTTTTTTGTTTTACTAATTTTAATTTTTGTTTCAGGTAAGACTATATCAATTTTTCCTCTACTAGTTGTTAGGTAAGTCAGCTTCAATTTTGTTCCTTCAAAGATTCAGTTTAAAGTTATCAATTATATTAATTTCATCGGGAAAATATTATTTTTCGTTTCCAAACAAGGATAAATACAATGTGACATAGTTTTAACTATGGACGAGGGACTAAATGAAATGACAGAAACAATTTGTAATCCGATTACAGTGAAAATCATTTTTTAGGGTTTTGAAAGTTACCAATTCTTAATTTTTGGTAAAAACTAGAATTTCAAAAGAGCGACGCTAAATTGGTGGACGAATTTTGGTATTTCCGTTTTCATTTCACTGAACATATTTATATGGTGACTTTAAGTGCCTCGAAATACAAATTTTTGTAATTTTAAATTTATGTGAAAATCGCATAAATTTAAAATATATAATATTTGTACTGCAAAATAAATAATAATTTTTCCAACTATTTATAGCCAGTTATACTTAGATTATTCCAGTTATTATATTGTCGACTGGGCAATACCACAGTATTGCCCAGTTATCAGGTGGTATCTCCTAAATTGGTAGGGGATTTACTACCGGCGACTCCGCCATAATTAAAGAAATATTCAGTCTACAACATGGGGATAGGATGGGGACTACGCTTTTGCAGTTTGCATGTTGAGATGGCCCACGTCATTGGATAAGTACTAGATAAATACCCAAAAATTGAACATACTTGCGGTTTGACTCCCGATGGTTTTAAATACCAAATTTATAAAAGTAGCCCATTTGAATACTGCTTTTCGAACAACAAATATGTGAAAACTAACCGTGCTGAATCGGCATTTTACGTGCATTTTTTTTTAAAGGAGCCAGCTCTACATAAAAAAAGATAAAGAGAAATATCCAGAATGATTTGTGATTGCCTGATAAGAATTCCTAAATTCTTATAACTAATATACGTTGGGGCCTTCATTTGATGTAATATTTGAAGTTCTTTGGAACTATTCTGCTGATTTTTGAGTATGTACACGTTATTTGCCAACTAGAAATTTAAACTAATTAAAAATGAATACCTTGACTTCCACTTTCAATCCTCATGTGAAATGGGCAAACAGCAAAACAACGGACACTGTTTTTTCATTTACATTGCCTTGCACACGTGCCAAAACATAATTTAATTAACCCTGATTTTCTGATTATAGGAATTTTAACGTTTCATGAGTAAACATCCTACCCGATCCTGTGCATAGCCACGTGTGTTCAATTTTTAAAAAGTTACACAAATAAGCGTTGCTAGAATGGCTAGAAGGCAAAGGGGGGGGGGTTAACCTAGATTTTGCACAAGAACCCTAAACAAAGAAGGACTGATCAATCAGTAACAGCCAATCACATTTGTTTATCACTTATGTGACGTCAGTGGATTCCCTTTAGCGGGAGATTTGACAGCTTTAACCTTTTAACATAACCTATATATGACACATTGTCATGTAGAATGTCTCGGTTGTCTTTGGAATGTCATCACTGTCATCAGTCATGTCATCATATCAAAGTATTTCTGTATCATATCATAGTAATCTGTGCACTGATTAACAAAACACAAGTTTTCACAGTTGTCAAATCGACAACGATTTTTGCACAACGCACTTCAAATCGTAAGATATATATATCGTAAAACACATATATAAGCACTTTAAAATCACATTTGATTGCATTTGATTGCATTGCATTACAGTCTCTGAAATAATATTGGGTTGGATATTTTGACTGAAAATTTTTGAAATTGCAATTAGAGGCAAATTTGGCAATAGGGGATCCACTGACGTGTTACGAGAAATCTGTTGAAAATGACCTTCAAATTTTTATGAATGAATTGATCAGTCCTTCTTTGTTTAGGGTTCTTGGATTTTGCATATATTTTTTTTCTAACCCTCGGTTGTCTACATCCAGAGGAAGTTTCTATGACAATTTAATTTATATATAAAAAATCGCATATGCCACAGTGCAATTGTCACTGTGACAGCGACAAAAGTTACCTACAACTTTTACATTGACAAATGCGCTAGTGGTTTTTTCACTTATTCATTTTTTAATCAATTCTCGCGGTGTTCGTTGCTAAAAATAAATAGTTTGACATTTCTGTCAGCAAGTTATTGAATTATTAAACACTAACAATGAATCGATTCGGTGATGCTCAAATAAAAATGTGTTTATTTTTAGTGTTTCATAAATAAAGTTTGCATTCATATGTTTCTAAATTTCTTATTCATTAAATTGTCCTGCCGAATTACACTCGATGTTTTTATTGATACCGGATAAATTTGTATTGTTTAAATTCTAAACTGTGTCCTTTAGCAATTTGACTAGAAAAACTGTCAACCTAAAAACGCTCCACCTTCGGTGTCACGTTTTTAATAGTTGACAGTTTTTCTCTTCTAATTGCTTGGCAACAGTTTCTCATTAAACAATCCAAATTTATCCGGTAAAATACAAACTTCTTGTGCAATTATAAGTGATAAAATAGTACATTTGAGAAAACTAGTTGGATAATATGGATTATAATGATACCAGTCTATTTAAACGATATATAATTTCTCTCATTCATCAAGAAACTGAGAATGTTCCTTGAACTCTCTACGTCTACACACAACATTGTCTAATTATCTTACATAGAACCTTATCTGTTAAATTTAGCAGAAAGAGCAACGACAAAGAATAAAATCACCACACCGTAATATATTGAATATCCTTCTCCAGAAAATGGCCTTAAAATTTTTGCTTTATACCAAAACTTAAGTTTTTCCTCAGGCTTAAAAAGCGTTATTTACTCTTTTACAAAAATATTTATAATTAGTTTTTCCGCGTTTTTACAAATTTATAATATGTAAAAGCGGCATTGCCTGTAATTTTAAGTTCCCTAATTACAATATATTATTTTCCACACTTTTCAAATGTATCCCTCGGCGCCCATGGTTGCACATCTGCTGCACACTGTGTGTTTACCACGAATAAATTTGTCTAGAAATAAAAGCCTTCCAGCGCTGTCCTGTCAAATAAATCCTCCCGACCATGCTAAATTACAGCGGAGTTTATTATGGTACGTATGATGTAAAAAGTATAAATTCCTCGTGATAAATAGCTCCATTTGAATATTTAGTCCGAGTTTGTTATTAAATATTTTATTTCTGTGGATGTGTATATTTTCTGTGGAAGTTCTAAATGAGGTGTAACATTGTAAAATGTATATCCATTTTCATAATTAGATTTTTTTCCACAATTTTTTATTGCAATTTAAAATGATACGGAAAAAATACGGGTATTGAATACATAGGTATAAAAGTCGATGAACCCTTTTCAGTAACTCACAACGGAAATTTTTGTAAAAGGATTAATTTTACCAGCAAGGAATCTGTAGATTCGTGCAATAAAGGAACTCATTACAATTCTAGTCGTACAACAATTCTAGTACTTTCAGACTAATTCTTGTGATAAATGATAACAGAGATAATAATACTAACACCTTTAGTCCTATATTATGCCTTACAAAGTCACTTTTTTCGGGAACTTTATTAACTAATTTTAAAGGTTTAATGTTGTATTTAAGTATAGGAACTTAATATTTGCTTTTTAAATGATTACTAAGTGTTCAACCAAAAGCACAGTTTTGTTTTAATACAAAGTCCGATATGCAGAGATAAAGAATTTAATTATTTTAGGATTTAGAATAAATACCACGTAATATTAAAAATGTATGTCCTGAAAAGTTACTTACTTGTGACAGGACTAATCTATATAAAAAAAATGTCATTTTTAGATATCTAATTTATTTATTTATTTATTTATTTATTTCATACAACTGCCAATACAGACAAATCTATTACATGGCAGGGACATTACAAAATTTGTAGAAAAAAGTATATAAAAACAAAAAGAAAACAAACAAAATATAATACAAAGGTGAATATTAGATACAAGAATAAATATATCCATACACAGAGAGTATAAGTACATAACATAAAAGTAGCCTAAGACTCGTGAAGAATGCTTTTCCGTATTTTGCTCATATTTGAACAAAAAATGTCAAAACTATTTTAATGGCAATGGTAATTTGAGCACATATTGTATACCGGAGACAATTTCAGCACATTTGTTCTTGGGGTCTTCAAATAAAACAGCAGACCATTGCGATTCTAGATCCCGAAATATTTAAATTTAAGCAATTTAATAGTATTGGACAATAATCATACCATTTATAAGTTTATACAGAAATACAGCGAAAAAGTATACCCTTCTTTGAGCTATGTCATTAAAATGAAACCTAGTTAATAGTTCTTCCTGAGGCATGCATACCTCGAGGAGGATAGATACCGTCTGATTTAAAAATTAGATATTTCAGGAACTGTTGCTGAATTTTTTCAATCATATTTATGTGAGTTCTATAACACGGATTCCAAACAACATTAGCATATTCCAATTTGGGACGTACAAACTAGTAATACAACAACTTAATCGTGTTAATGTCTGAAAACTGCTTAGAATTACGAATGATGAATCCTAAGGACTTATATGCATTCTTTACAATATCATTAATATGGTTAATAAAAGTTAATTTAGTGTCGAACGTAACTCCAAGGTCTTTAAAATGTTCACAATTGGTTAACGGAACATTGTCGATTTTATAATCAAAATTGATACTGGTATTAATTTTCCCTTTAGTAAACCTCATGCTAACACATTTTTTAATATTAAGCGACAACATATTTTCATTACACCATGAGCTAACCCCTGGCCAAGTCCTCCTGTAACTGCACGCAATCGGCAATATTTTCAATATTTCTGATTATTTTAAGGTCATCAGCATACTTCAGTGTATATGAATGGAGATCAAGTATGACATCATTTATAAATAGATTGAACAACAATGGTCCTAAAACAGACCCTTGAGGAACCCCTGAAGTTGCAAAAATTTCTGTTGACTTGAACCCACAGTACTGTACATATAATTTTCTATCCGATAAATACGAATAAAGAAACTGTATAAAATTTAGAGTTAACCCATATCTAGATAACTTATGTAATAACAAGCTATTGTCAAGTCTGTCGAACGCTTTTGACAAGTCCGTATAGATAACGTCAATCTGTCCCCCTTTATCCAGCGTTTCCGAAATAAACTCTAATCTTTGTGGCGTTCGGTAATTACCTCAGATTGATCTTTTTAGTCCGTATCGTTCATCAATTACATCTAGAGGTAGGGGAGGTAAATCTTGATCGTTCAGAAATTAAATCAGATCGATCAGAGCAAGATCTGTTTGCTCGAAGAAGCATTTCGGCCGAGGAGAAAAATTAATCTGAAGTTGCGTTCGGTAATATGCTCACGGATGCGACGAGATTATAGTCACGTGATTCCAGATGAGACGGACAAATAGAAAATAAATGAACGAAATCGATTGCATAAGGCATAATAATGGCATAATATAACCTCACCTTTTCTGTTTTGACTTTGTTGACGGTTTGTTTATATTCTATTTCGAATTATTTAAATAATGAATATTGTAAAATCAACCATTGCAATCCAACGATATGAAATCATTTTTGAAGATGAAGAATGTACAAATTGTTTGGAAAAAATTAAAACTTCGCTGAAGAAACTATGTCAATTTTTTCTGCCAGGCAGTTTAAAGAACATTTTAGAATGTCTGCGGAAACATTTGAAGACTTCTTAGGAAAATTACATTACAAAATTACCAGCTACAACTTCAAAAAGTCAATGACAAATGACAACCATGACCACCATAACCTCACAAATTCAGATTAATTTTTCTCCTCGGCCAAAATGCTTCGAGCAAACAGATCTTGGTCTTATCGATCTGATTTAATTTCTGAACGATCAAGATTTACCTCCCCTACCTCTAGATGTAATTAATGAACGATACGGACTAAAAAGATCAATCTGAGGTAATTACCGAACGCCACTTGAATTTGTGATGTTGTGGTGGTCATGGTTGTCAATTGTCATTGTCTTTTTGAAGTTGTAGTTGGTAATTTTGTAATGTAATTTTCTAAAGAAGTCCTCAAATGTTTCCGCAGACATTCTAAAATGTTCTTTAAACTGCCTGGCAGAAAAAAATTGGCACAGTTTCTTCAGCGAAGTTTTAATTTTTTTTCCAAACAATTTGTAGCTACATTCTTCATCTTCATCTTCAAAAATTATTATTTCATATCCTTGAACTGCATTTAAAATGGTTGATTTTACAATATTCATTATTGAAGTAATTCGAAATAGAATATAAACAAACTGTCAACAAAGTCAAAACAGAAAAGGTGAGGTTATATTATTCCTTATGCAATCGATTTCGTTCATTTATTTTCTATTTGTCCGTCTCATCTGGAATCACGTGAATATAATCTCGTCGCATCCGTGAGCATATTACCGAACGCAACTATTGATTCTATACATGTGAAAATACAAAAGAAAAAGATTTTTAAACGTGGGTCGTGTAGTTATAATGAATATAGTAAAATATTAAAGTCATCTTTCCTAAAATTGATTTGTTCCTCAACTTCCTGACAAGAATCCTGTGGTTCTCTTCTATTAAAATATTTCTGACGCCAAAATCACAAGAGCGAAGTTTTTGATACGGTTCTGTGTTCGCATGACATCACAAATCGTCTATAAGTAACTAAATTCAAATGCTACTACGCATGCTGAATATACATATTAGATAATTTTAATCTCGTCATTTTTCTGCGTGATAGGGTGGTGCCACGCTTGGTAATTTAAATCCCTATCAGTTGCCATTCAGAATGGCAAGATAAACAGCGACACGCTTCCTGGTGATACAGATCGGCTTTTGAGATAAATTAACAACTTACTGCCATCATCGGCGTATCCAATATTCAATTACGATCCATTGTACGGCGGCCATTATCCATTACCCTTGTTTAGTATTTCTCATTATAAGACCGAGCAGTTCCCAACCAACGTACCGAATGCCGTTGCTCGACCGGTTGGCTGGCCTTCGGCCTCTGTTTCCATTGGGGATTGTTATTTGTTTGCCGTTATTTTAGCTGTTCTTTCAAATATGGCATAAAGAAAGGGGGTTTTGTTATAAAACTATTCTGTTACCTTTTTATCCGGGACTAATGGGTGCTTCAGCCTATCTAAGAGAATTAAAGAGGAAAACATTTTTTTGTTACAAGTAATTCAAAAAGCACATAAAACGGTTTGTTTATTCGCAGTAGATCTTTTACGTATTACTCTCGTGAAACTGAGAGATTCCTATAAATTTCACAGTTCTATGCTGATTAGTGGAAAAATTTAATGAATAATGTAAACAAATTGAACGAGTAATTCTTTAATCTTGACTCGGTTCTGACTAAAAAACAAAAATATAGTGATCTTATGAAAGGATTTAAATCAACTTCCGTTCTATGAAATGAAACACATTTGATGATTTATATTACACATTTTACTTTATTTCTTTACTTTTTACCTTACTTTATTTACTTTTTAATTATAATTCACTGTATCAGCACTAATGCTATTTTTAAATAAGTGGATAAACAAAGTTAAGTGAATAAGAAATATAATACAAAGGTTACGTTCACCTTTGTATTATATTTCTTATTCACTTAACTTTGTTTTCAATTCAAATACTAAGAGATGATTATCTAATTTCAAATGGATTAACAGTATACCTAATCTAATACTGAGGGAAATTTTAAACTAAAAATATGTTTACAGTTTATATATGTGGGTGTATGGATAATATCGACCAGATTGTTAAGATAAGTTGGGAGTATTTGACTGCATTTAATAATTTCTTGGGAATTTAATTTAAAACTTTCATATTCTCTATGTTTATATATGTTTAAATTTAGAAAAGAGTGGAAGAAGGAAATTTGATTTTACAATGTTTTCAAGATTCTTTTAGTTTTCGTGAAATGCCTGCTGGAAGTTCGAGTTACAGCTATAGGGTTACATATACAGGGTGTCCCAGTTTTGTTCTGAAGAAGTTCGGGAACATGTGGGACCCGTCAAGGTAGTGGAACTTTGCTATATAGGTACACTGGTTTCCACGTCTCGACCGTTTCCGAGATACAAGAATGTTGAGGTTGAAAGGGAAATTTTTCCCTTCATCAAACTCTAAAAATACTATAGGAATTTTAGGATTAGTTTTTTTGATATCCAAATGAATAGTAGTGCTTCACAGATAGGATTTAGACCTACATTAAAAGCGTTATAATCAAGAAAGTTTAAAAGCATCTGATTTCACCAGATTCTCAGTTCTATCTTCAATCAATTATATTTGCAATTCGTAATGAACTAATAAATATGTATCTCGACCAACCAAACCTTAAAAGTTAGAATGTTGGAGTATCGTGATACAATTTAGTCTTACATTGTTACATTGCTCTTGTGACACACTTTTTTGGGCATTGAGACTCTCTTATTATTGAGAGATGGATGGCATCAGCCCCTATTTCACAGCATTCGTCAGATAAATCTAGATGAAATTGCAGATAAAATGCAAAAAAACACTGTGTCTTTTATTTAAAATAATAAAGTGATGCCTATTTACTTCCGGTAATAACGGAAGTAATAATATACATTCATTAGTTTCAATCGATAGAAAATGACGTC
Organism: Pogonocherus hispidulus; assembly: GCA_963924545.1. Classification (NCBI taxonomy): domain Eukaryota; kingdom Metazoa; phylum Arthropoda; class Insecta; order Coleoptera; family Cerambycidae; genus Pogonocherus; species Pogonocherus hispidulus. Next base: position 78,081,599 of record OZ004694.1, read on the forward strand.
ATATGGCCTGAACCATCATCTCAATAATAAAATTAGTTTCAGAGTTACGTTTACTGTCAATTTATCATTACGCACCTCTCATACATGGTTGTAGTTTAACCCTATACCTACGCTCTTTTCTCACAACAGCACAATGTTTTCACGTGATGTATTCATTATCAATATAACCGATAATATCTCGAGAATTCTCAGTGTGTCATTAGATCCTTTTTCTCTTAAAAGCGAATCAAAAACCCTCTCGCTCTACACGCACTGCCGTGGCTTGAAGTGAAACATAATATTGGAGTTCTCCCGTCACGCACACGCTTGCTCCCCTTATGAAAATCCATTTCAGTGCTTCTTCTGTTAATTTTTCTCAGTCAGGCATCGGCACGCCGTTTTTCCTCGTCGATTAATTGCCAAGGCAATGTAAATGATCCTCATGAATTTCCGGAAACATCTGTTTCTTGTCATGAGGGATGGCCGTCTCGCTTCTGTTTGGCGGCAGCGCTACGTTATGGTTCATTTTCTAAGGGAAATGTAACTGGTCTCAAGTGTCGTCCCGTCAGGAACTATTCGGGCCGACCTAACCCCCATTTATCACTAGTGTACCTTTATTGTTATGAGTATTGTTATTTGTTGGGCTCGATTGCAGCCGAAGTTGGCGCTCGTTTATTTGCTTTTCACCAGCACCGTCAGAGGAGATATTTGCTTAAGAATAATAAATAGGAACTCGATCGGAAATTGTAAAATTTATGATAATAATAGTCGTGCTCCGTACCGTCTTAACAAAGAGAATAAACCAACAAGCTAATTCACTTAATGTAATTTTCTATCTCCGAATTTTCTTTTTTTTTTCGGTGATTTCTCTGATGCGCCCGGCGCACGAGTATTTCTACACAATTGATTCATTAAAGCGAACATTTTACATTGTCTTTCGGATAGAACGAGAGAACAGGACCGGCAACATCATCATTTCTGGCACAGAATCATTATTTTATAACTTTTATAACGCAAGATAACTGTTATAATATAATTAACATAAGCACTCAAACGCCAGGACACTCGAAGCTTCCAAATGATTCAATCAAACAGATAACAAAAGCAAAATGGAAGTAACGAAATAACACGAAAAACGAATCCCCACCCTGTCAGCGAGATGTGCACTAGTGTAGATGTTCCCTCATTTTCCATTTCACTTATTTCCCTCTCACTGACAAAGATAACTAGATGTTCGATATGACGATGATCTATAATTACTCTGAGATAAATTTACTATAACCTGGGCCGAGCGCAAATTTTTCATTTAAATTGGATGTGCTTGGCGCATAGTGCCAAAGAGACATTTGGTCGACGCGACGGCATGAATGAATGTGAAAACTATTATTAATTTTTACATCTTTCTTTATATAGGAGTTAAGCCAAAAAGTTAACTAAAAGATAAATTATTTATGAAACTATCAAATATTATGATTCAGTAGCCGAGCCTGTGGCTCAGGGCTTAGCGTCTCGATCGCTCAACCCAGAAGTCGTGAGTTCTAATTCCCATTCCACCAACAATTTTTCATTAAATTGTTTACTCGTAGATAAGGCTTATTCGCAGGGATGGCTTGGCAACCATCCTGGCGATGGCCTAGGATGTGAAGAATGCCAACTTGGTGTTAATGTGAGAGATTAAAATCAGTTGATGTTTGACTTGTCCCCCTAACTAATGAGGTTATCCAGGTTTCCCTTATTCCAGCACTGAATGGTGGTGGCGTAAGTCGTTCCTGAGGCGCAAATGCGGCCCGCGAAATAATAATATGCCGCCCCCTCTCCCACACAAGTCTCCGGGCTAATCCTTGTGATTAGAATGAGGGGTAGAGATATTATTATTATTATTATTATAGTAGAGTTTTGTATTTCCTGGTTACCTATTATCCTAGGTATGCAAAGGAATAACCCTATTATTTTAAGATATGTCGCAAACAGCTACTTTGCGTTACGTACCTTTTTTTAATTTTTTACTGACAAAACTGAAATTGGCGTAATCCTCCTTAGCCTAAAGTATGATGTGTATATCTGCTTCCTTCCTAACATTACAAGAAATATATGACAATTTTATTTATTTATTTATCTTATTAGTTAGTCGCCTTGTTGTTAAGGTTTAAAATAATTAAATAACTGCTAAGTTTTATATTTAAATACATTCTGATATAACTCTCAAAAATATAGTTTCCATCTATAATATTTTTGTTCTCGCCCCCAGCTTCCGCTTCTAAAATATTATTCCACAACTCTGTTGCTATAGATCTACATTTTTTAACATACCGTATTTATCTTGTCTTACTGAAAGTGTACATCTTAATTACAGTAACGAGTATTTATTGCAAACTTCATTGATTTTACTGTGTTAATTCCCACTTCTATTTAATTTTCTATTTTCTACCGATCTTAGTTACAGTCCGTTAGAGAAAGAATTCATTGCTTTTATCTTAGAATGTTGACAGTTTGGACTGCACCTTCGAGGAACAATTTTGATATGTGTACAAAATATGTAAATATGATATAAAGTATTACCCTCCTGTATTTCCACTTCGCTAATTTGTCAGGGACACATCATATTTCCCCTGTCTTATTTATCTGGTCTTTCAGCTTCAATATTTGTGCTGGGTTCTTCATATTATCAGAAACAAACACCTGTCTCTTGACAAAGGAGTACACTGAATTGTTTTAAGACTTTGACAAAGCGTACGTAGTTCACCCTCCTCCAAATTAGACAAGGTTTTTTTATTATCCAACCCCACGCTAGATTGTGTTAAACTACCTCAACTAAACTAAACAGGTCATTTCGAGGAAAATGTAAGGCGCTCCAGCGTAGGCATGTGTGTGAAGGTTTTCAGATTTGAATGTGATTTATAAGTCTAAATACGACTTGAAAATTTTTTGTTGGCTCCGATTCCAGCCTCTCTTTCGGTAGCCGGGTAAACTCGGTCCAGGTGAAATATTTTAATTCGGAAAACCCACACAGTGTTGGGAAAGTTTGGAAATTTATCAACATTATATCATTTATTTGTGTGTATTGTGTGCGGCAAAAAAGTCGCAAAGTTATGCGAAGTTTTTACAGTGAGAAATATTTGTTGGGGGCAGGTTTTCTTGCTGAAAGTTTAATGAACACCATTTTATTCTTTCTCTGCTGTAGTCCCGTCGTTAATATGACGAATCAAGTTTCGTATTCCTAATTTATTTTCGTATACTTTATTTGTATTTCTAAGCAAATATTTTTGTGATTAGTTTATACTATAAGTTTAGCTTTTGGGTGTCATCTCAATAGAGTGCTGTCATTAGAATTTAAAAACTTATACACCGTATGAATAAATAAGAAAATTTGAACCGAGGTGCCTGCAGTATCTAAAGGATTGGCACTCAATCGTCATCGTGACTGTTGGTTCGATTCCAGCTGCTGTAAAGTTTCGCTGGACTATTCAGGAGTGGGTAGCATAGCCTTGGCTGCTTCTTCATCTAACAAAAAAAAAACCTGATAGTTACTAGGTAGTTCCAATAAAGATATGGGTAATACTGTGGTATATGACACCTATTGGTTTTCGTATTCAAACCCAACTTAGTAAATATTCATAGATTAAGTAAAAACAATATACTTTTCAAGTAAAAAATAAATCAGTAATAAATGTATCATGTAGTAGTTTTTTGTCTACTACATGACACTACTGTCTTTTTAATGTATTCATGAAATATCGGTCCGTGGAGTTGGAACATGAAACATTTATAGATTACTTGTTTCAAATGCAGACACGTGATATTTCAACATACACCTATATAGGATATTCGGAGCATTAATAAAATTATAAATGTATAAAATCAGTAAACAGTTTTCATCCATCTTGTAAACTAATAAAAAAAAAACATTCACAGCACTCCTCCAGCGGAATTTCAGCACTTGGGTCTAGTCTATCTAATTTAAACGGCAAAAACTTCAATTGACGGTGCTGAAATTTCTAGAAGCATTACAATACTTAATATAGATGGAATTCCAAATGGCTGAACCATAAATTTTAGCATCGCATTATACAGAAGTTTAATTAATAGTCGAATGTCATCAAAATTGATAGAAGTTATATAAAACTTACAAACACGAACAAAACAGTATTATCAACATGGTTTTCAAAGGTCAGATTAATGTAAAAGAAGAATCTTTGCTCAAAAGAAAATAACTTATCTCCTTATTTAAAGAAATACCTTATAATTCGCCGGTGCTCAGCGAGTCGGTGGCTCAGGGTTTAGTGTCTCTATCGCTCAACCCAGAGGTCCTGGGCTCGAATCCCCATTCCACTAAACAATTTTTAATTGAATTGTTTATTCGTAGTACATCAAGACTTGTTCGCAGGGACGGGTTGGCAACCATCCTGGCGTTGGCCTAGGAGGGGAAGATGATCAACTTGGTGTTAATGTGAGAGACTAAAATCAGTTGATGTTTGACTGTCCCCCTAACTAATAAGGTTTTCCAGGTTTCCCTCATTCCAGCACTGAATGAGTTACTACTTGAGGGAGCTACTTACCCACGCAAGTAGCTCCTGAGGCGCAAATGCGGCCCGCGAAATAATATGCCGCCCCCTCTCCCACACAAGTCGCAGACTTTCGGGCTAATCCTTGTGATTGGAATGAGGGGTGGAGATATTATTATTATTATGTTTCTGCTGAACAATAAGACACTTGTGACATTACACTGTACACGTAAACATTTCTTGTCGAATTGCCCCAACTTTTGAAGAGGTTTGCGGTTGCTGGGCCATGCTAAAATTTATGTATTTCGGCAGAACCAACTAATTACACCAGCAGGAAGTGTACAATGCATTTCGGTTTACTTAAAACTTCATTCCGTTTTGAATTTCCGCGCGAGGATAAAGTTAGATTAGTTTTAGTTTTTCGTTATCTTCCCAGGGCAGTGGTAAGCATATCGGTGTGAAGTATTTCGGGGCCTTGTTTAAAGTTTTTAATAAGCCACATATATTCCGGCAGGAATAATCTTACAGTAGGTCACCGGATTTTCAGTCGACCCAATTCACTGCTAAACCGTATTTTCAGTAGGACTTCAGCTGGAGTTAAGCTGCGCTAAAATGAAAGTCTATCATGCCCATCTTGCTAATATATTTTTCATTACTCAGATACTTTTCAGGTAGTTAAATGGAAATATTTCAGAAAATAGATATAAAGATTTTCTTGTAAATTCTTGAACATAACTGTACATGACTTTTACCAAAGGAAGGGTACATGTAATGTATCTTAACTTATTTGTGGTGCGTTTTCATGATTCATTGTAATCTCTTTTGGAATTACACCACCTGTAAAATAACAAAAAACAGGAAACCAGAAGCTTACAAATTAAATATTCAAAGTGCAGTATCAAGGCAAACTTCTAAAGTTTGCCCCAAAAAACCACTGTATAATATGCAATAAAATAAATATTTGATAAATTAACTAAATTTCATCAGTTGTTTTTGGTTTTATACAAAATTCGGTAATATTACAAATCATATTTTGAATTATGTCTAAATAAAACAATTAGTATAATAAAATTTAAAAGAAATGAAACACTTAACTTTTCTAAACGTTTCAAGTTGATCCTCAACTCGTCGTCAGTAGAAGGTTTGTATGAAAATTTGTTTTGTCAGATGGACATTTTTAATTCAATAAAATTAATTCAATTTAATTTATGATATTATTAATTTCCACTTGTAACATCCTTCTGGAGTAGAGGAAGCCACGTTTGATCCATGAGTATTGTAAAATTGTAGCCCATATAGCCCATCATTTAAAATACCTACAATAACAGCAAAAAATGTAAGTAAATTATGACATGTTAAGGTAACAATAGATTCATATGTGGATATACATGTATGTACGATTATTGTACTGTTCTGAAGTTGGAGAGAAATAAACCAAAACATTAGAAAGAACCTTAAAGTAATTTATTACTTTAAGGACCCAATTCCCAAGAATATTAAAAACAGTGCATTTTATTAATATTAAATATAAATCTAAGTCATATCATTACTTTGTGGGTTTTTTTTATTTCACAATGTAGTAAATTTTATTTACCCGTTTATGTAAAAGTAATGTTTATATTTTTGTTTCACAACACTGTTATACACAGCTAAACCCAATCTGCACTTACTTATGCACGTACGTACGGCTTTGCTGCAAGTTACAGTGTCCCATTAAGTTTTAATATGTCCGGATGCGAGAATAAACACAGTCGTAAAGTCCGCCGTCATTAGAGGACGTCCACAAACTCCGACTAGAATTTAAATTGTCAGAACGCACAAATACCTGTCGCATATGGTGCAGATGACGGCGACATTTCTTGCGGATTTCCATAAATGCGACCGTCGCTTATGCTAAAAACTTTACAGCCGTTTAAGCGGCCATTCAGCACGGCTTTAATCGTTAAGCACGTGCTACCGGAGAGAGAGAATTATCTCCCGAGATTATTCATATTCTCGTTTAGGGCAAATAACGGGCGCAAGAAATACTAAATGCGCCTTTCTCAGCTAAATAAATATTCACCCGGAAGCATATTTTTTGCATGTTAAGCTCGATGGGCATATGCTGAATTTTTTAGAATCCTGGAACATAATTTGAATTGAATTGGTGAATGACTTCTGCAAGTTCCGGCGGATGTTAGTGCTTTTAAATAGTTTTATATTGGACATTTATTAAACCTGTTATAAAGAGGTACATCAGTGACTAATTTATTACAAAAATACTCTAAAAAGCATAAGATCCATATTCGTTACGACTGGAACTTGCCTAGCTTGTAATTATATATCGGATCCAATTACTCTGCGGACAAATTACCCGACCAGCATTGAATTATTTCGGCACATCCTCAGTATAACTATGCAGGAACCGACGGATAATGGAAAAATCATGATACCTGTTCCATCTGTGATAGTATTAGTGAGAGTACAGTAGTGTCCCCTTGTCAACCGACAGTTACAGGCTTCGTACTACCAATATAGCAGTAATCCATCAGCTCGATAGATGAACATATTATTTGTAACTCAATATTGGAACAAACAATCTGTGGGCAAACGACCTGATCATTGAACTACTGTAGCAAATTCTAGCCACATTTTTCGGTAGTGCCAACTAACAGACATATACCTATTTTGAACTTATTAATTCTCCTCATTGTGGCAGTGGAGTCACTGACGAATTGTGCTGGCAACCATACCCGTAGCTCGGATTGTTAAGGATTAGTGGGATGTAGTGTCCTCTAGTGGTATATGTGCTATTATCTGTGTAAAAAACCTCTGCAAAATTTTGTTTGTTCTCGCGCCTAATGGCCCCGTCACGATTGTCAAAATCCCGACTTTTCACGGGACCCTCTCGACCCTTTTTCTAATTTTTACGGCTTCGAGAACCGCTTCACGCGAAACTTTCGTCCATTCTCTAATCCTTTCAGATATTTTTTCGAGACCGTACTCCATATTACTCCGTACTCCGTCCGTAGACGTACTCCGTCTACATCTATTTCGTCTTCAAAAATCTTAAATCGTGTCCGTCTCAACTTCTTTCTCATTTTATCTGCCGATGTGAGATTGCATTTAATCACACATCGGCATTAATTACAATTATTTATTAGTATTAGTGTTTAGTTATTCTGTTTCATTGTCCGTAGCTTTTATTCTTTCTGTAGGTAAAGTTTGGAATTAATTCGTTCATTTAGGCAGTCTGTAAAATTCATCATTTTAGCTTTGATCGGGCCGGTGGCTCAGGGCTTAGCGTCTCGATCGCTCAACCCAGAGGTCGTGGGTTCTAATTCCCACTCCGCCAACAATTTTTAATTAAATTGTTTGCCCGTAGATCAAGGCTTATTCGCAGGGATGGCTTGGCAACTATCCTGGCGATGGCCTAGGGTGGGAAGAATGTCAACTTGGTGTTAATGTGAGAGATTAAAATCAGTTGATGTTTGACTTGTCCCCCTAACTAATGAGGTTTTCCAGGTTTCCCTCATTCCAGCACTGAATGGTGGTTAGGGCCTACCAACGTAAGTCGTTCCTGAGGCGCAAATGCGGGCCGCGAAATAATAATATGCCGCCCCCTCTCCCACACAAGTCTCAGACTTTCGGGCTAATCCTTGTGATTAGAATGAGGGGTAGAGATATTATTATTATTATTATATTATTACAAAAATAAATATGTTCTACAATATTAATTTGCTGCAACAATTATGACGGCAATATATTTTTTCACGTCGTCGTTACACCTTTTCGACGGGCGGGCGGGGTTCCGAACCATAGCGGAGGGGCCCATTGAGAAAATTGATAAAAATGTATACTAAAAAATGAATTCTACTTTCAGCACTTAAAAAATGATAATGTTTTGATGAATTTTGATGAATTCATCAAATTATTATTTAGAAAAATCGTTTCATATACAAGGGATTATTTCAAATTTCTTTAATATGTATTTTCTTAAAAATAATATTGTTCTAGATGGGTTTGTCGTCCGAAGAGTGACTCCAGGCCAAAAGCTTGGACCTCCGGTAGGGTTAGAAATAGCGATTTTCTCTCATTTCTAGTTTTAAATTAAAACACGTACCATTGAAGATAATTACGCCAGGACAACTTGTAGTGCTTTTTTTTGAGTACTAGGTATAAAAAACTCAAAACATGCTGCTTGAATAAAAAGGTAACCAACCACGTATTGTTTTCGTACGCTGTATTCTACTTACATCAGCATAAAACTTGATTGGAGCACGCAAGAGTTTTATTCAACTGAAACTTTCACATGAATCAAATCGTAAATTGTTTTTTAGGAAACTGCCACCGATATTATGCCCTTAGTTATCTCTTATCTCTTCGTTTAATTGCTTTCGGTTCGTTCTTGAAACCGGTATCAAAGTCGTTAGAGTATTATCAGGGGTATAAATTTTTCAGCAAGTTCTCCATTTTAGCGGCTGCAAAATTGATATCGCCCCGATAAACTTGAAATTGTTTTTAATCGATTGTATCTTCTGTGTTATTTCCCTTTTATTGAATGATTAGTTTTTAATTTATTTGCTCGATGCAGGAATCTCTTTCAAAGTTTTGTAAATAAATTCATGGACCCGTGTCTCCCGAAATAATAAAACTTTAATTTTGTCGGTCGAAAGTATAGTTCAAAATAAAACAGAAATAGAAATAGTTTGTAATAAAAATAAAATTAAAATAATATTTTATTAGCATTGACGACAAACAATGGTTATTTATTCAAGTTCTTGACATTGCGTAGCATTCAAGATTATCGGGAGTAAGTAGGTACCTTCTATACTTATACAGAGTACCTACACGTATAGGCAGACAGATATTTTTATACCAGAAACAAGAGTAAAGTACATTTTTTTATTTTCTTTTCAGGTTATTCACAGTGATGATTTGGTACACTTCAAAGTAGTGCTGTGCACTACTTCAAAGTAGTGCTGTACACTACTTCAAAGTAGTGCTGTACACTTCTTCAAAGTAGTGCTGTAAAAGTAATTAAAATAGGTTATTTATTACAAGATTACAACAATTTTTAAATTTTTAAAGCTAAAAGCACTCCAAAAAGTAAGAAAAACAGTACATAATATGGACTATAGTAAATAAAATAAAATAAAAAATCAGTTTTTGTTTATATCTTCTAAACAGTTTCACCAAATCAATTCAAATTTAGTACAGGGTGAGGGTAATAAGCTTGCACGATTTGATTATGGCTGTCTGTGCGCGCCCCAATTGACGGCATATTCTACCATGTTTTCTAATAATATTTGCAGATCTTATTAAATGATTTGTACAATTGCCATTACATTTTGCGGTGAATATTTTGTATCATATATAGTAGTAGATTATAGTCACAGTTGTTGCTAACAATACAGCGGGTACGGTGACGTATCTAGTAGCACCCCTGAACTTACCGGTGTGAAGGCAGCAGCCACAGATAGCAGCCATCCATCACGGAAACTGCCGATTGATCATAGGCGTTCGTCGCGACATATAGAACAGTGTAATATTTTAAAATAGCCCAAAAAATAGTTTTTTCTTCCACTTTGCTTAATTTAAAGTCTACATATAATATTAATTGACCCGTATGAGAAGTGAGAATGAGTAATAATCCTTTGAGTAGACAGGTAATAATTGATAATTAAAAAACGATTATTATTATATAAAATACTAACAGGCTGAAACTCGGTGAGCTAAAAACACATATTTTTATCAATTTTTTGATATCAGTGGCATACACTTGCAACCGGTCGAAGGGGTCGAAATGAGAAAAAATAAAACATTTAATTTCTAAAAACAAAACCTATCATTTTAACAGGTTGCAACTCGGTGAATTAAAAACATTTGTTTTTATCAATTTTTTGATACCAGTGGCATCCACTCGCAAGCCGTCGAAGGGGTCGAAATTTGGAGAAAATGATATGTCAATATTACTAAAACCGAAACCTATCATTTTAACAGGCTGAAACTCGGAGGATTAAAAACACATACTTCTATCAATTTTTTGATACCAGTGGCATCCACTCGCAAGCCGTTGAAGGGGTCGAAATTTGGAGAAAATGATATGTCAATATTACTAAAACCGAAACCTATCATTTTAACAGGCTGAAACTCGGAGGATTAAAAACACATACTTCTATCAATTTTTTGATACCAGTGGCATCCACTCGCAAGCCGTCTAAGGGGTCGAAATTTGGTGAAAATGATATGTCAATATTTCTAAAACCGAAACCTATCATTTTAACAGGCTGAAACTCGGAGGATTAAAAACACATACTTCTATCAATTTTTTGATACCAGTGGCATCCACTCGCAAGCCGTTGAAGGGGTCGAAATTTGGAGAAAATGATATGTCAATATTACTAAAACCGAAACCTATCATTTTAACAGGCTGAAACTCGGAGGATTAAAAACACATACTTCTATCAATTTTTTGATACCAGTGGCATCCACTCGCAAGCCGTCTAAGGGGTCGAAATTTGGTGAAAATGATATGTCAATATTTCTAAAACCGAAACCTATCATTTTAACAGGCTGAAACTCGGAGGATTAAAAACACATACTTCTATCAATTTTTTGATACCAGTGGCATCCACTCGCAAGCCGTTGAAGGGGTCGAAATTTGGAGAAAATGATATGTCAATATTACTAAAACCGAAACCTATCATTTTAACAGGCTGAAACTCGGAGGATTAAAAACACATACTTCTATCAATTTTTTGATACCAGTGGCATCCACTCGCAAGCCGTCTAAGGGGTCGAAATTTGGTGAAAATGATATGTCAATATTTCTAAAACCGAAACCTATCATTTTAACAGGCTGAAACTCGGAGGATTAAAAACACATACTTCTATCAATTTTTTGATACCAGTGGCATCCACTCGCAAGCCGTCGAAGGGGTCGAAATTTGGAGAAAATATTGACATATCATTTTCAGCCCATTTCGACCCCTTCGACGGCTTGCGAGTGGATGCTACTGATATCAAAAAATTGATAGAAGTATATATTTTTAATCGACCGAGTTTCACCCTGTTAAAATGATAGGTTTCGGTTTTAGAAATACTAATATATCATTTTCTCCCCTTTGCGACCCCTTCGACGGCTCGCGAGTGGATGCCACTGGTATCAAAAAATTGATAGAAGTATGTGTTTTTAATCCTCCGAGTTTCAGCCTGTTAAAATGATAGGTTTCGGTTTTAGTAATATTGACATATCATTTTCTCCAAATTTCGACCCCTTCAACGGCTTGCGAGTGGATGCCACTGGTATCAAAAAATTGATAGAAGTATGTGTTTTTAATCCTCCGAGTTTCAGCCTGTTAAAATGATAGGTTTCGGTTTTAGAAATATTGACATATCATTTTCTCCTCTTTGCGACCCCTTCGACGGCTTGCGAGTGGATGCCACTGGTATCAAAAAATTGATAGAAGTATGTGTTTTTAATCCACCGAGTTTCAGCCTGTTAAAATGATAGGTTTCGGTTTTAGAAATATTGACATATCATTTTCTCCCCATTTCGACCCCTTCTACGGCTTGCGATTGGATGCCACTGGTATCAAAAAATTGATAGAAGTATGTGTTTTTAATCCACCGAGTTTCAGCCTGTTAAAATGATAGGTTTCGGTTTTAGAAATATTGACATATCATTTTCTCCCTATTTCGACCCCTTCGACGGCTTGCGAGTGGATGCCACTGGTGTTAAAACATTGATAGAAATATGTGTTTTTAATCCACCGAGTTTCAGCCTGTTAAAATGATAGGTTTCGGTTTTAGAAATACTGATATATCATTTTCTCCCCATTTCGACCCCTTCGACGGCTTGCGAGTGGATGCCACTGGTATCAAAAAATTGATAAAAACAAATGTTTTTAACTCACCGAGTTGCAACCTGTTAAAATGATAGGTTTTGGTTTTAGAAATAAAATGTTTTATTTTTTCTCATTTCGACCCCTTCGACGGGTTGCAAGTGTATGCCACTGATATCAAAAAATTGATAAAAATATGTTTTTTTAGCTCACCGAGTTTCAGCCTCTTAGTATTTTATATAATAATAATCGTTTTTTATTTATCAATTATTACCTGTCTACTCAAATGTTATACTCATTCTCACTTCTCATAGGGGTCAATTAATATTATATGTAGACTTTAAATTAAGCAAAGTGGAAGAAAAAACTATTTTTTGGGCTATTTTAAAATATTACACTGTTCTATATGTCGCGACGAACGCCTATGATCATTCGGCAGTTTCCGTGATGGCTGGCTGCTATCTGTGGCTGCTGCCTTCACACCGGTCCTGAACTTTACCGTCACCATCACAGACACTTCCAATGAGCCGAAGGCTCAACAAAGATATGATAAATAGCTAGAACGATTGCATCATTTAAACAAGCGGCGCGCGGCTCTTCCGTACATTGTATTTAAGAAATGCCTAAACAGCAAACATCCGCCGGAATTATTTTTGAGACAAAACAGACCCCTTGATTAATTGGGACGAACGGGCCTTCCTACGTGGACAAGTAAATAAAAACTAGTTACCGAACAGCACAAAAGACTGGCACAGTTGTTGTACAGACAAGAAGTTTCGTTATAAGAAAAAAACGGACTTTTTTCAGCGTAGGAGTGCAGAAGAAAATAAATGTCATTGCAAGCTCACGGGCATTGAATAATAAAATTTATGTAGCAGAGGCCCCGAACTTTGATACGGTCGGAGTACACAATAGAGGGGGTTGAAATACGACCGTTCCAACTTTGTGCATGCCCTTCGGAAGGAGCGCCACCTATGATTTGATCACAAGCAGATTTTCCGGGGAAATTTATTGCCTCAAATATACTTTACCGCCTGCATTGCATAAAGATTTATTCCTATACATCAACGCTAGTAACACATTGCCTACTGGCGGGTTAAATGTTCATTTCGGTATTAACTTTCGACGTCTGTACTCTGTATATTCGTCGAGAATTAGTTTTTCGTTCCCGAGACGTTTGCTGGTGGCGATGAAACTTTAAAATTTATTACCTGCTTGTCAGAACTGGTGACACGTTGATTCAGTTATGTAGGGGAATTCCATATGTGCATCCCGCGAATACATTTCGAAATAGATGATAGTTTGTAAAACTTGGTCCCTGCTACCGTCGCAAAAATTGGTTTTTGGAGTGTTTAAAAAAACTTAGTTTAGCTGATGGTGAATGATTCGATATCGTTCGTTAAATATAAAGAGTTGCCCGTTATAATAATAATAATAATAATAATAATAAAAGGTGTTTTTTAAGGATGATAGAACTTTAAATTTTAAAAAAATATTAAAGAAAATATTTTATTTAAAATATTAATGATTAATATTTAATGATTAAAAAAGTATTATAATTAAAAAAAACAATCTATTGCATTAAACATTTAAAAATTATTTGCGGCATGTGGCCACCGCGACTGTCCGCAAGATAGCGTATTCTTTTGATCCAATTTTGCCTGACTTTTTCGAGCACTTGTTGTCGTATGTCCTGAATAACACGACCAATGTTGGCTTCAATTGTTGCTGGTTTATCAGCATAAACTAATGACTTGACATAGCCACATAGAAAATAATCGGGAGTCATATCACAGGACCTGGGTGGATGGTTAACAGGTCCATTTCTCGAAATTAATTTGTCACCAAACCCTGTTTGCAACCACACTTTCACATACAGCGGTAATATTCCTCTCATTACGCACATTCCTTCGACGCATTGGTGTTTTCAAATCATGTAGAGAGTATGTGGTACGAAATCTATCCACAGTACGACGAATAAATAGATCAGATGGACGATCATGTGGGCCATAAAATTTACGAAGTCTTCTATGCGTTTGGCGAACCGAATGATTTTCAAAGTAAATTTGAGGAATTTGATATCGTTGTTCAAGAGTGAATATATTCATGATGATTTGCCAAAGTATACCGAAAATAAATTTTATAAACAGTGTCAGACTAACAGTTCAGTCTGATAGTAGTTGTCATGTAAAGTTCTATCAAACCTAAAAAAACACCCTTTATATAATATCTCTACCCCTCATTCTAATCACAAAGATTAGCACGAAAGTCTGAAACTTGTGTGGGAGAGGGGTCGGCATATTATTATTTCGCGGCCCGCATTTGCGCCTTAGTGTGGCAAAGTTCAATATCGGCCCTATCAAGGGTACCGGAAGAAAAACTTTCATAGGAGTGAGATATACTGTCAAAAGGCGCACATATTAAAAATATTTAGATTAAAATATGCAGGGTGACTCACTAGAGAGGAGCACCTTCAAGGTAATTTTTTTTTTAAATGAATTGCTATAAATATTTTAATATTTTTTAAATCACAGAAACATTCTCTTTTCAACGATGTGTCCATTTTAGATGTTTCATGCCGAGTTATTAAAAAAAATGTGAATGTTTTGTTCGGGGCAAGGTTTAACACATAAACCCGCTGTCTGAACCCGCTGTCTGAAAATTACGGTTAATTAATAATAAATATTTTGTGATTACATAGCCAAGGAACCTACTTCACTGAAAGAAAAGACGTGGTTTATAGTTAACAATTGTTTATTTGGATGTCATTTATTTAAAATAAATAATACATATTTTAGGTTAAACAATATTTTTTACTATAAATATTCTTCTAAATATATTTTACTTATTAAAAACAAATACTTTGTTTGGTATAAAAATGTTAATAATTAATGAGAAATGTTTCATCTTAATAAATTCTTTATTTGTTGGTATTCCCAAAAAATATATTTACTATTAATTTGGATTTTATTAATATTGAATAATCCAGACTAAAAATTAATATATGTTTGTTTCTAATTTACTCCATTTTATTTGTTATGAAGTAATTCATTTTTTTGTTAAAAATCCTGAAGTAGTTTTTTAATTAATAGATATTTTATTGTGGCATTATAAAATTGTGCAGTTGGCAGTGTAGGCTAGGTTGGCACTGTTGACAGTGAGTAGCAGACATGTTTTTCTATTTACCTTGGATTGGGTGACTTTATTTCATTTCATTATTTTCATTTCATTTACCTATTATTTGGGTGCGGCGCGAGTGCTTTGTGAGTGTACGTTACTTTACTTGATACTTGAGATGACAATAGACGCTGCACTGTGCTGTACGGTATACCTATATGACCCATATGTGTATGGTGCATAAGGTAGGGACGTCAAAACTTATCTACCTTCGAAAACGTAACTTTGAAAAACTGCCGATTGTGTGATTTATTAAAAATGTTTATAATTATTACCTGTTCAGTGGTGATTGCTGTGACATCAAAAATAGATCTGGACTATAACTATACTAAATAAACGTAAAATAATTACTGGGTGTGATAAATAAGACACTATTCATAATAAATAACCTTTATTTTTTAAAATTAAAACAAATATTTATTATAAACATTGTTCTTTATATTCTAATAAAGTCGAAATTTGAATTAGTATGCCTTATTTATAATAAATAACTGAAATATTCATAATAAATAAGTAATGCTAAATTTACTCATAATAATATTTATTAAAAACGATCGTTATTAATAGAAAATAAAAGATATATTGATTATCAATAATCCCTTACTTGACGGTAATAAGGTATATTTGAAAAGATTTAATAAATTGTTTTTTTCTTATAAACAAAAATTTATTACGCCATTATCCAATAAAGCCTTTGTTAGGTATCAATCAA
This sequence comes from Pogonocherus hispidulus, assembly GCA_963924545.1. Classification (NCBI taxonomy): domain Eukaryota; kingdom Metazoa; phylum Arthropoda; class Insecta; order Coleoptera; family Cerambycidae; genus Pogonocherus; species Pogonocherus hispidulus. The sequence continues at coordinate 78,097,795 of OZ004694.1, forward strand.
TATCATTAATTATTAATAAACTGTTCTTTCAGTGTTCAATGTTGCAACCACCGAATAATGATTATCTCTACCCCTCATGAGAGGGGAGGCATATTATTATTTAGCGGGCCGCATTCGCGCTGCAGGAACGATTTACGCCGGTGAGCCCTAACCACCATTCAGTGCTGGAATGAGGCAAACCTGGAAAACCTCATTAGTTAGGGGGACAGTGACACATCAACTGATTTTAATCTCTCACATTATAACAGCAAGTTGACATTCTTCCCATGAAGGCCATCGCCAGGATGGTTGCCAATCCACTCCTGCGAACAAGCCTTGACCTACGAGTAAACGATTTAATTTAAAATTGTGTGGTGAAATGGGGATCCGAACCTACGACCTCTGGGTTGAACGATCGAAATACTAAACTCTGAGCCACAGGTTCGTCCGAACACTGAATTATATACAGTGAGGCCATAAAGTCCATCCCCCCCTCTAATTTTTGAACCACTGGGTAGATTGTGATGAAATTTGGAACGATAATATATGACTAAATTCTGCATTTTATGACATATCAATGACAGCTCTGAATGTCAAAGTGACAGCTGGGCGCGCAATAGGAACATTTTTTTAAATGGAAATGGGGGTCGACTAATAACTGATTTTGAACTTATTTTTATGCTCAAAACATCCCCCAATTTTGAGAACATTTGGTTCAGTAATTTCCAAATAAAAACGAGTAATATCGATTGCTGTTATATCATTTTTTTGCATACATATTACAAATTATTTTAAATTATTCAAAGCAAAACAAAAATTAAAAATAAACAAATAACAATAAACCTTCCCTAACCTAAAATAACCTAAATTAAAAATTATGAAATAATTTAAATTAAACGTAGAGGCAGAAACAAATTTAGAAAACACGTGTTACTTTAAAAGATGTTGAAAATGACCTCCATGAACCTCCTGACAAATAAATGTTCGATGGGTAAGTTCTATTATAAAGATTATGTGGAAAGATTATGTTATAAACTGATATTACTGGTTTTTATTTGGAAATTACTGAACCAATTGTTTTCAAATTTGAGGTCTGTTTTGAGCATAAAAATAGCTTCAAAATGAGTCCCCACTCGACCCCCATTTAAAAATAATTTCATATTGCGCACCCAGCTGACACTTTGACATTTATGTGTCAAAAAATGCAGAATTTAGTCATATATTATCGTTCCAAATTTCATCACAATCTACCCAGTGGTTCAAAAGTTAGAGGGGGGGGACGGACTTTATGTCCTCACTGTATAACTGAACTGAATATAATATTATAACTGAACACTCCCCCACTACTTAGGAATTTTGTTCCCAACCTAAATATATTTCTATCCGTATAATCAGTTAATATTGGCTAAATATATTTATAGGTATACATAAATGTTATGTATAACGAATACAGAAATCATGTAATTTACATCAAAGATGATCTCGTTACAATAAATAATTTGGAACTATATAACTGCGGTTATTGGACGTGCCGAAATATGAGATTCATTAATAAATAATTTAATCATAATAATTATGCGATGAGTATATTTCATCAGCATTAATTAAACCAGTACATAATTCGAAAACCATTTGCATTTTTTTAACATTATATGAATAATTGAATTTCTGCAGTAAGTGCAACGTTAAAAATGATTGGCTGTCGACGCAGCTAGCGGGGTGTACAAAATTAATGATTTGTTTAAACCACAATATTTCATTCGGGTAACGTAGGAGACTATTTGTAGAAAATAAATAAATAATTAAATAAACTGTTTATATTTTTTTTTATATAGGAATTAAGCCAAAAAGTTAACTAAGGATAAATTATAATGAAGTTATCAAATATTGTGGTTCAATAAAATTTCTAATTTTCCTCGTCACCTATAATCCTAGGTAGGCAAAGGAATAACTTTATTATTTTTAAAGTATGTCGAAAACAACTACTTTGCGTGAAATATTCACCCCCCTCCATTTAATTACAACGGCATATCTTCATATAACCTCAACCTATTGACATTAACACATTTTTCTTTTTAATAGTGTTATCTACATCTCTTAAACAATGAAATATTAAACAAGTATATAAATTACATTAAAAATAACTATTTTGGTCATATATCTTTTGTATATAAACTGTTTACTTAGATGTTGAACTTTTGTTTATTAGTATAAACTAAAAAATTTGTATTATATATCTTCTATTAGAGAATTTATCAGTTTATAAGCAAGTGTTTAAAAAATATGTTGAAAATGTATTATAAAAATGTGCTAAGTGAAGATTTAAATATTATAAACGATTCCATTTTCTTTCTTTTAAGAAAAATTCGCCGGTGCTAAAGCTGGTCTTTTTAATGTTCTTGCGTAAAGTATCTTTTCTTATTGACTTTGTCAGTTTATATACTATAAGAGAATTAGAAAAGTTTCTCGGCTTTTTATACGAACGCGAGCGCTATAAAAAAATATTTGCTGTAAACGTTAAGGTTCAGGAATGTAAGGAAAGCTATTGAAATTATTCTATAGAGAATATTACTCTTAATTTCTTTTTTTTAATGGTCTTTAACTTCGGCCTATTTCAGGAGACGAGCAACCCCTAACCTGGAATTTTTGGAGCAGTAACAATTTTTTATTTATTTGTCTACAATCTGTCTATATTTTGTCTGTGTTTATTTGTTTATATTAACGTAAATTTTTTAGTGGACAATTTAAGCAGTAGCTGTCAATATAATAAATAACACCTTAAATAGTTCCTTCAGATGAACAAATACATTCAGGTATCATTTTCTAAAACTGCATTTTCTGGCAATGTCCTCTTAGCTCTGCAAGTTTATAAAATATAAAGTGTTTCATTTAAAAAAAATGGTGATTTGATCTGATGTTTTACCAGAAAAACACCTTTAGAAGACACTCTAAGTGAAATAAAGATATTTAAGATGATTCTTTGTTTATTTCCACGTGTAGTAATAAATAGTAATAATAGGTATAATAAAATAAAAATCGGTCATATTGTAATGATTTTATATGTTAGCTAAAACCTAATTAAGCGAATTTGGTAGAAATAACTTTTATTAAGTATTTGAAAGTTTCTATATAGGAACTATAATATACAGTTATAGAAATACAACGCGAGATAATATTAATAATAAACGAACTACTGAACTAGGTACTAAAAGTGGATATATTCCTTTAAATATGTAAACTGCATCTTGCCTTCAGGGAACCCATTGTCTTTTTCTAATGTGACAAATGGCATGTGGTTTGATCAGAGCATTTGCATATATACAAGACATCCCAGATATATCGAAATGTGTAGCTATATACGTGTGATATAACGGAAGACAAGGCATTTAATATGTCGCGCGGGGACTGACGCGAGATGCAGCTGGTGACTTTGAAATCGACCAATTCTCTCTGTTACAGGGTGGACAACCTGTGACGAGTTTTGTGATCTTGTGTAAAAGGTAGAAAAGAAACCGATCAGCTGCAAGTGATTTGAGTCAATCTATCAACAATTGCAATAATTGCCACAAAGAAGATTGTCTTTTCTTATAATCTTATTACTTTCAAGTTGCACATATGGCCGTTGTCGACTACAGGGTGTCAAAAATAAAAAGAAATCAATTTTTAATTTTTGAGATGATTAACCAAATTCGGTGTACATATTTAGTTTGTTAGAGTGTTATGAAACAAAAAATTACCAATCTGTAGTTGGGCAACGGCTGCCGAAAGACCCCAGATTTATATAACAAAAAAAAAACTTATTTTTGGCCATATAATACGGCTCTGGATTTTTTATTTCTATGTAGGAAACACCAGTAGGTACCAACTTAATGTATTTTGTCCTGTGCCATTTTCTATGATAATACAAATAAAATAAGCAAAGACCCTGAATACTTATATGTCCGAGGATTTCAGACAGAAATGTCGCTTTTGAGAAATATTGAATGTATCCGTTACTTTTCTAACGCAGTGTATACGATTATCGGTGTCCGCATCGTTGGTGAGGACTCTACAATTATATATACGTAACTAAGTCCTCAGTTTTCAACAGGATGATCGCGACTGAAGATACTGATAGCGATCAGCGACGTTTTGAAGAAACTTAGCCCAAGGGCGACGACTAACAGCCAAGACAACGAGGACTAGAATCGATAGTAAAGTTTTCTGACAAGAAAATTAGAGATATCTTCATAGTAGTATAGAGACTTAATGTCACCACCCAATCAAGTACATTACATCTAAAAATTACGGGTTTTTTGTACACCCGGTGCACTTGCTGGGTATCACAGAGTAGATATTTTGTTTTCTTGTAATATATTGGTGAAAATTATGCATGTATATGCAGAGGGAATTGCTTTGCTGTGCTATTTATTGTATGTATTCGTGGAATACAGCTCTGTTGAGTGCTATACAGTATAAATTGATACCGAATTATTCACAGTCGCGAGGGACTAATTAAAAAGGTAGAATAGTACAATTAAAAATTACGTAAGTTATATTTGCTGTGCCGAGCCAGTTTGTATTTATATTTGTATTATATTTTTCCAAATTGTATGGTTTTCATTTTATTTTACAACGAAATAATTCACAAAATATGTAGGAAAAGTTTTTAAGTAAATTTATAAAAATGAATTGTTTCATCCAATTTTATAAACATGTACAGTTGTGTATAAAACCATAGATCATATCAAAACTAGTGGCATGGCATGGCATGGCATGGCATGGCAAATGGTTAAACATATTTAACATAAATTTATGAATCAGTTTTTTAATCAGTTGTTTATGAAAATAGTTTTTATTTTTACTGAATCTATTCGCTATCCTTAAGCCGCAGATTTTAGATTGTATTTTTATAACTGGATTTATTGTGTGTGAGTTACAAAGGGAAGCTGTACAAAACTGCGCCCTTTTTTACGCCTTGAGTCTTTTTCTGTTATTTTTACAATAATATGTTAAACTGTTACTAATAGTAAAGTTAAAGTAAAAGTAATAATGCTCGAAATAATTTCCAAAAACTTAACATTATACATATAGTTACTACACATGGTAATTAGCAGTAGTAATTAGTAGTTGGTAATTACACATTACTTAAAATTATAGTATATTTTACCATGCTGGTGGAAAATTCATACAATATTTTATAAAAATGATTATTTATATAACTGTGTTAAATTAACAAGTTAAATTTAATTTTAAATTCGAAAATAAACATATCCCTTTAATTTCTATTTTAATGTGTTTGATAAATCTAACCACCATGCTCATTTTGCCTTTTTGATAAGTAAATCTTGGCATAGACTTATATTAAGGTTTATTATATCTAAATAGGTTTTAAATTATAAATTATGCTATATTACTTACATGTTGCGGCTAAACTTAATTTAGCAACCTAGAAACAAACAAGATAGGAAGCACAGTGTACCGTAACATGTTTAGAATATTAACCCTCCAAAGTAAACCACAATAGATGGTAAGTTTACGCAGATATATTGCAGCTTCCCGGACATGGTATATGTATATCATAAATCTAATAAATAGTATAAACTGGCTAGGTCGGAGAAAATCAACCATGCATCCTATATAAAAGTATTGGCCACGCAGCCGTAGACACTTTTAAGAATTGCCAAATCTTTTTCAAATAAAAAGAAACAATCCAATTTGATAAAATTTTGCCTCATAGTGGAAATTTTTTCACTTTTCCCATGGTCGAATTCCAACGGGATGTACATTTGGTACACTTGAAAATCTTGGCAATATTTTTCACAGGAATAAGAATAAACGTATGTGGTAACTATTTGGTGTTTTGACAAAAAAATTGCCAATGTTGAACATTTGCAAGTCATGAATTTTTTCAAAAACTATTATCAAAAATTGTTAAAATGTATGCATTATTAGATACTATTTTAAGTTACATTTATATGTGACTATACGTTTAAATATGAATATGTATAAAAACCAATAAAAATGCTCTGACCTTTGTTTATTCAATACTGAACTCCGAAGTTCAATATAATCGTTTAAAATATCCAAGAGTTGTTTGGCTAACTCCTTTGGTAATTTGACTGTTTTTATAAGTATACGCTTACTTAGCATTGAAAAGGATCTTGCCTAAATAAATGAATCCTATGGGCATGGGCAGCTAAAATTCCCCCTCTTTTAATATTCTCAATACCTTAAATAGGAACTAATTTATTGATAATATTTATATCTTTTTTATAATACTTACAATTATAATTTGCAGTATTTAAACACCACAAATTCACGACAAAACTTTGAGGTTAACATTTTCCAATAAGAAGTTCCAATTTCACTGGAAATAACCAGCTGTTGCAATTTCATTTTATGTGGATTTTTAGTGGATAATATTCCTACAAGATGATTCAAAGTACAATTTACGCTTTCTTATGGGTAAGCACCCACGTTTCTCATAGAAACAGGTTCACGAATTGAGCCCTCCGCAAACTAATTCGAAATATGATTCATAAAAAAGTTGTTTAAGGAAATTGTATATGGTGGAATTGGTGTAGAGCTGGAACATCGTAACTGAAGTTTCCGTGTTAGGAGCGAAGGGGTCAGTCAACCGGTTGCTGAGCGACAGCGACATGTGAATAAATTGGTTCATAGAAACTGTGTATAATTTATTACATTACCTTTGTGGTTTTTTTAATTATAAACTTAACTCTATTAATTACTTCATACCCCACTGGAATTAATGAAAAAGTTCCCGCTTTATCGATGTGCACTTGTATATATAACAGCAGTTAATGGCCACAACCCACAATCGGTTGTCCTGTTTCCTCTTCCCTTCCCTTGTTAAGATTAAAAATGTTTAGCTTTTACTAGCTGAGAGTTGACAAATTAGAAATAGCTTACTCTTCCCACTAATTGCTAACATTTACTGATTTCCAGTATTTACTAAAACATATATACAAACCTAAGACATTACCAAACACAAATTGTCAAAATTGTCATAGGTGTTATATATAACGAACAATTTGGTTTAAGAACTTAATTATTCTCAACCCTGTGTAATTTCGGAAACACAAGTTGGACTAGTAATGAACACGTGCGTGCAAGAAATCCATGCAAGAAGAAACAGATTTGTCCTTCATTTAGCAATTCTCTAGGTGTTCTTATTTTTTATTCCGTTGATGCCGTGTATGTTCTAGCACTCAAGCTATTGTCAATCAGTGTTGACTGCCTCTTGAGGCACATATATAATTCCAAAGGTTTGCTCAAGGGATGCCACTCTAAGTTAAGTAGCTTGATGTCTTCATAATCTTTACCTTAAATAAAAAAAATGTAATTACCTTTCCCTTTGTTTTGTTTTGTATGCTTTTCCCTCAAATATTTCTAATCACGATTCGTATCATTCCCTAATAAATCGAAAATAAAAAATATTCCCTTTAGATTTCCGAATAATCGAAAATCACTCCTCAGATCCTTTATTTATTACCAGCGACGTACAGCCCCACATGGAGACAAGAGGAATGTAATTTCTGGAGATCAGATGGCAATACTATATGGATTCCGATGAACGACGTTTAGGTCTTCCCGGGAACACCACGCGACGTTTACAAATAATCGAGGTATGAGATTTTACTTCAATTCTATCTTTTCCGAGTCGATAGAAGTCGAAAATGAATTTGAAAGTGAAACGACTGGAATACAAATGCCCTCGCTTAGGATTCCATGCCCGGAAAAGGGAAATAAGTGTAACTCGAGTGCGTTACCCTGTTAGCTTTGTTCAGTGGCGGCTGCCCTTAAGGAGAATAAGGGTACATACCCGCCTTGCACAATCTATGCCTTGCACTACACATTGAACGTGGACTAGCTTTAGGCTTGGCTCATGCGATGCTTTTGTCAAAGTTAACTTTTAGTAATGAAATATCAGCATCTAAATAACTTGGGGTAGAGGAGCAACGTTTTTTCTGGGGACTTACTTTCAACGCCTCTATTGAGTTTCAGTTAGGTTTATCTATATGAATGGAAGAAAAATTGCGAATTTCCGCTGTCTATCTTCCCTCGATGACACATGACACATTAAAAATTGCAGGTGACAGACAACTGAACTGAAATGAAAAAATTCCGTAAAATGCTGTAAAATCCGTATTTTACGTTCCATACAACGTTTCAGATAATACAGGGTGTCCATTTATAAACTGACACATTTTAACTGCTTATAAGTCGAGAACGATAAATGATATCGATGTGCGGTTTTCACAGAACTTCATCAATTTTTTTAAAGTTTTTTTTGACAGTGTTGCCAAGTTTCAAAATTTACCTGAAATAGGAGGAAAAAAATTTATTACTTTCAAAGGCCGATTAGACAAAGAAATGTAATGGGACACCCTGTACTTTTTAATTTTACATGAAAGCCTGTTAACTTTCCTTTCCGAAAATGTATAAATTGTTTTTCATTGCAATCATTTCTTTGTCCAGAGCCAATTTTGGTAGATGACTCCTTTTTGAAAAGGTCCCTGCTCTAATTGATGAAAATTTTATGGTAATTACCTATGTATCGCTTTATCATGATTAAATGATTTGCGCTATTGCCATGTCTATAAAAAGTATTTATTCTATTAAATAACAACTACTAAACAATACTATTAAATAAGAACTAACAGTAACAATAACCTCGGTAACAATACTTATAACAATTTTAACAACTGAACAATTTAATTTTAATTTATACGTAACTAATAAATTAGCTGCTGTATATGACCCCCATTATGCTCGGAACACATATATGCAGACGCACAAATAAGTTGCTGAAGGCGTTTTGTAGAATTTCCGGTGTAATTTGGTTGAAAACGTTTACTATGTTGTTGCGCAGTTCATCCAGATTTCCAATGTTTCCAACATATCGGTGTAATTGTTTCCATTCACTGTTGCTTCTTGAAAAAAAAATGGCCCATAAATTTTAGACTTCGATACTGCACACCAAACGTTCAGCTTAGGAGAATCCCTTTCAAATTCGTTATAAGTTCGAGGATTTTCATCCCCCCAAATTCGGCAGTTATGCTTATTTACCCGCCCACTAAGGTGAAATGCTGCCTCGTCTGACATTATTAAGTTGGTATCCGGCTCATTTCTAAAAAGATCTAGTAATGTTTCGCACATAAAATATCTTTTTTCAAGGGCGTGATTTTCAATTTTTTGGAAAGTTTGAATTTTGTAGGCTTTAAACTTAATTATTTTTAAAATTTTATGTACTTTACTTTTTGACATATTTATCGTTTGGGCTATTTTTCTAATAGATATTTGGTTATTGTTCACGGACAACACTTCTCTCACCCGCAAAATATCATCCAACAGATTACCTTGTGCATTTAGGACTGTTCGAACTTTCCTTTTAACTGTTCCCTCCTGAGAAAATTGGTGTACCCAATGAAGTATAGAATTGCGTGAAGGTGGAGCTTTTCCAAAAATCAGCCTAAATCTTCTTCTCGTCTCCGTAACTGATTTGCATTCACTAAATAGTAACACGCAACGTGCTTTTTCCTGGGTGGTAAACATATTTAAACCAATTTTAAAACTTTAACAAATTGCAAAAGTATAGAGAACTAATTATTGAGACTGCCCAACGAACGACGTTAACAAGATTTGACAGTAGTTAAGGGATACAAAACAAATCATGCGATTCATAGCCTCCTTGACAAGCCAAAGTTAGAGGTTGTTATTGTTGTTAGTTGATACCGAGAATGTTATTTAATAGAATAAATACTTTTTATAGACATGGCAATAGCGCAAATCATTTAATCATGATAAAGCGATACATAGGTAATTACCATAAAATTTTCATCAATTAGAGCAGGGACCTTTTCAAAAAGGAGTCATCTACCAAAATTGGCTCTGGACAAAGAAATTATTGCAATGAAAAACAATTTATACATTTTCGGAAAGGAAAGTTAACAGGCTTTCATGTAAAATTAAAAAGTACAGGGTGTCCCATTACATTTCTTTCCTCCTATTTCAGGTAAATTTTGAAACTTGGCAACACTGTCAAAAAAAACTTTAAAAAAATTGATGAAGTTCTGTGAAAACCGCACATCGATATCATTTATCGTTCTCGACTTATAAGCAGTTAAAATGTGTCAGTTTATAAATGGACACCCTGTATAAACATTTCATGAAATCTGACCTAACTTTAAGATTTTTAAAACAGATATTTAAGAGAACTTTTATTTGCTTAGAATTAAAAACAAATGTAGGTTAGAGAGTTGGGCAAAGTGCCAAAGTATTACATGATATCTATGAAAATAAAGAGACTGTTCCTTTCCGTGTTAAAATCTGGCACCATGTGAAATGACAATTGACAATAATTAACCCATGCGACACTAAAGTGTACTTTCTGAACTAATATTTTATATCGATAAAACATATTCCTGTTCGACAGAAGAGAGGTGACCCATTCAAACAACATTTTTACATTATAGGATGATCTTTGGAAGGAAATTTTGAACTGTATACATTTTTTTTGCGAACAAGTATTTTTTGGCGACTTGCTATCGATTTGTTTGTCAAATTAGTTTTGAACTAAATGTCTAAGTAAACTCAATAGGAAATACCTAAAAACATTGGATGTTTGCAAACAGCTTAAACAGCTTAAAAATCTTAAAATCTTCCTCCAAAAATAGCCTTAATGAAATTAAGATTTCTTTTGTTTTTGGGGAAAATTAATCAAAAAATTGTTATCAATAATAGGGTTTTATAAATATATTGCAACATTACAGTGTTTTTTTAATCAGTTATATTTTTAAATACAGTAGGTAACGAAAAAATATACTTATAACCACTTTTCTTTAAGAGGAAATTAATTTAAAAAAATCCAGTCCAAAATAAAAAGAAATTAAACAAACAAATTAAAAAATTACAATTAAACAAATTAAAGATTCAAATTGGTTTACTTAACAATGAATTAGTATATAAAGTAGAGCCTTATGCTTACCCTTCTTATGTAGAAACTTAACGCATATTTATACGAAAAATTTCCTACAAGTTTTAATTCATTTATGTACATTCACCGTAATCATAAATAAACAAAGGTCAACAGCTTCGTTCTTTGTTTCTCTATCCCGTGTCACGTGACCTATTTTATTTCACCTGACGCCAGCGCCTCCAAGCGCAGCTGACCTGCGCAGAACCTCATAAACTCCGCGCCAAATTGCTCATAAGAGTCAAACACTCTATTTTTAAATTTCTCTATGAGTTTTGCAGTCGCTTTGACACATTGATGCAAGGTTGGACGGTAAAGTGACCCACTAATTCGTAAGCTCCTTAATTTTTTAATTTATTTGGTAATTTATGTTTTTTGTTATTTTCAAATGTTAAGGGAATGTTTATATAGGTACTTTATGCTTGGACAAAATGGTATGTTCGCTAAATTTTATTACACTTTGCATCTAAGAGCACTGACGAGCTGCCACTGAATTTGTTCAACTAGGCCCTGAAAGTGATGCAGAGACGCAATGGCACAGGCTACGGATCCACTTTGGGACTTATTGTCTACGAGTCGTAGCCTTCTATTGAAAAGAAACATCGCGAGGCTTATTCAGGCCTCTCCTTTTTATCGAAGTAGGTTTCTGTCATATAAGGAAATAAGGGCGGCATTCAAATGTTTTTGAATTTTATGTTTGAATTATGGCCATCAGTTCTTCCGAGCTAGCTTATAGGATGAAAATATTGGAATTATATTTGAATTTCCGTTCTATAATAAGAGAAAAAACAACATATTATCTATACCACAACTACCATCTGAGACGTTGTTAGGTATAACATAGAGAAGCGAATTTAGCAAAACTTTTCTTGTAAATTTTCTATATCCCTATCTTTCAAGGTCGTTTTTTATTTTATTGTAAAGGTTACATTATTAGATATTTTAGTAGGTGCTTTTATCTACTTTTGTTCTTTATTTCCGGAGATTTTTCCATTAACTACTAATACGGCTAGCGTTAATATTCTAATGTGCTTTTAAAGAAAACTTAGTATATTTTCTTTTTATTAAATTACTTTGTTGGAGGCTATTAATTAATTTCAAATTACGTAAACACAATTTGAACTAATAATATTTCGAATTTTATATTTTTCCTGAACCATTTCGAAAATTTTGCAAAAAAATATATAAATAATTAAAATTGAATTAACTGTGCAAATCTGTTGCATAGTTAATTTTATGCTAAATTAAACGTCTGTAAGGAAATTATACGGCAAACAATTTAAAGTACAAGATTATTATACAGTAAGGGATACATTTCAGCTTATTATGTATTTTTAACTAATTAAGTTAATAACAGGATGTGAACGAAATTCGATTTCCAACAGCAGTTAACGCAAATCTTCATTATATCGTCCATTTTGCTGCTGTACAATCACCAACCTTTCCTCCAAATTGTACACAGCATTATTCAGCATTTCTTATTGAATTGCAGCAAAATGCTCCTTAATAGTCTTTTAATTCTTCCAGCATTGTTGGTCGTGTTCTAAACATTAATTTTTTTAAATACCCTACAGCCCTATAGGTTAAGATCAGGCGATCTTGGAGGGTATGAATTTACAAAATATCTGCTTATAACACGGTTTTGAAAAACCTCAGTCAAAAATTCTTTAACTGGTCGATAAATAAGCGGGGGTGCTCCATCCTGCACAAAAATTACGTTTGCAATTCCTCCGTGTTCACCAGTAATAGTTATAGATACGGCCTCTCCATTCTGTATCTCCTCAAAAAAGTATGGTCCAATGATAAAATTAGAAGCGAAACCGCACCAGGCGGTGACTTTCTTGTTATGAAAACCTTCCTCAACGTACAATCGTTGAGGAATGTCTTCATAACATTAAACCAATTGTTGTTTGTAGACCCATGTTATTAAAGTTTAAATCGTTTCAATTTACGTTTACGTGAGTTTTATTTTGAGAACAATTCTCTAAAGTTTTATCACTAACTGTAGGAGTCCTATTGTTAATTCATTGAATAACTTTGCACAGTTTTTTAATCTTATTCAGAACAACCAGATTTTGAATGTAAATAATAGAATTTTAGATCTTGTTTACAGTAATTACTACGATTGTTCGGTATCTAAGGCAGATGATCTTCTTCTTAATGAGGATTCTCATCATCCTGCTCTGATAATTACATCAAAATTCTCCAGTAACGCCAATACGGTATTTCCTCTGCCTTCCAACAAATACAAACGTGGCCTTAATTTTAAAAAGTGTGACTTGAATATACTTTACCAGAATATCATTGATATTGACTGGGGACCTCTCTCTAACTTAGGAAATGTAAACCTAGTTGTCGATGAATTTTACAACCTGTTAAATACGTTGCTCGTACAACATGAACCTGAAAAGAGAGATACTCGGGGTCAATTCCCAGTCTGGTTTAATGGCAATATCATTAAGAAATTGAAACTCAAAAATAAGCTGTGGCGTACTTATAAATTGTCCTCTAATGCAGACGATTATAATAAATTCAAGTTATTAAGATCGGAAGTCAAATCCCTAATTAATTTCGCCTACAAGAACTACTTGGTATCTATCGAGGAAGACTTATCTATACATCCTAAACGTTTCTGGTCCTATATCAACTCAAAAGCAAGTTCCACATCTATTCCTTCACACATGAGTTATAATGATATTACATTATATGAGCCCTCTGATATAGTAGATGCATTCGCCGATTATTTCTCGAAAGCTTTCAGCGGAAGTACTGCCCCTTCTTTCAACTACGACACTGTTACAAATTGTGACCTATTGTGCATTCCCGAAATCTCTGAAGATGATATAATACAAGCCATTAAAAAAATTAAAGGTAATTTTACAATGGGGCCTGATTTAATACCTGCCTTTTTAGTAAAAGATTGTGGAATAATCTTTGCCAAACCTTTAAAAATGATCTTTAATGCCATTCTTAAATATAGTGTGTTTCCAGACTCATGGAAACTTTCTAGAATATGTCCTGTTCACAAAAAAGATTCCAAAAATAATATAACCAACTATAGGCCTATTGCAATTATAAGTAATTTTTCAAAAATTTTTTGAGATAGTCATTCACAATTATTTATACTCTCACGTGGAGAGATATATCTGTGAGCATCAACATGGTTTCGTGAAGGGGCGGTCGACTATAACCAACCTCGTCAACAAAGTGCAGTATATATCTGAAGTGCTCGATAGGGGTAGTCAAGTAGACGTAATATACACCGATTTTTCTAAGGCTTTTGATCGGCTTAACCATGATCTCTTAATTAAGAAGCTGTATTTAACGGGTGTATCTGATTCTCTCTTGACTTTGTTTCGCTCTTATTTTTCAAATAGATTCCAATTCGTTCAGTACCGGGGCTTTCAATCAAGTAATTTTTCGCAATTGTCAGGTGTTCCACAGGGATCGATTCTGGGACCTTTATTTTTCATTATATTTATCAATGATTTGGCTGATTTGTTCGATGTTAATTATTTAATGTATGCTGATGATCTTAAGTTATTTATTGAGATAAACACGGCATCTGATTACTCTAAATTGCAGAACCACTTATCTGTATTAGATCGTTGGTGTGAGGATAATTACTTACCGTTGAACATCAGTAAATGTAATATCATGTCTTATAGTCGTCGGAAAAATGTTCAACGTCTTGATTACATTATGCACAACACTATTTTAGATAGAGTCACGCAATTCAAAGATCTAGGTGTTACATTTTGTGATAATTTATCATTTGACACACATATTCAGTCAGTAACTGAATCTGCATTTAAAAGTCTGGGTTTTGTCTTGCGCAATTCTAAGGGTTTTCGAAATGTAGCCACATTTAATACGCTCTTTAATTGTTTTGTTCGTTGCAAGCTGGAATACGCCTCCATTGTCTGGAGTCCAATTTATGACATTCATATCACACAAGTAGAAAAGGTGCAGCGGAGATACTTAGAGACATTACATTTCATCAACTTTGGCACCTCTCCCGTTCGTGGTATTCCGCAAGACATTTTGTTATCCACATTCAACTTAATTAGCTTACAACGTCGGCGCATTATGTACTCTCTAATCTTTTTGCATAAAATTATCAATAATTCTCTGAATGCACCTTCTCTGCTGTCTCGAATTTTATATCGTGTTCCTCGACTCAATTTTAGATCTAATTCAGTGCTGCAATTGCCAACACCTCGTACAAACATTCTCATAGCCTCCCCTCTTTATCAAATTACTGTTAATTATCAAATGTATGAAGATCGACTTGATATATTTTTTCATTCAACTGAATATATTAAAAATTTATTTGCATAGTCGTCTGTATATTGTATTGATGATATATCTTTGTATTTCTTATTTGTTGTTTTTGTATTTTTACTCATGTTGTCTATTTTATGATTTTATATTATGTATTTTTAATGTTGTTTTTCAAACCTTGTTCTGTAACTTGGATTCGTCCCGTTGGACATTGTACTCTAAAATAAATAAATAAATAAATCGCAATGATTACGTTTGGCACTTACATCAGCAGTTGACACGACAAATCTTTTATTTTCCTTACAAGAAAGATACATTAAAGTCCTATTAACCTAAACAATGTTTCATTTATATATTGATTACAATACAAGTTGAGTCAAAGTAACAGGTAATATAGTTTTCTTCTACTGATTATAATATTTTTGATGGTTTAAGGTTAATATAAATTGGTATTACGTTTCGAGCACCCTATATAAAAGTAAATGACTGTAAATATGTCCAATATGCAAAAGGACTGGACTTTTAGTCTTGTGAAAATCAATCGTGAAGAAGCATAAAAAATTTAAATACTTACATTTGTGTCCAAGGAAACCGTATGCCGTATCACTTTAGAAATAGTTATATTTACAGCAACTTCCATATAATTGCAAGTATAGCGATCATATGATTTTCATCGAAGTACTGAGAAATATATCTAGGTGGCCAAATTTTTAGGAACAAATCATCTTATCTATTTAAACCTCTAATGAAGCACTCGCGCTGAGGATTCTGTATAGTAGAGCACGATCTTTTATTTTGACGGATCGGAAACGCCATATTAAAAAATTCCAGCGGATTTTTTCATAAAGGCGGAATTATATCGGCTGCCTTATACGTTTCCGTCTTCCGTCAAATTTAATGAAATGTTTGCGTAAATTATGACCTCGATTATGACACACTCCGAGCGACTCGATTCTACACCAAGCTGAGACGAAGCTTCGTAGCTTATCTGACGACAAAAACTAATGGAAATCGCACAAAAACTAGTTAGAAGTTCAGTCAGTAATTGTCGGTCTTCAACTCTAACAATTCTGGGCTGGATGCCGCTCTCGCAAATCCAGTCGAGACAAATCGAGCTTGAGAGAAAACTTAATGACATAACTCTGTTTAGCAGTAAACTTGAATCGCAAGGATTGGTAAATACAGAGCATTGCTGCTTGTACGAGTACATCGGACCGTGAGTGAATTGCAGCTTCGAACTGCACAGATCTCTCTATCACGGAATCATATACTTATTTGAAAAAGCTACAATGGGGCTTTCCCTCATCTGAACATGAGCATTCACATTCTGGGTTTACATTTTGCTATAAGTATTTCATTATATTAGTTAGGGTGTTCCATTACCTAAATGATTTTGACTTGGAGTAGAATGAGTAGTAATTATCACCTATAATAGCCCACGAGCATTGATAACTACGAGATAATTTTATTACAGATTTCGTAAGCACGTTACTTGATAACAGCCCTCCGCCTACGGCGTTGGGCTGTTATCAATGCTCTAGGGGTATCTGTGAGAATTTTTTTTTTCAATTTTTATTACAATGTCATTCAAAAATTATTTATTAAAAATACAATTATTAAAAAAACAAATAGAAAAATTAAAACTAAATGCAGATAACGTATTTGATTCCACTGAAGATGTGTTTCCATGCATATTGTTGTTTATCTTATTATGATGGTCTTGATCAATATTTAGATATGATTTAAGAGTCCATTCACTAGGTCGAAATAAGCCCTAAATCGGCGTTCGTCTCGTGTCTAATTATAAAAGAACTATAAAAGATAGCGACTTTTAGTAAAAAAGTATTGAAAGATCAGACTTTAATCTAAGTCCCTATAGTAGTAATTTTTGGTATTTCTTTTTATTTTTAAAATTCCAGGCAAACAATCTTGTACTAAAATAGCGTATTTTCAAAAATTATTTTCTCTAAAATACATGTATTAAACAAAAATTTGCTACTATAGGGATCTAGTTTATCTTTTGATCTTTCCGATGATATATAATTTATAACACTAAAAAGAAATTTTGTTGCAATTATAAGACAAATCCGGTACCCTTACAATGAGGGCTAACTTTATTTCCATGTGCCTTTTTACTTCGGCTTTAAGTGCATCTCCGAAATCTTAATAATTCGATAGTGGGAATATATAAATCTCCACCCATCGGCTGCCCATCCTCTCAATCCGACCCCCCATTCATGCCTCTCAAATCTACAGAGAATGGACCCTTAATGGAATTATTAGCATGTCCTCTAATTTTTAATAATTGTTATTCTTGTACTCCGCTTTTGGCCAGCTAACTAGCTGCAGTAGATCTGTTTGAGTGGTTGGTAATTTTGGCGCTCTTTGCATCCAAACCTATCGCTTCAACAGAAGATTTTGTCCACTCGTTAATTATATTTGTGCCTATAGGCATATTATCGTATACCACTAATCATTTTCTGTCTTCCAATGACGATTTGGTCCTTAAAAATACTCTATTTGTTTTAATGTTTGTGTCCATTTAGATAATTATTTGAGAAATAGCCTAACGGGACATGCATCATTGTTATTGTTTCAAACTAGTCAGTTACTGCCAGTGCAGTTATTTGAGCCCCCCTGTCAGGTTGTACTAAAAACGGGGGTATATTCTATGGGATGAGTTGGAGAACCATCATTATTTCTCTTGATATGAAAAAATCAACCAAACAAGCAGCGGCCTCGCCGTCTCTCCAAGCTAATTCAATTGCGACGATATGGTAAAACTTTCGTTGGAGTCCTTCAGGAGCATTTTCATTCCAGAAGTTGATTATTTTATTTATTTCCATAATGATCTAAGTATATCCAACAGAGCTCATTTTACGTTTAGAAGGGTCCATTTGTAGAATTTATCACTGAGTTAACTTTTTGATTTAACTCCTATATAAGGAAAGATCTAAACAGTTGAATAAGATAATAAATAATATCAAAAATATACTATAAAAAACTTCATCTTGACTTGTGATAATAAAATTATGCCCTAATGAGTCCTATACACAGGAATCCATCCATTTCCATTCCTTGCGAACGTTAATTCCTCAACGTATGTAATAATAAAATTCGTGCTAAATACTATACTTTCCATTCCTGCTGTCATTCCCGTTTCCTTTATTAAAGCCACCAAATAGGGTCAAGGGTGTATCGCATTAAAACATGAAACGTGCAGTGAAACAGCTTTGTTCATAACGATGTAATATATTTTTATAGAGAATTTGAAATGCAAATTAGCAGAAAGGCTGTCATGATGTTAGAGTTATATTTATTACAGTAATTAATCTGTTTTATAGGTTTAGTCAGGATAACTTATTCATTAAGAGATGTTTTAATGAGTTTAAAGTAGTTTATATTACGCAAACCATTAAGCTTTAGAAAGTTGCGATCGTTTAATGATGTATCCATGTAGGTGTATAATATTTTGCGCACAACATGGCAGTATATAACACAATGAAAGTTAAATTTAAAGGAAGTAATGGATATAATTCTGTACGTTTCATGTCAAATATGTTTTAAAGGTTTTATTAAGGTTTTATTAAAGGAAACTTTATAGAATTGTGGAAAAGGACATTATCGGGTAAACTGCCATTATCGGGTAAACTGCACTCTCGAAATTTATAATGTAATAGTCAATTCGTCTCTAAAATTTAGAATTATTTTATTAAATATACCATCCATCATCATTCGTTATAAATCCTTTTGAGATTACTCCAACTTCAAGTTATAATTAAATAAATTACCGCCTAGGGATAAATTGTAAAGGTTTACTTTAATACTATACTTTAAATCCTTATTTTGTATATTTTTGCTTCCGCTGTTATTATTTTACAAGTGGATAATCTCAAAATAATTTATGATAAAAATACAGCTGCGAATAAGTTACAGACATTATTACATCTAGTATATTTTAACAAACTTTTTATTGTCATACTTTTTTTTTTCTCAAAAATTTATTGGAAATATATTGAAGAAACAAAACAACAAGAAACAGTAATTGACAATTTAAGTAATGGTTATTGTTTAATTCTCTACGAGATACAGTGCATTTGTAATACATACAGGGTGTCCCGAATTGCAGTGACCAAACTTTACCAGATGATAGAACTTTTGAAAATAAGTAAAAAAGTTCATATAAACATGGGTCGAGAAATGCTTGGTTTTCAAGATACAGGGTGTCAAAGATTTTGAAAAAATATGTATTTTTTTAATTAAGATCCTTAATTGTAAAGATACAAATTTGAAAATTGGCATGATTATTTCTTACTTAGTGATGCCTTTTTAGAAAAACATCTTAGAAAAAAAATTGTTTATAACCCTATAATTGGGGGGGTCCGACCCCTTTCGTCCCCCCCAAAAAATTTTCCGCGTACGTCTATGATATTAAAACTGTGTTCGTAGGATAGAAACTTTGATTTGCAAACTTTTATGTCTCTTGATATTTTTCGATTTAAGCTTCTATTTTTTAGATATTTTGCATTTTTGTAATCCATGTCATACATTTTCCTCTCATACATGCTTAGTGTAAGGGCAGACACTTCAATTCAATAGAGTGCCATGATTTTATTAAACAATCAGGCCAAATGACAGTTGTTTGTCAAGTCGGTATACTTATGTTCCGGAAGAGTTTTTTTTAGTTAATAAAAGTGTTCAAATAAAAAAATGGTTGAGTTTTCTAATGTGGAGTACGCTGATATTCATTTTATTTATGGATACTGCAATGGAAATGCGACTGCCGCCGTACGCGAATATCATAGATATCCAAACAGAAGGCTGCCGTCAAAAACAGTTTTTACTCAAACGCATATGAAATTTCGAAATCTTGGCCTTCAAAAAAATCGAAGAAATGAAGTACGGCGAAATGAAAGACTAAGAAATGAAATTTTGGCCCAGTTTAATGACAACAATAAATTGAGTGTAAGAAGAGCTGTACAACAGTTACGTGCTGGAGGTATTAATGTTTCCAAAAATAAAGTGCTTCGAGTTCTGAAAAACGATCACAGAAAACCTTTTCGAATGCAACCAGTACAAAACCTACAACCAGGTGATGCCGAGAGACGTGTTGAGTTTTGTAATTGGTTCATAAACGCTGTTGAAGAAGATCCCGATTTTAAGTCGAAAATCATTTGGACCGATGAAGCCACCTTTACACGTAGTGGATCGGTAAATTTTCATAACTCAAGAATCTGGGCGCATGAGAACCCTCACACAATCAGGCCTACGGCTTTTCAAACGGATTTCTGTGTAAATGTATGGTGCGGAGTTATAAATGGTACTTTCTGCGGTCCTCATATCTTACCACCACGTCTTAACGGACAATTATTTCATGAGTTTTTAAATAATAGCTTTTTTGACTATCTTGAGGACGTTCCGCTAAATTTAAGAAATAATTGCTGGCTTCAAATGGACGGAGCGCCGGCCCATTACGCTATTGAAAACCGTAGATGGTTAAACAATAATTTTCCCGAAAGATGGATCGGTCGATTAGGGCCAATAGGCTGGCCACCTCGTTCTCCCGATTTGACACCTGTAGATTTTTTTGTTTGGGGCTACTTAAAAGACAAAGTTTACGCTACCCCTGTAAACACCAGAGAAGAACTGATCCAAAAGATTCGGGAAGCTTGTGAAGAATTGAGGGCGAACCAAAATTTTATTAATGCCGCAACACATTCTCTTGTGCGCCGCTGCCAAAAATGTGTTGAAGTGGAAGGATTACACTTCGAACAACTGATATAATTATGATAATAATTTTCAGGACAATTTAATTTTATCTAAGTTAGTCAGTTTATTTAATTATGTAATAAGTTTGTTCTAGTAAAATAGGAATTATTATTTCATCATGTGAAGAAACTTATAAAAAATTGTAGGAAAACATATTGTTCATTTTAATACGGCCTGTTACAATTACTTATTTATTTTTCAGTTAGTTTTAATTAGTACATTTTCATTTGTTGACCTCCAGAAGTTTTAAATTATATTGGAAAAAAATAAAGAATTTAATTTGCATGCTGTCTTATGATTTACGACAAAAGTTTATGATTGACATTGATTACGAACATGTAAAACATTTAAAAAAGTTAAAGGTAATTCAAAAAATACCAAGAGACATAAAAGTTTGCAAATCAAAGTTTCTATCCTACGAACACAGTTTTAATATCATAGACGTACGCGGAAAATTTTTTGGGGGGGACGAAAGGGGTCGGACCCCCCCAATTATAGGGTTATAAACAATTTTTTTTCTAAGATGTTTTTCTAAAAAGGCATCACTAAGTAAGAAATAATCATGCCAATTTTCAAATTGGTATCTTTACAATTAAGGATCTTAATTAAAAAAATACATATTTTTTCAAAATCTTTGACACCCTGTATCTCGAAAACCAAGCATTTCTCGACCCATGTTTATATGAACTTTTTTACTTATTTTCAAAAGTTCTATCATCTGGTAAAGTTTGGTCACTGCAATTCGGGACACCCTGTATATTAATTTACATAAATACCCAGCACTGAAAAATAAAACGGGAATATTCATGGATCAAAGAAAGAGCGACAGAGTTTGAGAGTTTTTTTTATAGAAGTATTGATCTCGAACTCGTATTCACAAAACTGCCCTATTTTGATTTAAAGGTTAAGGTCACCAGGATTTGCCCTAACCAAACAACACCTATAGCCCTTTTTAATTTATATTTTTATAATTGTATATGTCGTTAACACACTGTATTGTTGCGAGATCGTTGTATCCAAATCTGCATAGATATAAAGTTTGTATAATTAAAAAAAAAATCATTTAATAATCGTCTTCCTTTCTCGTTTAAATATAACGTAAAAATGTACAAAAACTGAGTGTAAACAAATTTCTCATATCAAGAAATAAACTACTAAACTAGTGTTACAACTTTGACGGGGGCTTGATACCCGTCGACATGTATCTCCCTATTTTTATAGTCATATATAAAAAGCCAATCCTTCGTCCTATAAAGAACCGGAAACTCCACCCGACTTCCTTAACTCCTGCACCTGTCGCCTTGCCTTTATCCAAGAGTCATCCGATAAGCGTTTTAAGGCCTGATAACGGCTAACACAAACGGCCCGCGGCGTCAGCGGGCGCTGTGTGTGTGTTAATTGTCCATAAATCCCGTCAGAGCGCGCCATCTCGACCGGAATAAATCCGGAGGCGGATCAGTTCGATTTTCGCCTGCGATCAGAGCCGGCCGTTCCCAAATAGCGGGGATATAAGCGGCAATCCAGTCGGGAAAGCTCCGGGGACATATCTGGTCGACCGCTAATGGTCATGCAGCGGGAAAGATGGGCCCGGTAGGCGTTATGTCATGCACTAGTATCGTTTATGTTGTTACCTTGAAATTTTCAAACAGCAAATTTACCTTATCCTACCTTAGTTAAAATTGTACAATACAACGGGGGTTTATAAACAGTCAACATCTTATTTGTTGTGGACAATGAAAACTAGGTCTTTTATAACTTAATTTATAAATACAAATGTTTAGAAATTTTAAAATAATGTGCTACAGAAACAATTTTGTCTTTGCAGTTAAAAATAAATGGCAACATTCGACTCATCTATTTAATAAAGTGGATACTCGAAGCGGATGGTTCTTTATGAAACATCGTGAAAAAAATGGTTTTGAAAAAAACATTGATCTCATTTAGATGTTCCAAGAAATATAAAGAAAACATTCTATATACTAGTATTTCGGCTTATTAGGCCTTTTTCAATAGAGTCTATTACTAAACGTTTCCAAGCGGGCTTTCGTTATTTATTTGTTTACGAGCACCTACCCCCGATTGATCCTACCATCTGGTAAAGCCCGAGTTTTTAGTACCTTTTCTAAGAAGGGCGGGAGTGTAAAATCTATCTGATCATTCGTAGTACAAGGATTTATAATTAAAGATTTTTTAATTTCTAATTGCTCTTACAGATCTAAGCGCTTTCCTTTCTTTTCACGATGCAGTACCTTTACATTTTTCTGATCTATAAAATGATTGTTTTCTATACAATGCGTCGAATAACGCAAAAAATTTAAGATTTTCGACGCATTGTATAGAAAACAATAGTTTTATAGATCAGAAATATGTAAAGGTACTGACTGCATCGTGAAAAGAAAGGAAAGCGCTTAGATCTGTAAGAGCAATTAGAAATCAAAAAATTTAATTATAAATCCTTGTACTACGAATGATCAGGTACACTTTCGCCCTTCTTAGAAAAGGTACTAAAAACTTGGGCTTTACCAGATGGTAGGATCAATCGGGGGCAGGTAGGTGCTCGTAAACAAATAAATAACGAAAACGCGCTTGGAAACGTTTAGTAATAGACATTTACTCTATTGAAAAAGGCCTAATAAGCCGAAATACTAGTACATAGAGTGTTTTCTATATATTTCTTGGAATATCTAAATGAGATCAATGTTTTTTTCAAAACAATCATCCATTTAAATTTAGATGCTACCAAATTTATTATTTGCAGTTAATCAGCATTTGATAGTAAATTTTAGACTGAAGTTTGATTGATGTTACATATATCTACTTACTGCTACTATATGGTTACTTCGGGCGATATCCTACACCAGTTATTAAAAAATACAAGAGATAGAATCGGATTTAAAAATCATCCCCATGTTTGTACTGTTCTGAAAAACATATTTTCAAACTACGAAAGAACTGAGACCGTGTATTAGAAAGATGTAATGTCTAAATTCTGTTCTGTTAGCGAAAAACTCCTCTTACTGAGTGCTTCTTAGCTCGGCTGTTAAATTTTCGGATTATGCTGCTTCATTTGCGCCCCGAAGGGCGTCTGTTGCCCCAATTAAACTTTACTGTTGTGTATACGCTGCTCCCTCTGACCAATTCTCGAACTCCACAGCCATTCGCGTGTTAACTGCTAAACGAATCGTTATGATCGGATTTAGAACAAAGGAACGTGTTTAAAAATTTGTGTAATCAGATAAAATTAGCTTACGTTTCTTTAAAACATAACACCATTCCTTTATTATACAAATTTATTTAAGTAAGGGAATTTGAAAAATCAAGTGTTTTTTTATTATACATGGAGGAATATTTTTATTGGTCCACCACCGCCTTATTTAATTTTACAGATACTAAGTGAAATGATTTTTATTGTTACTCTTACTCTTCAAGCAGCATTAATTTGTCAATTAGGTAACCAATAAGTGACCAAGTACAGAGACTGGATACTATAACCTTTTATATTTTGAAATAGCGTCTTTAAAATCCAACTTAAGAAAAAAATAAATACCGCTTCAGACATTATTAATTTTTTTTCCGGAGACAGAGATTATCGTCTTAATATACCTATATTTAGGTGAATTTTTCAAGTCATATCTGTTTAATCGATAGCAATATGTTATGCATTATGGGCATAACTCTCAACTTTTTACGGCGACTTCCGGAGTACCTCAGGGTTCCAACCTTGGGCCTCTGCTTGTTTTTTTTTTTGTTATTCATCGACGATCTTAATTCTATACTGAGCTGTAAGAAGTTGCTATTTGCAAAAGCAGATGACTTGAAGCTGTTTACTAGAATAAGAAATGTGGAGGATTGTCAAGGGGTACATGAGCAGCTGCGTTTATTAGAATATCAGTGTAATAACAACCATCTGCAACTGAATGTAGCTAAATGTAAAGTAGTAACTTAAACCCGTAAATCTCAACCAACAATCTATGATTATGCGCTAAATTCTGTTGTACTTTATCGCTGTAACTGCATAAAAGATTTAGGGGTCTTATTTGACTCAAAACTCACATCCTCCAATCATGTCACTGAAATTACCACATCCGCATTAAAAATGCTCGGCTGTATTGTTCGAAATTGTCAGTCATTTTCAAATGAGGTTGCTCTGAAAGCTCTGTATAACTCTTACGTAAGGTCAAAGCTCGAATAATGCTCAATTATTTAGTATCCACAATGCCTATCAAAAGTATTCTATAGAGAGCGTACGTACAACGTAAATTCTTAAAGTTTCTGTTACTTAAAGTGGATGGTTTTTATTCAGAGAGAGGTTACAACCATGATATCCTGCTTCATAGATTTAATTTCACCTGTCTTGGGTATCGCCGAATAACAGCAAGTTTAAAAATAGCATTTAATTTATTTCATAAGTTAGATTGCTCATCTTTATTATGCCAGTTTTCATTTCAAGTTCCTCGTATAAACTCTCGCTACAAATGTGTATTTACCTGCGAAAGGGCTAGAACTAATTTAATATTCAAGTCTCCAATATACGTTATGTGTAATAATTTCAATAAGATATCTGATTTATGTGATATTAATTTCAGTAGCTTTAAGCAGATTGCTGAGGCTATTGATATGAGGTATGGTGGTGATGTAGTATAGTCTAATGCTAATGAATGTATAATTATGTCATATTATTAGGTGTACCTTATATGCACTGTTTACATTGTCATTTTTCATACATTGAATTGTATTTACTATTGTGTACCTATTGAATTGTGTTTATTTGTTTGTCCTATAATTGGATTTTGTATCTGTTGGCAATAAAGTATTTTATTATTATTATTTATTATTAATATACTCGTAGAAATATAGACAGAGAGGTACTGTAGCGAAACATAATTTGAATTATGTATATGTATAAGTAGTAAATAATGGAACTTGCTTCTTATTGTTGGTCTATGTACTTCATTTACCTTTAACAGTGACTTTCAACCGAAAAAAATATTTCTTTTTGTATCTTTCAGTATCCAACCATAATTTCCAACATCGGCTTAAAATCCAGTGAAGAACCGGGCTCTGAATACCTATCGATTGTAGATGTATATTATTTTTCATTTCCTCCTTTTTCCGGGCATGGGAATACGTAAAGAATTTTCCTCAGCGCGCTAAATCCCTAATATTATATACAACGGGCGCACCGGTTTATCGCCGTTTTTACAGTAGTTGCACCCATTAATAGCTAATATTTTCACGTCAAATTTGATGGATACTAATATTATTCGTAACGTGCTCCGGCCGATAAATAATGGATTATTTTTTATAAGTAAATTTTCCGGAAGTTATGAAGTGTGGGAGAGGTTCACCCGTTTTGCGATTATGATGGATCCTTTAAAATAAGAATAACACCATGGCAATGCACCATTGGAGGAGGTTGAATAATTTATTCGGTCTATAAGAGGATAATTTAATTATGTATTTATTGGAAAGGTGATTTTTTAATCAGTTATTACAAAATTACCCCAATATGACGTTATCTAGCTATAATGAACTATCAGCCTGTGTCATTAATTCGTAATTTTTTGTATTCACACGACTAGAGAATCGGGCCCCTGGTATTTAAATCCGACAGAATAATATTCCTGCAATTTACGATTGAACAAAAACAAAAATAAAACAATAAATTTGTAAGTCTACCAATAGTAGGTATGTTATATTTTGTAAGTTATAGGACCCTTTGATATTTTTTTTAAGTCAAGTAAATTTAATAGAATGGTTTACCCTTTTCATTGCTAGCATCCTTCTAACCTATTTCTTGCGAGTTACGAGTGTATTCTTTAAAATCAGATGAATAAATCCTAGAGTTTAATTGTCATTATTCAACTTATATTAAGTAAGCTGTAGTTTATTTACATTGTCTATTTCAGTCACAGTTATAATGATAACTATAACTAATGATACTATATAACATTTAAAAATACAAAACTATCACTTACATTGGTAAAGCCACAGGTTCAATTACTAATATCCTAAAAAAAACATAATATTAATATTGTTTATAAAACTTCAAATAAATACTCTTGGCAAAGTAATACTAAATATAAAACTAAAAAGGATAATCTATCTGGTGTCTTTAAGCTGACTTGTGGTACGTGTCCTAAAGTGCATATAGGGCAAATGGTAGAAGTTTCAAGATAATATTCAGAGTGCACAAAGGCAGCTTTAGTAATAGAAAAACATTCTACATAATCGTGCTACTCACCTAATAGAGGAAAATCACACTTTTAATTCAAATTCTGAATTTTTACATAAAGAAAATAAATGTGTAAACCTAACCCTATTATAATTTTGAGAAATTATCAAATTAAAACATTCAGACATAATTTTAAATGATTAGGGACCAATTATTCTTCAGCTCTATTATGGACGCGTTTGGACTCCATTGTCGATGAAGCTGTCAAGAGAAAAATTAAACGTATTCAGTGCGAACTTAGGCAACCGAAACATACATGTCGCACTGAACATACAATCGGCCAAACAAATTGTAACATTTTAATCAAAAACCGTACTGGTCGAGTGCAATTATTGCACGTCACAAATATACTAGCCTTATATGAAACAATCAATCTGTCCTATTATTCAATTTATAATAATTAGGCCAGTTTCCAATGCGTTTTTACTGCCTTTAAAATAGTTAAGCCCTGCCCTCTACAGTAACACACTAAATACAAAATATCCCTAAATAATTTGGTTACTTTTTGACAACAGTGTCATCTAGTAGTAACTTACTGAAACTATTACGTAATTAATTATGTCCTGTAATTGTTGGTAATTAACTTTATCGCATTGTTTAGGAAAAAATCGCATGAAACTCATTTTTTTCACTTATAATTGCACAAGAGGTTTGTAGTTTACCGGATAAATTTGGATTGTTTAATGAGAAACTGTTGCCAAGCAATTAGACAAGAAAAACATAAGGTGGAGCGTTTTTAGGTTGACAGTTTTTCGAGTCAAATTGCTAAAGGAAACAGTTTAGAATTTAAACAATACAAATTTATCCGGTATCAATACAAACATCGAGTGTCATTCGGCAGGACAATTTAATGAATAAGAAATTTAGAAACATATGTGTTTCTTTCTGCGGGTGTTTATTTTACATTTGGCGTAAAGTTTTAACCCGCTAATTTTTGCTGCTGCAACACATCTATGAGTATGTACTCAAAAAACTCGAAGGACCATGTAAATTTTAAATTGGCTTTTATTTACAAATATTTACAATCACATAGGCGTGTAATTTTACAAAGAGAAAATAATTTAGCGTAGTAAGTATTTCACTATGGAGTGACTACTTGAATAATAATATAGCGATATTAATGGTGTGCATTTAATAGATTGTTACTTACGAAGTTACAATGTCATACTAACTTCAATGCCTTGGCAAGCTACATTTTAAAGCTCACTTTAATCTCGATTCTACTTATTTTACAACTTTTACTACTTTATGAAAATTAAAGGTATTCGAGATTAAAGGTAGATATGGACAGAAACAAATTGGAACCGTCATAAACCATCTCGGAATTCCCAAATACGTCAATAATTTTAGGAAATCAGAGATTCGGACCTTTCAGTTTTAAAGGGTAGTTTCTATACTGGGGCACTTAACTATTTCTTAAAAATATGGTTTACAATTTGCCTAAATGAAATAACACTATAAATATTCAAATGGGGAAAACCAATGTTATTGATTTGCATTTCAAAGTACACAATAATTTATCTAAATAAAAATTACATATTTCATAAAGGCTTAAGGAGTACTTAACAATATGAATGCAAACTTTATTTATGAAACACTAAAAATAAACATATTTTTAGGTGAGCATCACCGGATCGATTTATTGTTAGTGCTTAATAATTCAATAACTTGTTGACAGAAATGTCAAACTATTTATTTTGGCAACGGACACTGTGATAATTGATTAAAAAATGAATAAGTGAAAAAACCACTAGTGCATTTGTCACTATAAAAGTTGTAGGTAACTTTTGTCGCTGTCAAAGTGACAATCGCACTTGTTATGTGCATATGTGGCATATGCGATTTTTTATATATAAATTAAATTGTCACTTATAATTGCACAAGAGGTTTGTATTTTACCGGATAAATTTGGATTGTTTAATGAGAAACTGTTACCTAGCAATTAGACGAGAAAAACTGTTCAACGTTTTTAGGTTGACAGTTTTTCGAGTCAAATTGCTAAAGGAAACATATTTGTATTGTTTAGAATTTAAACAATACAAATTTATCCGGTATCAATACATCAATAGCTGCCTGTAATTCGGCAGGACAATTTAATGAATAAGAAATTTAGAAACATATGAATGCAAACTTTATTTATGAAACACTAAAAATAAACATATTTTTATGTGAGCATCACCGGATCGATTTATTGTTAGTGTTTAATAATTCAATAACTTGTTGACAGAACAGATGTCAAACTATTTATTTTGACAGCAGACATCGCAATAATTGATTAAGAAATGAATAAGAGAAAATACCACTAGTGCAATTGTCGCTGTAAAGTTGCAGGTAACTTTTGTCGCTGTCAAAGTGACAATTGCACTATGGCATATGCGATTTTTTATATACAGGGTGAGTCAGTTTATACCAGCAGGACTCTGGCATTCGATAGAACACCTGATTTTAAGTTAAGTTTGTTATATAAACATATGTCGGGAATCGCTTCGTTTTTGAGATACAGGGTGTCAAAGTTTTGGTTTTTTTTTTAGTGTTTTCCACACAGCTCCTATAGTTCTTAAGATAATTTATTCAAATTTTTACGGTAGATTACCTATGGTGGTCCACAAATTTTTACATATGTAAACGATTTGAAAACGTACAGGGTGATATTTTTTCGGGGGTCAGGCCCCCTTTTATCATCCAGAACTTTTTTGTAGTGCGCCACTGACTGCTCATTTGCCAAAATTTGGATTCCATGTTCAATTTAGAAACTTTTTCGTCTCTTGCATTTTTATCGTAGTTGTAACAGTTGTCGAGAAATTTGAAGAAATCTCTGAAAGAATATGTTATTAAAAAAAATATTTTTATGAAAATTTTCACTAAAAACAATAGTTATTGTCAAACGAAAGTTCATTAATCTAAATTATTAAAGGTTACATACTTACAGTACAACTTTTGCCACTAATTATTTATTTTTTATAGCATTTCAGAGACTTAATAATTAAGTAAAATAATTAAGAACTAATAATAAACCAAGGCAAATACAAATGACTTTACAAATAACCCGAAATAATTTTATTTTCAAATTAAAATTTTCAAAATGTGATCCATTTTGTTGGATACATAATCGGCATCGCGTTTCAATAGACCTTCTTGCTGAAACTTAAGTGATGAACTCTTATGTCTTCGCAAGCATGCCTTATACGCCCTCTAAGATCGTCAACATCTTGAACAGGAGTGGCATACACTTTTTCTTTACAAAAGCCCCACACAAAAAAATCCACTGGTGTTACATCTGGGGAACCTGATGGCCGTGCGATTAGACCTCCACGTCCAATTCACCTCTCTGGATAATTGTCGTCTAACCAAGCTCTTACATTTTTTTCAAAATGAGCTGGGCAGCAATCCAACAGGAACCAAGCTTGCTGTCTTAAATTTAGAGGGACATCTTCCCACATATTAGGATGCTCGGTTTCTAGAAACTGTAAGAAGTTTTGCGAACTGACCCTTTCTGGCAAAAAATATGGTTCAAATAAACGATTTTCAAAAATTCCTACTCATACGTTAAAGCTAAACTCATTTTAGAATTTTCTTGGCCTAATAGCTCGTGGATTTTGCTCTACCCAAATATGTTAACTTTTGAAATTTACTATCCCACGTTGGGTGAAGCAAGATTCATCAGTCCATAATACGTTGGATAAGAAAGTTATATTATTTTCTAATGTGTTAAGGATCTAACGTCAAAAATTCACTCTGCGTTGTTCGTCGCCATGATGTAGACCTTGGTTTATTATTATTTCTTAATTATTTTACTTAGTTATTAAAAGTCTTTGAAATGATACAAAAAAATAATTAGTGGCAAAAGTTGTACTGTAAGTATGTAACCTCTGACAATTTAGATTAATGAACTTTCGTTTGACAATAATTGTTTTTAGTGAAAGTTTTGATGAAAATTTTATTTTTAATAAAATATTATTTCATAGACTTTTTCAAATTACTCGATAACTGTTACAGCTACGATAAAAATGCAAGAGATGAAAAAGTTTCTAAATTGAACATGGAATCCAAATTTTGACAAATCAGCAGTCAGTGGCGCACTACAAAAAAGTTCTGGACGATAAAAGGGAGCCTGACCCCCGAAAAAATATCACCCTGTACGTTTTCAAATCGTTTACATATGTCAAAATTTGTGGACCATCATAGGTAATCTACCGTAAAAATTTAAATAAATTATCTTAAAAACTATAGGAGCTGTGTGGAAAACACTAAAAAAAAAACCAAAACTTTGACACCCTGTATCTCAAAAACGAAGCGATTCCCGACATATGTTTATATGACAAACTTCACTTAAAATAAGGTGTTCTATCGAATGCCAGAGTCCTGCTGGTATAAACTGACTCACCCTGTATAAATTAAATTGTCACTGTAATTTAAACAATTTGCTCTGAAGGGACATAGTTCTTATGTAAATTCCGGTCGCATCACGTCATATTTGGAAAATATTATACAACTTACGACAAAGAAAAATTATCGACATATATCAGAGTTACACGTGTTTCATTAAGAACGCCGATAATGCTTTTTTGTAAGTGACAAAATGGAACGCGGCATTGACGATGATAACATAGAGTTGGCGAAACAATTCAAAATTAATGTGTTATCTATGCAAGAAACTAATTTGAAAGAAATTGTAAAAGTCATAAAACTGTTTAAGTTTTTTGTTCAGTGTAATAGTCAACACAACAAAAAATAGTGTGTAAAATATTTGTTTAGAATAACTTCCGTCCATTGCATACATTTCTGTCGTAGTACTACACGATAGGCAAGATTAAATAGTATGTGTGCCATTTACCTTTCCTAAATAGAATTTCCTGCCTCTAATCTCTGTTCAACCAAGCAGGCATTCAACTGACCATTACAAAGCACCTTAGCCATCTCTCCCCAAACCTATCTTCAGCTACATTCCCTCAGACAGGATGCGGAGCCGAGTGACAAGCGGGTAGTCCCATGCAAATGCAGGGGGAGAAGTTGTCGGAGTTCCAAGCGAGCGTTCTCACGAAACTTCCAGCCGGACCGGAGTATTTTTTAGTAGTTATACAGAAGTTTCGGGCCCTCGGAACCTGTCAGCAACCTTTGTCCTCCGCACATTTGTCAAACTCACCGGGAAAAGCGTACCTCGGCCACGCGGGGACAAACCGCATATGCTGGACGTATCAATTTTTCTTTGGAAATGCCCGCACGCAAACGGCTGTCGTTGAATATGAGGAATGGGGTTTGGAGGAATTGATTTTTGAGTGGAAGTACAAGGTTTTAAGTTGGAGATGGAGAAATATGTTTGGGTCTTTTCTCAGATTGAGAATTGGTTATTATTCATCGGAGGAATAGCGCGAAATATTAGTATATCTTGATTAAAATATCATTAGGGACGTATATGGAAATAGCTCACAAATTAGTAGCCTCTAATGAGGAAACCATAGACTTAATAGGTAAAGATACCAAGACAGTGTATAAAGGCAATGGGAGGCTATGATACAACACGTACCTTTTTTTAATCATCTCTTTCTATAGTATGTTCCTCTATGATATTGTCTCTCTCCAAGCCCCAGATAATCTATAGAGAGAGATAATAGAGAGAGAGAGAGAGAGAGAGAGCGTTATTTAAATGATCAGAGTAATAAATAAAGGGGAGACCGTTATTTACATTCTAAAGTGAAGCCATGAGGTAAATGTATTTACAAACATCGGTCCCTGCAACGTCCTTGACATTGATGCCGAAGTTACATTTTTATCTTTATAGCTAGGTACAGCCGTCATTTTCATTGATTAACATGTAAAGATCTACCACATTCTTGACCTCAATCAATTTACAAATTAGTTACATTGTAATATGTTTAAGGATACGCACTATTTTTTTGTGACTTGTGTTATAATTACAGGCTCTCCATATCCATCAATACATTATTGAAATTTCTAGCGATATTAAGCGCCGGAAGTGGCAACATTGCCTGGTATTAACCTAATATAGCAAGTGAAGCCATTATTTTGAAATCAAAAATTGGTGAAGCCGAGTGTTTTGTGTGTTCTTAAACTATGTTTTTGAACTTAACTTTTGTATATAATTACGTATATTCTAAGCATTTCCGTGATACAGCTTGATACGCCACTATATCAGGGACCATCGTGTGTTCATTATGTATTGTTTGTTTATCAACATCCAGTAGGTTGAGGTTACATGTTTACATTATGCTTTGAAATAGGGAATGCGGTCTCCCCTTTATTTATTACTCTGATTTTAAATGTCTATAAGGAAGAAGGAGATAGACGGAGTATGTCTGTGCTCATGCCAGGCATGTTGCCAATACGTTTAAGCTTTATAGCTGTATCTTTACCTATTATATCTATGGAGGAAACAGTCAGTGGAATGTAATTAGCATTACATTTTTATGCTGAATTGTTTCTATATTCTTGGTGAATTTGATAGTAATTTTTATGGAAACTGAAGAAATTCACAGATATTGTAGATCAAAAGTGCCTCTATAAGAAAAGTCAATGAATAGGCTGCAAGCAGAGATATACAAAGATTATTGAATGAAGTGATACGCTAAAACGTGTGGTTCACGTCAG
Organism: Pogonocherus hispidulus; assembly: GCA_963924545.1. Taxonomy (NCBI): domain Eukaryota; kingdom Metazoa; phylum Arthropoda; class Insecta; order Coleoptera; family Cerambycidae; genus Pogonocherus; species Pogonocherus hispidulus. The sequence goes on from OZ004694.1 coordinate 78,131,646, forward strand.
ATAATACATTTAAGATAAATATACATATATATAATTTAATAGTATATTATGTTACTGGGAGTAGAAGGTGAACATTATTTGTTGAGTCCAGAAGCTTACGCAGCCGAGGCGTCAGCCAAGGCTGTGTAAACTGGTCGAAACACAAAGAGCTTTATACCTACTTCAAGTGATATAATACACTATTTTTTCTTCAAGCGTCAAAATTGTAGTTCTTCAGACATTTTTGTTTGCATAAAAAGCGATCTGACGTGACGTTTAATTTCAAAGTGACAGTTTGAAATTAAACGTCACGCGGCACGCGAAATTAAACGTTTAGCGTAAAAATTTTAGTTCTTCAGACATTTATCTTTGTATAAAAAGCGATCTGACGTGACGTTTAATTTCAAACTGACAGTTCTGAGAAATCATGGCTACATGACTCTTTTTTTAAACCGTTGTTATGGTTACACTTTTAGGTACTTTTTTGTACTAGTAATAAATGAGAATATTTCTTTACTAGTAAAACAATAGGCCTTTTCTATAATACATCTTACATAATATAATGTAAGTATTATTATACTTGAAGGAAAATAAATATTTCTTTGATCTGAATACACTCTCTTTTATTGAAAACTATATTTATTTGATGAAAATATATAAATATATTTTTTACCCTCAGCTTTTTTACTTTGATATAACCAAATGTTAGTATCACATTAGCTATTACTCTTTGACTCAAATGACATATTCTTTATAGTTTCATTTCTTTTCTCATGTAGTAAACTAGTTTCTTTAAAAGAAAAATACACAGTCTCACATACATATAAAAATTCTTATATTATTTTGTATTAAAATAAAACATGTTACGTCCAATGTTAAAAAAATATTTGTCATTTAAATGCATATCATAATATTTCCGTTTCATAGATTCCATTGAGTAAATAAAAGTTTAACTTCAAGGAAAACTATTTGTTTGTCTTAAAATCTCGAAAACCCTGCAGTTAAACAAGAAATTATTGAAAACAAATCGTTTATATGTAATCGACAATTCAATGTTTTCAAACGGAACGTCTGTCAAATTTCAATTTTCTTTGATGTAAGATATGATGAAATTTATACTTTTTCCATTTGATAAAAAAAATTATCAAATTGTTAGGGTCATAGATGAGACGATGTATAACATAATGAGTTTCTATAAAAAGCAAAATGTACGTACATGTGTTATCTAAAGTAACATAAAGGATGAGTTTCGATATCTATTAAAATAAGAGAAAAATGGAAGATTAACGTATCCTCTGAAAATGGAATTTCTTTAAAAAATCGTTAAATAACCCGGAAACGGTATTAAATAAGTAAGTATTGAGGGATATCACAAGACTCAAAATTTAATGCAGAATTAAGAAATGTAATAATATACAGAGGTTTTAAAAAAATACGATGTTAATTAGAGATAGCTTTTCCTGAACACTCTCTATGGTTGCAAATAATTTTAGGATATGCGGCATAACAACCCATGATGTGGTGACCAAGATATGCAACTTTTCTAATTAAAATGGAAACCTTATATCCAGTGATGTGGTGACAAAATTAAAATGAATAAAATCATCATCAGTGTCTCCATATTTGTTAAATGTATGAGTGACTGAGAGAGAATAAAAGTAGCCGTTATTTTAAGGATTTCTTTCGCTTTGGTGCAGTTTCCATTTTAATTTCAGTCAGCGCAAAATAAAGCAAGCAGCAGGTTTCAATTTGTGCTTGGGCTTAACCGCCTTCACGTCGGACGAATTTATTAGCGTTCGGTTTTTATCCGGGCAAGAAAATTGTCTTCTCAATTAGACCCAGAGATTAAAGATAAGTTATTTCGCCGGTGTAAGTTCCCGAGAGAGGGCATCGGAGCATACCATATGAAAACTGAATTAATTCGTCGGGCCCGTTGAGTACGATTAATTTCCGAGGGATTCGTAGGCTTTGAGGAAATTGAGTTTCTTTTGCCGGTAGGGGTACCGGAAATTTTGAACGATTAATGCTGTTACCAAATAGGTGGATAAATACTTGTTCGGTATCATCAAGTAGACAGAGTAAAAACAATTAAAATAGGCGTCATGTGCAGTATTTGTATATATTTTAAATCATAAAATTTTAAGTTATTAGATAATATAATGTACTGTTTTAAAATTTATATAAAAAAGGCTAAATCCTCGAAATCGTAATCGTTCTACGAAGAAATGTCAAATCGAATTAAACAGTAAATTGTCTATTTACCGGCTTGAATTCTAACAACAAAAAGACATTTTGTCGTCTCTTCGCCTTCATATGATACAGTATATCGAATCAAATATCGCCCCCCAACTTTTTCTAATTGCTCCTATATTATATAAATTGTTCACTTTAATTAAGAAAATTTTCCAGGTTTCCCTGATTATTGTACTAAATAGTAGTTATAATATCGTTCCTGCGGGCTCGTAAAATAATAATGTGCCGCTTCCTCTGCCACACAAGTTTCCGAATCTAGAGCTCATCATTGGGATGAGAATGAGAGATAGAAATATTATTATTAATTGTTCGTAATATTTTACTGATAATAACAAATAAAAATTTCAATTGACAATACATAGGTACCTTACTTACCAATATTTACTTTACTTTATGTACGATACATAACTCACTCATTTCTCTTTACTAAATGTACCTACTGTTGGGATAAGTAACGAAACTGTAGTAAAGTAGAACAATATCAGTCGATGTTTCGAAATGTTGGTCTTCTTCAGTATACCGTAGCTAAAGATAAGGATATATAAGGGTTATAGATCAGGAACAAATTTTAATAGGTGCAGTATTATGATATTTTTCATTTTCACGATATACCTACTGGGTCATATATAGGACCTTTTTCTGCCCAAGGCTCTCTTTAAAGCTCTCATACATTTGTTTTATGTTTTATTACGTTAGCACTATAATCAATAGTGCTACTTGGAGTTTCAGACACATATTACCTTAACAATAAAAAAGAGGCATTCAAAAATATCGATTAATTATGTTTCTTTCAGTATTTCATGTCGACTAATTGCCCTCACTACTGCTTTAACGTAAACGTGTGTAAATGTAAAACATTAATTTATCATTATGGCAGAATTATATTAGCATCTGCATAACAAATAATTATTACCATATTCGTTCATTCGTGATTAATGATAGGTTGATCAAACAAACTTAGTTCTCATTAGTTTTGAGGGATGCAATATTGATGGCAGAAACCTTGGCGAAATTATATAATTAGTTTTTTATTGTTATATTATATTTATATTATATTATAATTTTATTGTTTATAAATATAATTAGTGTAATATTTTTGTTACTATAAATGTATAACTATGCGAGGTGTATACTAGAGAAGGCGTCATTTTACTTCCGGAATAACAGGAAGTGTAACAGCAGGGGCCGAGTTTAAATGCTTCACTTCAATTCACAGTTTCGAGTAAGTTTCTTCAACAGTGTCAAAACAATAGAGGAGGCAGTTGATGTATTCTGTATGTGTTATTAATTATTGTTTAAACAATTTACGTTATATTATCCGCCTAACGATATTGTAACAGCTCCAACTATCAATTATTATTCCGAAACATGGAACACTTGCTCAGTGATGAGTTAGAAATTGTGCATTGCTCCGAAGTATAACTTATGCCCTATTGCAAACGACAGAAAATTAATTTCCAGTTAGTTCACGTCTTACAATATGTAATTTATATCCATAAGGAGTCTGCAACAGTTTCGTACGTTTTCAAATATATCGAACCAAGCAATAGAGGCCTTCAAATGATATCTAACATAATATCCGTATTTTTGTTACTTCTTTGATACTTCAAGAACAACCACTAAGTAGATGATACACCAAACTGTTTTTATTTTGCATCTGTAACGTTGATTTACGTTAGAAATACGACGGAGTTTCATCTATTTTCTTATTTACAAAAATTATGAAATATTTCCTCGACCTTCTACATAATATGAATACATTTATAACAAACAATATTTCAGGGAAAATATTTTTCCATATATAAATTCAAACAATGCGTTTTTGTAAGTTGAACATTCAGTTGAATTTTAATTATACAAAGAATAATATATCCTTTCCTGAGTAGCAATGGAAACCTACCTCTATACTTTGTAATTACAACTGGCAGATATGAAACTGATATAATATGTAACGAGGTAATTAATTTTTAACATACTGAAAACAAAAATTATACAAGTTTTAAATTACCTTAAGTTTTTACAAATTAATTTATTCATATGCTTTTCCAGAATAATATATACGAATCTTATGTTTTTGGAGCATCATCTAAGTAAGTATAGATATTTTATCTGTCATCTAAGATTGAAACTATTTACATTGTTACTTATAAAATATAATTTAATGATTATATGGTCCTTTAACTAAATATCTGTGTCTTCAGGTAAAGAAATATTAAAAAAAACAAAAAGATATTTCACAGTCAATTTTGTATACTCGTATTCTCTAAAGACTTACCTACTTATTTAAAACTGTCTATTAAAAATATCCCTTTCTGCGTAAGTAGTGAAAATTAATTACTAAAGATATGTAGGTATATTTTTTCAGTCGAAATAAACACAAAAGCATAACCTTTTTTATGTAATGAAGTAGGTAGTGTTTGGGTATTGTAAATGTTCAAAGCGTCTAATTTCAACTATTTCCTTCCAAATTATTAGCTTTTCTTGTTTAAAGTTGTTGGTACATGTTCTATGAATTTACTGACGTAGAAGCCCCTAGAAGATCCCAGTCTTCCTTACGTTAATGGTCACTCGCGCAAATACTAAGAACATTGCTCATGGTTCGCACAAACCGCGAACAGGTTTGTTCGCGGAGCACTTTGGACTAGTACGGGATTAGTCAGAAACAGTTGCCCAGTTCTTTCCCACAATGTCCTCGCTTAACGAGTAAAGAGTAAGAAGTATCTGCCTCTGACTAATCTCGTACTAGTCCGAAGCGCTCCTCAAACCAACCTATTGCTTAACTTTTTTATCGATGTAACTTTAAGGCCTGGCTTACTGGTTTCACGCTCTGCTAACGATTTAAGTGATCTGAGTTCTACTGCATGCACTACTGTTCAGAATATGCAAAATTACTGTTCTAATAATAAATTAATATTAAATGAAAGTAAAACTGAAATGGTCTTTTTTTCCACCCGGAAGCTTAATAGAAGCTTGTTAGTAAGATTCAACTCCGGTACCATCAAACAGGCAAGTGTGGTAAAGGTTTTTGGGAGTGCGCGTTGATGATCGTTTGTCCTGGTCTGATCATATTAATTTTGTGTTGGGGAAGATGGTCACTCATTGCTTTGTGATTTGGCAACTAAGATCTAGGGTGGGCATCGACCTCCTCTTGATGTATTATTACAGTTATATTCAATCTCTACTGAATTATGCAGTTATATGCTGGAGTAACTGTGTGAGAGTTAAATAAGTCTTTGTACAGCAGAAAAGAATAATTAGAACTATGCTCGCTAAACCTAGAACATATCCATGTAGGGAATTGTTTACACAGTTGAACAATTTAACACTTCCCTCATTGTATATACTCAATTGCGTAAATTATGTTAGGGCCAATCCAGAAAATTTCGAATTAAGTAGGAGTAGCTATAATTGTTCTTATGATCTACGGCTGAATTATAACATTAGGATTCCGCGGCACAAATTATCCTTGGTCGCGAACAGCCAAATGGTATTTCCCATTAAAATATACAATAAGCTGCCAGTTCAAATCAAGAAAATTGTAAATAAAAATAGTTTTAGAGCTGCCGTTAAGAAAAAGTTGCTGGCTAATAGTTTTTACTCTGTCTCTGAGTATATGTCTCAGTGTGTTCTGTCTCTGAGTATATGTCTCATGTTGTGTCTTAGTGTGTTCTTTTTGTTTTATTGACAGACTAGTGACTTGTTATGTTTTGAAGTCTTTGTGTTATGTACTACTTTTTTGACATTATCTTATACTTACATATTTTGAGTCTAATGGAAATAAAGATTATTTATTTATTTATTTATTTATTTATTTATTTAACTATGAGTTTAAATGTGCATATTTGTAGATAAACTATTAAAGAAAAGAAATTCACAATCTAAGCTTATAGTCAGTAAACCAGAGATTAATAATCTCCGAGTAAACTGATGATTAAAATACATGTGTAAAACCGGTCGTAACCATAGACATAAGAAGGGGGAGACAGAATTGTTTACATTTCGATGCCGATCAGACATCGTTTTCAACAAAAATCAATGATGTAAAATCTATGCGGATTGCCCTAGATCTACTGCCGGTGTTTGAAAACGAAGAGTATTATTAATTATATTTATCTGAATTTTTATGTGTAATTAAGAAAAAATAATATACTAAATATTTATCTGTGTTTTTTAATGAAAATACATAATCTCTACTTTTAAAATTAATTATAATTTCCTAATAACATAAAATTATTATCGTGTTAGGGAAATACTATGGCAATGCTGTACGGCTGTTTTGCTTTCAAATGACGCTCTTATGTCAAAAGATGACGTTACAATGTTGCTGTGCTGTGTTTGTGATCTTTTGGGATTTTTTATTTATTTGCAGTGTTTTTTTGGCAGTAGAGGTATTTAGAGCCTTTTATAATAATCTACAATAGTTCAACAGTGCGTGGTTTGTAAAAAAGTCGACTATTCTAACCCCGGACTGGTATTTCGGCGGTAAGTAAGGTTATGTTTTTTTAGCGTAAGCAGTGGTGTTGTTAACTAAATTTTAAATAAATTATTGCAAAAAATATTTATCTGTTTTGTATAAAATTTTTGGAATTAAAGCATTTTAGACGGATAAATGATGTAGTAGCGTTGTAATAAAATTATTGGCCAATTCCAGGCTGGATTTCCAGTATTTAAACAGTAAATAATTTTGTTGTAACTATTTGAAATGCTCGAAAAATAAACCTATTAGATGTTTGTTATATTTTAATACAGAATATTATTGTTGTAACTTTCCTGTTAATCCTGAGACCAGACAAATGTGGATTTTTTAGTAGTTGGAAAAGCTTCCTGATGGAGTTTGGGGTATAAATAATACTGTCAATGTAAATGTTTAAACAAATCCAATAAGATAATACAGAAATTCAAGCTATGAGAGATAAAGTAAAGAGAAAACTTGATCATTGATGATATTGATAATGAATGATTTGCATTCATAAGCTTTTCAGTCGAGAAATGAAAAGGTTTGATAAGAAAAAGAAGTGTTACTTACAAAAAGTGATCTTGTCTTTGGGCTAGTGCTGTTACAGATGGCAAAGAGGTAACTGGAAAATTAAAATATGGTGGGCTGTACAAGGTAACTACAGCTACTGGGAAATAATAGTTAGGAAATTATTCCGTAAAAAGGTTACAAAAAGTGTATGGTTGTAAGTAGCAGTAGATAGTTTAAAAAAAATAGATAAATAATTTAGACGTTAGTTCTGATAGTGACTTAAATAGCACAGATGAACTGATTGATTTGCTAGAGTGTTGAAACTATTATTTTATGTGAAAATTAACCCGTTTATTAATTAATTATTAAATGTTTCAGCTATTATTACAATTAATTGGACATGCCATAGAAAAACATTTTATCTAATTGTTTATTATAGTAATTCAAAGCTGGATAATGCCGATGTGTTCCTTTAAATGTATAAGGATATGTATTAGGTAAAAGTTTATAAAAATATATACGAGGGACAATTCGTGAATAGCGCCCACAAAAATAAATATTTTTTTTATAGTTGTATAAACATCCAACTATATTTTTGTGGAACGACTGAGGCAATAGTGTATAAATATTAGTGTTTGTAAGGTTGGAAATTTAAAGCTGTTGAATAATAATAATAAGGAAATTAAATAATAAATTATATTGATAATGAATGATTTGCATTCATAAGGTTTGCAGTCGAGAAATGTGTGAATAGCGCTTGACTGCCATACAATAAACAAAAGGAAAACCTGCAGTAGAGAAATGCGTTTATAGCGCTCTACTATGCAGAATAGTTTCTCAAAAATCATTCATACTTATGTCTTTTAAAATGTTACAGGTAGCATCCCCGTTTAGGCATGGGCAAAACTTTCTTCGGTGCAATAGAAACACAGGAAGGCCGAATATTAGGACCAGCTGTGTCAAGACCAAGGACAATGAATTAAACACCATTATAAGTGTTTTGAATTGTTTATATAACATTCTGCTGAGATTTTAATAATGATTTTGTAGAGTATTGAAAATATATAGGTCCAAGCAGTAATAGATGTCTTATTTGCTCCCACACAAATCTCAGTTCTAACATAAATAAACTTTTAAATTAAAACTTATTGTAATGATCCCTAAAAAAAACTGCACACCACTGGTAAAGATAACATCGGACGTGGACGCCTAGGTTACAGTATTGCCATTTTATAAACCCATCTCCTTCCAACTTATGTACAAGTGTGAAAGTGTGTATGATTGTAAACAAATGGTGTTTTTCTAATGGAATGTTCTGTCTCCCCTAGTATTATATGTCTATGGTCGTAACTATAACTTGTGACTTTAAATCGAAAAATCAAATCTGCAGGCTTCACTTAAAATTAATAATCTTCTTTTTTTTTTTTCAGGTGAGTCCACAAAACAGTTATATTATCATCTGTACCTACTAGGTGAGTACTAACGCCAGTTTTTGTCGTGTTTTTAGAAAAATGCAGAATATTTGCTATTGCTTGTATACATGTACCTATATTTCACGCAGATAAATCTAAAATGATACAATTGTATTGTTGTTTGAAAGCTGTCAATCAACATTTTGTTAATTAATCATTTTGCACTGCAGTTTACTCGTATTGCATCAATATCAAGTACGAAAATGTAAATGTCATCGCTACAAATACTCTATTTAAATAACCCAAATTGTAATCTCCCGAAGTACATATCGACACAAAAAATGCAAAACAGAAATTTATTTTGCGGATTATTTACAGTTTACCATCAACAATAGATATTGGTTTCTAAAACTCCCAAAGATCAGTTTGTGAGTTTTCGTAGGTATATTTACTAATTCATAAGTTTTATATTTGTAAAAAAAATAATTAATAGTTGCGTTCGGTAATATGCTCACGGATGCGACGAGATTACAGTCACGTGATTCCAGATGAGACGGACAAATAGAAAATAAATGAACGAAATCGATTGCTTAAGGCACAATATAACCTCACCTTTTCTGTTTTGACTTTTTTGACGGTTTGTTTATATTCTATTTCGAATTACTTCAATAATGAATATTGTAAAATCAACCATTTTAAATGCAGGCCAAGGATATGAAATAATAATTTTTGAAGATGAAAATGAAGAATGTAGTTACAAATTGTTTGGAAAAAAATTAAAACTTCGCTGAAGAAACTGTGCCAAATTTTTTCTGCCAGGCAGTTTAAAGAACATTTTAGAATGTCTGCGGAAACATTTGAAGACTTCTTTGGAAAATTACACTACAAAATTATCCACTACAACTTCAAAAAGTCAATGACAATTGACAACCATGACCACCACAACCTCACAAATTCAGATTAATTTTTCTCCTCGGCCGAAATGCTTCGAGCAAACAGATCTTGCTCTGATCGATCTGATTTAATTTCTGAACGATCAAGATTTACCTCCCCTACCTCTAGATGTAATTGATGAACGATATGGACTAAAAAGATCAATCTGAGGTAATTACCGAACGCCACTATTGTATTTTGACACTGACAATTTGATTTATATATAAAAAATCGCATTTTCCACAGTGCAATTGCCACTTTGACATCGACAATTAATGTTACCTGCAACTTTTACAGTGACAAATGCACTAGTTGTTTTTACGTTAGTGGCGTTCGGTAATTACCTCAGATTGATCTTTTTAGTCCGTATCGTTCATCAATTACATCTAGAGGTAGGGGAGGTAAATCTTGATCGTTCAGAAATTAAATCAGATCGATCAGAGCAAGATCTGTTTGCTCGAAGCATTTCGGCCGAGGAGAAAAATTAATCTGAATTTGTGAGGTTGTGGTGGTCATGGTTGTCAATTGTCATTGACTTTTTGAAGTTGTAGTTGGTAATTTTGTAGTGTAATGTTCCTAAGAAGTCTCCAAATTTTTCCGCAGACATTCTAAAATGTTCTTTAAACTGCCTGGCAGAAAAAATTTGGCACAGTTTCTTCAGCGAAGTTTTCATTTTTTTCCAAACAATTTGTAACTATATTCTTCATCTTCATCTTGAAAAATTATTTCATATCCTTGGCCTGCATTTAAAATGGTTGATTTTACAATATTCATTATTTAAGTAATTCGAAATGGAATATAAACAAACCGTCAACAAAGTCAAAACAGAAAAGGTGAGGTTATATATTATGACTTATGGAATCGATTTCGTTCATTTATTTTCTATTTGTCCGTCTCATCTGGAATCACGTGACTGTAATCTCGTCGCATCCGTGAGCATATTACCGAACGCAACTACTTATTCATTTTATTAAGTTATCGCCTCGTCCGTTGTCAAAATAAATAGTTTGACATTTTCGTCAACAACTTATCCATATATATTAAAACGCGTCGATTCTGTCTCGCTCTAAATTCCTTCGCCGAATCGACAATGTTTCTAAGCCATCTCCTCCGAGGGGCGATCGCGAAGCAATCTCCGCGGGCGACCAAAGGACGCCCCCAACCTTTCTCCTATGCGTAGGGGTATTTTCGTCCCGTATCCTACGCGTTTTCCTAATTTAAACGCCTTTTCAAAAAACCTCTGCTAAATTTTCGTCGATCGCCGTTTGGCGAGAGAGATACGGCTAGCACCGGCGTTTGTCCTCGCGCCTAATTGCACCGTCACGCCTGCCGAAATACCGACTTTTCGCGGGACTCCCTAGACCCTTTTTCTAATTTTACGGCTTCGAGAACCGCTTCACGCTCAAGTTCCGCCTTTTCTCTAATCCTTTGAGATTTTTTTCGAGACCGTACTTCGAGTCCTTCTACGTCTATTTCGTCTTCGAAAATCTCGAGTCGCGTCCGTTTCGACTTCTTTCTCATTTTATCTGCCGATGTGAGATTGCATTAACGAGACAAGCACCTCCCACGAAAACTGTCAAATTAATTAAAGTTCAGATAGGTCATTTTCCTACGAGAAATATTGCTAACGGAATCAATAGTACAGACTGCCAAACACTTCTGATTACCAAAATACTGAAGCGAATTGCTTTTCCAATTAGAAAATCGGTAAAAATTATTTTTTCAGGTTGACACGTACAGTTTACGTACTTCAACGTATCAGGGTAAACTTTTGTCAACAGGCGGGATTGTGCAATGGAAAAGTCGTAGGATTCAAAACGTGATAATGCTGATTTCGAGAGTTCGAGTCACGCGGGAGGCAATTTTTTTTACTTTTTAATTCCAATTATTTATTAGTATTGGTGTTTAGTTATTCTGTTTCATTATCCGTAGCTTTTATTCTTTCTGCACGTAAAGTTTGGAATTAATTCGTTCATTTTGGCAGTCTGTTAAATTCATCATTTTAGCTTACAAAAGTAAATATCTACAATATTTTTGATCTCATTGATAAAATTGATAATAATGTTTACTGAATAATAAATTCTACTTTCAGCACTTAACAAATTATGATGTTTTACCATCAACAATAGAGTACCCTTTAATTCTACAAAATATTTTAAAAAATCGTTTAGTATAATTACATCATCATTCCAGATACAAAATGTCTTTAATATGTATTTTCTTAAAAATAATATTATTCTGGATGCTTTGGTCACCCGAAGGGTGACCCTAGGTCGCAGGTCTGGACCCCCGGTAGGGCTAGAAATGGGAACGAAAATCGCGAGAGCGATTTTCTCCCATTTCTAGTTGAATTATTAAACACTAACAATGAGTCGATTCGGTGAGTCTACGAACAACGAAATTAGTCAAATTGTTAATACCTGTAGGCTTGCTAATAGGTACAGTTGCGACTTAATTATCAATCTTGGGACAATTTTCTACTATTCATTAAATTGTCCTGCCGAATTACACTCGATGTTTGTATTGATACCGAGTAAATTTGTGTTGTTTAAATTTTAAACTATTTCCTTTAGCAATTTGACTCGAAAAACTGTCAACCTAAAAACGCTTCACCTTCGGTGTCACGTTTTTAATAGTTGACAGTTTTTCTCGTCTAACTGCTAGGCAACAGTTTCTCATTAAACAATCCAAATGTATCTGGTAAAATACACACCTCTTATGTGCAATTATAAGTGATTATTATGCAAGAGTGTAAGATACAGTTATTCCAGTGTAATCGATTTTTACACTCAAGTTTCGTATGGTCAGAACTTTTGACAGAGGTTCTTTTTGCTTATTTTTATATGATTTGACTCACTACGACTTATTCCATCGATTAATTCACATGTGACAAGTTGCCTGCAGGATTGAACAACGTGCATGGCTGAACGCACCCTTTATACAAATCGAAATTCTTTTGGTTTCTATTGATATACGTTTAATACAAATCTTCCGCAGAACAATTAACCCGCAAAACATAAAAACTATCCTGCCAGTAATTTCGCCTGGAATCATTTTGAGGAGTTCAGTGAAGTGTTAGGACACGATATACTTCATGTTTTTACAGTGCTCTGCTGCCGACGAAACCAAATAAAAATTGATCGAACACTCCAGCTATTCATCAGCCCCTCTAATACCCACATCTCCTCGGCTAAACCTTGGCGAAATATATAAGTTGTGCCGTCAACATTTTTCCATTATGAGAATAAATTGATTTAGCTAGGGTGGCATTTCCGCAAACACGGAAATGTTTTCGACGATTCAAAATAAAAACATCACCATGAAATATTCATCGGAGCCGCGGCAGGTAAGGGCTTGTCAGCTTGTATCAAAATTCACAATCGGGAGGAAAATGTGTCAACTGGGCCCGGAAGCTCCACGAATAAGTTGGGGAAATTGGGTATCTGTACTTGTTAGGGAGAATCAATAAGTAACTTTTGGAAGGCGCGACATTTTTTTCCGGGTATGCTTGACGGCCAGATAACTAGATTTGTTGGAAAGTTTAAATGAGAAAAGGAAGGCTGGAAGTAGTAAGCTATTGAATTAAAATGAGTTTGGAATTCTTTTTTTTCCCCTATAACTGTGTTCCAACTATTCGTATGGGGATATGTCGACACATTGTACAGAAATTTACAAATAGAGAAAAACATTAATAGAAAAAGATACATAATATGTCACAGCTATTTTAATTCAGGTAAAAATTTCTGATATTTTCCCATATTGAAATTATTTAATTATATTATTTTAATCTACTTATTGTCTACCTGTCTGTATCTACTATGGTTGAATAGACAATTACAAGACCTTTCAAAAGAGCTATCGCATGACCTACATTTGTATTTAAAAAAATTGTCGACGACGTCATCACTCACACAGATGACGTCAAATGTACTGGGTATTCACTTATATTTTGACCCCTACCTACAGGGGTTATTAAGAAAGTTAGAAAAAATGTTTAAATACAAAAGTTGTTTGGTTTTTCACGTATTATCTTTTGGCTAGGTCGAAAAAAAATTGCATGCCATAAATTTGAGGAAACTAATTGTACATCATATTTTTAAATGGGACACCCTGTATAATTTTAGACGCTTGAGAAAAAAATTTTTCTCTGATTACAAAAATATATATTTTGTTGACATTTGCACTGACAGTTTTCAAAATATTTAATATTTAATGTGTACAATAAATTATAAAAAAAATATTAAAAAATGAAAATATTAGAAAATGTTTAAATAACTAAGGAGGTTACATCGAAAATCGTCAAATATTTTTTATTACTGTTGGTTTCTAGTATTAAATATTTTTAGTTTTTTGTATTTTTTGTATTTTTTTATAGTACTCGCTGTCGAATATTTCGAAAACTGTCAGTGCAAATGTCAACAAAATATATATTTTTGAAATCAGGAAAAGAATGTTTACCCAAGCGTGTAAAATTATACAGGGTGTCCCATTTAAAAATATTATGTTCAATTGGTTTTCCCAAGTTTACGACATGCAATTTTTTTTTTCGACCTAGCCAAAAGATAATACGTGAAAAATTAAACAACTTTTGTATTTAAACTTTTTTTCTAACTTTCTTAATAACCCCTGTAAGTAGGGATCAAAATATACGTGAATACCCTGTACATCAAATATCTGGCAGAACGCACTTTTAAAAATAAAAAAAAATGACCTGTTTCAGGATGTCTGTCCAAAGTCACCGATTTACGAAATAATGAATTTATTCCTTTCATTTGCACCGCACTGTAAATCCGAGTTAAAGGATTCTGCACTTCCCTTGAGCGAGAAAAAATATTAAAATAGAAATCATGAAGCAGAATATATTTTATAGGTTTACAGGCAATGATCTTTCAGAAGTTCAAATTTTATGCTTAGCTAGCGTTCTGAAAGAGGGCGATTGATTGCTGATATTAATTTCATTATAGTCAGTTTTCCGAGTTCTTCTTGATAATGTTTTGATAAAGTATATTACTTTAAACATGGGTGAATGGAAAGTCAGCCCAGGTCTAATTATAATACTGAATCCAAAAATGAATTTAAAGAAGCTACATGCTCTTTTGATTATTATATTAATTTGATGAATCTCAAAAAGAAATCCTAAATGTATTTAAAGGATTTTTTATCTAAGCTTGCAGGGGGCGAATACCATTACAGAATTCTTATCTCTCTGAAGCCCTAATACATGAACATTCGTCATTTACAATTATTTATGAAACAAAAATTAAAACAAATTAATTTCGATAACATAAACATGACAGTTTGGCAGTGGCTTTACATATACCTAAATTGTATGTATACAATATTAGTCAATAACAAAATTTATAAAGAAAATAGTTCATACATAAATATTAGTATTAAGAATGAGCAATAATTTACTAAATTTGATTTGATATCTATGTATGTAAGTTAGCATTAAACAGTTGATAAAATTTAACACATATTATATAACCTAGTAATAGTAAAGAGTTTAGCGATATCGTGAATCCTTGCAGTTAGCGATATCGTACGATGTTGGGGTCCTATACATTTTCTCGTAGTTCTCGTTGCAATCCGAATCCTGGTATTTTGATTATAACTGCGTTCGACAAAATACGGCAAATTTTTGCTTGGTAATTCAGCGTTCGGCGTGGCATATAGCCAGGACAATAGCTGTTTTGGCTTAATTTGTTTTAGTCCTTATACTTAAATAAGACATTTGCAGATGGTGGAGTATATAAAAAAACTCCTTACTATTCGTAGTTACATATATGTTATTTCTATACCGTTTGTTAAGTAGTAGATTTTATGTTTTTACTTTCTGTTACTGCTGATTATATAGTTTTCGACATTGTAAATATATGACCATCTTTAGACTGGATCTGGCGCCCCATAAAGCTTATCCCATCGACACATAAACATCGCCTGGTAATGGAGACCCCTATATGTTTGCGGTAAAACATTGTAGCCCTTAAATGTATATGAAACATGAATATTAATAAACCGCAAAACATCTGTGGCGGTTGTAGGGCCTGCAAATAATTTTCCAGATTGTGGATCCACCAGCAAATTCGAAAGCCCCACACATAAAGGCCTACAGATTGCTAATGCCATTAAAGTGTTGTGTTTCAATTTATACCAGCAACAGTAACAGTACTCGATATCAAAGCTTAATATGGACGCGTAATTGAATACGCTGCTTTGATATTTACTGGTTCTGATACAGCAATATTTTCATATTTTATTTTGAGTAGTCAAACGCATTCTGTGGGGCTTATTGGGCGAGTGTTAATTATACAATTTTTGGAATTCGGCTCGCAAAATTACCACCAGTTTCAGTTAAGGTGGATTTACATTATACAACGAGATTGTGAGCGCGACCTAAAGCTTTGTCTAGACTTGCCTAAAAACAGAATGACGAAAAACAGTTTGGTTGGAAGACATATTAATTACATAAAACCAGCGTACATATATATCAAGTATGGACAGATCTGGCTGCACTTTCATAATAAAAATTCGCCGCCGATGATCTTCAATGAGTCTAGCGTCCCTTCTTATTTTCACCGATAGATGGCGGTCGTTCAAAAAAAAGTGGAATTGACAAATCAAATAAGAAATCAAACACAGCCTGGCACACTAGTGGCGACCTCACGTTTGCGTATTTGGAAAAGACGCCATTCTGAAACATTTCAAAATAGTCGCCTATATACTGAGACAGATTACGCAAAATAGGCAAGTGTCTATAGTATTTATGTATGTACATAGTGTCCAGTTTTCATTGTCTTTAAAGAATATCTCGCTTATTGATAAAGATACCGGGTTGTGGTTTTCGCGACACTGCTATACTTCCACAGCCCTCTTACAGGGTGAAATTGATAACTTACCATTTTTAGGCACCCCCTCCGTATTAGGAAAACCGTACTAGGAACCGTATTAGCAAAACAAAATCGAGTCTATGCACAGTACTTACGTAGAATCCAGCGGCGTACTTACTTTTTGTAAAAGGGTCAATTTCCGAGCTATAGGGTAAACTTATATTTTTTTAAAACAGAACACCTTGTATATTTTCCGTTAGTTGAATTATGGCCGCTTTAACCTTTTCAAAAATATATAATACTTGATACATATCTCTAAAAATAACTCAGAAAATGGAAATCGAGCAGTGACAAATCTTCAAAAATATGATTGAATCCTATTCTAGACGACTAAAACGATTCGTTTTATAGATACATCCTTCGCTTACTTAAAAATACACCTGCAAGAGGTATTATATTCTTTTAAAATCGTTATTAAAATATTTTTCTTAAGACACATTAAAGCATCAAGCATTACATTTCTCCCGGGAGCGGAAATTCACATTTTATTTAAGTGGGTTTAATTTTTTTTATATATAGGGAAACGTATTTGAAAAGAACTCCTTTAATTTCGTTCCGTACATGGAGCAAAAAAATTTCTAACGTAAACCGACTTAATAATTCCCTTTCCTAAAGTGGCTACTTTTCTGTGTAAGGCAGTTTTAAATATAATTTCCATAATTTCCTCTGAGGAAATCTCAGTAAAAGTAGCGACAAGATTTCAAAGATCTCTTAGTTTAAATTAATATGCCTTGTTCATTATAACTCGTGCAGTAGATTACTTCTGTTTTATCCATTTCGGCCCTGGAAGAAATTGGATGCCGAATGAGTACATTTTTTCCAAGTGTTATACTTTCAGACAGTGCCGGTTTTACTTGGGTGCTGTACAACAGCGCTGATGTCTTAACTGTTTGTTTGACATTTATTTTGTGTCTACCAACTGAGTTGCGCAAATTTTTCTTAGTTTGACATTTAGGACTTTCTTACGCTCGGATTTTGAAGGCACTCTGTACTCCGGCTTGATCATAGCACAGATCTTGAGAGGAGTATCCCTTCATTAAACTTATCTCGTAAAAAGTAGAATTAGAATGGTGCGAGGGGCACTAAAATCTAAGCGAGTGAGGTTTGACGTTGATGTGTTTAGATAAGTTCTGGCGAACTTCTTGCAGTTATTATCTCTGTTGACGTAATTGCGTAAATTTACAGTTAAACTAGTTGAACCACACGGGATGGTCCTCCAACACTGGCGTATGCCTATAAAATTGTATTTAAAGCCCTAGTTTTATGTACCTCGGTTTTATGGTGGGATATATGGGTTTATGCTCCTTAATTGAATATCTTTCTGTCTTCAGTACATTCTACTGCTTCGAGTACTGTTGATTTTATTTATTTATTCTTAGATATAACATAGTTATAAATTACTATAGCGAAAAATGGATAGTATTAACTTTTTAAAGTCCAAAACAGCCCATATAAAGTTTTGAATTGAAGGGTTCCAGCTTCACTCAGAATGGTCATTTAAACACTCATTTCTCATTTCGACACTCAAATTTTTGTTTTTAAATGTTGGTAGCAACAAATTTACATCCTTTGTTTTGTATGGTGTGCTATAGTTGCTATAGTAATCGCATATAAATCGTATATAAATCATAACCTAACTAAACTTTCAAACAAAGAAAAGTTGATAGACTATGCGGAAATTCAATATTCTGCTGATTCTTTTGCTTTCGTAGGTGTTAAACATGCAAAATAGAAAAAAATAGTATATACAACGCATTTCATAAGGCGTTTATCGCACTTTAGAAAACTCGCTGATTGGCGGCTTCTTTTCTAAACTTGGACGCATACAATAAAAGTAATTTCGAAACGCCAAAATAAATATATCTATCGCATTGTACCTACTCTTGTGAATTTCGTCAATTTTTTCATGAAGTTTGAAGACATTTCAAAAGTGAATTTCAACATTGCGAAGTGAGACTTCATCATAAATTTTCCACCAACAAATTGTACCAACCACACCAAACTGAATAAAATAAGTTAGAAAATTACAAATAAACTATATCCAGAAACTACTGAATATAAAATCTTTAAAAAGAGTAAGTTTACAAAGATTGTAATTTTCTTCTACATTTTCAACTGCTTTCAGCTATATTTTATAGAAGTAGGAAACCATCGACTTCCAAGTATATCTATTTGTGCGTCCAAAAGAGTGTATTGTGGATAGAAATATATTGGTTACA
Source organism: Pogonocherus hispidulus (assembly GCA_963924545.1). Classification (NCBI taxonomy): domain Eukaryota; kingdom Metazoa; phylum Arthropoda; class Insecta; order Coleoptera; family Cerambycidae; genus Pogonocherus; species Pogonocherus hispidulus. Next base: position 78,150,298 of record OZ004694.1, read on the forward strand.
GATTTACAATCATTATTTTATTCATCTTAACATATTGCTCTGTCTTGGACATACTGTTTCTATATTTATGTTATTTCTGTCTACTAAAGGAAGGCCCATGAACCCCTACATCAGACGACTCGGAGTTCCAGCTCACTAGTGAGGCTTCAAAAAAGTAATGAATTTGAAAACATGTGGAAATAAGTGCTAACACAGAGTTGAATATCATAACGGTCTCAATCATGACGGTTACTCATTTTATCATCTGAGGTGTCAATCACTGAAAAAATATAAAAAAAATATACAGCCACAATATTATGGCTGAATCATATACAAAAGGTGGTCCAATAGTGTGACAAAGTTCTATAACACATATGCCGAACTTTGTCACATTATTGGCCCACCTCTGTATATAATATAAATTAGGTTATGACCTGATGACGAGTGTATAAAACATTCATGAAACCGTTACACATATTGAAACAAACCTAAAACAATGCACAAACCATGGAATTACATAAAAGCATTTCAAACCCAATGACACCAATATATTTTTTAACGCCGCCGTTACACCTTTTCGAAGGGCGGGCGGGGCTCCGAACTGTAACGGAGGGCCCCATTGATAAAAATGAATTCTACTTTTAGCACTTAAAAAATGATGATGTTTTACCATCATGAATAGAGCACCTTTACAATCCATCAAAATATTATTAAGAAAAATCGTTTAGTATAATTACATCATCATTCCAGATACAAAATTTCAGCTTTCTGACTCTTAATTTATTATGTCATACACAAGGGATTATCTCAAATTTCCTTAATATGTATTTTCTTAAAAATAATATTGTTGTAGATGTTTTTGACCCCAAGTCGCAGGCCTGGACCCCCGGTAGGGCTATAGAAATGACAAAGAAAATCGCGAAAGCGATTTTCTCACATTTCTAGTTGTCTTGTTAAAATAAAACATGGCAGTAAACGTAATCATCCCGTTCATAGTTTATAGCTCAAAGCAAAAGGAGTAAAAAATCTATGTATACAACATAGGAGGTGTGGGGCGTGGCCATTCAATATTGAGTGAAATATGAACTCTGCTCAAAAAATTCAAATATACTGCCAGGCTGTCAGTGGCTCGTGCGAGGAAACATCTGGCAAAGGGAGGGAATACTCCGTTGTTTATATATCGCATGACACAAGCGGAAATGCCCCCGAATGCGTACAACACAACAGATAATACAGTTTCCTTTTTGGTTAGCTAGGCGGACAAAAACGTAATAATTTGGTGAACTGCCAAGCGGGTCCTGCACGAATAAGTGCACAGATTTATTTCGTTTTGTTAGAGATGTCCGATGTTATTATTTTATTGCTTCTGTCTGATAAGAAATGGGAAATGTGGGTTATGGGCCAGCGGCTTCGGGTTACGTATTAAAAAGCTATCTGGTGGGAGGTCCGGGGTGAGCTCGGTTTTCCACCTCATTTGTGTTCTGTGCCGTTAGGGCAGGGCGAAGTGGGGCGTGCAAAAAATTATGTAACCCCGAAGTGTTATTTGTAAAAAGTTATTCGGAATTAGCCTTACCCTTCCGAAATTGTGTCATAGCCGTACTAAATTAACCCGGAGCTGCACAGCAAACCGTTACCACCCGGGAAAGTTACTTTTTATGTGCCTATGTCTATGGATCTGTGTAATTTTTTGTTAGTAATACGCCATAGAACTTTACCTCATCCATTTTGCTTATGAGGTATAGCAATTTGGTTTTTATAGGTTACTTATCTTACCAGTATGTATGTATGTATGTATGTATGTGTGTATGTATGTGTGTAAGTGTGTGTGGGTATGTGTGGGTATGTGTGTATGTATGTATGTATGTATGTATGTATGTATGTATGTATGTATGTATGTATAGCTTACATATATGTAACACCATGCCGCCAAAAAAGTTCTGCAAAGAGGGCTAAAAAAATGCAACCATTAAATTTTGATTGGTCGCTATTATTTATTTTATTGATAATTTTTTTGTCGCGATCAGTAGGCATTAGGGCGATTGAGCCTGAGAACTTTTTGATGACCGTGGGAAAATTTTTAGATGACCACGCCCACGCCCCCACATTTGTCGGAAAACAACACGGAAGGTCCCATGCTGACCGTTACGCGTAACCACAAAAACGGTACACGTATATTTACGTCACGTCATGTATATTTAACATATACCTACTTTACATTTATTTCGTTTTAAATTTTTTTCCACTAAATAGATGTCTGGACATTTTACTTTTTGTAATTATTGCTCTTGATAGAATCTTTCTTGGATATCTTGACCACTATCATCTTGTAATAAATATATGCCGAATTGGACAAATGAAATATGTATTATAAGAAAAGTTATGTACTCCAATCCCACCACATATTTATTACAAGATGATAGGGGTCAAGATATCCAAGGAAGATTCTATGAAGAGCAATAATTACAAAAAGTAAAATGTCCAGACATCTATTTAGTGGAAAAAAATGTAAAACGAAATAAATGTAAAGTAAAAATGTAGGTAAATGTTAAATATACATGACGTGACGTAAATATACGCGTGACGATTTTGTGGTCAGAGTGGGACCTTTGATGTTTTCCGACAAATGTGGGGATGTGGGCGTGGTCATCTAAAAATTTCCCACGGTCATCAAAAAGTTCCCAGGCTCAATCGCCCTAATGCCTGCTGCATTTTCCTAAATGAAAATTTGGATTCTACTGATTGTTTGCATATATTAAATTTGTAAAAAGACAGACAGAACAGAAGTAACCGACGTTATAAGATATTGCGATATTGTAAATTATGGCGTAAATATAATATGCAAAAATAAATAATGAATAATTTCAACCAACTATATCTTATTAACGGCTTTAAGCAAGATTCTTCTCTTAGTGTACGTAACTCGTTGCTTTGTCCCTGATCCATGAATTAATTATTGCTACTTAGTTTTCAAAACTTTATGAAATTATAACCAAGGTATTTAGCTTTGTATTCAGGGCTATAACTACCAACTAAAGTGCCTCTAGAATATGCATATATCTAACGTTGAGTTAGTATGTTTGGCGGAGTATGTATGCAGCGCAATCTATTATTTTCCACGCCGATAAATTTCGAGTGCGCGAGCTTACTTTCAGCATTTTAGTTTATATGCATTTAGATTCCCGGCTTCAGCATAAAAGTTATGGATATGAACCTGTGCGGAAAGAGCGCGGTTTGAGTACAACTGGCTCAAAACGTATTTACTTTTTTATTGCGAAAAGGAAGTATCACGGCTTTTCCAGGAACAATTTACTTGTTAACAAAAATAAAGAAGTGGTATTTTCATGTGTTTTGTAAGAGTTATTGTCTCCGACATATTTTTCAAAATAAAGTAAATGGTTGTATGTTGAGAATAATAGCTGGGATGTTTTAGAGAATTGAAATCAGAGTTAAGTACGTATTTGTTTCTCGTATGATCTTTCTTTGTCAACTTTGTTTGTAAGACTAAACAAAGACAAAACGCAATATATATTTTTACCGAAAGGTATATGTTTAGCATACACAAGGTGATGTACCAACTAATTCTTTGGTACTTTTGAAGACTGGGATGATTTTTTGTTATAAGTCTGGCTTTGTATAGTTGTTTTGGTTCAGTAAAAATAATTTGAAGGTCATACCAAAGGTATGGTTATGCCAAACTTACTACCAGATGGTATTTCAAATGAACCGATGTATACTCACTATATCACACGGCATCTCATGTCTAATCGTAACTTTCTTCAAGATATTTACCTATATTTTTTGAAAAAATATTTGCACCCTTTAATATCAAATTGATTATTAATAGGTATATGAAAGATAAGGGGTTTATTTTTTCAAAGCTCCTAGTGGATTCTTTCCTTAGCAGAGATAGTTATCTAATATTAAAAGTAAATTTACTGCAAATTATGGGAATTTTTGGCGAAAAATATGCTACATATTTCTGGTTAGATGTGTCAACCTTCAAGAATGTTTTTCTTTACAATTATTTGAGTTACTTACGGTGATTTACGAGTTGGAAATTACCAAAATAATAAATAACTTCATTGCATATGCAAATAATCGTTTCGAAAACAATAATTATCTTCACTGTTACGTAGATTCATGATCTATTGCTGTTGTATATTTTGAATTAATTGCATGGCAAAAGACGACCTGAAATAGCTTGTAAAATGTATATAAAAATTTTAATTTAATGTAACTAAAATTGACAATAAAAATACAATATTGTAATTTTGTAAAATGAATTGTACAATGTATTTTAAAAAACGACAACCAAAATATTATAGGTACCCTTATTATGTCCACCAAATCTTCCATACATTGCATGTTGAACTACCCTGGTCCGAGGGCTAAATAGGATGCAGTATGAGTAAGCTAGTACTAATAAGAATTGAGGTTGTACAGTCGGTTTTAACGGCCGGCGAAATTAGAGGTAATGCGCGTAATACAATGGCAATCAATCGATTGATTGCAAATTGTTCCAACGGCAGCGTTATAATTTAACGCTGTACTAAACTGTTGTTTTCAGCAAATCTGCACATCACGGGATTTGCTTCCTTGTTTCGATACTTGCATAGAGGGGACTTTGTGTGCAACAGTTATTTTTAGATTTATTGCGGTATTGCCTTCACATCAAGCCGTTTTGTGGTAAGAGTGCTTTGCGGAGCTTACGTTAAGTAAACAGTACAACTGATAGGTGCAGTTTTATTCATTTTATAGACTAGTTTAAGTGTTGAAAGACCGTGACTGAGAGTTCTAAATGAGAAAAACACTAAATTTTTTTTGAGTTTTCTCATTGGATATAGATTTAGATCAATCCGATCTTGAAAGGAGTTTGAAACATTTGGTGTGAAGATGACACTGACATAGTTTTCACCGTATCACCAAAACACTACTGCACTCAGTATAGTGAGTGCAGTATATGAATAGTAATAGCAATATAGCAAGTTCAATATATTCCCTGAATATATGCAGGGAATGAAATGTAGCCTATTGCATTAAAAATGTTTTAAAAAAAAAATTTTGGGTTGATACCTACCTGCAACCGTTTTCGAATTCTCGAATTTTTAAAAAGCGCTCGGTGTTTATCAGAGTGAGGTATTACAGTGCGCTCAGGCTCATATCGCGAATACTATTGCCTCTATTGTAGTGGGGAGTGTTCAGTTATAATATCGTACTCGCTTAATGGAGTAGCGTCTCATTTGACAGGATGATGGGCGCACTTATCATTATGTTTCATATATGGTGTTGTCATTTCCAATGTCTCCGATGCGATCCTAAGGATAGCGAAATCTGTGAGTTTTTTCGCATATAGGGTGACTTCGCCGCTAATAATTCTTCGTCAAAAATAGATCAATCTTCAATAATGCATCACACTTGCAAGATACCTACGCACCATGATGCACTTTGAACGTTTAGAAAACTATATGTTCCGTGTTTGTTATTATTTATTTTATTTTTTATTCTTATAGTCAGGTAGATAATCTTTTACCTACCCCAAGGAAGTGTGCACATATTTACATAGTACTTATTCAATAAGTACTTTGCTGCCAATAAACGATAGCTTATTATTGCCTTATTATTTATATTGTCACCTATCCATAATGATCCACTGATAAGATTTTGTTCCTTTGGAAAATTTCATGTTTTTAATAAAAGTAACATATTTATATTATGCATGCGTTAGATATCATTTAAGTTCTGTAAAGCGATAAAGCGATGTAAATCGATATTATTTATTGAGAACCAGTTCACAAAAAAAAATTTTGAACTAGTCGGCTTTATGGAATGAGAATTTCTAGTAAGTAACGTGTAAGTAAAATTTTGTGCTCATATCATGAATTTTGGGCATGTATCATATACTTTGTGCCCTTGTCGTGGATTTTGTTCCCGTCTCATCTCGACTGCACAAAGCGAGACATTTTTCCATCCTCTTTTCTCGCGGCGTCACTACTGAAAACTGTCTGAAGAAAATATTGAAACTAATGTTAAATTTCCACAAAGACTTTTCGATTTAATCGATTCCATTTAATAATTTCCTGGCGAAGTCAAAGTTTTCCTTCGAAGGCGCGAGTGCACTGCCTAGTTTACTTCTATTATACTAATCAGATCTCTTCCGGTGCCAAAAATTCCTCTTCCTGCTCTCATAATTAAAGTTCAGCGAAGAAGAGACGGGAAAATCCTAGCGCCAAATCGCGCGCCGGCAGATATTGAGCGTCGCTACCGCCTGCGAGAGGCACCATTCCTTCCTTTATGGCAGGATCCCAGATTACCGTCCTTAAGTAAGTGATTCTCTCGTCTAACTTTTATTTAGATAAATGTCTGACATCTGGTCGAAATTGTGAGTCGAGCCGAGATTTAAGACGTGGTGCTCAGGGAAGTCCCCCTCTTCATTCCCTCCATGATCCTGTAAATTTCCCCGAGCAGTTTTTGCGGTTAATGAAGATATAATAAGAAGGTTAATTATCCGAAATGGCAGTTAATCATTTGGTTTATGGACCAAGGCAGCAGTATGTTTCATGGCCTACTGTGGTCTTGGCATTAAAGTATACGCCGAAAATATAGGTTAGACAGAATGTATTAGGTAAAGGGAATTTGATTTTTTATATTTTTATGAATTTGAAGCTGCTGTGTGTTTAACTGTAATGATGCCATATAGAAAAAATGAAGGCAAATATGCATATCTAATATCATTTTCCCCGTTCACTTTACAACAAAAATTACTAGAGGAAATGGTCGAAGAATTAAGAGAAATTTTTTTTATAGGAACGATGATTTCTTTGTCTAAAATTATCTCAATGATAATGAACACTTTTTCCTTTATTTTATTTATTTTATTAATGTTTATATTTTATAAACATAGTTGTAACCGTTCTAATTAATATTGTAGTGTTTATTCATTTATAAATTTTGGATTTCTATAGTGTTTTAAAAAAAGAAAACGTGGATCCAAAAAATTAAGTAAGACATTTGATTGCAACGTATCGGATATTGTAACTATTTGAAAATAATTAATTTAGAAGTTTCTGGTTTTTATATCTTTTGTAATGTAATTAATCAAAACTAGACTTTTTTATATGATATATCTGATTCTGAAATTGGTATATTCTTCTTCTTGTTTAATATTATCCAATCAAATAAAGGAATAATAAATTTAACGTTACTTTAGTTTAATGTTTACATCAAATATGTAAAATTAAGGCAGATATTCAAATATATGACCAAAATGGACCAAATACAACTTTTAGGCTACGTATTAAGGTGCATTTAAATTAGAGCAAACAGAAGCGAGCGAACGAATTCATTCGTTCATCTCTGTTCGCTCTAATATATGCAGAAACACGGAGGAGTTCGTTCGCTCCCGTTCTGTCCATATAAATTACGCAAGATTAAGCAAACGAATTCGTTCGTTCGCTTCTGTTCGCTCTGATTTAAATGCACCTTTATGTATCTATAAGCAAAAATTTATATTTATATTTTCAGTTTGCCACCATATCCTCACGTTCAAATGTTAAATGTGTTTCATAAGAATGTGTACGTCATACAAATTACAGAGAAACTGTTTTTGCTTTAGTCACTCATTGGAATTTCATTCTACTAAACAGCATAACTTTAGCATTCATCTTGCACACGGCCAGGTTTTAATGCCAGCAATGTGAGTACTTTATAGCGCATTAAGGGAATGATGGGATAACAACATTGTATCTCTAAATACGCTACATTTCAGGGAGAATTTCTTCTGCCGACGAACGTTATATGACTTTTGTTTAGTGCTTCGGAAGGAGTGATTAACAAGTGAATCTGATGAGAGGAAAATACGTTGAAGTATTCAGTTTTGCCATGGACTATATAATTCATTTTTTTTTCAGGACTTTGTCAAAGAGTAGAGATAATAAGAGGAGACAGTTGAAGAGAGCGAAATAGCGAATAAAATTAGATACAGATCGATAATAACCCTAATTTAAAGGGACACGGCTTGTCAAAGTCCGCTTTGCAAGAACATTCACATTCACATACAAGTCGAGACTAAGTCAAATTATTGTCAATAATTGTAAGTTAATATTCTAGCTAAATGAGGTCCTTATTTAGATGTATACCAAAGTCTAGAATCATTTCTAAAATGTTTAAAACATACAAGAGACAAAAAACCCATAATCTGATTTCTCAATTTGACTATAATAGCTCTGGTAACAAAGTTAAATATTTTTTAAAAATTTTACACTACATTCACAGGAGCTTCACGCTAAAGCTCATGTTCCCCCATTTGCATAAATGACGTTCATTTAAACTTGCATATATATTAAAACTGGGAACAGCGTAATTAATTCCCCGGTCCAAGAAGAGAACGCGTCCGCCGTCGTCCATGCAAAACGACCGGAAGTGGTTGCACAGTTAATAGCGGGATGTGCCTATCTCCGGCTTTCGCTTCCCTGTGTAAAATATCCGAAAATGAGTAATTGTTACCCTTATTAGGTACTCTTATACTTATAAACACCACTATATATACAAATGTAGGTACAAAATTCACCGAACAATAATTATTTATTGGTCGGATATTTTTTTCTAACGAATAGCTGTTGGTGTTTGCAAGGCGGAGCGTCAGCGTAGTCGAGTCAAGACAAATCTGCGAGTCGAAAACATCACTTTTTATCCGAATAATACATACATTGAATTTTTTCTCCAATCTGAGACGGATAATTTTTCATTATTTTAATGTTCTTTACTAACATATAATCCATATACAGGGTAACGCACAAAAAACGGCTAACGCTGTAGCGTCGTTATTTATTATCCGATTTTAAAAATCATAAAAACAAATGAAATCGCCTCAAAAACACTATAATTTGGCATAATACTATACGACAGTAATTTTTTTTTTTTTTAAATGGCAAGATATATATTTTTTTACCAATATTTGTAGAGATTTTTTTTCTGAATACAATGGTATATGACAACGATATATTTGGACGTAAAAAAACATGATAAATTGGAAAAAACTGTCTATAAAATTAAAATTGTTAATAATTCAAATTAACATCAAAAGTCATGGGAAACCAAACAATCGACAATCATGAGTCAACAACTGTGGCATGTATCAAATTAATTTCTTATGTTACTTATTAGGTACCTATTTTCATTCTTAAAATTTCTTGAACACCTGTTTTTCCCATTTTTCCCATTTTCCAAATATACTTGTAACATATCAGTAAGCTTACTATTATTCATTTTGTAAATAAAAGTAATATTTTAAACTTTCATACCACTAATACCACTCTCTTATGTACCTAAATGAAAAGAAATAGATGTTTTTCTTACATAGAACACGCCCGAGATGCATTTTTAGTTTCTTCCAAACCGATAGATGGTGCTGTAGCTAATGAGATAAACAAAATCGTACACATCTAGTAGTCTAAAATATTTACTTTGCGTCGCCATTTTGCCGCGTCGTTTTTCGTTGAAATATAACCTGACATTCAAACATTGAAGTTTTCACCGCAGTTTTTTAAAGAATTTCCTATGAAAAAATGCACTAACTGCTCTGTGTTTAATTTGTTTCCTCAGTAGCTGACAAACTTTAGTCCATTATTATCATTCTGGAAGAATATTCTGGGGAGATGTAATAATACAGGTAATGTAATAATAATCAGTTTTAGTAATTAGTGTTCAGTTTATTAGATTATTATGTTTTGGGTTTGAAAGAAAATATGCAAGAAGGTGCATGATAGACGTTTCAGAAGAGGTGCTGTAAGAAAAGATTGTACTTATTATTCCTTGGAAACACAATTACTTTATAACCATAATAATTTGATAATTTATAAAGTTTTTGCAACGTAAGTTTTAGATTATATTAATGTAAAAGTGTTTGTAAAGCTTTTTATAAATTCATGATAAATATATATAATGTCTCATATTTTTATTTTATTTGTAACATTTCGATTTCATAGTAAAAAAATGTATTGGTAGAGAAGGTCAAGGATCCTGCAAATATTTCTTATGCAACCAGTTAAACGTTACTTCCATTTTCATTGAAAATATCTGACGCAACCAGTTATACACCTACTTCCTTCCAAACCGTCTGAGGGCGCAGTTTTAATTCTTAAAATATCAATATTAAGATAGTTATCTATTGTATTTTTATCTAGGCTTATGTACTTACAAGTTGACAGATGCTACAGTTGTTGACTTATGATCATCGATTGTTTTGTTTCCCATGACTTTTGATGTTCATTTGAATTATTAACAATTTTAATTTTATAGACAGTTTTTTCCAGTTTATCATGTTTTCTTACGTCCAAATATATCGTTGTCATATACCATTGGATTCAGAGAAAAAATCTCTACAAATATTGGTGAACTTGCCATTAAAAAAAAACAATTGACTGTGGTTGTATAGTAATTTGAAGTTTCTTTAAAATATTCTTTATGTCAAATTATAGTGTTTTTGAGACGATTTCATTAGCTTTTTTGATTTTTAAAATCGGATAATAATTAACGACGCTATAGCGTTAGCCGTTTTTTTTTGCGTCACCCTGTATATTAAAATGCGCCGATTCTGTCTCGTTTTAAATTCCGTCGCCAAATCGACAACGTTTCTAAGCTAACACCTCCGAATCGACTGGGGATCGCAAAGCGACCCTTGCGGGCGACCGAAGGTCTTTCTTCTATACCTGGAAGTATTTTCGTCCCGTTTCCTAAGCATTTTCCCAATTTAAACGGCTTTTCAAAAATTCTCTGCAAAATTGTCGTTGGTCGTCTTTCGGCGAGAGAGTTACGGCTAGCACAGGGGTTTGTTCTGGCGCCTAATGACCCCGTCAGGCCTGCCGAAATCCCGATTTTTCGCGGGACCCTTTCGACATTTTTTCTAATTTTTACGGTATCGTAAAAACTACGAAATGAAACTTTCATCCGTTCTCTAATCCTTTGAGATTTTTTTTAGAGACCGAACGACCACCACTACGACCGTACTATGTGTATTTCGTCTTCGAAAATTTTGAGCCGCATCCGTCTCAACTTCTTTCTCATTTTATCTGCCGACGTGAGATTGCACTAACGACAAGCACCTCCTACGGAAACTGTCAAATTAATTAAACTGCAGAGAAGTTATTATTTTCCTATGAGAAAACTTGCTAACGCAATCGATAGTACTGACTGCCAAACACTTCTGATTACCAAAATACTGAAACGAAATGCTTTTCAATTAGAATATCGGTAAAAATTTATTTTTCAGGTCAACAGCTACAGTTTACATAGTACTTGTCTCAGCTTCAAACATTAATTAGTGGTTTTTGGCTGGTCGCAGTTGTCGTTTTGACCCGCATTTCAGCGCAAATTGAACCAGCATGTGTTCTCGAGGTGCTCCCTTCTCTCTCCCTCAGATTTCTGTATTCAAATAATTTTTATGATTTCAATGAGGATGAGATACGATACTTTTGTTATTTATTAGCATTATTTCATGACTAAAAGCGACATTTTCAATTACAAAACTATTTCGTAGAAATTAAAGTTATTTTTTACTTGAAACATTATGTTACTAATTAAATAGTAAACGATTTATCTTGTAGACAGTTTATATGTATGTGCACTTTTTGCATATTAAGACTCTACTAATTATTTTAGGATGACTTTAATCAAGGATCCCTATACTTAAATTCTGTCATTTTTGAAATATTACTGATCTGCTTTGGCTATTTTGGAAATGGAAAAGATACTGTTAACATTATCAATAAACCTTGAAACCCTTAAACTTTGCACTGATATTTATGCTGATACTTGGCATTCAATATTGCCAATTTATGTACCTGGTAGATATCCAAAATATACCATTGACATTGAACTGTCAAAAATATAGTGAAAATGGCACTAGTCGATGTAAAAACCTAAATATCTAAAAATGTACATCAAAAGTTGGCTTCACTTCTAGTGAAACCGGAAGCTATATTGAAGCACTTTAATATTACCCTTAACTGGTAATATTTGTTGGTCCACTAAGTGCTAGTCACTCGCCTAATTTAGATGCATTCCAAAATAAAAGTAGCCACGTTCCTGTTCCACGCAGGATATAAATACATATATACATTTTAGAGGTACCCTGTATTCTCATTTCATCTCATTGAACAAAAAGTGTTTACATAAGTCTTCTGAATTGCTATTTTACAGTACAGCGTATTCGAGAAGCAGTTCTTTATGCTACTGCAGCAAAACTGTTTTACAATGTTTATCGGTAAGTTTTTAAACGGTTCCAATTCCAAGTCAAAAAAGCGAAACACACTATTTCCTCTGACCGCCTGAATCTATATCTGCGTCGGCACGGCAGATATTGGCCGCTTTAAATCATGGCAGTAGTTTTGGAACGTTTTCAGAGATTTCAGCGCAAACAGGGTCCTTGGCTGGTCGCAGTTGTCGTTTTGCCCCGCATTTCAGCGCGAATTGAATCCAGCATGTGTTCTCGAGGTGCTGGATGAGATTTTAAAATTCTCGCATGCACGGCTTACTGTGTGTACACGTAAGCGCTGAAGGTACGAAGTATGTTTATTAAATTACGATGGCTTTGGAGTTGCTGCCGTTTTAAGCTTAGCTGAGCGGATTACGGCGATGTCCAGGTGGTAGTTTTACATTCAGGGCGCGCAGACCGACTACTGGTTATTTATATCTGTCGGCGAATGGAATAAGATGCCATTTTATCGGAAGTTTTTCTCTTACAACTTGGTTATTTAAACAAAAAAATAGCACTTAATTTCTATTTAATTGGAAAATGGAGTATTTAAGTTGTTCTTATTGGTTTCTTAGTATTATTAGCATGGTAGAAATACAATGTACTAGAGGAATTCTGTTCTTATTTAATGTGTAGGTTTGGGAAATTTGGAAGTTTTTATAGACGCTTGATAAATCTATAAAGAAATATAGAAAAATGGATCAAGCATTCTCGATGCCTTATCTTTTATACAAATTGACAAGTAAAACTTTTTGTTTGGCTTCCGTTTCTATGGTTTTGTTTCTTCAAAACAAACAAAAGGGCTTTTCGGGCTTTTCAATATAATATATAAGGTTATCATAAAGTAAGGGATATACTTCAGCTTATGTATTTTTAACAAATTAACTTAATAACAGGATGTGAAAGAGATTCCATTGGATTTCTTATGTCTAACAGTGGTTAACGCAAATGTTCGATATGTCATCAATTTTGCTACTATACAAATTTTTAGGATTTTGCGTACAATTTTCCAAACCTGGTGTATGGCATTTGCAATCGTTTTGATATCGAATTCACACTACTGATTGCTAACGGATTGATTATGTTTTGATTTTCTCGAAGAACTTCTGTAACTTCGATATCACTAATCCTTGGTCTTCCTCATCTCGGTAGGTCAGTTACAGACCCTGATCTGTCAAATTTGCTAATCAAATTATGGTACGCTTTCATTTGACAGGGCCCTGCTCTCAAACCCTGCTTTTGCTTTTCGTGCTTTTCGTACGAAGTCTTCGAAATCCAGCAGTGTAATTTCTGCCGTATTCGTGTACTAAACCAATTCTTATTTATAGATCCATGTTACTAAAGTTTAAATCGTTTCATTTTACGTGAGTTTTATTTTGAGACCAATTCTCTAAATCGTAATGACTACGTTTGACACTTGTATCAGTAGTTGACACGACAACTCAACTTTGTTTTCCATAGATACAGTAAGATCCAATTATTGAAGCAACTAGATTCCATTTACTTTTTGCTAATAGCTTGATTTCTTAAAATTATATAAGAGTTTAAAGTATACTCCTTACTTTATGACCCCATATATGTGGATATCTCGGTTCTTCAACATAACTAAACATTCTTCAGCTAGTTTTTGTTTTAAGATACTTAATATAAAAATTACTGAAAAATATAAGTACTGAAAAATGTAACTGTATAATTTCATTAATCATGGATATATTAACATTCATCTAAATGTGAAAAAACTTTTATTATAACTGAGAAACAAAAAGTGGTACCAAATTTTGTTTTTTCGCTAGTGAATTTCTCTCGAAAAAAACATCGGTTTCGCATATAATATGCATGTGACACTGAATGTCCATATAAAATAATCCAAATTCACCCATTCGTTACAAAGCATCCAGAAATAAACAAGAGAGATCTCCATCGAGCCTTCCCAAAAAAATCTTGTAATGGCAAGATTTCTAAAGATCTAAAACTTTTTAAATGTTCGTTATGATGTATAACATGATTATATTTGATATTTGTCGTAGAATTTACCCTGTCACAACCTTGGTAAAATATTAAACAGAACCACATATATGTCATTACAAAAAAAATCCTACACCAGATACAGGGTATAAGTTTTATTCTTGGTGGGAATGTGCCGACTGTATTTTAATTACAAATTTAGATTCAAAATATGAATGTGCACGCCTCTGTCTGCTTAGTTCTTAGAAACAGTCCTTCTCAGCCTCCAAAATTGAATAAAGCTCTCTAGCGCACGTAAGAAATAAAACAACTACTAAAACCGGAATTGCAAAGAGCGTCTACCGCTTCATAAAACCCTTTATTACGTAATTAGGTAGTTCGCGTTGCCCTAATTCACCTGATTTGCCGAGATACTGTTGCCGGTATCCTGAAAGTTAATTAAACCCAGTGACCAGCTTCAGAGTCAGAGTTGGTATGATAGGTCGCAGATGATTACCGTGCTCTGTGACGGGGCTCTGTTTAAAACGCTTCTAAACTTTAAATTAAATAATGACATTTACAATTTCGAATATTCGATTTCGATACGATTTCGAAGTTCTATATAGTTATGATGAACACTGACGTAGTTTTCCACATAACACCAAAACACTATACTGCGTTTCGCGCCAACGCGTTCGGTATAGTGTTTTGGTGTCCTGTGGGACTAGGTCAGTGTTATCTTCACACCAAAGTGCCAATCCCTTTCAAGAATAATTATGATTATGAATGAGTTCAATAATTTCATGCGTGAAAAATATTTGATTACTCTTACTATTACATACATTTAGACTGTTTTTCTTTTAGCAGGAGGAAACGTAATGAAAAGATTGTATATTTTTGGTTATTATATCGTTACCTGATATATATTATACAAATGACATTGAATTGTCAAGCTACACTGCATCTTTGTTTACATGTGGATACTGGAGGCGGATGGTTATTTATGAAACATCGTGAAAATAATTGTTTTGAAAAAACAGTTCTCATTTAGATATTTCAAGAGATATATAGAAAACACTGTGTATATTCTAGTATTTCGGCTTGTTAGGCCTTTCTCAATAGAGTAAATGTCTTATTACTGTCAGTAACAGACAATTAGCTTCAGATATATGATTATTTATTTAAAAAAGCTTCTTATTTAAAAAATAAAGATCCTTTAATTTGTGGAAAGTCCCAATTTCCAATTGCTAATTGAAACTATTAACTGTTTTTCTAGTTGAGATCTGGAGACCTACTCTTTATAACATGTTATGCTTTTTTATCAAAAAGCACGGAGAAATCTTTTGATATTTAACTTAGACACACAAAGGTAAATGGGACATAAATGGAAAAAATCAACTTTAATTGCTTGTTTCTCACATTTGTTACTTTAGGTCACGTATGCTAGCTCATGAAATTTTTCTGTGTATTTCAATTTTCGTACGCTTCTATATTCAGGAGGTTGCTAGAGGTGACGAAACATTTTCTTGTTACGTTGGTGACAGTATTAAGTACAAACAGTGTGAGGATTAAGTGTTACCTACTTGATTTTTTTAAGAAAACCCTTAGTAAACAAGGTATAATTCCGTGTCCTTTGCTACTTATAAAAATAAGGTCACATACAAGCGCTTAACATTGTGGTTGATTTTTTTTACATTAAAGAGAGCCTTGATCGTATTTCTTGTTTTCATTATGTGAAAAATACACCTAATTATCGTATTGTATACAATATTGGACAAAAGTAGGGCAACGAAATGTCACAAAATACATTTTTTCATTTAATAACACAAAAGCAAACAGCTACAGTGTTTTAATTTCATAATTACGGGAAGCATCATTTTAATAGTTAATAGAATAACAATTATTATTCATAATTTTCTGGCAATATAGCGGCATTGAAGACATGCAATTTTGGATGACAGTATCAGGAAGGCTTGTCCATACTTACATTCATTTTGTTTACTAACGATTGTTTATTTGGATACCTTGTAAGGATACGACGTTCTACTTCTTCTCACAAGTTTTCAATAGGGTTTAGGTCTGGGGATTGTGCCGACTTTTGCAATAGTTGAACATTGTTATTCTAGAACCATTCCCGAACAAGCCATGAATATTGTTTGGGATCGTTATCTTGTTGGATTATGAAACGAAGATTTCCCACTCTGCATTTGGGAGTATTATATTCTGCAGTATATCCCTGTAGCCAAACCGATCAATTGTACCATCAATGAAGTCCAAAAGCACTATCCTATTCCACGAAAATTAGCTCCATGGATAAATACCACAGTTGCTCTGTGTCGCTCATTAAATCTGGTATTAATAGGTCGTCGTATATGACTCAATCTCAAATAATTCTTTATTCCAATCCTCAACTATCCAGTTTAAATGTTGTCGCACGAATTTAAGCCCGGCCAATATGTTGTGACTCGCAATAATCTGATTTTAGCTAGGTTCGTGGCATAACTGATCCTGTAAGAAGTGATTGGGACAGTTAATGTAAACTAAGAAAAAAAAACAAAACTTTTCGCATACATTAACTACGAAATGTCAAATACCAAAATTTTGTTGTTAGAAATAATTTATGTTGCACGATAACACCAGCCTACTTTGTAATTTAGAAATAGAATATAGTCGAATCATATATTACAGAATTGAATTTAAATATGTAAAATAAAGTGCATCCATTTATTATTTTTTATTATTTTTTTATTATTTTTTTGAGGAAAACAGGATTAGAGACATTCAAAATGGTTTGTATAAAAACTTAAATGAAGTGTAATAGGATGAAAGTACCTACCTTATACTTAAAATAACTTAAAATTTCTGTTATAAGTTTTTAAGTAAGTTAATAAGTAGTAGTAAGTGAATAAGTTAAAAATTATTTTTTTTTACTGAAATTTTTAACTTTTTTTAATGTACTGCAATACTGCTACATGCTATGCAAAAATTTCAAAATTGTTGCTCCACTTTTTTCATAGGTAATAATGTATACGAGGATATCTTAATAAAGAGACTCCATTTTAAAATATGCAAAACAGTGCAATTTGCCTCAAAGTTTGAAAACACGACGATGCATCAAACGGTAAAACTTATCTCTAAACCAATCAATTTAAGTTGGCAGAATTTCAGAGATTGCCAGTAACTCATTGTTGGTAACCTGGAATAACCATCGTTATGCTTACTATATACATTAGTCATTTCTTCCAATATGTATTGAACTGAGAATAATGGTAGCAATAACAGTAATCGAGGTTAAGACCATTTTGCTTTCTCTGGAATGAGCCTTCTAGATCAATATAAATGCCATCTGAAATAATAATAGCGATGCACATATATTATCCAAGAAAGCTCTCAACATATTATAAAGGGCAAGCCGTGGTAGCAACTTGGTGTTCATATTATCGATATAAACGCCGGGCAAGGTCGGCCACGGTTAGTACTTGGATGGGTGAGCATACAAGGAAGAGTGTCTGCCCGCATCTTTCTAGTATTGACCTGTACGTCGGTGAATTCGCAGAAGCTATGCAAACTTAGGCGAGGTTTTTTAGAAGACGTACCATCTCTTGGATGAAATGATAGGCAAGTAAAAGATCCCTACCCTGCTATAAAAAGTAGGGGTTTGGCAAATTTTTTAGGTTGGGGGGTTGCTCGTCTCCTGACGTCGGTGATTGGCCTTAGTCGCGGAAAGAGGCCGACGTTAAATAAACGAAATAAAAAAAAACATGAGCTACGTAGTAGACATTATACATGCATGCATTTTACTGCAGTGTCAACTGAATTGTTTATAGATTCTGGATTTATTTTAGAGGGAATCAATTTTTCTGTAATCTATAAATAATCAATTTCCAAACACCTTTCTCTTTTATCACAATATATTAAATGCAGATATTAGATTTTTGCTTAAAAGTTAAATAACTAGGTAGGTAATTATATTTTTCTTATGAACTATTACTTTGTTACTATTTATACTATGAGGCTTTAAATATCCCCCAGTCTAACTTTTAAAAAAAAGTTACAGACTCCGGATAAAAACTGAGTCACATGGCTTCAAGGTTACTACATTTTAGTGTAGAATCGTAAACAAAATATTCAAATTGGCTGCTAGGGGCGCAATCAACTTTAAAACTTAAAATGCAAGTGTGGTCATGTGTGGACATTTGAAAGGTCTTTGAGTTCTACATCCAAAGTGGTTTCAATTTGTAAGTTTCGTTAATGTTTAATACGTTGTAGAAATAGGAATGTCAGTAAATCTTTAATAAAAAATTGTTTAAACTTGATGTAAATTATTTTATTATAAACTGTCTGAAAGATAACGTGAAATGAAAAATGTTATCATAGTTATCAGTGACATGTAAAATGAAATATGATCGTAACTCCAAAACCAGTTGCGAAACTCAATGAAATCACCAGAACTAAAAAAAATATTAATAAGAAATAGAGTATTTTCAACTTTATGATCTGCATCTCAGAAACCCCATAGTTATACGACTCATGCACCTTGTAGTGCTGAAAAAACATTTATTTCTTGTTAAAAATTTTTCGCGACCGTCAGGAGTGCAAATCCTGATTGAGAAGAATTAACTCCAAAACAAGTACGCGCAGGTTCTATAGCATATCAAGAAAAAAAAATTAACAATATCCTCCAGCCTAACTTTCTTCATAACAGCCGTCTCGCTCATATTGTTGCTTAAGAGGACGATTAGAATTATTCAGAATTACAAATTAACGGGATAAAGGAAAAAACAGATCGATGCATTACGCTGCCGAACATTGGTCGTTAGCGGGGAATCTAAAATCAGCAATTGAATGACTTCGTGAACAATTTGAAGCTGCGGGTTTCGATGTTGATGGTTTTGTTTAGGTACATGATAGTTACGATGGTGACAAAAGGTGGAAGCAGTTGCCCGACACGTATTATTCAAGAGTCAAACATTGCGTTAAGATTCTAAATGAACGTATCAGTTTACAGAAGTTTAGTCCAAAAATTATTAAAAGCGGCCTTAAAGTTTCTTGGTTAATATCAAACAATTTATGCCGCAGTAATGCATTGCAGTGTACTTATCACATAAAAAGTGAAGAAAACCAAATCCCTTTTATTTGCTACAATTAAAATGTTAATAGAAAATATAGAATCTTAAGTAACCAAAAGCTTCAAGAGGAAACTCATGTTTTGCCAATATAATTAATAATAATAATGACATCAACAATCCTCTAATGTGACTGCAATGATAAAATAATAATTCCTGCATTATATATTGCTTTCAATTTAAATTTCTAGCCGCCTCTCCGCCCACAATTATTTTATTTACAACATTATTTGAATGCATATCATATAATATCATGACGCCAGCGGATGCGGAGATATACGTTAAACTGATAAGCTGGCTTTAGCGGACGCAGCAGCCGCCGCTCGCAGCGCTGGTGGCCGTATTCGTACCCTGTACTAGGTTTCCATTTCTGGGTTATTTCTATCGAATTTTTAATTGATTTCACTAGTAATTAGACAGTGTTCTTGGTGATTTTATGTGAATCCCTTATACAGAACTGAAAATCTAATATAGAATATATTGCTATATGTAATTTTTTTTAAATATCGTTTGGCTCTTTATTACATAACGGCATCCAATTATATTTGCTGTAGTTTGCTGGGGAAAAAAAATAAAGTAATCGCTTTTATTTTCCTCATATTGATAAGAGTCCTAGTAGCTCCCAACATCGAGGATTACAATGTTTTTTAACTTCAAGCCCAAGCTTAACTGCTATCGACGTTTTTATTATTATTTTTATGTATGCGGAGAGCTAGAGCTAGAGCTCTTTGATTTTAATTTTTAATCTCCCTCGTTGGCGCTTAAATCGTATATGATTTATAAAAATCCGAGTAAGCTGTTACTTTGTTCATGGAACAAACCCTTCAGTATTCCCTAGTGTGTATTTAATAGAAATGGGAAATAGAGATTATTTTTAATTTTCATTAAAACATTTAAACTAAATCTATAACGGAATTATTATTGTGCGGAATAGATTTGTGGGATGTATAATCATTAACCATTTATGAGCTAGGATTTTCTCAAGTTAAAAAGGATTTAATTTGGATGGATATGAAAATAATTCCTTAAAAATTCTCTTTTGATACAAAAAAGTAATGATTATAAAATTACATTTTTAAAAATGAAAAAGGAGTCTGTCAAATTGAATCGCACTTTTTGAATAAAAATTATAATGTAATTATTTTTTATCTAAGAAGGTAATATTATAAGCTTTGGCATAATAACCACGAAATAATAATAATTTGACGAACTCACCTATCAATTGTTGTTTATATTAGAGTAATTTTTGGTTATTTTGTGTATACTGGTTTTTATGGTTCTTATTAATAATTACACCAGTGTTTAAGTTACTTAATTTTGTTTCTCTTTGGGTTCTATTCGATTTTTATATAAGAATAAGTTCACCGACAAAGGCAAACACTGGTGATGCCGATATTGCCATAACTTTTTTAGGAACAAACTTTTTTTCGCAAAAATTGGTACAAATGCATTCAAAGGGTTCCTAAATCCTGGTGTAGTCAGATTTTTTATAAAAAATCGCTAACAAAATTTTGCTATTTTTCACTTAAAAAAAATTCGTAGTAGGCCTTGAAAATCAAAATTTCGTCTTCAAATTTTGCATCAACATAGAGCTTTCGGAGATCTATCTTTTGAAAAAAATCCGGTTCAAATCGGTCCATAAACAACTTTTGTACGCGAGTGTTTCCATTCTTAATGGGTCACCCTGTATATGTAAGTTCAAATACATTACCTCTCCAGCAATACCAAGTAAAAAAATTATAATATAGGGTATTTTAACCTTTATTATAAATTCACTTTGATCGTATAATCATCAGCCAGAGTTCAATTACAACTGATTAAAAATCCATATAGAAACACGGAGCGGCGTAGAGACTGATATTTATTTTTTACATTGAACTGAAGTGTAATCGACGAGAATTTTTGGTATCAATGGGACGGTACCAGTAATTAAGTTCAATTAGTAGGTTACGAACTTCCGCACAAAGTTCTATTGAAATGGATTACTGTAAGCTGTATAATCAGGAGTTTCAGTGGTCATTAAGCAGATTTATCTCTAGATAACCGTGGAGTTTAATAAAATTGATTGGACGTGCATTGGGTATTGCTCACGAAAATAGAATTTTGTGTTAGATCCCAGACGTGATGAAAGGTGATGTGCGCCACAGGACTCGATACCGCAGCACCTGTGTTACCTTTGTTGATGCTAGTAGATTGGAAAACAGATGCTCTGGAGGATGTCATTCTAAGTGCAAAAGAAATGATTACGTACTTTGCGTGTAATATGTTTATTAGTAGTTACTAATAATAATTGCTATTATTATTGTAAGATTACTGTATTTTAGTAGTGTTCTGAAGGATATAATATTATCATTTTTAGTAAGCGATAAGGTAAGAGAGTGAGGTAAGAGGTAAATGAGGATTACTATCACTCCAATAGCGACAATTGTGTCTATGCACTTCGCCATTCAAAATAAATGTACATTCGTCTGAAAAACACGTCTTGTAGAGAAGATTTGGGTTCAGTAGAAGTAGATAGGCTGTGGGCGTACGGCGTCAAAAACGCGTGTATTTTTAAAAGGGGCTAAATTTTAGTCATTTTTTAGTAATTTTACCCCCTCTACTCCCACTTGTATTATGAAAAATATCACGTTTCTCATCGAGTACGTCACGTTTTTCAGAATAGCGTGACGTTTTTTATGGGTAACGTGACGTACTTGATGAGAAACGTGACGTTTTTCAGAATAACATGACGGGATACAACTGGCAATGGAGGGGGTAAAATTACTCAAAAATGACTTAAATTTAGCCCCCTTTCAAAATTCATCCGTTTTTGATCCCGTACGCCCACAGCCTATCTACTATTATAATATTTGAATAATTTTATTAATAATAGATCGTCCACTTATTTTAGCGACTTAATACGTATAAATAAATGTGTAAACAGAAGTATAAAAATAAATAATATAAAAAATATATCTTAAAATAACCCTATATATTTTTACAAATTTAGATAAAGTTGAGCAGTTCAGCAGAGCTAACAATAATTGTCATATTTGAGCAGTTCAGCACAGTTTTCGTTAAATATATCACTAGTACTAAAATAGGCACTTTTAACATTATTATTTTGACTTATTGGCTGAGAAAACATTTGCATAAGAAAGGAATTACGGTAGACAAATTTTTTATACGCTCGGTTGTTAAAATATGCAGACTCACTTAATCTCTACTTAAGCTTGCCATTATCATCCAGGAAAGAGAAACGGAAGACTTTTTTCTCATTTAAAACTCCACCATTAACTTAAAACAATAAAGTTGTAAATTAGGGATTCGTTTGCGGAACACTTTGTTTTGTAGTTACTCTAATTAAAAAAGCCGGAGAGATGGATGATGGTGCTCCTCCGACACAATGAGTTTGTGCGTATTGTGCCCTCTAGTGGGACTCCGGGAAGCATAAAATATTTCTGGAAATATTTTATGACACACCGGAAATAGCCTGGCAGCATCTTATAAATGACGCATATAGAATGCGTATTATTTAAAAACTAAGTTTCCCAACGATATTTTCAATGACAATATAAGATGATGTAGGTATACGAAAACTTAAAAAATGTTTTGCAAATTGCATTCTGTGTCATTTGATGCATTTAAGATAAACATTCAGTTTCATGGAACCAAATTAAAATTAACTAGTTGAATGGACAATATTCAGTCTCTTATGTGACACCCCGTCTAGCGAGGTTGTCGCATGGTAGGGTGCATAGATGGAAAACGACGTGGGTAACGCAGTGTTGTCGAATTTCAGCTAAAACGTCAGGCTCTCGGGAACGGTCTTTAGTGCATTGTTATATGCCACAGTTTGAACTATACACGCTTTACGAGAAATTCACTTGTTTACATAAATTTCTCGCTAAAGGGGCTCTATTTTTCATATCAAATTAATTTTCCCGTCTCTACGTTCAAGATATACTTTGATCTACAAATAAATATTATATGCTGGGCTTCCACAGGCCGATAAGCAATGATGTCATAACTAAGATACATTTTTTGAGACATTACTTTGAAAATTCTGCATGTGTACAGTGACATTTTTTAACTGACTCACTAATTGCACAACTTTTCTATTTGCTGTTTTGAAAAATCAAAAAATATATCATTTTGGGCAGTTTGCAACAACGGTGTAATATAAATTATAATTATATTTATATATGCAATATTTAAAAAAATAATCGACGTTCAGTAAGTTTGGCTGGTTTGGGGGGTGCTATAAGTGCCCATAACGATATATTTCTTCTTCGAGTCTTCGGGTCTTTCGAGTGGTGGTAAAGTGTTCCTATTGACGCCCAGATGGCGTCATATTTGTCAAAAACGACATATGGGGAAACTTTTGAAGCCATATTTGGAATCATCGGGAAATTTCAGTTTGGAAAGTTGTTGATTTTTTAAAATAGCAAATAGAAAAGTTGTGCAATTAGTGAGCCAGTTGAAAAAATGTCACAGTACATACACGCAGAGGAAGATTTGGTTTGGTTTTTAGTTGGTTCATTTTACCAAATGGTATCTTTCATTACGCAGTTCTTGCTAAGCAATACGCTACCTACTGGCGGCACGCACAACTATCGCTTGGGACTTTGGTTCAGTTCTGCGTATGTATGTCTATGTTGAATTTTGAAATATCCGTTGTTATATTAGTTAATTGCTTTGATTAGATATGAATCATTATTGTGGTGAGCGCCATTGTTCCTCTTGGACAAAGAAAAACCCCGAGATCAGTTTCATATTTTTCCAAAAGCGGGAAAATCTGGAGCTATCGTGGAAACTATAAGTTGGGTATTAAAGGGTTACAGGAGACAATTATGGATAAAGAAGCGCAAGAACGCAAAGTAGAGAGTGTGCTCTTTACCTTTCTCTAAGGATGACTATTTCCATAAAGGTATGTATGCCGTATGTCCAATAAAGAATTTGACATATTTTGAGGTTAAGTTTCATTTTCATATTGAACGCTCGAAAAATATTGAAATATATTTTAATTTTATATCACTACTTACCCCTTTCAAAATAGTTTTACAAACTTTTTACCTGGTTTAAAGTTCTCGACAACAAATCTTTGATGAATACAATTTCAAACGTCAGTGTCAAGGACCGTAGGTTAGTATAGGTTACTGCCACTTTGGCGCTACGATCTTAAAATGAATCGCGTATACAGAGAAATAAATATCAACCTCAATCAGCTGGACAGTTGGTTTGCTTATTTTAATTGTTATTCGGTTTCTGATTGTTTAAAATCTCCCTGCGAACGTGTGTCACATAAGATGGAATTTATAATAAATATAAAGTGTTAGTTATTACATTTATTTATTTATTTATTTATTTATTTATTTATTTATTACATAAAATATCCAACGAGCTGAAGCCCAATTACAGGATAAGTAGCAGAGAGTAATTTAGAATTTACATGTATAAAGAAAAACAAAAATACTTATTAAAAAACAGTTAAATATCACATACAAGCATAAAATGAACAATAAAATGAACAGTAAAATTGATCCTGTACAAAATTCGATAAATTATTTAAAACAAATACCTAAAATATGAACATTACAAAAAGAGCCAAACATGCCTCAGTCCACTAAGAACACTTTTTTTAAATTCTGCAGATTGCAACATAAGATGTCTAAAGAACCTTCAATTTCAGCGTAGTTGTTTAACATTTGATATAATGGCGACTTTATCAGTAAATTAGTGCGCGCAAATGGCAAGACAAATAAGTTGCTATGTCGGCTATTCATTCTAGGTACCCGATATGTAATATTTGCCGTAAGTGACTCACACCTTGCAATATAGTGAACAAGTTTAAAAAGAAAAACAACCGATAACATTTTACGTCTACACAAAAGACTATGTAATGAGAATATTTCATAAAACAACTCTTGTGGTGTCCCTCTGACAGGATAGACCCCATCCAACAAGAACAGTGCCGTCTTAAAGAATCTTCTCTGAACACGTTCTAGCAAAACAATATGCGTGTTATATATAGGACTCCATATAATCGACCCGTACTCCAGCCTCGATCTAACAAACGTTGTAAACAATAAACGTAGTGTGGAAATATTTTTAAAATCTTTCGAGTTACGCAAAATGAACCCAAGACTTTTATATGCATCAGTCACGCAGGCTTGAATATGGTTTGTGAAGCTGAGCTCTGGGTCAAAAATAATACCTAGATCTTTCATAATCTCCGGTCTTTCTAGCAAATCACCATCAATTGTATAATCAGAAATTATTGGTACTTTTTTACGATGAAATGACATGACCTTACATTTCTTAGCATTGAGTGGCAATTTATTATTACAACACCAGTTATTAAGTAGCACGAGGTTGCTTTGAAGATTGTCACAATCAGACTTCGAGGAAATTTCACAGTACAACTTGAGATCATCTGCGTATAGCAAATATTGAACATCGAGAGCAGTGGCGATATCATTAATAAATATTATAAATAGAAGAGGTCCCAGTATCGAACCCTGCGGAACACCTGAAGATTGATGAAAAGTGCCAGACTTGAAACCGCGATACTGTACAAATTGTGAACGATCAGTAAGATATGATTTGAACATCTTAAGTAAGGCAGGACATAGTCCAACATCATTAAGCTTGCTGACTAGAAGAGAATGGTCAAGTCTATCAAAGGCCTTGGAGAAGTCAGTGTAGATAACATCTACCTGACCTCCCTCATCTACGACCTTTGAAATAAATTCAGTCTTACACACGAGATTCGATACTGTGGATCTACCCTGAATGAATCCATGTTGTTGTGGTACAATAATATCAGATACATGATTTGATACAATATTATGCATAACAGATTCGAACACTTTACTAAAGTTATTTAATTACATATTAGCAAGTTACGCGGATCCGGTCACTTTTCTTAATGCAATCCTCATATTATTCATTATTTTAGTCAAGGTTTAGTAGCATTGCGATTTGATTTATAATTATTCAATCAAAATTGAAATAAAGGTGTAATACACACAAAAAATGTCTTCCAAATCATACATAACTATTGCTGCTAATATGAGAAGCACGTTGTACGCAGAAAAATTTTTTAAATTATAATTATTAATATTTTTCCACAATAGTTTTTGGTCCTGAAAACAATTTTGTATTATTTTGGTGAAATGAGACAACAATTTTATTTTCCTTGAATTTTTCCTTTGCACAAAATTTAAAATTATATCACTATATAGACCAAACAAGAAAATGAAGTGATCTTGAAACACGTTACGTAGCGAACAACACTAACAAAATAGTGGCCTGGGGAAAACACGCGAGAAAATGTTAATTTCTGAGTAGCAATATTTAAACACCTTCCTCAGCTGGCTTCCCCCACTGGGGATCCTGTAGGAAAACATGGTGTGGATAAGCCACTTAAAAATCCGAAATCTTACAGGCATTGAGGGTGAGAGAGAAGAAGAGTCTGAGCAGCAGGGGAAACGATTCAACCAGAGTTGCCCTAGGCCTGCTATAGGAATGTTTATAGGCCTCCGGGAAATTATCCTTGTACGAGTCCTGCGAAGAGTGGAAGTGTGTTAATGCGTGGCGATCGATAGGGCTAGGAATCCTTCACTGCTGGTTTAATATACAAGTGTTCAGGATACGGGCAACATAGTGATTAGAGAGCACAGTGGCACATGTTTTACGTTGAAAGTTCAATTAATTATTCAAATTCGGTTGTGTCTAATATAATGAAGAATATTCACAAAATACGTGAAAAATAATTACTCTCCTTAAATTAAATAAAAATCGAGAAAACTTACGGCAACCACTTTTATACTAGTTTTCAGGTTTTCTGTAAAAGTACTCGTAATACTACACTCAGAGAAAGGTTTGATAATTATACCTAGTATTTGATTAATTTTAGCAAATAGTAAATGTGCTTTGAAAATTTGATTTGCTTACTAAATTTGACTGTTATAATTTTTGTTTTTTCGGTATTATAACCGTAGTATTATAATAATCCAATTTTTTCATTCTATAAATAAGGCCAAATCACTATTGGCTTTAATATTTTATTTTGTAATTGTAACCAAACTTTTATTAATAGCAAAATTCAAATTCGTTCACCTGATTTGGTATTTGATATCAGTTACCTGCTGTCCATATTAGCCAACTGTAATCTTAAAGTAAAATGAATAGAGTTTAACTTACAGTTAAATGAAATAAACTGTCCAATATTGGTATATTATATTATAACCTATTCAATACTGCCTCTCATTTACTTAATTGAAGACACATACAATATTATTATGTTGGTATGAAGTATGTGGTGAATATGAATGACTAACTTTTATATTTACAGTCTATAGAAACAAGTTCTCGTATTAAACATATTCAAGAGTCCAAGTTTTGACATTAACTAATGGCTGAAATCAATGTCATAGAGAAACGAAAAAGTTGTAACTTCCATGCATGTCTTGTTGCAAGGGGTTGGAACCTTTGTGTGAAGATAACACTGATGTACTTAGTTTTCAACAACACTATACTGCAGTGCAGTATAGTGTTTTGGTGTTATGTGGAAAACTACGTCATAGTTACCCTGCATGGTAATATAAAAATCATAAAATGATGTTTTCGTCTATTCACTAAATACGCATGGTCTCTATCTTTTTATACAAAATTCATTATAAGAAAGAACTACTTTATAAAACTAGGCTACAATATAATACATAAAAACGTGTTAGTAACATGGTTGATTAACTGATACTGCACCATATTCCATCTGCCAACTCCAACATTTCTAGATTTCTAAAATGATTTGCTCTTCATGAAGTCACGCTTGATGATTACGAATTCTGATTGGCTAAAATCTCTCCACTTAACTGATATGTGTTGCTAGATCAACAACATCGTAAACTTGTGTCTCATAAGACGGAATTTATAATTATAAAGTGTAAATTAGTATTACCTAATTTAATGCTTACACAAATAATCACTTGGTTACGCGAATAAGGTCAATTTTCTTAATGCAATGTTGACATTCGTTCTTTTAGTCAAGGTTTAGTAAACATTACGAAGCTTTTGATTTATAATTACTAAATTAAAATTGAAATAAATATTTATTACATACAAAGAAAATAATATCCAAATTAAACATTTTATACAGAGTGATTTTTATTAAACAAATTAGTCAGTACTGTAATGTTATAAAGTCTAGTCACTTCTACAGACACATTATCTTGCAAACGGTAAGTAGCAAACCTCTAATATGGGGTACTATTGTACTGGGAAATAAGTGGGGATTCCATTTCTATTTATAATATAGGGCATTGGAAATTAAAAAATGTATGTCGGCACGTGTCTTTTTTAAAAAAATAAAATTGACCTGTCACAGCGTTTTTTGAAAAGTTAATCTGTATAAAAGTTATGAACTTTGCGCGTTACTTTATCACTACAATGTATATAGAATATGTGTTTAGTTATAATAGCTAGAAACGTTATCAGAACTATGGCTTACGCTGATGAACTTAATGTAGAGAATGCCAAACGTACTTTCACCTCAACGCCCTCTATTTCCGAAGACCTTGGTAACAAACGTTTATAGGAAGTTATTTTCTTAAAATGTTCCCGAAAATACATCTATAAATTTTCTACATGTATTTAAAAAACACACTGGATAACCAGCGACAATAATATATTTACCATAATCATATGGTAGAGTCAGGATATCAAGTCCTACACGCCATGACTATTTGTAAATAAATTGTAAGAATAATGGAAATATATAAAGGCGAATCCACTTTTAAGCACTGTTATTTAAATTGGTGCACATAATGTCTCCTTTTAATCCATTAAATAATTTAAAATTAAGTTGGCAACGGCAAGGGTTTCATAGCTCCCCTCATGAAGTGTAGGACTTGAAATCTTGACTGAACCATAGTTAAGTCAAGTTATACCACGCAGATATTTCATGATCAGGAACTGTAAAACAACAATCTGAGGATAAACTGAGCCAGTTCGATCCACTTCTATAGCTAAGGGTCACTAACCCACGTAACAAAAACAAATTAAATAGAGAGTAGTTCTGGTCGACACCTGTTTTTGTTCTTCGACCCCAAATCTCCATAAACCGGCCCTGTCTCCCATGCCATTGCAGACACACCGCCCGGCCGGGACCCAGGCATCCCAGGCATTATGCCTGATAATGAAATGGAACTTGGGCTCTATTGTTCCAGCTTGTACGCCCGGTGATCCCCATTCCAATGTGGACGGTACGTGACCAAATATCGTCCCAGTGTACGGGGAACTTTTTTCATCAGATATCTTTGAGAATACGTGAAACTCGAAAACCTGTCACCAATTTATAGTTTTCTGTTCATAACTTGGAGGTAGGTTTTTTAAATTTCTCATAACAGATCTGGACGCACTAAAAAATTTCGAATTGTCTAGTAAAAATCATGAACGCAGATGTCTTTATTAAAAGTTCTCTATGACAAAAGTCTTTATCATCCATGAATATAAGGAAGCGATTGTTCTTAATCTTGTTTTTGTATGTCCAATTATAAACGATTTCATGTTTATTTCGTTTTCCTAGTAGAAAATCCATTACAGTTTGTTTGGTATCCTTCATAATGTAATAATTGAATGTACATTGAATTGAATTCAATGGTGGTGAAAAATAGACCAAAACTACCGTCTTTGTATCTCTTAAGGGTAGGGAGGAAAAACTGTTTCCTTAAAAGTACCCAAAAGAATCACCGCGTTAAATTTACATATGGTGCATGGGAAGAGATGGCCAAAAAAGTGTGCCTTAAGAACAATGTCTTAGAAAGAAAATATCGATCCGATTCGTTGCTAGGCACAGCGTTTTTCTCCAGCACATCGCTCTTATGGTCCACTTTTTCGGCATATCTCGTATTCGTAAAAAAGAGTGCGTTCCAAATATGCAAAAAATAGAAGATAAGATGTCCCATTTAAAATATTAAAGTTTATATTAACATATTCATATATTGAGTCAGCCTGTAAAAAATGAAAATAAAAATATCCTATCCTATCGTAATACCTCACCTACCGTAGGCCTTGCAACGTAAAATATTACTGCCTTTGCAACTCTGCAAGTTGCAAAATTGTCGACAACTTCATCGAGATGACTATAGTTTCGCTCGACTCGATTGTAGCTATATAACTCGATTTTAAATTTTATTATGAGCAATGATCCCCATTCCAATTAAATGGAGAACGAAATAAGCAGAATAACTTATGCTTCCCAGATTCTATTTGAACAACCACTGCACTCGTAAAAACTTAGAGTTAAATCAATACCATATTACATTCCAGGAAAATCTCGACAACTTTCAATTACAGAGTCACTTTCCCCAAACAGCTATTCGTACTATTTTTGTGCGATAAGCAATCAACTGTACACAAAGACATGGGACTTATTAAACAGCAATTTATCACTTAATGTGTCATTGTATTGTCGGGTGGGTGGTTCAGGGTGTTGTCTCGATCGTTCAACCCAGAGGTCATGGGTTCAAAACTCCATTCGGCTCCGGAATTTTTAATTAAATTGTTTACTTATATATTAATGCCTATTCGCAGGGATGAGAACCATCCTGGGCACGTACCTTGAATGGAAAGAATGTCAGCTTGGTGTTATTGTTAGAGATTAACGCCAGTTGATCAACTATCTCCCCAACCGTTAAGTGACCAAGTGGTCTCTCAACGCCCTAACTAATGGGGTTTTCCAGGCCTGCTGAATGATAATATACTATCTCCTCTCCCACACAAGTTTAAAACTTCCAGGATTATCCTTGTCATTATCTGTTTCGAATGAGAGGTAGAGATATTATATTATTATTCCATTCAGACATACCAAATTGGGATACCTAATTGTCGCAAACCAGTCAACTTTATAAATTGCACCTTTATAAATAATATAACAAATATTTTATATATTTTTACTACTAAGCAACTAAACAGCTGCTTGATAATAATTACATCATACCCTACTCCGCGAAAGCTGTAATATCCCAGGATGGCATATTAAAAGTGTGCTTAAAGTTTAAAATAGAAGTTGGCATATAAATGCAGATAAGCCATCCACTTGCACTTTGCAAAATGTTTTACATCTACAAAATTTTGTGTAGGTAATAAGATTTCAAACTTAATTTAAATAATTTCGCCTTTTAATATGCAAACTATTTTATTCTCTAAGGGTGACTAATTGCTGTAGCTCTCAATTTTCTATATGCAGGTTCCTAAATAAAAATATGTTCAAGATGGAAACAAATTCCAAGTTGAACATTCCCATCCCCTGGTGGGGGAGCCACCCACAAACTATCTCTGTGGCTAGACCTCTGATCTCTGTCACCCGTGTCACGTTTCCTACACATAGAAATTGATACCTCGACCCACCCGTGCACCGTTCTTTTTCTCTGTTTATTATCGACCCGTTCTTTTTTCCAAATTCAAGATACTTTTATTTGGAGATCCGTATATATTTTTTTATTTAATACAGGGTAACTTAAAGACAGTTATTGTTTAGTAGTATTGTTTAATTCTTTTTACAATAAGTATCAGTTCTTTTTATTTTTATTATCGACCTTATATCTGTACGTTTAATCACTTTCTTAGTCACTTTTTTTATAAATCACCTTTATATTTTTGCATAAAAATAACTTGCTGCCTATGTCCTAACATAGCAACTTTTTAAAATACTGTTAATATAATAAAAACATATTCATTTTTATACAATCAGAGAGGCCAATAAACTTGTAACGATTCTTTAGGCATTCTCTAAAGCTGAAAAGGATGCATTGTTATTATAAAGAATTTAATTTTACCTATAAAAACGCCTTCGTTGTATACATTAATAGTATTGCTTAGAGTTATAAGAAGTAAAGCCTTTGTGTGGGAGCAGAACAGGCGCTGTATTTTTTCTTTGAATATTAAATTTTCGAATAAAGAGATTTAAGTGTTAGAAAACTGATCGAGAAATCTTCACAAAGAAATATTATATGAGACATGGAAAAATAAATGCTTCCATATTATCAAAGCAAATTTATAGATACTGTTTAAAATGTTCAGGGGTTGTTCGTGTTAAATTAAATGCTTAACAGATTCTATGGTTGGATTGGATGTTTTATATTTAATATTAGAAGATTGATTGATTTTTTCGCTAATAGTATTTGTGGCTTGAGAAGGTGTTTGAAACTGTTCTCTAAGAAGTGATGCTTCGGCTAATGAAACGCTCGTCGAGTAAAATGTAGTATTCAGATGTTTTGTAGTAAGCTTTTACAATTTTTAGTTAACAATTGGAATATCTATCCTGTTTTAAAATATTGTTATCAGTCATAGTTTTAATTAAAAACGTGTTGCACTTATATTTCAAACAATTAAAGTAAAGCAAAAGTGATACCAAAGTTTACAGAATATATTTATACTGTAAACTTTGGTGATACATATAATACATGTCAGAAAGTACACATTATTTTGAAAACAAAATTTGTTCTAAAAGCTCTTAGATCTGACAGGCGATTATCTGACGATTTTATATAAATTAAAATGGTGTCAAAATAAGTCGTAAATTGTGATAGCTTCGAAACTACGTTTACTTAGAGGTCATTGAGAACACAATATGAACTGATGGGATCTTGCACCACGCTATCCGGTAAAATTTTCGTGTATATTTTTCATGTTTATAGAAATTATCGCTGACATGTTTTTTTATAGAGAAATTTGCTTGCCTCATAATGCTGTAACCTTTTATGCCCCACGTTGGGCGCCAAATTTTTCTGTATGAATCGAGTAAGCCTCATGAAAGCAACGCACAAGAGGATCATCAATTTTGAATATGGATACTTTTATAGTCTTTAGGACAGTCGTTATTATCAGTATTATGTGCGTACCTTTAGTATTTCCATTGGGAACATTGTTGAAGTGCATTGGCGTGGAATATTATAAGCATTGCAACTAACATTTTTTATATTAGGTACCATATTTGTTGTTGCCATGATGACAATTCTAATAAAATCGCATATGGGCTGAGCCACGACTAATTAAGAAAAAGTGCCTGTATAAAAATAGGAATTTACCTAGATCAGTAGAAAATCTAACGTCCCTCAGGTCTATCTAACTTTAAAAATGAAGCGTTTCTTGGAAGAAATTTCCAGACCTGCCTGTTTGTGTACATGGAGAATGAACTCTGGTTTTTTATGTTTGGGTCAAAGTCCCGGCGACCTCGGGTCTCCCGACCAATCTCGTCGCAATTAGTCACAATTAGCCTCTCTTCCATGAAAAATTAAGGACGCAGCATTATTCCGGTCGAAATTTGTGTAAAGCCCGCTCCTAGCATCAGATAAAAACAAACAACTCGAGGGGAATAAAGCGAAATGTGATCCCCCTGCTACAATATGAAATAATAATTGTATGCAGCCGTATGTATTACACCAGCAAATTTAATTAATAGAGTCGTGCCAATTACGCCCACTAGGTGAAGAAAATGAAGTGATAATTTCGAAGAAATTATATGATGATTGAAAGTGCACTTAGAATTATGTGCATTGCAGAAAATTTAAACTACAGAAAGCTTGCAAAAGTTACCTTCTAATTTGAGAACTTACCATTTGCGACTTACAAACTTTGCCGTCCTGTATAAGTATCACATTCACATGAGAGGTCAGATTCTCAGATTTGCAATTTGCAATATACGAATACAAATGCCAAACTTTTATAATTTAGTTGCCTTCTAGTTTGAGAACTTAACATTTGCGACTTACAGACTTTGCCACCTTGTATAGCACAGTCATATGAGAGCTCAGATTTTCAGACTTGCAATTTGCAATATACGAATACGAATGCCAAACTTTTATAATTTAGTTAGCTTCTAATTTGAGAACTTACTATTTGCGACTTACAGACTTTGCTACCTTGTATATCACAGTCACATGAGAGGTCAGATTCTCAGATTTGCAATTTGCAATATACGAATACGAATGCCAAACTATGCGTCCACGCCGCCCGCTCTACTCGGTCCCCACTACCTAACCATGTCGGTGTGACATGCTCATCGCATTACACTTTTCATCGCGATACACCCATACACGGACCTTCGCGATCCTATGAGCATTTTCAATGCGTAAATATTTTCATTTGCAATCCTGAAAATCATTGAATTATCGATTGCCACATTTGCAGGATGAATGAAATTGATAAAGTCAGTCTGTAACCTAATTGGTAGGTAATTGGTCGTCTGATTAAGTCGGCTTTCATTGCACGAATACACGGTTAAACGTTTGAGGACGATGGAGGAAGTGTCCTAACAAATTCTCACGACGGGACGTCGCGTATCGCTGTCTAATATATTGTGCTAAAACGAGACTTCCGATTTTCCCGTTCGTACGAATCAAATGCAAGGTCCTTCGCCGTCATGTGCTTATCTGCAAACCAGTTCGTGTTTGTTTTCGTGTCGGAAGTTAATCGAAAGTTTCTTGTGATATATACTAACATGTCGGTAAACTAATTCATGGCTAGTTTGTTGTTGAAAATAAAGATGGTGCCGTATACATTAATCGATTTTTATAAATTTATAGGTTTTTAAATTTTTTGTAATCGTAATTCAACCTATGGCAAATAGAATAGGGTGACCGGAGATAGTATTTTTATGTTAATTAACAATAATGTGTTTATATTATATTCAATAATACAAAAATTTGATAATTCCGGGTGGCAATGTCCAGCAGAAGGGCTTATATACAACCACCCGTAAAAATCTCACAAATATATACATTCAGTGAATCCCAGAAGTAATTCATTTATAATTCGGCTGTGTGTTTTTTGGAAAAACACCCGTCGATTTTTATTTTTTAAAACGTTTTTTTATGCTAAATTAATGTATACAGGCTAACCCAAAAATAAGTTACGACCATCAACTTTATTTTTTCAAATGAAAAACCTATTTTTTATATCATTTTTTAATTCTGTATTCAATTCTAAGTCTGGTACCATGTCCTACCATACCTATCTTCAACTGTTTTTGAAATATTGACAGGTGAATATTGACATTTTGCAACTTTGACACCCTGTAAAATCTAAACGATTTAAGATCAAGCAAAATGGTTTGCACATTTATATCGTAACTTTTCGTGAGCCAGTTAGTTTGACACTAATTTCAGATTTAGCCAGAAATAAAAATTTTCGATTAAATTTAATCTCTTGGTTTGCCGGTTTGCACTAAAAAATTTTTAGACCCACTGTAATATATGATTATGAGCTAGAGTGAGTTATCATGTTTATACTAGAATTACTATAAATTTGTATGTAAAATTTCAAGTTTAGTGTAAAATTATCGGCTACATTTTATAGATTTAGGTCTTACTTCTTACTTCTTTTCTATTTTGTTTCCTATTTCTGTAAATAGGTATTTTACCTGCTAAATAGTGCGAAGAAATAGCACGATTGGTTGCCAATTTGAACACAGCTTTTTGAGACGAAGATCATAATTAAGACAAATCATAAAGTGGACGGAGAAATAATCCACCAAGTGCGCAGGGAGTTTACAAAACTGCCGACAGGCGGGAAACCTACAAAATGGTAGGGGAAAGTTTACAAAATTATCATCTAACTAACTTAACTGACCTAAAAGTTGTCGATCGACTGGACGTAGCTCTTAAATCTGAAGCAAAACGTGAGCATGAAAATGAAATATACGTGTACGCGAAGCGGCAAAAATCGCGCAGTTACAGAAGCTTTTATATCGATAAACTTTCCAGCAGGAGCAACTTTTTCGGCGTGTTCTCTTTTCCCAGAAAGCTAATAAATTCCCCTGTATGTACAATTGTTTATTAATATTTTTCTCGGGAGAGAAATTAGTTCCTGCTCGCCCGAACGGACGCCGGTCGAAAACTCATTTTCCGTTTTAAATGTAATTTAATTTGTTAGTTTTGTTTTTGCCATCGCCCCAAGTAATGCGGTAAAAATTAAACGCCGATGGAAAGGCTGAAGTAATTAAACGCGTTAGATGTTTTCCGCATTTCGTTTTGCTATAAGTTTTCAGAGAGAAATGTTTCTAATTACTTCAATGTATATTAGTAACATTGTTTTACTGGTTTTTTAATTGCGGTCAAACGTTGATACACATTTTAACTGTGCTGTTAATGAATCCGGATATCAAGGGCCCAGTAACGGATCTCTGTGGAATTCTGTGTATTGTAATAAACAGCAATGTAACGAACTTTACCATAACTCCGTTGTTTTAGTAACTGCTTCTAGGATAGTAATATTTTTGTATTTTAATAATACTTACTAAGCTGTCTTGGATTAGGTGATAAAAATACAACATTTTTCGTATTAGTTTACGAAAAAATATTAATTAACATTCACATATTAGTGACTGATTAGACATATATCTTTTTAGAAAAGATTATAGATATACATGACTGCGAATTTATATTGTATTAATGATTTGGTGTACGAGTAAAGATGTATTAGTATAGTTTTTTTTTAAGATATATTTCAATCAACTACCACCGTGAATGTGTAATTTCGTGATTTTAAAATTGAATCTAGAGTATAATGAGGTGCAATTAGATTAGGTATATAAAAATGTTTTTCTCCAGTTCTACAAAACTCATTTATTTGGTTATTTTGTTCAAGTCAATTAATGACTTATAGTATAATTGTTTTGCTTCTGTAACAGACGCAATTAATTACGAGTAAAATGTTTCACATCTTGTTTTTACTAATAATTCAGAGCACAGTGAGAAAACAAAAAAAAAAAAATCCAAAGAGAATAACGTCTACCTTTAAAAAATACGCCGAAGGATTGGGAATGTTCAAAGCTGCGAAACTCTTCGAATATACAACGAAATGATACATACTTATGTAATATGTTTTCATTATAATATGATACGGTAAAAATTCCCTGCTGGAAATATTGCTCAAGCGTTTGTAATTCTTTTTATACGGCTTAGAATACAAACGCAGACATTCGAACAAAAACTGTCCACAAAAACAAATACACACCAAAAGTAATCGTATCATTTATTTTTGTAGTGCTGTGCTGTTGCTAAGTAAATTACTGTGAAAATTCCACGAGATGGCAAAATATGAAGTTTCAAGCTAGGATATTTCAAGGAACAAAAATAAACAATTAACTAAATGCAATTTATAAATGTACAGGGTTGCATGATATGTATGGAAACGGTGAATCACTTCCTAAAGTAAGATAGCTAGCAAAAAATGTTAAACACAAAATTTTTAAGGTTTTTTAAGATCTATTGCAATAAAGCAAAACTAGGTATACAGAATCAGTTAAAAAGTCATGGAAAAACAAAGTTGCCCTTGTTTTAACGGAACACCCGGTATATTTGTTTATAGTTAGAACGGTCCTTTACGAATACATTAATATAGAAGTTGATGGGTCTATCTATAATAATAAGGAAGAAATTACTGTGCCATACTGTCAACAGACTGTGCCATACGCGTAGTGTGTTGGAAAGAGAACATAAATTGGTTGTTAGGCAACATGGGCTACATAGCCTTTTTCAACATATTATTAGATACTCTCATGGCACACTACTTTGATCATATTTCATTAGTGTTGCATTAAAAAAGAGCAACTTTATTTTTCATGACTTCTTGACCGATCCTGTATACTTAATTTTTATTAGGTACCTATAATAGATTTTAAAAAATCTAAGAACTATTATGTTTAACATTTTTTGCTATATAGCTATCTTACTTTAGAAAATAATCGATACATATCAGCGACCCTATATAATTGGTTTTAAAAGATGATTATAAATACAAGGTGTCCACCTAGTGCGCGTAAGTCCAATATCTAGGTTAATAAAAGAGATAACTTAATTTTTTTTTCTACAGGGTTGTCTAATATCCCGAGCTGCACAAAATGAAAATATATTTACATATTCAGGGTGTTCAGTTTTTCCTGGACAGGTACCAACTTCGTTTTTCTAAATGGAAATATATATTTTTTATTGCTTTTTCGAACTAAACCCTTGATTTTAGTAGGACTTTCATCAGCCTTCCCTATACCTAACTTAAACTGTTTTTGAAATATTGACGGGTGAATATTGACATTTTTGCAACTTTGACACCCTGTAAAATCTAAACGGTTTGAGATCAAGCAAAACGGTTTGCACATTCCTATCTTAACTTTTCATAAGCTATCGTTTGGTACTAATTTCAAATTTATCCAGGAATTAAAAATTTTCAAAATTTTCAGAAAATTTTAAATTTTTGGATAATTCTGAAATTAGTACCAAACGATAGCTTATGAAAAGTTAAGATAGGAATGTGCAAACCGTTTTGCTTGATCTCAAACCGTTTAGATTTTACAGGGTGTCAAAGTTGCAAAAATGTCAATATTCACCCGTCAATATTTCAAAAACAGTTTAAGTTAGGTATAGGGAAAGCTGATGAAAGTCCTACTAAAATCAAGGGTTTAGTTCGAAAAAGCAATAAAAAATATATATTTCCATTTAGAAAAACGAAGTTGGTACCTGTCCAGGAAAAACTGAACACCCTGAATATGTAAATATATTTTCATTTTGTGCAGCTCGGGATATTAGACAACCCTGTAGAAAAAAAAATTAAGTTATCTCTTTTATTAACCCAGATATTGGACTTACGCGCACTAGGTGGACACCCTGTATATAAATTAATATTCCATTATTGTTCGGAATATGTTAATAATATAAATTCACTGTTTTTAGCATGAACTCCAGGGTTCAAAATACTTTTTACACTTTTATTATGAGAAAGGCAGGCTAGTATATTTCAGAGACTCGAGATGATTCCATTAAACACTATGACGTTATCCAATGAAAAAGTTATTTAATCCAAAACAGGACCAACCACTCCCATAATAAGGACAAGGTTCATTATAAAACAAAAAATTCCACCGTTTGGTAGCTATACAAATACCACTTTTCAAGAGACTCGCTTCTATAAAAAAACAACGGAAAAAGTTTAAATCCAGCTTAATTCCTTTATCGGCGAATGAGAAT
This sequence comes from Pogonocherus hispidulus, assembly GCA_963924545.1. Classification (NCBI taxonomy): domain Eukaryota; kingdom Metazoa; phylum Arthropoda; class Insecta; order Coleoptera; family Cerambycidae; genus Pogonocherus; species Pogonocherus hispidulus. The sequence goes on from OZ004694.1 coordinate 78,189,606, forward strand.
TTTTAGCGTCCGTTTATTCTAATTCGTAGTGAGGGGTTTATTTCCCGTCAAATGTTTTTACATACGCCTGCCTGCTTGCTCATTTATTTTATAGAAAAAGAGGAGAGTCAGAATCCTGGTACGTAATGAAGTTTGGTTTAATTAATAAAACTTAATTCAGCCTCACATAGTGTGTAACATGATTCTTAATATTTAATTCTGGATTTAATTAGAAGAGCAAAAAATGTTTACTAAATCTTTTATAAAGAGTATAGGAATTTCTTGGGAAGGTGATACTATATTAGAACTATAAACAGAATAGTTACATTTATAATAATAATATTTCTATCCCCTATTCTAATCACAGTGACAGCCAGTTATTAAAATTTGTGTTATAACTTGCGATATTCAAACCTATATATCCTTATAACTATATATATTGTAGCAATGAGGGAATCCTGGAAAACTTTGCTAGTTAACGGACAGTGTTCCTGGCACATACGCCCTCAGTTGCCACGAAGGTTTCCATACGACTCGCAATTCAATAAAAAAAAAACATTAACGTACTTTATCTCAAAACCACTAACTTGATTTGTTTATTTTAACAGATACAATCTGTTACAGATCAAATACAATAGTATAGAAATGGTTGTACTCGTATACAAGTAGTAGATACATAGCGAAATTTTAAATCACTAAAACATCCTTAATATCTTACAAAACGTACATAACTGAATAAGCCACTGAATTCTGCAACAAAAAAATCTATAAATCACATTCATAAAACAATTGAATATTTTATTTTTAAAGAAGTTCGGTTAACAACAATGGTATGGCCAACAACTGAGGAAGCTTTTTCTGAGAAACAGCTTCCTCAGTTGTTCATCATAACTCAGAAAGAAAAGAAGATATCGAAATGTTGATCTCTCCATCTGTAGTAATAACCGAAATACCCTATACATTTATTTTTGCGTAATGAAAACATCACCTAATATTGAATTATATCAAAAAAAAAAAAGGGTTACCTACAGGGTATTATTTTGTAATAGGTTGATATACAGGATCTCCACCTTTCATATAAGGCTTCTGCAATGGTCTTTCCAGAGAAGCCAAAAATTATCTAATATTAATTTTTTTAAATAAGATGCATAGTCCTCAATTCAATGTGATTAAGATACAAATATGCTCATATCTTTGGAACTACTCGGTTTAATACTAGTAAACCATATATTGGTGAATTCGGAAAAATGATCCGAATTCAAATATATGAAATAAAAAATACGTGATTCCATTTAAAAAAACATAAGTTCGATATGGCCCCGATTTATAGAGTACCATATATAACTATACATATTTTTAAAATGTGCCCTCTCTTAGGCTGTATGAGATCCTAAAATATTTTTTTTGTTTATTACACACATTTGTTTTGTGTACTGTAAATAGAAAGCCCTGCTCATCCAATGAATTGCAACGAAATAAATCTAATTTAATTGTGTGCCATTGATCATTACACTTAGACACTTAACATTTTATATGACTTGTTAGATATTAGTAGAAATTTATCATCAGCATGAAGTGTTCAATGTCTACCACTAATTAGTATGTGAAGTTCAATTACATATGAAAAAATAATACGTCTAATGCCGAACTGCGCAACTTATCCTTATACTTTCATGAGATGTTATGCTAACAAACTATTTTTTGTACAATGTATTACGAAAGTACCTTTGATGTCAGTATATGATTTTTGACGCATTTGATTGCCCTACTGTGATCACATACATGATCTCAGATTTTGGGAGATATAATTTGGGACCAGCCCAAATTTGTGCTGCACATTTTACTAAGAGATATAAATATATATTATATTTATTTACATAATATCTATTTATAAATATATTAATTTTCCTTTTTTTATTTTCAGGTGAGTCGAATTTCCAGCCTGTTCTTTATATACGAGTATTATGTAAGTATAATTAATTTTCGTTTGAATATTAAATAAATTAGAATCCGGAATTTATCAACTTTCCTAATCTCTCCAAGTTTAAATTTAACTTTATAGCTTTGCTGTGAGCCACACATTCAGCTTCCCATGGCAATCCATTATTTTCTGAAGTTAATTTGGGAGAAAAGCCGCATTCCATACTAAATAAGGGCCTGCGAATTGTTCAAAATATGATTAATTCAACAAATATTTTGGCTTTATAATTTCAATTCGAACTGTGATATTCCCGTGGATAATTAAATCGTTTCTGTCAGCGTATAGTGTAGTTTTTTCACTCGAGAGCAGAGTTTTTTTAGTTCCATTGGGAATTTGTTATGTTAATGCTCGGCATTGTGTAATTTCTCTAAAGAGGTAGTTCTGGATTCAGGCGGAGTTTTTTCTGGGCAAATTTCAATGAGAAAGGTCCCAGCCCCTAGGGAAAACAAGCGGATATGTCGAAATAACAAAAAAAGTTTACGGTTTCTGCCCATATTATTTCGCACACTTTTTCCGTGCGTATTTCTTGAAAGTAAAAGCTTTTGTATATTTTTTTTATACGTATACATATCTATAAGAATGCTCTTCTACAAGAATTAATAGGAAAAGTAGGTATATAATATGTTCAGTAATCGGTATAAAGTACTACGATATAACCTTTTTTCGTTTGTATTAGTATTGATACGGGTAATCGCATTATTTTCTTCGTCAAATTATCTTATAAATATGTTTACTTACAGTCGTTATATAAACTTTTGCAGCATATATTCGTGTATAATTCAATTGAAATTAAATTATATAGGTATCGAAACATACTGCAAAATTTTATTTAACGGCTGTCCCTAAACCTATTTAAGTATGACATAATTTAAGAAGTATAAAATAGGTACCGACTTGTAATTAATTATATACAGGTTCTCAAATAAAAATATGTTCAATTTGGAGACAAAGACACAAGATATTGATACATAATTATTAAATAAAGACAAATAACGTAATACTTATATAATATACTAACTCTACTGGGTTTCCCATTTCATTTGACTAATGGCAATTAATATGGGCTATTACATTTCATTGAATTTTTTATTCCCAGGGCACACTATGAGAAATATTGCTAACGGAATCGATAGTACTGACTGTCAAACACTTCTGATTACCAAAATACTAAAGCGAAATGCTTTTTTAATTAAAATATCAATAAAGATTCGTTTTAAGTTAATAGATGTAGTTTCCATAAGCGTTTTAAGAAATGTCATGTTATGTCATCTGGTGGACTAGTTGGTTAAACGGCAGTGTTTCAATCTGAACCGCAAAATTTTGCAAGTTCAAATCCCGCCAGAGACAACTTTTTTTAATTTTACTTTTTCATTAATTACAAATTATTAGTGTTTACTTATTCGAATAAATATGGTTAATTGTCAGTACCCAGTTATTATTTTTGAAAGTCACAATATTTACTTATCAAAAAAAAAATAAAACATGTTTTAATTGGTTTGTTTCCTTTATCTTTAGCTAAAGCTACTATCTTATAAAATAAGTAATCAACAAGCAATATATTTTTTAGTTATTACATGCACTGTGCTTTTACTAATAGTGTACTTATCTCTGCTAATAGTTACTACATATTATACCTCAATCTGAATATTGAGTTAAACAGTTACATAGGAACTGTCGTGAACTAGTAATAGGTTTTTTTTTAATGAAAAACTTTAATTCTAAAATTATTAGTTTTTTAAAATATGTTCATATTCAAAAAAACCTATTACTAATTCACGACATTACACGGACACACGGAAACAGTTCCTCTGTAACTGTTTCACTTAATATCCATGATCCAATATACCATTGAGGTATAATATGTAGTAACGAGGTGTAATATGTGAAGTAAATATTGTGACTTTCAAAAATAATAACTAGGTACTGACAATGAACCATATTTATTCGATTAAGTAAACACTAATTAATTAATGAAAAAGTAAAATAAAAAAAAGGTTGTCTGGCGGGATTTGAACCTGCAAAATTTTGCGCTTCAGTTTGAAAGACTGCCTCTTAACCAACTAGCTCACCAGATGACATAAGATGACATTTCTTAAAACGCTTGTGTAAACTACATCTATTAACTTAAAACGAATTTTTATTGATTATTTTTATTAAAAAAGCATTTCGCTTTAGTATTTTGGTAATCAGAAGTGTTTAACAGTCAGTACTATTCGATTCCGTTAGCAATATTTCTCATAGTGTGCCCTGGAAATATAAAATTCAATGAAATGTAATAGCCCATATTAATTGCCATTAGTCAAATGAAATGGGAAACTCGGTATACTAAAATACTTCTAATTCGTTATTTAGTGGGGGAACGCAGGTGACAGCCACACACACAGACTACCTCTGTCGCCACACCTTTGACCTCTGTCACCCGTTTGACATCTTTCACCCACAGATATTGATACCTTGACGCGCAACTATCACCGTTCTTTTTAATATACATTTTACTTACTATCGACCCGTCCTCGTCTCCAAATTGATCATATTTTTATTCGGGGATCCGTATATAATACATTTTTAATAAAGATTTTTCAGGTAATAACTACTAACAGGAAAATGTTTTCAAATTTATTATTAGAGACTCGCCTTCGATTTAGTTTGTGTTGTACCGTCCTGTACGAATTTGTATCGAGTAACATTTGGTCATGAATTTAACAGGAAATCCGTCAGTTGACATTTTCAGGTTTTTAAATAGTGAATAAACTGCATGGATTCGTATGTTAACGTCATGGAAATGAAATAGGTAATACATACATAATACTACACATTGTGAAATATCACAAACAGGATTACCATTCATTTGTGTTTCAGATATGATTGATTTTAGAATAATGTACACGTGCCGCACTGTTTGTGAATGATCTACTTTATATACCGTGTGGAAGGAGAAGGTGGCTCACTTCCTATTGCTCTTTTTCTATCATATATTAATCAAATTTATCTGTAGAAACAAAAACTGTAAACACACAGTTCCGTCACTTCTCTCTCACAAATACATTGATATAGTATAAATATACCTCTGATAGTAAGGAATATTTAACCAAAATAATGCGCATCTTTTTTAATATTTAACATATTATAAAAGGTGGCCCGCTGAAAACACAAAGGCATTTTTTGTAATTTAATACCTCTATTTTCGAATAGATAAAAATTATGTGTAATTGTTGAGTAGATATTTTATTTTTATGAACTTATTTTTATGCTTAAATTTAAATTACCAAATTTGGTGTATTTTTTATAAACTGAAAAAAAAACACTAGTAAACCATTTTACTATACCATTGGTTATTTGCCCCGCATATCTACATGATTGAAGTATACAGGGTGCTTCAAATTCGATGCAATACATGGGGATCTCGGAAACGGTAAGAGATGCGAAGTCGGTTAAATGGAGGCAAAGTTGCGTATTCAGGGGGGCAACATAATGGTGACAAAAAATCAAGGCTAACTTGATTAGTTTTCGAAATATTTTGAAAAAAACCAAAAATTTCGATTTTTGTTTTTATTTTTTTCCGTGCCTATTTGATGAGGTATTTAAAAATAAAGAGCACTTTTCCATAGCAACTTTTTGCCCTTTCTCGAATGGTGTTGGCGAATTTTTAGCAAAACGTTTCGTTTCCCGGAAACCAGCATCAACTTAATTTTTTTAAATACGGACCTGGAATATTTTTTCAATTTTTCGGTAGCATTTTTGTAACTTGATTGAATGCCACCATAAAAGGAACCAGATTTAAACGTTTTGTCTAAAAAAAATCATCATTAGTATTTTTGTTTCGACTTTTGTTAATTCTAGATATTGAATAATATTTTTGAGGTTTCATTTTTATTTACTATAAATAAACAAAAGCTAACTAAAAATTAATTAAGTTACCAAAATGCTTCCAAAAAATCGAAAGAAAATTCCAGATCCGTATTTAAAAAAATTAAGTTGATGTTGGTTTCCAGTAAACGAAACGTTTTGCGGAAAATTCGCACCATTCTATAAAGGGTAAAAAGTTGCTATAAAAGTGCTCTTTATTTTTGAATACCTCATCAAATAGGCCCGCAAAAAATAAAAACGAAAATCGAAATTTTTGGTTTTTTCAAAATATTTAGAAAACTAATCAAGTTAGCCTTGATTTATGTTCACCATTATGTTGCCCCCCTGAATACGCAACTTTGCCTCCATTTAACCGACTTCGCATCTCTTACCGTTTCCGAGATCCCCATGTATTGCATCAAATTTGAAGCACCCTGTATACTTCTCCACTTTTTAAATTAAATTTAAAAAGTAGTGCTTTTAATCGAAAAGCTTTTTGACTTAAAGTCACGGTGGGAGCCTGCGGTGCTGCATATATTCTTTTACTTCACTTGGGTCTTCCTACATTGCAATCACATTGACGGCCAGTTCATTCTCGTTCATGTCGTCTAGTACGTGATGAAAACGACATTGTGGGGAGATATCGAACTGCAAATCAGTAAACGGTGTTGTATATTTGACCAAATGTCAGTCCCATAAGATTTTATTTGGGTCTCGAGATTAGGGACAGAGGGCTGCTGCCTAAATTTCAGGTGCCTTTGCACTAAATCTTGAGACACCCTTAAGCGAACCCATCCAAACCCTAACATAAATATAAACAAAAATAATAAATAAGCCCTAAGCTAACGATGTGTGACTTGGTGGCAGTGGAGCGTGACACATTTAGGGGAAACAATTTATACTTCATAAATATTTATTGCAATATAATTTGAGTTAGGAGTGGAGGTATTTAATTTGAATTTCATCATGTTTTTTTTGAAATTTCATCAGTCCTTATATTAAATTCATTTGAGGCAATATAAATATTGGTTTTTCTTCCTTCTTATTTCGTAATCGAGATTTGGGTGGGAATATTATTTTCTTTTTGTTTATATTCTATAAGGTGACATTTATTTGATAGGTAGCTTCAAAGAATAAAAATAACGACATATTGCTACGTGAAAAAAATCACAGTCGTCCCCCGTTAATATGTAAATAGTAAATCATAAACTTGAATGATTATTCAGACAATTTGAAAGCAGATAATATAATGTAAACAGATTTATAGACCATAAGCAATATGTTGGAAACAGTTCTATGGTACTAAAATTATAAACGGGCCAAATAGGTAAATTAAGATTGTTAATTTGAAATATTGAAACACTCCCACATAACGATTAATAAAAAATAATAGCTATAAAGTAATAAACTTAACCAAATATCGCAGCCAACATGTTTTTCGCAATAGAGAATTTTTGGGATGGTTCTGTAAAGAAATGGTAGTAATTTGGTTTCAGTAATAACTATCAAACCAGAATATATTTTTAGAAATCATTAGCCTTCTAGCAAGCCTACTATATGTATGGTTGCCCTTAAAAAATAAATTATAAGTTTGATTTATAGCTCGATAACAAGTCCTTAAATACAAAATATAAAGGCCCTTCACATTTAAACTTTTTCAGTGACCTACCAAGTAATGGAGATACATAAATAAGCTTCTGACAGTGTAAAAAATTCAATTGAGTTAACTGATAAAGCAGTCCTAAAGAAATTTCTCCTCTTTGTCCATGCTCTTTTTGTTTTATTATTATAAAACTTGTAAAGCCACTATACAGGGTTTCCCAGTTTAATGCTGACAAAAATAAAAAAATATATTTTTTTTCAATTTCAACACCCTGTATCTCGGAAACGGTACATATTTGGAAATAAGTTTATATAGCAAAGTTCCATTATTTTTACTGGTTCTACATGTTCCCTGATTTTGTCAGCATAAAAGTGGGACACCGTGTATATAAATAACTATAAAATTTTATAGCTTTAGCTCGAAATATAATATTTAACCGAGTTAAAATTCACAAATAAAAGAATAATGGTGTAGTAATATAAGCTGATATATGCAATAAGTATTTTAAATTTGAACTTTACAATACGTATACTGAGATTTCATATATTTTATTGAAGTAGTAAGAAAGCTTTGGTTACTTGAAATCCTGTTTTTGATTGCCCTGTGATGTGCCAACCATGTCAGAGCATTATAATCCTCATAAAAAACATTTCATTTTACGATTTACTGCGAATTCTATTCCTGCTTATAAAGAACAGCTGATAAATTTGCGATATTGCCCAATGTTCCCTGGAATATTGTTTTTATTGGGTTATAAATGTTTTGTATCCTGAACCTACTAAAAGGAAAGTATGTTTTTACTGCGTTTGGCACATAAATCTACTATTTCCGAAGACATATGTTTCGAATGTCAGTCCTCTTTGTGACTTTTTCATTCAACTTTTATTTAGAAATGGTTAAATAGTATATACCTTAACTTCTGGTCGTTATTTTTTTATTTAAAAGACGCAGGTATCACAATCTTTGAATTGTACTTAATTTAGATCTAATTTAAAAATTTAATGAATACACATTTAATATACTTCGACATTTTCATGAATTTTTGGACGTTATTCCGGACGAGTATCAGTTAAGAAGTGAACAGATTGTAATAAATGTAAAACGTGATATAAGTTTTTTCAACTTATACATGACGTAAATTTGATTCCAATCAACCTTTACAGTTTTAAATAAAATATATATTGAAAATGTGTTTGCTCCTATGTTATGTATACTTCTGGAAAATCATATTACAATATTAGCCATTTTTACTTTTATGTGCCTCATATAAGACGTTAAAGTACATTTATACTATCTATTTTTTTTAATTTAGATATAAATACAAACAATAACGCATAAGTATATACATACCATACCTCACGCATAGCGGAAGAAGGTCAGATTTCGTATAATATCAGTATATAGCATGCTTGTCCTCGTTACTCGTGCAATTGAGGTCGCATGGATTTATCTACTACTTGGGAAATATAGCAATTTAAATTTTCCCTTCATTTTCTTTGGGTTGGTGCACTGTACGCATCTGTGAAGCAAAGCTTACTACATTGTTCTGCTGATGGTCAATGGTGGTACTTGCAGATATGTAAGTAAGCCATATTTTCCATAAATACGTTCAATAAATACAGTCAGAAATCATTCTGGATATTTCTCTTTATCTTTTTTTATGTAGAACTTGCTCCTTTAAAAAAAAAATGTACGTAAAATGCCGATTCAGCACGGCTAGTTTCACATATTTGTTATTCAAAAAGGCTACTTTTATAAATATGCTATTTAAAACCAACGGGAGTCATTCGCAAATACGCAATTTTTGCGTATTTATCTAGACCTTATCGTGGGTCATCTCAACATCCTTGATATGCTGTATCTAATGATATACAAACAAAATAGATTCGAAAACTACATAAAATAAAAATATAGCAAATATTGAGGAGTGAATACTATTTGCTTATTTGCATATCTGTTTCTTGGAACTGCAAAAGCGTAGTCCCCATCGCACTAGGTCTAAGTGTTGCCGACTGAATATTTCTTTAATTATGGCGGAGTCGCCAGTAGTAAATTGGTAGTCCCTACCAATTTACGAGGATACCAATAAAAATAAATGAAATATTCAACGGCCCAACTAGTTATACCGTGAATACAGTAATGATACGATACCATTTATTTGTGTTGCTGTATATTATAGCAGTTTTAACTGCGCTCTGAATATTTCAAAAATGTGGCGGACTCGCCAGTAATAAATCCACTGCTGGAACATTTCTGATAACTTTAAAACCTACCGCTTGCAAAACTGTTGGCATCCGTTGGACCCGATATGACTGAAACTGAGACATATATTTGTTAAACGGTCTTATAAGGTGACATTTCTCAGTGCTGTATAAACGCTTATATAAAATACAGAAGTCGCGATAGCACAAAGAATCAATCCTTAAATATATATATATATATATCTATCAGTAGAATGTCTATAAATTTCCTATACGTATTTATGAGTGTGGTTTCGAAACGCGAACCAAACATTATGTTTTTCTTCTTTCCAATCGCATATCAACACTTCTCCCCATAATAAGAAAGAGATTAGTAAAGGGAAAGAGAAAACAGGGAATATAAGCAGGTCAAGGAGGATTATAAGTGCGGGATATGAAAAATGAGAGATCAGATTAAGGAGTATTTGTAAAATATATTCAATTTGAAGTATATAACATATTTGAATCAAACAAAACGTTGATATGTGGCATGATAGTGAAAGTAATTTCATTGATTTTAGAATAATACTTGTTTCAAGTGCTTACCTGATCCTTATTAAAAATAAAGTTATTGCGCTTGTGTTTATAAAATGATAAATATTACATACTTCACAAAATTGTATAGAATGGTTTTAGGTACAATGAAAAATTATCATACTTATATGTTTTACGACTTTAATAAATTCGCTAAAAAGATGCCTACGTTGACGTGAAGCCAAGTCGAAATGTTACCTTTTATGAACTTGAGTTCAAGTTTTGTGATTATGATATTGTGCACTTTAGAAGACAAGGTAAATGGATTTTAATTTACTAGATCAAGTCAGGCATACGATAAATTTGTTTATAAATAATATATAACATTTTCTCTGTTCCATTGAAAGTAATTTTTGAGTCAGAATTTTTTCTTAGGTAAGCACAGCAAAGAAATATCTATAGATGCTAGTAAGAAATACATTTTTTTATAGTTAGTTTCATAGTTTCAAAACCGATTAGAATTCGTAACACTGTGACAGCTTGAAAAAACTTTCATTTTTGTGTAGCTGTAAGTTTTAATTAGGTAAATGTTAAATATGATAAAGGCGGGATCGCAGAAATACAAAAAATGCTTTCAACTAAAAATCAGTTTCAGTAGATTCAGTTTTATATTTTTTCCTATACGCTTGTAGCGTCAAGGTCAAAATCATTTCCTTACTATCCATAAAGCTTAATTTCAATTTACATATATTACCATACTGTTTGTCGTCCTTCTTTAATAAAAATACTATAGGTTAGGTTAGGTTCAAAAGTGAGTGGGCCGAAAACCAGACCCTCCACCGCGACCATGTGGTCTATTGTGGCTCACACCTACTTATATTTCACCCAACAGGTCCAGCTTCTTAATGTAGCTGATCACCTTATTGGGTGAGAGTTTGTTCAGATCCTCTGGCAGAAGTTGTCCTTTGCCAAATAATGAGTATCTGATCCTTTCCCCAGCAGGGCAGGTGCACAATATGTGTTCTGCCGTTTCATCATCTTCTAAACATAGGCGGCACTCAGCATCTTCTGCTAGGCCGAATTTGCACAGATGATATTTTAAACGGCAGTGGCCCGTATATAGGCCAATTAGAGTTCGTAGGTGAAACCTGCTTAACTCTAGAAGTTTTTTAGTTCTTGTTTTTGAAGGGTTTATTATAAACGCCTTCGAATGAACTAATCGTGGTAGTTCCTGCCAGTACTGGAGGATTTGCTCCTCAGCCCGGGTCAAGAGCGTTGCTTTGGCAGTACTCGAGGATATGCCAAGCACCGGTTCTGGTCCGACAAATTCAGAAGCAGCACCCTCCCTAGCTAGAGAGTCGGCTGCCTCATTCCCCTCATGGCCAGAATGGCCGGGGACCCAGACCAGAGTTATTCTATTTTTTCTGCTCAATTGAGCAAGTGCCTGCTGGCAGCTCCATACCGTTTTTGAGTTGCAACGGTAGGAACCAAGAGCTTTAAGAGCTGCTTGGCTGTCTGAGAAGATTTTTATCGATTTGCGTGTAAGTTGCCTTTGTTCCAGCCTCTGTACACACAATTCGATGGCATAAATTTCTGCCTGAAATATAGTTGCATAACTGCCAAGGGATGAAGATATTTTCACCGTTGGGTTGCAACTATATACTCCGGCTCCAACTCCCATGGGTGTTTTGGAACCGTCTGTAAACCAACAACTATCTGCCCTTAATAGGTCAGCCTTATTCCGATCCCACTCATCTCTTCCTGGGAAGAGAATGTGAAAGGGCAGTTCAAGGTTGGTCTTTGCAGGCATGACATCTGAAATCATCTCCAGGATACTGTGACTTTCCATGTCATCCAGCAGCCTATTGCGCTCCATGGTGTCAGACTGCGGCATGTTAAAAGCTGCCTGCTTTAGTCTGTATGTTGCCCATCTGGCCTCTCTCTCCAAATATATATGAAGAGGAGGTAGGTCCAGTAGGATTTCCAGAGCTGCTGACGGTGTGGAGCTAATTGCTCCAGTTATGGCCAGGCAGGCTTGTCTCTGTAAACCAGAGAGTTTGAGTTTGGTCCTTTGTTGTAGTCCTTTGGACCACCAAACTATGGAGCCGTATGCGATCATGGGTCGTATGACCGTCACATACAGCCAATATATTTGTTTGGGTCCAGTGCCCCAAGATTTCCCACAAATTCTTCGACAAGTCCATAAGGACAGTCGTGCCTTGTGGATCATTTTTTCCAGATGGGAGTTCCAATTAAGCGACTTATCCAGTACTACACCCAGATACTTCGCTTCCTCCGCAAATGGAATTATTTCACCAAGTAAGGAGGGAGGTCTTAAGTTGTCCAGCTTCCTTTTCTTGGTAAACGGTACAATTACCGTTTTGTGAGGGTTTACAGACATCTGCTCCCTCTTACACCAACTCAGTACTGTCTCTAGTACCTCTTGGAGGGTGAGGGAAATTCCCTCTTCAGAGTTTCCTCTGATTAAAATGACTAGATCGTCCGCATATGCTTGAACCTCAACCTCCCACACAGAAAGTATGGCCAGCAGGTCATCCACAAGCAGTGACCAAAGTAGGGGGGAAAGAACCCCCCTTGTGGACACCCTCTTGCGGCCCTAAATCTGACCGTTTCTTCCTGAAGGGACGTCGTTATAGTTCTATTTTCTAACATAGCCCGAATCCAGCCACTTATGGTTGGGTCGACTCCCCTAGCAGTGACAGCTGTATATAGGGAGTCAGGCAGTGCATTGTTAAACGCTCCCTCAATGTCAAGAAAGGCCGCCACTGCAATTTGCCTACTCTGCAGAGATTGGGTGATTTTAGCGACTAAGTTGTTGAGGGCTAGTTCTGTTGACCTGCCGGTTTGATAGGCATACTGGTGGGTATTAAGAGGATGAATGCTTAACACACTCGTCCTAATGTGTCCGTCCAGTACCTTTTCCAGACTTTTCAACAGAAATGATGTCAGGCTAATGGGTCTGAGCGATTTGGGGCATAGGTCTATTCGACCTAAAAAATAACTATAAATATATACTATAAGGACAGACTTCTAGAGAAAATCAATAAAAATCTAAAATCATTGTTTAGAAAAGACTCATTAAATAAATATAAATACTTTTTTTTAGCAATAACAGAATAGCAGGACTTAATACCACATATTAGTAGGTAAATACGAGAAATTATGAGTTTTAGAAATATAAAATAATAATATAAGGTAATTCCTTTGCGTACTTAGGTTATGGGTTATACCTGAATAATATACCTCAACCATAATATTTGAAAATTTCATTAATAATTTAACTCTAAGAAAGATGTAAACAATGTTTACAAATATGTTTTCAAAACTTTTAATAACCCTGTCTTGTAAAATAATACTTTCAAAATTTAATTAAAATAAAATTTTAAGCAATAATGAAAGCTTACAAAATCATTGTAAGGCATATTTAAATTGCCAAATAAATCCAAACTGACATTTTCGTAAGCTTTATAGTAGCACAATATAGCGACCATCTAAACCTAGGTAGGATTTAAAATACTGTTCACAAACATCGTAGATATGTTTAGTGAGACATTTCTTGATTAAATACCTACCCTGCAAAATACCTTACAAAATTCATTTCTGCACATTGTGTTTCTGCAATTCAGTTTTAATTACAGACTAACTAAAATTATCTAAACTTAAGGCAGTGTAATTAAAAAACTAGATAAAGTGTCTTATTAAACCCAATGCATAAGAAACAATTCGTTGCGAATATACCAACACTCGAGGAATAAAACGCATAGTAGAGAGATATGCCTATGCAGTATTTTGCGTCTTTAAATATCAGATTAATAGAATAGACCTACTTAGTAAATGCAATTGTTTTAAAAATCTTTCCAGGGCATTATTTTCTTTGGAAGGCATACCCTTATTTACATTATAAGAAAAGTTATCGACTGTTAGCATAAGCCAAAGAAGACAGAGTTTGCGGCAAAAGTCGAAGTTGCCCTAGAAGTGATTTATTCGCGGCGCCTCCGCCACATTTTAAAAAGTTCCTTTTGGGTCAGTGGCATCGAGAGGGCCCGAATGCTGGTGTCCTAATTAGGGGGGATAAATCATCTGCCTGTACATTATTGTGTTGTGGAGCGAACGGGGAACTAATAGTGACCGAAAACTAACACGGCAATTAGTGAATTACATCATTGGCCATTAAGTAAGTTTTGAAGCAAATTACTCGTAATAATTTTCGCAGAGGCAGTAAAACTTTACTACTTAAGTAATTAGAAACGGGATATAGGATTTTGGATAATGTAATAGTAATATATTTAATGTCTGTTACTTATTTGTGGGATAGATGTGTGATTCATCAAGAAATTCTTTTGGGAATTCACCAGCCGTAATGGAAACCGAAGACTAATGGGATTTTAAGGTTATGTGCAATGTGCACCACAAGTCTGTTTCAAGATTTGGACTTACCTTCTATAATTATTTGTTTTTTTATAAACAAACAATGGAGCCGATAAATGTTTCAATCTGTCATTTATGTTTCTTTTGATAAACATATATTTCAGATATTTTCGCAATAATTATTCCTCTAAAGGTTTTCCTCGTGACGACATTTTTTTCAAACATTTCTCGTTAGTATCCACCTTAAGCAAGCACCATAATCAATCTATAATATTTCTTTATAAAATTATTCACAATTATACCCATATGAACAATAGCCGAGATTTCAACAACTTACTAAAGTAGTTTTGTTTTGAAATCATTTGCTGCTAAAGAGACCATATGAATGCAGTTATTTGCCCACTCGCGGCCCTCGAAATATTAATAAGCCACCCCCTCTAACACCAGTCTCTGACTTTTGGGCTCACCATCGCGATGAGGATGAGGGATAGAGATATTGCTACTATTATTATTATTTTTATTATTATTTAAGATTATTTAGAGTTGTATTCGCCTACGTTCTCACATCCATAGATAATACAATCATAAACTAACAGATCACATCCACTATAATAACATAGCGGTGAAATATATAATCGCGCAAACACGTTTATCTCGGAAGATGAATGCAATATGCATTTCGTTGAGTGATGATTCTAGCGCCGTACGGGCGACAAGTGTCATCGCCCACCGATTCAAGATCGTCGACCATTTCTGCAGCCTGTCAGTGACGCAATTCGTCGCTTCTAAACCTGAAGTATAAGAGCCGACATACCTAAAAGTATAAAGAATGGCCTTGCACAATCTCTAGAGCGTCAGCAGGATTGTAATTGTAATTTTCAATTAAAGAAACATTCGCACCGTGGTGGTTTTTATTTACCTAAGCATTTGTAGTTGAACCTTCTTTATGTACATTAAAAAGGTTGCAGTAATTTTTTAATGATGCACTTATGCTTTTAACTTTATTTAATTATTTTGTCTAAACTATTTCCATTAAACTTTCACTAAACTTCTATTAAACTTGAAATCTAAAATTGCTAGGTTCGATAATCATTTTAATTTTATTATAGCAATTTGTATTTTGTATTTTTAAAATTAAATTGTACCGTAAGAAACAAATGTACCTCATTATAAATGCTCTATGTAGAATGTTTCTGAAATGTGTGTACCAGCAAACATAGATCATCTTCAATACAGCCCAGACATCTTAACTTGTCAAAATTTGATAAAAAAACACTCGAGGGGTAATTCGCTAAAAAAATTTGTACACTGAAATTCTCCTTGCAGGAAAAAATCCCCGAAATTCCCCAAAAATTCCCTGAAATACCCTCAAACGTTTGAAATTCCCTGGATATACTAAATTGTCAGCAGTTTCCCGAAATTCCCCATGGCGTTTTGAAATTCCCAACAAAATAGGTACCCATTATTATGTGCTACTGAAAGAGACACAAATTGAGTTTTTGTAACATTTATTTATGCCATATGAAAAACAATAAAACTCACATATACCATAGTATATTTATTTATACTATGCATACACCAACAACAAAACATAAAACGTTCTTTGGTAAAAAATAAAACTAAACTAAGGAAAAATATATTCTTATGAATAAAATAACATTTTAATCGATAAATTACAAATTTAAAACAAAATAATAACATAACGAAAACATTTAACAAGTATTTTCTTATATTACAGTCTGTCGTTTCTTTTAGGACAAATAGAGTTGAGGGTTCAGCTTAACAATAAAGTAAACGTAAGATATTCCTTTAAAAGGTATTACAGCATTACATAAGTTTCAAAAATAAAGAAAATAAGTGTTTAAAAGGTTTTTTCTTTTATTTCAGTTAAGATAGATAGGTACAGTTTGAGTAAGAATAAAATAAACGTAAGATATATTCTTTTAAAAGACAACACCATATAGTATAACAAATTTATAAATTGTTTGTTGCGAGGTTTCGTGTATCGTTATATTTTTTATTTATATCCAATAAATCAACCCGTTTTAGCTCAAAAGGTTCTGAACCCAAAACAAAGATTGTAGAAATTTTCAGAAAAATTAAGCATGTACGATTGCAATTCCCTAAAATACCCAAAAAGTTGCCCGAAATACCCTGAAATTCCCCAAAATAGCCCGAAATCCCCCGCAATTCCTTGCAATTCCCCAATATTCCTCAATTTTTCTCGAAATTCCCCCTGCTTGTACACTAAAATACTCCAGTGATTCGCCCCTCGAAAACACTTTTATGTTCTCTACTTGATGATGTTAAAGATTCACAATCCCATGTTTTTTACACATAATTCATTATCAGAATGAACTAATTTATATTACTAGGTTGATATACAGTAAAAAAAAGACAAATGGTAAAATTACTAAATGGTAATCGTAATTTGCTGCAGTGTTATTTTTAACACGAACTGGGTAGTATAATAACTAAACCTTTAGAACTCATATTACACGAACAATATACCCGCCAAGTTTGTAGAAGTACTCATAAATTGTAGTAAAATTTACAAAACCCTGTGTTAAAAATTAATCAATCAGCCATAAAAACGGAATAATTACACGGTGAATAATTAACTATTACACATTACCTTGTAAAATCTCCTGTGTTAAATTACTTTTATGTAATGTAATAATACACCGATATGTCTAACACTGCCAAGTGTGGACTATATACACACTGATGTGTGTGGATTCAGTGTTAAAATCAGTCGGATTTTTTTACTGTGTACGTGTTAGTAACATGTGAACCCATTGAAGGCACTGGTACAATTCGAGAGCTCTAAAATGATCGCACTTCATGATGTCCCGATTGACGATTATGTATTCTGACTGGTTAAAAGCTCTTCACCTAACTGAGACCTTTTGCTGTACCAACAACTTGGTTGATACGTGTGATAGAATACGAAGTTTATTATAAAAAGTAATTAGTTATTATTACCAGATCATTTTTCTTAATATAATGTAGAAATTTTTCGTTCTTTTGGTGAAGGTTTAGTAATATTACGAAGCATTTGATATATAATTACTAAACTACAATTGAACTAGAGATTTATTACTTAGGTCATAAAGGTTAAAATACGTGTTTAGTCCTAGTTTTGCTAAAATATTATAAGAACTATGGCTGTTTTATATAAAACACACTGTACCCAACCAAATAGTTCTAATTATAATTACTAAAATTTTCCTCAGTGCAGCAAAACGCCCACAACATTAAATTTTCTCGTTGCTAAGTGTGTCGTTGGGTAAATTTTAGTTTCTCCACCAAAGGTTATCCCAATCCAATCCCAAAGGAGACATTATTATCACGCAGGTTTATACATTTTACGTCGCATGTAGTCCTCTTGCCAGGAAATAACCTTTCAGATGGTTGATAGCATGCGAAATATGTCCCCGACCCACACACCCCGGATTTATCTGACGAGGTCCAAGTGTTGAAATGTCTTACATGGGCCCAAATAAACGCAGTCGTGTCATACTCCGGGGGCCTGACGTCGAGCCCTCACGAGTCCGTGCCTCCGCCAGCATCCAGTATTGTATCGATAGTCCGGCGCGTAGCATCCTCTGCCACGCCGCACGACCGAAACGTGTTCGAGTCCTGACTCCGGTATCGCGTTCCGGGCACAGTTCTCTCTAGATATACTCAGCCGTCACTATTTATATCTGTTAATTGATTGCTGTTGTGGTTGTTGTGTAAGGATATCTCGATTGTGGGAGTTTGAAGTATATTGTTTGATTTTATTGTATCTAGTAAGTTAATTTGAAGGAGTTTGATGTGGTGGAAACTGGAGATTAAGGATTCCGGGTTGTTCGCACAGGGATACTTATGTACATACGAACAGTGTAATTAAGATATTGGATATGTTGTAAATTAATTTAATTTTATTTATAAACAATCACAGAAG
This sequence comes from Pogonocherus hispidulus, assembly GCA_963924545.1. Taxonomy (NCBI): domain Eukaryota; kingdom Metazoa; phylum Arthropoda; class Insecta; order Coleoptera; family Cerambycidae; genus Pogonocherus; species Pogonocherus hispidulus. Next base: position 78,208,067 of record OZ004694.1, read on the forward strand.
CGTTTAAAATTAGGTGGAGCCATAAAAAATCGTTGAGAACTTGAACATTTGTACTAGTTTACTATTAAATGTTTTTTAACCTCTATAATATTATTATATTGTCGGTATCATTTAGAGAAAGTCACCAACAAAAAAATACACGCCATCAAAGTAACTACAATTTATCGGTGTTTTCTTCTTCAGTTTCGTACCGTAGGAAAGTGTCCCTATTAGAAGATATATTAAAATAGAAATTGTAACAAATTAAAATATTTTAAATTATTCGTAACACATTGTCGAATGTGGTTATTTAACTTTAACTTAACAAGCTTTAACTTGAAGTTTTTTGCAGATCTTTCCAGCTCTATTTTATACCATTAAAATTTTAAACTTTTCTTTTATTTTTTTTATTTTCAAAATTTGATTAATTGTATACCGGCAGGAACTGTTAATATATTTTTTACTTAGTTACCAAATCATTTCAATAGAAAAAATCAGATATTTGACACCACTCTCTGTTTAGATATTGTTTTCTAAATTAAATAAAAACTTTTGAAGTAAATTTAACTCGTGACATTACAATAAGGTTCTTGAAAAATGTTGGATGTCATAGCATTCTTATTCAATTTTAGTCGTTAGTTTTTTAAATTAAAAATCTATTCAATTAATGGAGTGTCCGCCCAATAGCCTTTTAGTTATGAACAAACCTACATACGAATTATTTTTATTAATGGTAACTATTAAATATATTTTAGGATTATTTATTATATGGCAATGTTTCGGGATTCATTTTAATACGATTAATATTAATTTACATAAGCCTATCTATTTATTAGGCTTGTTCCATTATAATGAAGCTCTAAGCCATGGCATATAGATATATCAAATAGTCGAATAATAACCTTTAATTTAAAAATTAAATTGAATCCTGATGATTTAATAAATGTTTCAAAATCAAAGACAGTTTACAGTTAAACCAAATTGCTTTATTGTCAAAATATTCGTTACCAAATTAAACATTTGTCTTTAATTATTATTTGTTATAAGAACCTTTCCAAAAGGCATCGTGCTTCCTCATGTTCTTTTTACTTTTAACTTTTCTATCTGTGGAGTGATTTATCCTCACAGTATATTTGGCCTCATCGATATTCGGTTTGAAAAATACATAAGTGGGTAATCCTTCAAAGAAAGAGGTCAGTCAGGCCATTCGTTTTAAAGTGATATAAAATGAAGTAGAGATTTGAATTTTTCACATAACTGAAGTTCATACCGATAAAATAATATGCAGTATCATTGATGTTTTGCTAAAATACATTTTCATGGCTAATAATAATGGAAATAGGTATATCATTTTATATCAAAAATAGGTATTTTTGTTGTAAAAAAAGATTAATTTACAGAGTACACTTTTTGCAAACGAGGAATTGAATTAAAAATAGGTTTTTTATTTATCCAACGGTATAGAAATATAGCCTATATCCATTTTAGTGATTTTAACGTTTTCCCCGTTTTTCCTTCTACGAGCTCCTTACTTAGAATGCTCTTTTAATTTTTGTAAACAGAAAGGATGTCCATATCAAATAACAAGGTGCTGGTTATATACATTTTCTCTCTGTTTTGAAGAGTCTCTTAATAAAGATTTTAACGTAATGTTTATACTGTTATTGCCTTTTTTCATTAATGCTTTCGAGGATGGGTGAAGTGCAATTCAGGTTAGCAATAAAGAATAAAAATTGCTTCTTTTTTGCTTGGTATTTTATTAGTAGGCAATGTAGCGTGATTGGCATTTTTAATTGACAAACAATTTTCAGTAAATAATTTAAAAGTTCTTATACATAACGATTTTCTTTTGCTGTTATATCTTATAATTAGTATTTAAAGAACTTTGTAAAGTAATTTAATTTACAAATGCCAATCATAAGTTGTAGTTAATGTGAAAAGTTCATTAAAACCCTACATGAATTTGTAGCGTATTTGAAGGCATTTTTCGACCGAAACCTGAGTAATATATCAGCAAAGATTTATTTATATGACATGAGAATTTTTTCAGAATGTAATTCCGACACGGTAAGAATCAGATAATATTTCATAAACATACCGAGTATAAAATATATAACCCAAGAAATGTATTAATACTTTTGGTCATTCTTCCCTTATTCGTGGACATATTTTTTACTTGAATAAAGATCGCCAAAAGAACACAATGCTCGAGAAGTAATAAAAAAAAGCTTGGGCCATCGAATGTGGCAACTTTGACTGTCATTCATTTTCATTTCTTTGTGCGTTTTTTCTTCTCTGGGAGGGTTCTTTATATGTTTCTAGCAACAGGATATTAAATTTTTGGAAAGTATGTACCGTTGGCGGGCTAAGAACGGAGATTAGAAAATGATTATCAAACAGAAATATCCAATTTATTTCTGTGATTTCGGCACATTTTATAAGGGTAAGTTTTTACATTATCTAACTGCAAAAAAATCTATACTTTAGGCAAATAAAGTACGAAATAAAAATAGATTACTTTCTGTATTTAATATATTTTTGAAGAACCAGGGATTTAAAAGGCCAAAAAGTTGGTTAAGTGTAGTTTCAAATAAAAAATATTGATTAAGTAAAGTTGGTAAAACTCCAATTTTAATCTAGACTCTCTAATCCTAGAATTCCAACTTCCATGTTGTTGGAATTCTGTTTTCTATGTATCAAATATAGTATTTTTGCTCTAAATGTCTGTATTTTTCTTACTGTCTCTATCTAACCTTTTCTAACTGCTTACGTGTCTAAATGTATCTGAAAAATAATTCTGGATTAGGATTAAGGATTAGTTTCTGTATACAAATTTTCTAATTAATTGTAGAGTTGATTTATACAAATATGCCAAAAAAATGTCTTATTCTCACTCAATTTTGTCAATAAAATGTTTCGACATATTTTTCAAAATAAAAAGTTTCATTACACAAGAAATAAGTTTATCAGTTTTATATTGAATGCTTCCTTTATTTTAAGTTATTAACCATTTGTAAAAGTCAAGCAATAAAAACTGAATATATAAGTATGTTACCTTAACACTTAAAAGAAACTGAACGAATAAAATAAAGTGCTTCAACAAACTAGCACTTGCAGAGAGAATAAGTTAAAATAAAATTTTTATAGGTAACATAAATTTTTGCTGCAGCAAAGGTCGGTATGTTTCTTATAATATTTCAAAGAGGCTGTAGCAAAGAATAATTATTTTCTTATGAGGAGAAACAACATTTGTTTTGGAAATAAACGATATTTATTAAATAGTGTAATATTTTTCTATTTTATGGTAAATAATATATAAACGATCTGTTTATCTTGATCAAACTGATGTTCCTAAATATAAAATGTAATTTGTTGATAAATCGTTCCATAAACTGTTCACTGTAATGCAAATTTTTTATATACTACAAATACTCCTACAAATGTAGGTATGTTGGTGGTTACAGGAGCCCAATTAACAGGACTGCTGATAGTTACCAATTTAATCTAAATTGAATCCCGTAATTGACATTTATAACATTGTCGACAGATGTGATTTCTGCCACCATTGTTGTAGGCTCCAATGGATCAAAGAAGCAACGTATCGGTCAAATGATTCACTAACAGGTATAATTATTATCAGGCAAGGCCATAATAATGACATGAACTGCCAAAGCAGGTAAATTCAATATTCGGGTTAACAATTAACTCTTCATGAAGGATAGCATAGAAAATCTCAAGCTTCCATGTTTATGTGTAGATATATCTAAATCGACTAGGCTTCTTCGTCAATATTGATATTGAATAAAGAGTTCACCAGAATAATAGTTTTTTGTGAAGCTTTATTTGTTATATATATATATATATATATATATATATATATATATATATATATATATATATATATATATATATTCAGTTTATTCCTTTTCTATGTCCAGCGAATCTAAGGAAATGCCTGTGAGTATTATGACGTGTTGTTGAAAACAAAGTAGATCGTGCTAGATCAATTTATTGCATTATTTGTGTTTTAAGTGTAGTATTTACACCATATATTTCGTTTTTATTTTATTTCAACTTTATTTGAGTAGATATTGAAAAAATAACAACACTTCTTTACATCAATTTTTTGTGCTCCATCAAACGGCATAATCATTTTTCATAAAACTTTTTGTTTTTCCATGGCCATCATCTATACAAATTGTGGCCCTGGATGTTTTATTCTATATAATTTTTCAACAACCAATTAGCCTTGACATTTTTCAGTCAATATGTTGGTCCCCTAATTGCGCAACTTTGCCCCCATTTATTTGTACCTCTTTCCATTTCCGGGATCCCCATGCATATAGACCCAAATTTGATTTAGCTTGTACAGAGATACGATTTTAAATTATTCGGTAATAATTTTTTCCGCAAGACTGTTTTACAAACAAGCAAAAAGGGAATAGCATTGTATTGTTTGTCTATTGTTAACATCCAGATATCAGACCCCCGCGAAACGTTCTATCGTATTTCAGATTTTGATTACGTTTTTGCATACAAGATTGATGCAGTGGGAAGAGCATAGTCGAAATTTAATTTACGCCAAATTTACTAGACCGGTTTGAAATTGGAAATTGGAAATCAGATTGTAATACGAATATAAATCAATTGGTTAGATGTGAAAAATTCACTACTCTGGGTGCAATTGAATTTAGCTTTTTAAAATTTCAGACTTTGCGACTAAAGATCGACAAGCGACAGTGGGGGCGGTAAATCCTTCACCCGCCCTTGGTCCACGCCTGATAATATCTAGAGGGGATATTCTTTTACTTGTTTGAATGATTATAAAGTCACAGCCTTCAAACAATCTGATAAAGTTAATGTCGAATGAATGCCAGCTAGAAAAAAATTGTTTTTCTTTCCTAATGAACATTAAATAAGAAACCGATCATGCCAGTCTTTCTTTTCAACAAGACCCTGATAAGTGTATTTGTTAGATCAAAAGTTGTTTTCTCTGCTATAAGTAGCAATAAATTAGTATCATATCTCTACATTTCTTCAATATTTGATTGTGACAAATTATTTCATATCATTTTATTTTTATTAGTCTTGAATTTCCTTCAAATGTAATTAGAGGAGTTGTAACGTCCGAAAAGTAATTTTACTTCATCGATATATGATATATATGATGTCAGTTTTCATTTATACATATTCTTGTAATATATAAAATGAGCCGATACTAAAGTGTGGTCCATCTATTGGTTTCTTTTTGAAATTGCTATTACAACTACACCGTTTGAATATTTTTAAATTATTTTTGGTTTATTCTGGAAAGTATACCTTCCGATTACTTATGGACAATGATTTTGGTTAAATGACTACCGCGGTTGGCTAGGTAGTAGGCCATCCTCTTCATCCAATTCTTCTGGACATTGGTGATTGTTTGGGGCTTTATTTCACAAATAGATCGATGGATGTTTTCCTGAAATGGGAAATTTTATTGTTTGTGGATCATTGGAGTAACAACGGTCCTTAACATTTCCCCATAAAAAATAGTCCAGTGGCGTCAAATTGCAGCTGCGTGATAGCCAAGGAACGTCTTTGAAACGGCTAATAATACGGTTACCGAACTTAGTGCGTAAAATATCGATTGTTGCACGGCTGGTGTGGCACGTTGCACCATTATGCTAAAACCAAAGCTCGTTCAAGTCCAAATCGTTTAATCGCTACCTCTAAAAATCATTTGCCATTTCTCTGTATCGCACTTCGTTTATCGTAAAGTTGTTACCATCTTCATTTTGAAAGAAGTAGGGACCAATGATGCCGTCACTCCAAAACCCACTCCAAACAGTCACTCTTTCTGGATGCATTGGCTAAGATTTTCAGAACCCCAAATCCTACAGTCCTGTTTATTGACAAAACCTCATGATGAAAATGAGCTTCGTCCGAAAAGATGATTTTGCTATTAAAATCGACGTCATTTTCCAAGTCACGTAAAGCACACACAGAGAAGCAATAACTAACCTCATGATCATTCCGTTTCAACTCTTGAGTGAGTTGCACCTTGTAACCAAATACCTAATCCAAGGTCTTTATGCTGTTCTCATTAGAAAATCGCGGCTGATATTCAATTATTGTGCTCTGTGACGAGTTGAGGTTCTTGGATTTCTTGGGTTCTTTTTGGAAAACAGTAACCATTCTTTCGGCGGTGCGCATCGGACGAACACGCGGATACCTTCTATTATCCACAAGCATGCTAATTTTGAGAACTTTATAAATTTGCTTAGGTACACAACCGCTAATGGGGCTTCTCTTCGACCAAAAGTTCTTCTCAATTTTCGCACAGTTTCTGCAACGCTGCACTCACTTTGGAAATACCTAATTTTTCAATATTTCCCAGCGTTGTTCAAGCATAAAACTATCCATTTCTAACAGCAGAGGTTTAACACTACGTACAAGTCAATATATCAATACTACCAATGTCGAGAAAAGACGCACTACAAAAAAAATCCAACAGATGGCCCACCCTTCATATGTGGCGTATTAATTTATTTAAAGCAGGATATAAAATTTGTGATAAGTGCCTATATCTTCTTTGAACATTTAGAGTATTTAATAAGCAGTTATATCTATATAAGTCAAGAGCAGATAATGAATAAAACCATCAGCAAATCGGTAAATCCGGTGCAATACTGACAGTAAACACCAACTATGTCGTTCCGCATCGTGCAGCTGAAGTGCCTCGTGAAATAATTCATCACCAGTATGTATGATGTATATATCTGTGTTTATATAGTCGGTAGCTGAGTCCTTCGAAAGCAGCCAGCCGCGACGGGGAATTTAGAGGAATGGCTATGAATATGCATCTCCTTCATTAATATTATATTGAGAGATATATTACACGGACTAAGGGGAGCGATATAACTAAGACGCCTTATTGATGTACGCCAATGTGAATTTTAATGGGGCTTCTATGTTTGTAAATTATCCTAATGAAAAGTTCTTATCGCTATTAATAGACGTTTCGTACCCCCATCGAAATTCAATGCTTCAGACAATGTGACGCCGAACTTCAGATTGCAAATAACGTAAATAGCGACATTTTGTTTCTGAGATGGTTGAATATATCCAGAAAGCGACGTAGTATGCATATCCTAATTATAATTAATTAATTTATTTATGTGCAGTTAAGGCAAACCAACAGAATTTACATAGAAATCCCAATTATAGGGTTATACATAAGATTAGAACTGTACAAGCACTACACTAAAATTTATGATTGGAAAATAGAATTATAGTAAAAATAGGAAAATTGATATAAAACGTAAATAAATAAAAAAAAAATCTTTGTAATTCTCATTATAAACTCCCAGGTCTTTTATAGAACTAACCCTAGGTACTAAGTTATGGGTTATCTATAGAATACGCAATATTTTCAGACAATCTTGAAAAACTTATACAGTGGAATTTATTTAAATTTAAAAACAGCTTGTCCTTTATATAGTTTCCTGTAAACGGGATAAGTCCTGGAAATTAGGTAATACAATCAACCAAGTCAAATTATCAGCGTAGAGGCAATAGTTAGAGTTCCAAAAACACTGCGCTATATGATTTAAAAGAAGTAAAAACAATAAAGGGTCTAAGCGAGAACCTTGAGGCACGCCGGGAGTAAAAGTGACGTAAGAAGATGTACAATTGATGATTTTAACCTTGAGAACTGTCAGCTTCTGATATTACCATAACTTCTGTATTTTTTGTCTGAATTTTATTATTTGTGTAGAATGTGTCTTATTGGCGAGTACTATTTTAATTATTGTATATTCTCTGTTGTTGACATTGTTTTTTAAAAGGGTGATGTTCAGTAGTCGGTGTAAAAACGATAGATTATTTAGATAGTTTTTAGATAGGTTTCGAAACTGATTAGGTATATCAGTTTATGAATCAGTTTCAATAAGTTTTTGAGTATTATATATCAGTTTTTATTCCATTATAAATTTAATTTTAGTGGTCAAACTGAAAACAGAATACAGTAATTGAAGTATGTGCACGTTATTTCATAATTAAGAAGTTATTACAAATCATTACACAAAAAAATTGTAGCTAACATAAAAAAGGTATCCATTTTTCAATAGTATGCTCACGACACGATATATTTTTTATTTGTCGAGCTATATTGTAACAAAATGTGATAATTTTTTAATAAAATATTTGTACTGTGAATTAATCTTTGTACCATCAAATTTTATATATATTTTCCATATATTTAAGAACAGTAAAACATTGATAAATCCACCCTCTGGTATCATAATATGATTTTTATTGACACGAAGACGCATTACAGTAGCGCATCCGTGAAGATTTAAAATCATATAGTAACCAGACTGTAAAGTTTTATTCAGAGTTATAGGTATGTCATAAATATATCCTGCGAGATTTTTATTACTGGATAATAAATTTAAGTCTTACCGCAGGGAAATCCGTTTTTCCAGAACGTCGTGTTTACGTACAGCGGTTAATATAATCTAATCTTTCTATACCAGTAGACAAAGTACAAGGATTCTACTTTGTTAGATTTTATTTGTTTGACGCTATATAATATTCGTTTTTATTTTGTGAGGGCTGCCGAAAAGGTGAAATAAAAGAAAAGAAAATTGAAACTTACATTACTATCGCGTGTAGACAGGGTGTAATATTTAATCTTCAATTTTTATAGGTAGCTAAACCAAGCACTATGTAAGTCGGCAAAATTTTATTAAAATTTCTATTTATAGGAACTGACTTTTATCAAGTAGGATTTGGCACAATTATATTGTTTTCATTTAAATAAATGTGATATGATGACCGTCGAAGATTATGGATAGTGTATTAACATTTTTCATTATATTACACTGTGTCCAGTTTAAGATGAACTGAATGGCCATCTTGAAAATCATTAGAGATACAGTATTGGTTAAATTGGGAAAAAGTTGGGCAATTTTAGGCCCAAAAAGAATCCAAGGTTATATATTTCCAAGAATTCCTTCCCTTAAGAAGATACAGGATGAAAAAAAATGTGCATTTTCTGCAAAGGTCTATAGCTCGTTTATTGTAAAAGATACTTAAAAGATAAAATTTTCAGGACAGGGATAGCAGTTAGCAAGGACCTCAAAATTGGCCTCTGAAAAATGTAGGCCCACTAGATTTTGGGCTAAGATACTCAAGTTGTGTTTTTCTAATGGGCGCCATATTGGATTTTCGTATTTTTTAAAACTCCTTACAGAGTGCTCTTCAGCCATGTGTAATATAGATATGTTCAAAAACGAAAAAATATGAAACATGTTTGAAGTAATTCCAATTACTGCGTCTGTAATTCCTCGGCAGTTTCATACAATTTTGCATATAATTTGTTTTTTATCTAACCCCACACAAAAAAGTCGAATGGGTTAAGGCCCGGTGACCTAGCAGGCTATTTTATTAATCCTCGGTTTTTCGCACATATGTATGTTATACATTATTAAAAACCTCTTTGTACAGAGTTTTCAAAAATACGAAAATCCAATATGGATCTCCAAAAATGGACTAAAGCCGTACGTCCAAACACGGCGCACCACCAAGACGCTAGGGGGAGTTAATGCAAAGTTTCTGACCCAATTAAATGACATTATTACATATAGTTAATTTGAGTTGTCGGTGACTAATACTGCCTATATTTATGCTCAATTTAAGAAACACTAGTATAGACGAATGAGTATTTCACGATTGAAATGATAATGTAGCTTTGGTTTTTTAACACAACTTGACTAATTTGTATGAAAACTTGATTAATCGATCGTATTCCGATCGAAGATGCATGCTAGTGATTATTATTTCAGGGAAAACATTTAGAAGAATATGACATAAAAAAAAATTTCATTACGGCTGTATTCACAAAGTGAATATCTTTTTAATCAATTGACTGGTTCCCGTTTTATGGAAAATATTTTTATCGGGAACTTTAGCGCCCTCTAGCCGTTAACTGTTGGTTAACATGGGTTGTTGGGCTAAAAATCCACGCATAGTTACTTGATGGTGGGTGGATGCGCTTCAAGAACACCAGCATAGTAGACAGTTCGTATCGTAAATACTATTCAGATTATTATCGACAGTCCCACGTAAAAGGCTAAATATTTCAAATTGTATAATGGAAAATTGCACGGTAATTTCACAGAAAATATTTAATTCGTTTATTAATCCATTTTATTTTGTCAATACTCTGTTCTATAATATGCGATAGGCGAAAATGCAGCTAGAGTAAGCATATTGATTTAAAATTTAATCCTCTTAATAAAACGTTACAATACGCGGCGTTCTTCAGAAAAAATGCGGATTATGTACAATGGCTCGGCTTATCGATGCGTTGCCAAGTTGCAAATGTCTCTTTGTTAATTAATATGTGCCTTTTAAGAGGAGAATGCTGTGTATCTGGTGTTATTTGATAACGGATTTATCCATTATAAAAGTATTGACTTATGGGTTATATACAGGAATAAAATTGTAATAAATTACCGCAAAAGGTAAATGCAATCTAAATTTATTTCATTGTGAAACTATTCAATTTGGTCTCACTGATCAGATGGCTTATTTGGTCCCACTTCCTCTCCAGTTTTCTGTCTGGTTTCTTCGCCCAATCCGCCATCTAGCAATACATTGATTTACTAAATGTGTTTGAAGATATTTTACATGTTGCACCTATATTTGATACTTATTTAGGTACCGTAGTGCCCTCTTTGGGTCTTTGCTACTATCTATCTAACTATTATTGTCAAATTAACAGACAAATAGCGACCTGCTTTTCTGCAGGTGCCATTGCAGCAGTGACCTCTATTATCTTTGAGGAAGACAATCCTACTTATTTATTTGAAAGAGATGCCGAAAATACCTACTTTACGGGCAATGGACTCCGACTGGCATTACATCACTCCGGCATCTCCATATAGAAGTCGCCACATCCTTCATCGAGATCAATCACCAGGCACTGACCGGTTTCTCGGTTATTATACGCTCATCAGTATGCCATAGGTAGTGGAATCGATGAACGATGTTGCGACATGATTGCCTAATGGGCCTCGTGAATGTTAGTAGTGGTGAGCAACACACCGTAGTGACCTATATTGTCTTTGAAGAAGACAATACTACTTATTTATTTGACGGAGATCCCGAAAAAATGCCAAAACAGGCCAGTGTCTGGTGGTTGGTCTCGATGAAGGATGTGGCGACTTCTATGGAGATGCCGGCCGGAGTAATGCAGCGCCAGTCGGGGCACATTGCCCATGAAGTAGTTGTTTTTGGCATCTTCTTCAAATAAGTAATATTGTCTTACTTGCCTGACATTTTGAATTATATGGCCTAAAATTGCACGATATAAACTCAACTTTTGGGTTTTAAGTCTCTTAAAATGATTAAATTGTGGAAAATACTTTTTATTCTTTATTATTAATGATTAATGATTATTGATTAAATAAATAATAAATACATAAATAATTGGCGACTTAAATTTGAATTTAACAACTGTTCAATCTATTAATTTTTTTCCATAAAGGGTTGTAGAAACTAGTTCTACTACTATCAGATGGCATGCATATAGCAAATAACTACGAATAGTAAGGGACATCACTAAGTATCCTCCATCTGTAAACGCCTTATTTAAATAAGGACTAAAACAAATCAAGCTAAAACAGCTATTCTCCTGGCAATATGCCGCGCCGAGCGTTGAATTACAAAGCAAAATTTGCCGTATTTTGTCTAACACAGTTAGAATCAAAATACAAGGATTCGGATTGCAACGAAAACTACGAGGAAATACTTCCTCATCCTTGGATCCTTGTATTTTGATTCTAACTGTGTTAGACAAAATACGGCAAATTTTGCTTTGTAATTCAGCGCTCGGCGCGGCATATTCCCAGGAGAATAGCTGTTTTAGCTTGATTTGTTTTAGTCCTTATTTAAATAAGGCGTTTACAGATGGAGGATACTTAGTGATGTCCCTTACTATTCGTAGTTATTTGCTATATGCATGCCATCTGATAGTAGTAGAACTAGTTTCTACAACCCTTTATTGTATTGGATTTTTACCCCATTACGATTTGTTTGGATTGTGTTGCGAAAACTACACAGAGGTGGCGCCAATAGGCCTTGCGTAGGTCTTGCGTACGCAAGGTTTACCTATTGTGCCAAATACTCAGGTCTTCGCATTCGTCGGTATGCTCACTTATATTGCACTGATGAGATCATAAAAAGGTCGAAACCGGTCTGCAATTAGTAGCATCCTACGATGTGTGGTCTTAGTATTTCCTCGTAGTTTTCGTTGCAATCCGAATCCTTGTATTTTGATTCTAACTGTGTTAGACAAAATACGGCAAATTTTGCTTTGTAATTCAGCGCTCGGCGCGGCATATTGCCAGGAGAATAGCTGTTTTAGCTTAATTTGTTTTAGTCCTTATTTAAATAAGGCGTTTACAGATGGAGGATACTTAGTGATGTCCCTTACTATTCGTAGTTATTTGCTATATTAATTTTTTGCTTTGATACTACGGTTTTAAAATGGGAGAAAAGCAATTTCAATTAAACGTTTATGTGTTTATAGCTAGCTATTATTTATTTAGCATGAAATCATGCCGAATATTCAAAATTGTTGTTTCAATGCGAAAATAATTACATTTGAGTCGTATACGGTTTAACTTATTACTAAATAATCGAATAATGAAATCGAGTACATTGTTACAATTACGTAATATTTTTAGCGAGATATAATTTATATACAGCTTCAATTAAAGCCCGAACCGAATGATTGTCTAATTTCGTACAAAATGAAATGCTCTTTTTCAGTAAATAATTTTAATTAATGTAATTTTATTGCATGTTATATATTCCTTTTGATTTACATTTTTCAGGGCAGCGAATTGTTAAAATTAGCGTTTCATGTTGCATTTCCCTTGATGTTTTATTAAATAAAACTGTTTTTCCTCCAGTTTATTGTGTGCTTTTGAACATAACTTCGTTGTGACTTGAAAGCTGCACAAACAATAACTGCATTTGCCATGACTGCTTAAATTTACTTCAGAGTGATCTGAGCAGATTCCGGTGTTCCATGAAACCCAATATTGCAATAAAAACTTCCTTTTAGGCGAAGAGTTGCTGCTAGAAGTGAGAGAGTGATAACGGCTTTAAGATTGGAAAAGTTATGCTGTGGGCCAGTGGAAGCAAAGTTTTCAACCACTGAAATACTTGCAAACTGAAAGTGCAGCGCTGAGGGCTACTACTTCTTAATATAAATTTTATAAGTAGTTTCTCGTTGACTGTACAGATCTGAATTTAATGTTTTGTAATTTTTGCAAAATGGTTTATTGAGTACTATATTCACCTATGTAGCTTGCAATCTTAACAAAGAAGTTTGATATGTAAAATATTATTACATTTACTGTTTGTTTCAAATAACCATCTATTTCAAATAACTAATAAATAATCGTTACAAGATTGGCTGGCTTTAGCACCTGCTTACATTATTAGCAGATTATTGTTATTATCTAAGAAGCGATTAAACATTTTTTGTGATTTTTAAAATATTGCGGACATTACCAACAATTTAAAAATAATGTAAGTATGCCCTAAATGATTGTGCATTTACGGATTCGGAGAAAACAGTCACTGTAGAAAAAACCGGCCCCTAGAGGGCTTTTCTTTTTCCATAAATGATACTTTACAACATAATTAATATATAATTGATTAACATCTTCTGTAATATCAATTTACTAATTGCCAAATTTGTTATTTTAATTCTACTAGAACCATCTTCCTATACACTGAGTATAACAGTATTACACTCGGTCATAATGATTATATTTCGCGTTTTAACATATAAAACTCGTTTTATGACAGATAAGCGATCGCTACCGCTCGGCATGTATTCGGTTAATTTCGTTAAACAAGCAGCACGAAAACGAAGCTCATTATGCGTACGCTTAGAAGCAACATGGTTGACGATTTGAGACCTGTTATTGCACAGTGCACATTAAGTATTTGTTATAAAGACAAAAAAAAAACTCGTAATGCTCTAAAAGTGAAAATTGGTTAAGTATAGTTCTTCAGTGTAGTGTACTTCCTGTACTTATATGTACAATGTGTCATTTAGTATGTAACTCTGCTACATCTGGTAAGATACTACATATGATAGCCAATGATGTGATTTTAAAAAAAATTGACAGTTTACAGTGTGCTTCACAGAAGTGGGACAACTTAAACTTAACTTTTTTTAAATGGTACACCCTATATTTTGTATGCGGAATTAATTCCCATGTTCTTTGTTTATTCAATCCTATGGTGCAAATCAATTTACTAAACGTATCTGACTCGAGCGTATTGTTTTGGCTTTTAGTGATAACTTGTTTGTTTTGTAGTGCTAAAATATCAAGGTAGATAATATTTTTTAAATATAGAGCATTGTACGAAATGACAAAATGTTCTTCATCGAGATTTATGCATATTTAAAAAAATATGGCCTGTTTTCTTACGAGAAACCGTCTTACTATCGAAATTAAGTAATACGTCTACTAAGCTAATCATTCAATTATTCTTCATTTTCTAACTTTTACAAAAAAATAAGTTAAAGCTTCCGAAGTTTTTGAAACTTTGTAATTTATACTTCGCCTACTCGCCATTTATTATAATTTTCAACAGCTTCTTTGCAAACAACTACTCAACTTCCTTTAATATTGAATTAGTTTTGCACCTTAATTCCTTGTTTATCAATGGAAAAATATTCGACAAATTGAGAAAAGTTGTCCTCGTCTTCGATACACTTTTCTTTGGTAATCTGTTTTCAGCAGTGGCGGTTTCTTTGAGGAGGCAGAGGAGGTCGGGCCTCGTTGGCCTAACTTGGATTTTTTCATAACTTGTGTGGTGCGTCATAAACTTTTTTGATGTAGTATTTTAAAAATACATTTTGAGGGACATCAACTAGTTTGATATTATCCCTCAACAACCTACTTTAACACTGTCATTTCTATGATTTAAAAAGATTTTTAAACTGATTAACTTCTTAATTTATCAGTTTTTCATAACTTACTACAATTACTGCATAACAAATTTCAGTTTAGAATTACTTCAGTTTGCAATTCTTTCAGTGTTGGAGTGTGTTAACGAGGGTGTCTCTATTTTAAAATAGGAACATTCTGAACAAATCACAGTTGATGTTATAAAACTGGTTGATTATATCTATACTGTATAAAAATGTCAGCAATCCTATTATAGCAAATGAACAACATGTATGCTCCATCATATATTTGTCCATCATCTATATTGTAAATTTGGTAAATTTAAATTTAAAATCTATAAGTGCCATCCTCAAACTACACCTCCAATTTCTTTGATATGATGGTGAGAATGGTGAGAGATGGTGGTGAGATATTTACTTTTTAATGTCGATTCATGAACCTTCGCCAAATATTTAACAAGAGACATATATGATTTCATATTTTATCCGGACCAACATATTTCTATTTAGTAAATTGGTTACAGCAATTTAAAAAATTCTACCCCTTAATCTATGTCAACAAAATAATTGCTAAAGACTTTTACAGGCAAGTGAATTATAGAATTATATATATGTATATAGTATCTAAGCCTTTTTATATTTAGATACTAAATTGGATGTATATTTAAATGCTAAATTGAACGAAAATATATACTTTTTTACGATATTATTGAACAACCCGCTTGAGAGACATTTCTCATTTATGTAATTAAGTCATTTTTATATAACACGGGTATATACCTACACATCAAATAAAAAGTCTGGGTATAATAAAAATGCGATGAGAACTCAATTTAATTTTAAGCGAACAGGCATTTTATATATTTTTTTATTTTTTTCTGTGAAGTTAAAACTCGGTACATACCGAAAATCCCAGAACTGAATTGCTTTCTACCCCAACATCTTCTCTGTAACATCTACATATCACACACTTTGTCCGTTTATACACTGTATACCGTAAATTATTGATGATGGATGTGGGATTTTCCAAGCTATAAGATATGTATAAATAAAAAATAAATAAATAAATAATAAATCCAACAGCACATATTAAGGATATAAAAAACATTTTTATAATAATTCGTAATAAATAAACAAACTCTGAAATGAACAGAACTATAAATAAAAAGCAAAGAATCATGAGAATGTAACAAAGAGAACATTTTTATATACAAAAAATATTTAAAAAGAAAAATATGGAACAGGGTTCAAATTACGGTTAAAAATATCTATATTATGTTGAACGTGATTGTAACTTCTGTATATAGAAACTAAAGATGAAAAACAACAAGTGCTGGTTGCAGTTTGGAATACTGTAACTATCTTATTTTATCTTAAAATTATCAGTATCTAATATTAAAAGAACAGCACAAAAGTGGCGGTTGGCAAAAATATGGTTCAAGTGTCAGAAATAAAATTATTTTCTTTTCATGGAAATTTCGCTCCTGAAAAAGCTCCTCATCAGGAGCGAAATGTTTATGGAAAGAAAATAATTTTATTTCTGTTAGTTTTATTTCCGTAAACCATATTCCCAAGAAATTAAGTTATCTATTTGTTTTATGATAAACTAAACAAGTGAAATATGATGAGTTGATGGACTACACAAAAACTCCGCGTGTGAATCGTGCTTTAAACCTTTTTTCTTCACTAGGGAATAAGTAATGCGATTTATAATTACAATCCACAAGCTTGTTATTTGTTTACTTACCCCAGCTTTATGTATATATTTTTCTCATTAATGAAAAAGCAGGGGAACCAAATTAATCTCGAAATTAGAAATATGCCGGGATATTCTGGCGAAATCGCAGTAACTGGCAATTTTTATAACAATCTTCTTTACTGCGGCACATTAATTATGCCTTTTACGCATATTTTTTTACAAATTGCCTCTATATACATTTAACAAAATTACCCATAGCCGAAGTGATTAGCTATTATGCCTTTTTCAATTAAAATTAATTGGTTTTTTACATGCCTGATTGCGATGTTCAGGAGAATGTTTACAAATCCTAAATAAACATCTTTTATTGTTTCAATCTTCAACCACTATAATACTAGGTAGCAGCTCTTGTATGATAACTCCACACAAAAGTAAATGTTTGTATTAGACGAAGTTTTAATTGGAGCAGAAATCGTATTCGTATGCAACTCGAACTGACAAAAGTATATACCGGATAACAATCAAAATATGGTGGGTTTTAGTACATCATCTCTATATTGCCTGAAATATTTATAGGAGTAAACAATCCTGATTTAGGTGGAGGCAGCAGGTTTTGTTTTAATTGTATCGTATTAAATATTTATGTATTTTATACCGGGTTTCCCATTTCATTTGACTAATGACAATTAACAAGGGCTATTACATTTCATTGAATTTTATATTCCCAGGGCACACTATGAGAAATATTGCTAACGGAATCGATAGTACTGACTGTCAAACACTTCTGATTACCAAAATACTAAAGCGAAATGCTTTTTTAATTAAAATATCAATAGAAATTTGTTTTAAGTTATTAGGTGTAGTTTACATAACTGTTTTAAGAGACATTACTAAACGTCATACGGTGGACTAGTTGGTTAAGCGGCTGTGTTTCAAACTGAATCGCGAAATTTTGCAGGTTCGAATCCCGCTCAACTTTTTTTTTATTTTACTTTTTCATTAATTACAAATTATTAGTGTTTACTTATTCGAATAAATATGGTTCATGGTCAGTACCTAGTTATTATTTTTGAAAGTCACAATATTTGCTTATCAAAAAAAAAATAATAATAATAAAACTTGTTTTAATTGGTTCGTTTCCTTTATCTTTAGCTAAAGGTATTATCTTATAAAATAAGTAATCAACAAGCAACATATTTTTTATTTATTACATGCACTAATAATAGTGTACTTATCTCTGCTAAAGCTGGATTCATAGTACGTAAAACTTAAGCCGTAAGCTATAACCGTACGCCGTATGATTTAATTTCTTGAAAGTGCATTCATAATGTACATAACGTAAGCCGTACGCACGCGCAAAGAACTGGCAGATGAGATAAGGTTAAATGTCAAATCAAAATTTATATCAATTATTGCTGTTTAATTTTATCCAAGTTAGTTAGAAGTGGTTCAGTATTTGGCATTTTCAAATTTCCGATTTGAGGTTTGTATTCTATTAATAATACGAAGACACAGAACATCGTTTTAATTTCTACAATTTATGGTCTATGATCAGAATAAACTTCGATTCTATCCGATCACCAGCGGTTTTACCCGATTCCGTAACGATAAACGTAAGAAATAAAAATGAACCATTTCTTACGGCATACGAATTATGTTATGGTGACTATGAATTGTCATGCGGATTTCATATAATTTATTTTTAATACGTCTTACGGTTATAGCTTACGGCTTAAGTTTTACGTACTATGAATCCAGCTTAATATACATATTATACCTCAATCTGGATATTGAGTTAAACAGTTACAGAGGAACTGTCGTGAATTAGTAATAGTTTTTTTTTTGAGAAGTTTTTTTGTAATATGATGAGTTTTTTTAAATATATTCTTATTTTAAAAAACTCATAATTTTAGAATAATAGTTTTTTATTTAAAAAAAACCTATTACTAATTCACGACAGTTCCTCTGTAATACTGTTTAACTCAATATCCAAATTGAGGTATAATATGTAGTAACTATTAGCAGAGATAAGTACACTATTAGTAAAAGCACAGTGCATGTAATAAATAAAAAATATGTTGCTTGTTGATTACTTATTTTATAAGATAGTACCTTTAGCTAAAGATAAAGGAAACGAACCAATTAAAACAAGTTTTATTATTATTTTTTTTTTGATAAGCAAATATTGTGACTTTCAAAAATAATAACTAGGTACTGACAATGAACCATATTTATTTGAGTAAGTAAATACTAATAATTTGTAATTAATGAAAAAGTAAAATAAAAAAAAATTGAATCTGGTGGGATTCGAACCTGCAAAATTTCGCGGTTCAGTTTGAAACACAGCCGCTCAACTAACCAATCCACCGGATGACGTTTAATAATGTTTCTTAAAACAGTTATGTAAACTATTAACTTAACGAATTTTTATTGATATTTTAGTTAAAAAAGCATTTCGCTTTAGTATTTTGGTAATCAGAAGTGTTTGACAGTCAGTACTATCGATTCCGTTAGCAATATTTCTCATAGTGTGCCCTGGGAATATAAAATTCAGTTAAATGTAATAGCCCATGTTAATTGCCATTAGTCAAATGAAATGGGAAACCCGGTATAGAGAGTGAGCGAACATATTTCCAACTTTTTTGTTCATTTACACTGTGTTCAATTTAAGATGAACTGTATTTTCATCTCGGTAACTGTTAGAGGTACAGAGATTGTTAAAATTGGGAAAAAGTTGGCCCATTTTAGGCTCAGGAAGAATCCAAGGTTATATTTCCAAGAATTCCTTCCTTTAAGTAGATACAGAATGAAAACAAAAAATGTGCGTTTTCTGCAAACGTCCATACGTCGTTTTTTGTATACAATACGCTCATAGCATTTCCAGAGCACGGATAGTAGCCAGCGAGGTCTTCAAAATTGGTCCTTAAAAAAGTCTACTATAGATTTTGCGTTAACATACTCAAATCTGTACAGTTTTACTTATGGTCACCATATTGGATTTACGCATCTTTTAAAACTTTGCGTAATGTGCTTTTCAACCATATACAATATCTAATATGATGCCCATAAGAAAAACAGTATGCTAGTGCAAAATCTAGTAGACCTAATTTTTTTTAGATCAATTTTGAAGTCCTTGTTAGCTGCTATCCCGGTTCTGAACATTTTATGAACTTATATCTTACAATAAACGAAATATGGGGATTTGCAGAAAATGATTTCTTTTTATTTTCACCCTGTATCTACATAAGGGGAGGAATTCTTACAAATATAATTTAGGATTCTTCTTTTTCCCAATTTATCCAACTCTGTATTTATTATGGCTTCCGAGATGCCCACATAGTTAATCTTAAACTGGACACTGTGAACTGTTAACAAAAAAATACATGCTTTGGAAATCAATATAGTACTCATACAATACCGAACATTTTGTATGTATTTTCAGAGACTAAAGAAAGTTTAATATATCTTATAGATCAATAGCAAAAATAATCTAGTCCAGATAATCCATTTTAAAACAGCACAACAAACGGTTTCATCCCCTGGATGAAAACCAACGAATGGAACGTCTGACCTTTGGCACTTTGCGGCTACAATTGTCGTTGAGGCTTAAGCGGGAAGTAGTTCAATGTTTTATTCAGGAAATATTTGAAAAGAGAGTAAAGCGAAGCACATCTGATCCTGTCGATCTGATCACCATGAATATTCGATTTTGTAAAACCCATTTGATAAAGATAACAATGAATTGCCGAAAGCTAGTGAATCTGGAAGTATTTGTATAATAAATGGAGTTCGTTATTTTGTTTCATTGAATTTATGCGATGCCATGCCCTGAGAACTGTTACAATATTTGAGTCTTTGTGCTCTCATCAAAACTAAAGCATATCATTACTAAATTGATTATTTAATAAAATAATAAATAGGAAACTTTTTGCAATTAAGTCGTTATTTGAACGAAATTCGTGCTAGTGAATCACAGTTTGATTAATTCTTTGATTAAGTGGTTTGTATTTATAAAAATACTGTGTGAACGAAATGGGAGACCCACCATGGGGATGTAGGAAACGGTAAGAGATCCAGAGGTCGTTACAGTTTTCTGTTCTATTTTTATCATTTTTTTTTAAATAGTAACATATAATCATGTTTGGTACTTGAAAGAAGAAATTCGAATAGTTTTTGCCGAATTTATTTGCAAAAAATAATATCTTTCCATTTATAATATAAGCTTCCCTTTTAAAAAACTAAAATTCTCAGTATCTAATGGAAATGAAATGTACAAGGAAAAACGACTTGAAGGTATTACTTACTAAAATGTATGTTTTTATAAAGTGCTGGAATAAAGTAATAATAATAATATTAAAACTGTATGTAATAATACTGAATAATGGCAAATTCATCTAGGTACTGTAATAGTTTTTTCCACGGTCGGGAGTAGAAATCAGTTTCTATGACATCAAAATTGAAACAGAAGTAGTCGATTATTCCCAAGGGAGTATAATGTTCCCAAGGGAGTTTACATTATGGAGAACGTTTTTCATGCAAAAAAAGAGGTAACATTGAAATTATTTATTGACATTTAAATTAAATGTAACATTTGTACAATTTTCAAAATTAATATTAGAAGGAATATTACTTTCGCTTACATTTAAAGTTTTTGTGATTGTACCTACTAAAACGTGATTAGCAATTTTGGTCTTATTTTCAATGGAATTCTCGACATAACCCTCAGCGACTGTCGTTGATTTCCAACGAGCATGACGCTTTATTGTCGTGATATCCACACCAGCATCTGCCAGTAATGTCGCTGAAGATCTTCGTAAGCAGTGACCAGTATAACATGCAGCATCAGGTAATTTTAAATACGAAGCTACTACACTAGGAATTTTTCCGATGGTATTCTTGCCAACTGGCTGCGAACTACATTTTCCTGCTTTGTAGTACAAAAAAAGGCGCTTATGCTTGACGTGGGGAGAACGAAGGGACAGGTATTTTCAATACAATTCAAGCATATTTCCCACATCGGTAACCACAAAGGTTCGTGGAATCTTTGTCTTAGTGTTTGGAATTTTTACAATCAAGGATGAGCCTACATCCTCAATATCATCTACAGTTAAATTGACTAGTTCATCAGTTCGACAAGCTCCGGCAATCCCCAGAATTAATACAACCTATAAAAAATCAAAATACTAAATAATTGAAATACCTAACAACAAAAGTAATCTTACCTTAATCATTAAGAATTCTTTGTCATCTGCAGTTGATAGAAAACGGTCGATTTCACCCTTTGTCAATATTTTCGATTTTTTCGCTTGATATCCGTCACCGGTTCTTTTCAAAAATGCGATCAGTTTGGGGAATTTGCTTATATCTATGTTGTCGTAAATTATCAAGCATGACTTAACCATAGAATATTGCGCCCATAATGTGGCAGACTTGTAATTCTTTGCATTTTCACTGAAGTATGCCAAAAAACATTCTCGCTGTATACTTGAATATTTTTCTCTGCGCACCACGTTTTGAACCGATTGTAAGCTATATCGTATAAAGATCTTGACTTCGTAGGTAACAAATTGCTTATTGCAATATTTGCAGCCTCCACAATCTCTTCCGACTCACAATTATTCATTGTGCACTAAACAAACTGTAAACTAAACCAAAACTAACATCTTAATTTGACAATTCTTTTTGTTTGTTTATTTGTAGTTATGACAATAACTCAACGACTACTAAATAAATGCTCAAATCCGAATACAATAATTCTGGTGCTACTTACTTCATAATAACAAAATATGTGTTTTTAAGTTAATGAGACCGTGGAAAAAATAGTATATACCATTCGGGAGAAATGCTATTTTGTCCTCGGTGCATTGTAGCCCTCTGGCTTCGCCCTCGGGCTTCAAATTGCACCTCTGCCAAAATAACGCATTTCTGTCCCTTATAGTATAATATACTATTAATCAACCTGCATATCAGCGTATATGTTCCTTAAAACTCCATGATCGTACTAGTAACAATGTCCAAATTCTCATATAAACGTGCAATTAAACGAAGCTGCCAAGCGGATTAATAACAAACAGTAACTATCCAAATAATATTACGACAGCCACCCGTTTTAAAACATTGAAATTGCAGTGTAAACCCCAAATTCAAATTACATTTCGACGTAAATGTCACAGTGAAATGAGTCCAAGCATGTGAACCATGAAATATGCTTCGATGTGTTAAAATACATAGCTTCTGTTTATATGTAGATAACAGACTGTGCCGAATGAAAAATAAAAATATATGTTTTTAGATGTAATTTTTAAATATACCCAATATCATATTTTGCATGTGAAATTGAGCCCATGAGCTCCCAATAAAAACTATCTTGGTCAATATATTGTTCACTAAATTAAAGAACTCTGTTTTTCGGGTCTCTCTTTTGTTTGCATTCTTTGCATCTCAATATTAAAATTTCTCTTCGTATTTTTTCAGCGGTCAAATGCCTTGCCAAATTCTTCTCTACATATTTTTCATCTTCTTTCCAGAAATAAATGCCATTTTATTGAACTCTCAAACACCAAACTTAAAATTATTACGAGAAAATCTAGTAGGTATGCTATATGACTTGGCTGAAACCAACAACATCGGATTAGTTCATTGTTATTTACTACTTTTAATTGTGATTTCTACGTTTTCTTATTATTGCTTTCATTTTTGTTTTTGCACAGCCCTGGTGAAGTTTTTCACCATCATTTAATGCCAAAATATGTACTATTTTAACTAGCTTTCAGCATCCAGATTTTATTCAAATTACTAGATCCGTTTCAGATATTTTGAAAAAAGTAAATAGATAAGTTTATCCCTGTATCTAAGAAACGAAGCAAAAGTGGACTCATGTTTATAGCAACTATTTGTCTCTTTGGGAATCTCCCCACAAGCCCTTGCCTTTGTTTCTTGAAACAGCGTGTATAAAATGCCTAATCGCCATGCCATTGCAAGAAGTTAAATGCCCTATTTCTATACCCTTAAAAATTGTGAGTTTTCTTTGTTCAGGAAAGCATTTGTAATTTGCAAGTTTGGCAACTAAAAACAAGAAACCGCGATTTTCTCAGAAATGGGGCAATATTATCTAAAGTATACACAGATAAAGAAACTGGATAAAACACACTGGAACAATTTAGAGGAATGAAGGAAGAACTGGGTCATAAAACTTCATATTGATGTGTTATTTCCCGTTACACGTGCCCATTTACCCCTTTGTTATGATAGATTGTACTTGTGCTGAATAGATTTAACCATATTTTCAATATAAGAATGAATATTAAGGATTTATAGGCAATATGAAAGGCATCCTGGCATAATATGCCCTTAATGAGGTGAATAATAAAAGTCACAAGTTAGAATTTTTTGGACTCATAACAATTTACTTATTGTTATTATTAAATTATACTGACCAACGTCAGTGCCACATAATGGTTCAAAGTCTAGTGGAAAATGCGGAAAACCGCCTTTTACTTAATGTAAGCAAATTGTATACCAACATACATTATTCATGTAATAATATTACTATAATTACATAATATTTTACTGAAATGTAACCTTCAAGGAAAATTGTACAAAAAAACCTCTCCGAGCTATTAGCTAAAATATTTATTGGTTTCAGCCCGTTAAAACATCAATTAAGTAAAATCTTCGAATAATTTAAATGCACTTCTTAACATTTCTCGAAAGAGGGCTTTTGTGTAGTTCCGGAGAATAGAACTGAACTGAAATAATGCGAATTCTCTTAAAGTGAAGTTGAATGTAGACCGCAGAAGGAATTGGTTTCGTTATCATTGGAAAATGTTACGTGAAACAAATTTTCCGGCTCACGCTCTCATGTATATTGCAATTTACATGCAGATTCGACTGGATTGCGAAAATATAAGAGTAGTTAATTTATAAAGTTTCGTCTGCTTTTTAAAATACATGACGGTCGATCCCTGCGAAGTTCCAAATCCAATGCATTTCTAATTCTGTTAATTTCATATGCTCAAATGATGTGAAATTGTACTTCCATAATTATATGCTCATATATCGCGGTGTTATTTGTGTTTTATTGCCTCGTATTTGGATGCTTGCTGAGTTAAATATTTATATCCATACCTACATGATGCATGTTCTGTGGAAGAAATATGAGGAGCTATGATTACTTTCCATGAAAGAGTATAGTAATTGTTTTTCTTCAGAAGACACATCATAACAAACCTCAGTTATTTAATTGGTGTAATGATATTACTGTTAAAAAAATTCATAAATTTCGCAATCATCGGAAACATTGGAAATGATAAGCGGGCCGATCGTCCTTTCAAATGACACGCTACTCCATTAGGCGAGTACGATATTATAACTGAACACTCCCCACTACTCTTCACGAAGCTCGCCGGTCAAGCGCTGCGCTATCTATATTAGTGGAGTATAACTAGCTTCTTTCTAGGGGTAGACATCTATAGAGGCACCAGTATTCGCGCTATAAGCCTGAGCGCGGCGTAACACTTCACTCTGACAAACGCGAACGCTTTTTAAAAATTCTATAATTCGAAAACGGTTATAGATATCAACCAAAACTTTTTTTAAATAATTTTTTCACTCCTAACTTGGTCCCGATATACAAACATAAACATTTCCAATGTTAAAGATAGATTGCAAAGATGCAATATCTCGAAAACTATTGAACCACAAAGAGTTATATATCGGTTGATTTGAGTTTTATCAAGTGGGTGGCTCAGAGTTTAGTATCTTGATCGCTTTACTGAGAGGTTGTGAGTTCGAATGTTAATTAAATTAAATCTTATAATCGTATATTAAGGCTTTGCCTAAGGATGGGTTAGCAACCATCCTAGCGCGCGTACATTGGATGAGAAGAATGTCAGCTTGATGTGAATGTGAGATTAACATCGGTTGATGTTTGACTGCCCCGCCCCCCTAATTAATAAGGTTTTCCAGGTTTCCCTCATTCCAGCACTGAATGATGGTTAGGGCTTACCAACGTAAGTCATTTTTTGCAAAGCGCAATTGCCGGCCTACTGAATAGTAATATACCGCCCCTGTCACACACAAATCTTAGACATTCTGGCTAATCTTTGTGATTAGAACGAGGGGTAGAAATATGATTGTTTTATTCAGAAAATGTGGCACATTTTATTTTTTCACTTAGTTACCATTCGATAAAGTTGTTAGATATCGAGCACTTAATGCAAAGAAATTTATTTTCTTTATTTAAAAGAATAAAGTTATTATTAATTAATTCCATCTTGGAATTACAGAAAAATGTATGCTCGATAATATCAATATGCAATAGCAACATCGATGTTTGTTAAAATCCATCCATTGTGTGTGTCCATTGGGGAAATTACCTATCTGATAATTACGCTAAGAACTGAAACCGATCAGTCAACCAACTACTCTGCTTACTAATAAGCACCCAAACCGTCCCTCAAGGTCTTTGGACGCCAGGGGCTTACATTTCCAGAACATCTCCAGGGCCGTGTGTTTCCCTAATTTCGGGTCGATCTCTGCGGCTTTTCATCCCTAACTGAATAACTCCCGCCCATATTTTACCTCCGAAAGCGACACCCTGTCTTTGTCGGACACGGCTGACAAACGCACTTGTCATGTCTAGGGGCCCAATTAGCATGTTTTGATGGAAATTTTAGTACAAAGGACGGGCGGCCGAATTGGATGCAGAGGGCTTAAAATGGGAGGTGTGTGCTCTGTTTATTCACAAGACGCTAATAGTTGTGGGCAAACCGTCACCTATATACATTTAAATTGGCATGGTTTTTTCAATTCAGCTACAAACAAACAAATCACAATCATATAAAGTGGATACTCGAAGCGGATGGTTGTTTATGAAACATCGTGGAAATAATTGTTTTGAAAAAAAACATCGATCTCAATTAGATGTTCCAAGAAATATATAGAAAACACTCTATACAGGGTGTCCACCTAGTGCGCGTAAGTCCAATATCTGGGTTAATAAAAGAGATAACTTAATTTTTTTTTCTACAGGGTTGTCTAATATCCCGAGCTGCACAAAATGAAAATATATTTACATATTCAGGGTGTTCAGTTTTTCCTGGACAGGTACCAACTTCGTTTTTCTAAATGGAAATATATATTTTTTATTGCTTTTTCGAACTAAACCCTTGATTTTAGTAGGACTTTCATCAGCCTTCCCTATACCTAACTTAAACTGTTTTTGAAATATTGACGGGTGAATATTGACATTTTTGCAACTTTGACACCCTGTAAAATCTAAACGGTTTGAGATCAAGCAAAACGGTTTGCACATTCCTATCTTAACTTTTCATAAGCTATCGTTTGGTACTAATTTCAGAATTATCCAAAAATTAAAAATTTTCTGAAAATTTTGAAAATTTTTAATTCCTGGATAAATTTGAAATTAGTACCAAACGATAGCTTATGAAAAGTTAAGATAGGAATGTGCAAACCGTTTTGCTTGATCTCAAACCGTTTAGATTTTACAGGGTGTCAAAGTTGCAAAAATGTCAATATTCACCCGTCAATATTTCAAAAACAGTTTAAGTTAGGTATAGGGAAGGCTGATGAAAGTCCTACTAAAATCAAGGGTTTAGTTCGAAAAAGCAATAAAAAATATATATTTCCATTTAGAAAAACGAAGTTGGTACC
Source organism: Pogonocherus hispidulus (assembly GCA_963924545.1). Classification (NCBI taxonomy): domain Eukaryota; kingdom Metazoa; phylum Arthropoda; class Insecta; order Coleoptera; family Cerambycidae; genus Pogonocherus; species Pogonocherus hispidulus. The sequence goes on from OZ004694.1 coordinate 78,235,405, forward strand.
TGTCCAGGAAAAACTGAACACCCTGAATATGTAAATATATTTTCATTTTGTGCAGCTCGGGATATTAGACAACCCTGTAGAAAAAAAAATTAAGTTATCTCTTTTATTAACCCAGATATTGGACTTACGCGCACTAGGTGGACACCCTGTATATACTAGAATTTCGGCTTATTAGGCCTTTTTCAATAGAGTAAATGTAAATGTTTCAAAGCGCGTTTTCGTTATTTATTTGTTTACGAGCACCTAAGGTACAAAAAATGTCATCTACATAGTCACAATATATCATATACATCAATACATATACACCAATAGTGATAATAATTTAAAATCACATGTTCACTTTTGGGCTCGCTACGTAGTTGACATTTTTTGTATTTGGACTGGTACTGAAAGAAATTTGAGCGGCTTTCTCAATTTTTTAAATTCGCTTAACGATAATATTTAGTTTACAATGGAAAAGGAGGAAAATAATCAATTAAACTATTTGGATATAACAATAAGAAAGGTAGAAAATAAATTAAAATTCTCGGTTTATAGAAAACCAACAGCTTCCGACGCAATTATACCAGCAAGTTCGCAGCAGTCCTGGCAAATAAAAAAGTCGGTTTTCCATAGTTTAATACATAGGCTTTTAATGCTTCCGGTTGAAAAAGCAGATTTTGAAAAAGAATTAAGTACAATCAAACAAATTGCAAGAAACAACGGATATAAAGAAAAACTAATAGATAATATGCTAAAAAACAAAAGGAGGAAATTAATTCGTCGGGAGTTTTACAATATTCGGGAAAAAGAAGCCACCTATAGTTATATTAATCACGTCCCAGGTTATAGTGAAAAAATAGCTCACAGAATAGAACGAAAAGGGTGTAAAACGATTAGTGATTGGGAGGATTTTAATAAACAATAAAGAAAGGGTTAATAAATTAAAACAATCGGGGGTATACCAAATTAACTGTGCGGATTGTAACGCCGTGTATGTGGGGCAAACCGGTAGAAGTATTGAAACTAGAGTGAAAGAACATAAAAAATCCATATTAAATAACGCAAAAAATTCAGGATTTTCGACGCATTGTATAGAAAACAATCATTTTATAGATCAGAACTGCACTGAACTGAACTGTAAAGGTACTGCATCGTGAAAAGAAAGGGAAGCGCTTATTAGATCTGTCTTAGAGCAATTAGAAATTAAAAAATCTTTAATTATAAATACTTGTACTACGAATGATCAGATAGATTTTACACTCTCGCTCTTCTTAGAAAAGGTACTAAAAGCTCGTGCTTTACCAGCTGGTAGGAACCAATGGGGGTAGGCGCTCGTAAACAAATAAATAACGAAAACGCGCTTGGAAACTTTTAGTAATAGACATTTACTCTGTTGAAAAAGGCCTAATAAGCCAAAATACTAGTATATAGAGTGTTTTCTATATATTTCTTGTAACATCTAAATGTTCCAAAATGAGAACTGTGTCTATCAATCATCTTACAAGCTGACTAATATACCGGCGTGTGTCTCCTTTGATCATAACTGCCACCTTGGGAGCAATATGGTTTACTACTCTACCACTGGACATAATAAACTTCCTATGGTAACTATTCCGCTATCGGCAGATGGCACAGTTTCGACCTTAATATATCCTTGTCGGTATGGAATAAGAATCCAAAAGTAGAAAAGCTATGATATTTTTCTCCAAAAAATGTCAGTGAAAGTGATGCTGTCTCCATTCAGAATAAATTTTAACTGAATTTTATCAGAATAAATTATTATAAACATTATATTATATAAATATAATTTGAAGATATCGACAATAATGCAATATTTATAAGACATTATGTCATGTGCATCATCACACGGTATCATCTAATCTAATCTAGCTACAGCCATGAACGCTCTTTTTATTTATTCTTGGATTTGATTTTTACAAACATCTTCGTAACACTGACATAGTTAGTACCACTATACTGCACTCGACGCGCGTTTCACCAACCAAGTTGGCATCATCCGGAGATGATTAAAACTCAGATCAGATTGAAATTTAAACCAGTTTTAATAATCTCCACATGATGCCAACTTGGTTGGCGAAAAGAGCGTCGAGTGCAGTATACTGTTTTTGGTGTTATGTGGAAAACTACGTCAGTGTTATCTTCACACCAAAGGTTCCAACCCCTATCAAGATAACATCTTCATAGCAAGATTTCTGTTGATATAAATTTAAATCGATGGGCTTTACATATTTGCTAGTAGCCACTTTTAAGGTTTTAACCCACTCTTCTGACGGTAGGCGAATGCTCAAGAAATAATAAAATCGATGTTTCAAGACATATAAACTTATAAATGGAATGAAAGCTATACCTTACCATAATTCAACCTACTCTAATAAGATAAAACAAGAGCTCAATAGCAGAACACAATAAATCCAAACAAAGGAAATGTTCCATTCCTCTAGGTAAACATCGGCGGGATTGTTGATACAGACGTATAGACGTATATGAGTTCTGTTGATATGTTGGCCCAGTGAAGCATGAAAATGCGTACTCTGCATCTCATTCGGTTTTGTTTCTATCCAAATTCCATCCTAAATTCGTTCCTTTAACTATGCTTCACTGACGAGGAGCAAACATTCCGAAACAACACGTTCTTTGGTTACAAATTTCTTTGTTTTATGTTCTAATTTCTCACTAATTTCATATTTTTCTTTACAATAACAGAGATATATAAGGTATAGTCTGTCAATTTATGTCAATAACATCTACTCCAACAGATCAAATGTGTGCCAAGGTTAACAATTCCAATTGCAGCAACTATCAATCTTCGTGCTAAGGAAACTACGAAACACAAAACTTGTGCAATCATAATTTGAATAAATAATTTTCAAGTTAGTCGTACTCCGGTGTATCAAAACAGTTTGGTAATTGTTTCTAAATAATGAACAGCGCTTAGCAGCTTGTTTAGGTAGTAACCTTATAGCACATTATGCATCCAAATTTGTGGTAATAAAGGGAAGGGTGACAGAGCGCGTGGCATATTAACCTTTTAATCACATCAAGCCGAATTTACGCCATATGACACGTGCAGAATACGCTCGACGGGGTACATTGTAGGTACTGTTCGGATTGTTTAACTATGGTGTAAACATGAAATTATACGAGTAGAATTTTTGGTGTTCCCTAAAGTCCGTTAAAGGACTATGCAATCCGTTACAAATAAGTAAACCATTTCACGATATCTTTTTAAGTTTCAGACTTTCGAACTACTTCGTTCAATGTTGCTAAAGCCTCTACGTATGGTTCTCACTAAAAATTCTAATACCATCCTCATTGAAATTCGTATCTAAGGCTTTCTTACGGATAAATAATTAAGCAACTATTAACACGATAAATCAGGATGGACTTATCTTATCAGATGTTAAGTTGAGGGGTTAACATATCTATGTGTACGACCCTCCCCCTATTCTAATCTAATGAGGGTTTCCAGATTTTTCTAATTTCTGCGGTGAATGGCAGTTAGGGTTACCAACCGCTAGCGGGCTGCAGAATAATAATATTCCGCACCTTCTCCCATACTGCATCAAGTGATCTTTTCATTTCGTCACAACAGTAACTAAATTTGACACCTACTTTAGAATAATGACAGATTTAATGAAAAAATTGGATGTCGCATTTAAAAAAATGTTATGATGACGTCAGAAAGATTACCTAATGACGTCATAATTGAAACACTGGTGTCAAAAGAAGCACAAATTGATTTAAAAATTGACGTGTCCGAGCGTTTTTGCGTACATTATACAGGGGGTATTTTATTTAACGTTTCCATTCTAAACCTTCACACTGTATATGTATTGTCAATATATAATCATTATTGTCTATTGACTAGGGTTTTTTGTCACTCGCATACAGTATATACATTTTTTATTATGGAGTATATTGACTTATATGCATACCTTTCCTTATAAGTAATGTGATTCTATAACTCCGACGAGTGATCATTTTATAAAAAGCAGTTCTCAAAGCATAATATGAAGTATTAAAGTCTAAGTAAGACATAAAGTTCGCGTTCATTTTTACCTTTAGTTAAAATATTTACGATCTCGAGTGGATAAATCTTGCGCTTCCAAAGGAATTTTTAATTATTGTTATAGTGAAATGCATATACAGAAAAAGAGCTATTATTTCATATCAAAAGAAGGAGGATGCCCGGAAAATCCTTGAAAAGGAAGCTTTTAATTTCCGAGTATGTCGGTCTTGTTCCTTTTCTGAATTGGAACACTTAAAATAATTGGAGTTGCATGTATGCCGCAGCGGCATTTATCTTTTGCTGGTGTTCTTGAGTCTTTGGACAGTGGATATTGAAGAAATTAATTTCTTGTCCTTAGTTCAAAAGGTCACACCGGCTCTGGAAAATATTATACGTTTTGTATGAAAATAACGAACGAGAATTACTTGGTGGAGTTAAAACGTTTTCAATTTGCGGCCGGATTTCCATTTGATGTAAAGCTTCTATGTGTGTGTGTGTGTGTTCTTTATAACTTGAAAAGGCTAAATTTTAATCCAGACTCTTTGTATGCAGTAAGCTGTAAGTGAAATGCGATTTTAAACTACAATTAAACTTAACATTTTACATCCAGTACGAACGTTGTGACGTCATTCTGGTGGTTACATTGTTTTTACTAACGTTGTTATATTTCGTCAAAGGACTTTTGCTTCTTCATATTAAGCAAAACAAATACTTATACTTTTGCGATATTTTTTTATGGTTACATAATAGTAGGTACTTATATTTATATCAAAACTTGAATAACAATAGTGATAAATTATAGTTTATATTTTACAAACAATAAGGAATTAACCATTATTTAATACTTAAAAAGTGAACGCAATTCGCGTGTTTCGCAACCATTATTTAATACTTACAAAGTGAACTCAATTCGCGTGTTTCACCAGCAAAGTTGGCACCATCTTGAGTTGATTAAAACTCATCCAACTCATTAAAAATCCGACACGCGCGTCGAGTGCAGTATAGTATTTTGACGTTATTTGGAAAACTACGCCAGTGTTATTTTCATACCAAAGGTTCCAACCCCCTTCAAGAAAAAGTTATTTTTAAGTTATGCGGACCGAATACACTTTTTTAAGTCACAATATTTTCACGGCTGGTATCAACGATATAGCGTGAGAAATTTTGTTCAATTGAACTAGTTCCAGTTTAATATACAGTTTTATTCAGAACCTATCCATAATAAAATTTGGGGATATTCAACATACATCTAGAAATGTGGTAGTGCAAAAAACATTTTTTGGCGGCTTCTGAAAACTATTTAAAAATTTTTCATAGCACGCTGCTGGATGCTGGTCCACTGTCATGGAGTGACCTTAGGACTGACAATGCAAACTGGCTAGCACGAAAAAAACTTCGGAAGTTCTGAGAGTATACCAACACCCGGCGCAAAAAAGATTTGTAGCGTTTTTACTTTAAAATTAACTTAAAGATAGATAGATGTGACCAAAGTGACGTGTCTTTAAAATGAATAAAATTTTGTTACACTAATTTTGAAGACTACTTTTTTGCGCTACTTGATTACTAGGTATTAGAAACATGAAATTTATAAAAAATTTGCACATACCTTGTTACAAAAGCTGTTCGAAATTTTGTTCATCAGCAGTAAATTGGGGATTTTCAGCATTTTGCTGCAACAACCACTCACAAAACCTAACTCGTAATTGATAATCCCCTGCTAACAGTGCCCCAGGCAGTTTCCTAGCGATCTGACTTGTACTTATTCGCTGATTTTCACGGACCAGGTTCAGCACTTGTTCTTCATCTGCTAAAATACGTTATGGTGGTCCCGGGCCACCATCTCGTCCACTCCAGCTTCACCATAAATAAGAATCATGTCCATTAACTCAGCATTATTGTACACATGAGCCATTTTGAAAATTTTACAGTTTAACACTCCTACGATAAATAAAACACCCGCACTTAGACAGCAACATAGATAGACTGATGACTCCATAGACAATAGAGATATTATCCCCACTCCAACTCGATTCGCTCGGTCTTAACCAGGCGTTCGAGGTACAAAAACGTGTTTACTTTTTTTTACCACATTCTTAGGAATGTTGTAGGTATATCGGATGTTGAAGTACAGTTGCCCATCTAGGTAGTCCTTTATAATGGTATAACTTTAAACTTGTTTACGGGAAATCCTAAGCCTTTTATTATACATTTTTTGGTGATATAGATTTCTTATTTAAGGATGCACATATCCTCAAAGTTTTAGAGATAAGTTCTGAATAACCCTGTATAACCAGCATCCTCAGGGAAGTTAATTTCTTTTTCCGTATTTAAATGTCATTTAATACCATAATTGTTAACGTAATTTCCATGATGTATCTCTTTTTTATTCAATTTCACCCTGTAGGTATTTCAACCGTGATATTGCTTTCATAAAAAATAGGTTCGCATCAATTAATAACCCAATATAAGTTTTGTGGTTAAAGATCAGAGAGTAACAAAATTTTATAAGGTGCAGGAGAATTTTACTCGTAAAGAAAATCCCTGATTCCGCGTGAAACGTTAAATGTATCTGCTCAGACTATATATTTAACCCGGTTTTCCCGCATTATGGTTGGTAAGCGATCAAAAACTGGCTTGAAACCCTCGAAAGTTACTTTTTATCGAATAATCGAACCTTAAGCAGGATAGTTAATGAGTTTTTACGGAATTCCATCTACTCGGAGCCGCCGACTTGAAATTTATCATCGTCAAGTCGATTTTTGCACTAATTTGACTCGTTAACAGAAAAGTGCACTCTGGGTTGGAGCACAATAATCCAGTGGTTTCGAGGCTTGTGCAATTATCCTGTTCTTATCTCCTCTGGTAAGAAGCTGATCGCCACTAGCGAATTTCACACCTCAGCTGATATCTTGGAATGAGGCTATATTTGTAAGTTGAGAAATCTTTGGTGAGCAAAATATTTTTTTGATAACCAAAAAATGTCTAACCATGCATGCTTCTAGCTTTATGACGAGTTTTGATAGTGGAGTCGATCATCGATGGGAGTGAATTTCAGGCGAATATTTTCTATAAAATTTTGTTAAGGTTAATGGGTAATTTTTGTTTTATATTAATAATAATAATATTAATAACACAAAAACCAGCCATAGTTCATATGTGCAATATTTAGATCATTTGTAAACCAAACATATTTTCTTGAAACAGTTGGTACTAACTGGCCTACAAGAAATATAAACGAGCGAAAAACAGAAGTATACAATGAGCAAAAACAATAATAATAATAACTACGGCACTCCTACGAAATAGATGAAATACCCGTGCTGCTATACGCTCAGGGTGATATTAAGTCCATTGTGGGGAATGAGAAGTGTTGAATTTATTAGAACTACTCATTTCCCACTCTATCGCAATTTCGAGCTAACAAGCCTGATGTAGTCCTTCTCGATCTCAAGACAATGTTTGTCATTGAGCTCTTGGCTCCTGCCAAGACCAACATCGTCTTGAAAGAGGGGGAGAAACGGACGAAATATCGAGACCTTTTCTTCGAACTCTGCAGACTCCATCCAGAACATATTGTGAAGCTTGTGGTACTAATAATAGGAGCCCTTGGTGGAGCAAGTGATACTATTTGGTTTAAAAATTGGCTGGGAGGGATATATTTAAAGCCTCACTGTATATTAATAGGCACAATAACTAACGCTGGTAACTAACATCAATAATTGTAGAGGTTGGATCGGAAACTATTACTGTTGACGTTTCCACACTTTATTTAGATATCTTCAGGCCTTCTTAAGTTAGAATCATTTGATGTAATGCAGAAATACCTATTTGCCTTAAAATTAATACAAAAATTATACTTACTATAATAATACATTCAAAATTTGAAATAAAAATAAAACATAAAAAGAATTTAGTTAAATATATATTTTTGTTTATCTATTTTGGTGATCGCGATTAGATTTGTAGGATATTTATTAAGATGCACGAACTGGTCTTTCTATAGATGTGGCCATTAAAAATGTTGTTTTAAAACCCTTCAGGAATTGTCTGTATATAAACGCTTTATTTTGGAATTGCTTTTGTAAGAATGGTTATCCATACAACGAATTTTCTAAATATTATTTTTAAGGCCCTTACTTTCACATCCGGTTAGTGTACCTCCTAATCGCAGATTAAAGTTAACCAGGGTTTAGATTGTGAGTTCATGAATTTACATAGAACTAAAACGGTCACAGTCTAAATATGGATTATATTTGACAGATCGATTAATACTTTAATTGGGAGTGAAAGTACCGGACCTGATAAGAATATTAAGATTTTGAGTAAATAGCTCTGGAAAGTAGGAGACAAAATGAAAATTCGATTTAAAATTATTTACACCATAGAGTATGTGCGCAACGAGCTGTAAAACCACCTATCTCGGGCCCTTCTGAACATACGCACTATTAAAAATAAAATAGACGCCAAAGCCGAATTATACACACTCCGGCTGACCCCTTAACAATCCTCTCGTCCGTGAGACCACAAGGGAAACGCTGCCAGGGCATCGTCGAGCAGCAATCTACCGCAACGGCATATTTTACGCGAGACCGTCTTCAGAAGTCTCTCGCTTCCTGACCTCCAACCTCGCACGGAGTAAGCGGTGTCGTTTCCTCTTTTCAGAGTTATAGGAAGTCGCCTTGAGGGTGGGTCGGTTCAGAAATTGAACATTCGCAATCGTTGGAATGTGCCGATGGATGGCTGCAGGCAATGGCGTAGGAGGCTACAGGTTGAAAGGGGCCAGAAATGTGTTTCTTAAGGGTCTCGAGGAAGGGTTTCGAATTTTGTTTGTAAATAGAATTAGTATAAAACTACTTAATGTCTGTACGGCACCATTGTGTAAAGAATATTAAACAGAAATAAGAAACAGTAATATTTATTTAATAATAATTATTATAAATAAGGAGTTGTTGTTTCTAAGCTGTATCTACCATTATATCTAAAGACGAAGCAGCAAATTTCTGCATAGCTTTACAGTGAAAAAATATAACAATGGGTTCAGTTGCATGATATACCGGGTGACACAGGAGACATGTAACACCCCGTAGCATGTTTATTTAAAAATATATTATTTTGAAATTTGGTACACTTATATACGCGTGATTGTCTTTTTTGAAGTACAAAAAATTTTTGTCCACCACTTCCGGTTTCACCGGAAGTGACATGTACTCTGTTATTTTAAGTGGCACCCTGTATATTTTTTTTACCTATCTGATTCGTCTCTAGATTCAGTCTTTCAACCATGTATCGGATTCGTCTTTTCATTCATATTCGTCTTTTCAACCATGTATCGGAACATGGCATTTGTTTTTAAAATGACAGTTAATATCAATTTTAGTTTGTTAAGTCTAGGTGGCCCTGATATGAACCTTGGCAGATATTGATGCGTAGTGTGCCGTGATATCGAAAGACCTCTGGCATGCAACTTTGTGCCTCATATTTTTTTGGGAATAACCAGTAGATGAACAGTCTAATAAGATCTAACTTATTTAAAAAAATATCTTTAAACAACCCACGATATCTTAAAAACCAAGATAGGAACCCCATTTTTTTACTTCGCCTAGTTAAAAAATACTTATTTATCTTTTATTTTTGTCCAATACAATTGCTGTGCCTATCATATTTTGCTTTCTTCATTAAAATTAGTATCGAATGTTATTGCATATAGTAATGAATATTGTACTGCAACTAAAATATTTAGTAAGCAGGCGGTGGAATCAAAATAGAAGTAGGTAAAACGATTTTTTTTAATAAATAACAAACATCAATAAAACACATTTGAACAAAATTGATGAAAAACCATTACATTAATTATATTAATTACATCTAGAGGCCACCTAGACTTAACAAACTAAAATTGATATTAACTGTCATTTTAAAAACAAATGCCATGTTCCGATACATGGTTGCAAAGAGAATCTAGAGACGAATCAGATAGGTAAAAAAAATATACAGGGTGCCACTCAAAATAACAGAATAGATGTCACTTCCGGTGAAACCGGAAGTGGTGGACAAAAATTTTTTGTACTTAAAAAAGGATAATCACGCATTATATAAGTGTACCAAATTTCAAAATAATATCTTTTTAAATAAACATGCTACGGGGTGTTACATGTCTCCTTTGTCACCCTATATTAATATAAATATACCTTGCTGCTAATAACTTCTTATTTAAATTATACTAAATTTAAATAAGAAAATGTTTAAAATATCTAGCTTCCCGACTTTACGGGAGATACCCTGAAAGGAGCTTGCGCCGTCAGTTATTACTTGATAGATTTCAGTATGTCTCATTCATTCTGGAGGAAAATTATATCTGTAACATTTTTATAGAATATATATTTTAGATATTATAATAAGATATTTAGATAAGATAAATTATATATATATAATTTTTTTTGTGTTTAATAAGTACACTATTTAATATGATCATATGATCATGTAAGCACGGTGTTTCTTAAGTGCTGTAAAATGTTTAAGAGGGTAATTATTCAGGAAATTTAATCTAGAAATCTGTAGTCTAAATCGTAAAATATTATTATCCGAACGGTTTTTCACCCAGGTTTTGGTCTGCGTAGCCCAAGTCACCCAATCGCCACCCCCTCAAAATCCGGGATGCCACGTGCGCTATCGATACCGATCCCACTTCTGATTTATGGGGCTGTCCTGAAGTACGGCGGGGCCAAGTCACGCCACCGAGCTGACGAGATGTGACCGAACTTTATGAATTATGATGTCGTGGAACACGGCCGGATCACCTCTCACCTAAAATCATTACTCTTGAATCTCGGCGCGCGGGCGGAATCGCGTGTGATGCGATTAGGTGCGTGAAAAATGGTGGAGAAGTGATTTCTGAGTTGTGGGAGGCATTTTTCATCTATTTGTGCACAATCACATGTGATTTTTGATTAAGAAGCGAGGAAAAATGGCGGAAAGAATTAATATAGGCCATTTTTTTTAATAAATGGAAAAGGTTCATAATAATCATTATTGGAAGCTATCGTTCACACAGTACAAATATCACCCAAAAATGAAGAAGTATATGGCATTAAATTTTAGTGGGGCTTATAATTTTTGAGAACAATTATTCTCTAAATCGCAATGATTATGATTCACAATTCTTTTGTTTTCCATAGATACAGTAAGATCCAATTATTGCAACAACTACATTTCATTTAGGTACTTTTTGCTACTAGCTTGATTTCTTAAAATTATAGAAGACTTTAAAGTATACCCCTTACTTTATGATGACCCCATATAATGAATTCATTAGAGAGGGTAAAATTTGAGTTAAAGAATTACGTGTCTAAAGAAAAAATCTAAAATTGGTAAAAAAATAAAAGTAAAGTACTTTTCGTCAAAGAAAAATACAAACGTATGTCTTTCACGTAATCTCTAGATTTCATTTCTTTGAAGCAAATTCCAAGAAGTTTATAGCGGTGTGTTTAAGTATTAACTATTTCGATATAATTTGCGCTTTTTTTGTATAATTTTTATTATTGAAGATCGAGGAAATCGCTTTCAAAAATGCGCAATGCTATCACTAAATATAAAAAGTCTATACTTTCAAACGGAATATATATTTTTACAGATTTTTATAGGACATTTCCTCAACTCACGAGTAAGTTGATATAGGCGTTAATGTATCTATCAGTTATAGTAAAACGGATTTAACCAGAATAATGTAAGAAGACAATTATTATCTCCGCAAACAATTGGTACGCTTTTTTGTCACATTTCGCCTATTATTAGAGACAGACCCATTAACTAATTAACTCTTTAAGAACGTTCCGCTCCAACCATTTATTACTTTGCTATAAATGCTCGTTTGTTTGGTCTGTAAAAGTGCCCTACAAAATAGAATCTGTAAGCTGCTGCAAGATATACGCAAACACCTAGTACAGCAGAGGGGTGATGTCTACTGGTTCTTAATATGTGACAAATATGCGACAAAAAAATTCCGACCAGGCTCCGAGTGGAATACAGTACCTACTGCCAAATTATTTTTTAAAAAATTCAGAAAAAACCGTATTGGTTTTGTCAGTACAAAGGTACTGAAAAAAAAAACATTTTTATTAGAGATAATTGCGATATACTCATATAGATAGTTTATGTATTTATTTTTAGTTAAATATGATTATTCTGTACCTTTAAAGTGGCGACCGGTGACATATCCGCAATTCTGGCTACAGGGGAACTGAAGTCAGAGATCGTCCTGAAACGGGTGTCTAATCGAATTGTTATTGGTTCATAAAAATAAACAGATCCCGTCGTTTGATGAGAACATGTAGCATAGTTTGAGAGGCTAGGGTATTTTCATATTAAGTTATATTTTGGCTCTTAATATAATGAGTAATAAATAATACTTCGCCTGCAAAAAACGCATGGGAAAATGCTTCGCAGACAAACGAGGGAGGCGATAGCGAATGTTATGTATTATAATATTATATTTATTATTATTATTATTATACTGTTATTATGTTATAATGTAAAGTACAGTGGTCAAAAAAAAATAGATGGAAAAAGAGATTGATTTTGGAATAATTAGCAGGACCGGACCATTGAAAAATTGTATAATATTTAGAATTTAAGGCTGCGCCAACAACAACCAAGTTACTCCAAAAATTAAAAGAGGACGTGGAATTTCCTTACGGAAAAGATTCCTCGAGGAAGCTACATAAGGAAAACGGTTTTTATTGGCAAAAATGCCGAAATAAACCCAACATTTTAATGGAGGGGTCTAACATCTTGCAATGGCGGTATAAATATATAGGACCTATTTAAAAAATTTCGCGAAGGAGGCCACAATATTGTTTTCTTGGACGAGACATGGGGAAACAAGTTTAAAAGAAAATGATGAGAAAATACAAAAAATGATTACATTTTTGTATAAAATTTTACCATACCTCACTGATCGTTACATTTGGTGGAACATCTATGTAATTTTTTTGTAAGCTTTCCCCCTTTCGTCGCTGATCGAGAGACAGTCGCCAGACTATAGAAATCCCGGAGAATGAATGCGTAACTCTTTTACTGGCTCTGGCTCCGAACTGCGGCACCCTCAGACTCCACTTAGGCCGCTAATAATTCATTGTACGTGCCGTGCCGCAGCTTGCGCAATATACTGCACTATTCATAACACGGAACTCACATAACATATACGTTTGGAAAATTGAGTTGAGGACCGTAAAAGCGTCCCTTATGCAATTAAAGCGCCGGGTCGGCAAAGGCGCGGGATCCTTTATTTATTTACATTCGAGTCTCGCCTCCTAGAGGTCGCCCTAAATTTATTATTTCGTCATAAATGGCACTTCAAGCATACTATGGCCATGTGGATCGTATTGTGATTGTTTAGGGTGACTGTAAGGCTGATAACAGTTTGAAAGTACTATTGTGATACCTACTGATATGTGAAAAGGATGTGTAAAACTGGAATCCGAATTTTTTTAAGGAGATATTACATTACATTTAATTATATGATTCGAATCACCGCAAGGATTCGAATATTTTCTGAAGATGTATAAGCGGTATTCAGATACTTTACTAGGGTAAGATTCTGATCCAATTTCATAGACTGACAAAATATTAATTCGTATCATTCAATTTTTGGATTTAAGTAACCAGTTTGTTATTGGAACGTTCAAAAAGGATCAGACGTAGCTATGCCATCGAGAATAACATAAAGTTGCAATTCTTTATTTGGTAAATTATCCATTCTTTAACAACATACAAAACTTAATAATAAATGCAGCAAGAGCTCTGCCTATACAACCTGTTCATACTATCGTACTATTACGAATAATAATTATTTTCTATTTGCTATACTTGTATAATATGTAATTTTATTTCATATTGTTAATTTTTTCCGTTTTTTTTTTTGTTATTGTTAATTGAATTTTTTTCTCCTGTTCTGGTATTGGACCTTTAGACCTGTTAAATAGTGTACTATAATAAATACATAAATAAATAAAATTATATGTACCCCTCAGAGTCTGAAACCCTTTAAAAATAGGTAATTGTTTATATTTAAAATTTTGGGTGGCCATTTTTGATTAATAAGTTATATTTAGTTTAAGCCGCGAAAAGTGGTTTTACAATTTTTAAGTTCTATCGAATTCAGTAGGTAATGCTGAAATTATAACTTTATTTTGCTGAAAAAAGCGGTTTATTCTGATGAACCAAAATTCTCTTCATAAAGTGTGTCAAATTACATAAACATCTGTACAATAGAATACCTTTTTGTTTACTTTCCACTTCTCGAAAGTTTTAAGGAACTTGTCAAGTATAAATACAGAACTTAAATAACTTAATATTTAGATTTATACGAATTAGTTTCGCCCCGAGAGTTTTGTTTGCGCTTTAAACAACCCTGACAATTTGTATGTTTCTCAACAATATCTAATCATAACAGCTCAAATAATTTTCAAACTTTTCTAGATACAAAACTCACGCTCATTTAAATGGGTATTCTTTTATGATGCCTGACATAAAACGTTCAACTAAAAATATTGAATAAATGTTGCAAAATAATTGCAAAAAATTGGCTGATGATTTCTATAGTTCTAAACGTACTGTTACTACAAATTGTAAATACTATTTTCATTTTATTTAATATTTGCCTTATTACTTACGGAAATATTATATCTGAAATATGGTACATGATGTTCATCATTTTCCACCGTATTTATTCCGTGAATATCCAAATTTGTAATAAACTCCGTCTTATTATCAAAAACATAGTAACACCGTCATAAATTAAAACAGAGACCACAGTTGAAATTTTACAATCTTTAAAAACACACAGACCCTCCATGGTCCCTAAATTTTTTTTGTGCTGTATAAAAACATTCGATGACGAGGCGGAGTTAAGCCGGGTACACAGAACTAAAACTGTCGCCCACGACGGCTCCCCACCACCTTGTCTTCATGTGTCGTGTTTTTTTAAAACTAAAAACTAGCACAGCAAAACGCCATGAAATTGACTCTTTTATGATTGCCCAACATAAACTCACAAATAATAAAGTCTGTCGCGTGTAGTTAAGAATTTTGAACTTCAAGGCAGCAGTAGCCAGCAACAGAAAATGGGGAAGAAGAATCAGGGGAATACAACTCATGATTATTGGTTGGATTAACTGTCGCGAGCGACAGTCTTAGTTCTCTGTACCCGACCTTATGCCACAGACACACCGCCGCGTCGCGTCGTACCCTAATCTGGATCCGACTTGCCCGTGATATATTTTCAAAAGTTGCGACTTTGACATAACTTTTTCAAACCCCTCATTATCTAAGTTGCATACTGAATTTAATTTTGAAATTAACTGTTCACAATGTTTCCAGCTGAGACAATCCGCAGGATTACTCCCAAAATCTTCACCTGGACACTAGTTGACAATCGCTATTTGCAATTTTGATGTTTAAAGTTGCGCACTTCTTTTGTCGAATTAAGCAAAGCAGAAAGTAGTCTGGGGATGACCTGACGTGATCCACAGTTGTACATGGGGATCGTTAAATAAGGAGTAATCGTCTGTGTTTGTACACATTGCAGTTTTCTTCTATTGTACTTTTCGTTGTAATTTAAATTACCCAAGTGCAGCGTATTTGCAAGCATCGTAATGGAGTTGCAGAAGTTTGTAGACTTCTGTCTCGGTAATTTCTAAATAGATCATTGTAAATAAAACTTACAATTATGTATTAATTCTCGTCGCAATTTGTCGCCGACCCTAAAGTTTACCCTATTTCTGTAGAAAGGGTGAAATTAAATAATAATAATAATAGTAAATTAAAAAAATTAAATAAAAGAAAAAGAAACCAACACACGGAGTGTAATGGAAGAGTTTGATTTATTTTCGGTTTGATTAATTTCTCATAAAAGTAAATTGGTATTTTTGAATAATTTACTTTATATACACGACATGCTAAATGTAACTGATAACGCTCATTCAGGTCCAGACATTTAGATTCCAGGAATTTAGGGGTTATGCGATCAAATTGTCATCACCATAACAAAGGTAGGGGTGAAGAATTACGGTGAAAACGAAGAATATGTGCGTGAGAATTACGATGTTCCGCAGGACATTGTAGAACTTTCTTTAAAGTTCTGGAACATTCTTATTGAAAATTCGATAACAACTTACATATTTGAAGTCGACCAGTTTCAACCCCTAATCTCCCACACCAGACATACTACCGACATGCATCATAGTGCATGATGGGAGACTTGGAGCTACTACCACACACAAACACTATTAGTCTGCGTTGGGTATTTGTGGCTGAAAAATGAAATATACGAACACACGTCTTTTTGACATGTCAAAATAACTATATCTTCTATATATATACAGGGTGACCCATTAAGAATGGAAACACTCACGTATAAAAGTTGTTTATGCACCAATTTGAACTGGATATTTTTTAAAAGATATATCTCCAAAAGCTCTATGTTGATCCAAAATTTAAAGACGAAATTTTGATTTTCAAGGACTCCTACAAATTTTTTTTTAAGTTAAAAATAGTAAAATTTTGTTAGCGATTTTTTTTATAAGAAATCTGACTATACCACTGGATTTAGGAGCCCATCGAATGCATTTATACCAATGTTTGCAAAAAAAAGTTTGTTCCTAAAAAAGTTATGACAATATCGGCACCACCAGTGTTTGCATTTGTCGGTAAATATATTCTTTTATAAAAATCGAATAGATCCCAAAGAGAAACTAAATTAAACAACTTAAACACTGGTGTAATTATTAATAAGAACCATAAAAACCAGTATACACAAAATAACCAACAATTACTCTAATATAAACAACAATTGATAGGTAAGTTCGTCAAATTATTATTATTTCGTGTCAAAGTTATTATGCCTTGTCGTCAAGTTATTATGCCAAAACTTATAATAGTACCTTCTTAGATAAAAAATAACTACATTATAATTTTTTATTCAAAAAGTGTGATTCAATTTGACTGACTCCTTTTTCATTTTTAAAAATGCAATTTTCTAATCATTACTTTTTTTGTCAATTGTTGTTTGTTAGAGTAATTGTTGGTTATTTTGTGTATACTGGTTTTTATGGTTCTTATTAATAATTACGCCAGTGTTTAAGTTGTTTAATTTTGTTTCTCTTTGGGTTCTATTCGATTTTTATAAAAGAATAGGTTCACCGACAAAGGCAAACACTGGTGGTGCCGATATTGTCATAACTTTTTTAGGAACAAACTTTTTTTCGCAAAAATTGGTACAAATGCATTCGAGGGGCCCCTAAATCCAGTGGTTTAGTCAGATTTTTTATAAAAAAATTGCTAACAAAATTTTGGTATTTTTCACTTAAAAAAAAATTCGTAGTAGGCATTGAAAATGAAAATTTCGTCTTCAAATTTTGCATCAACCTAGAGATTTTGGAGATCTATCTTTTATAAAAAATCCGGTTCAAATCGGTCCATAAACAACTTTTGTACGCGAGTGTTTCTATTCTTAATGGGTCACCCTGTATATATAGAAGATATAGTCATTACAATAGTGTAATGATCTGTTGGAATAATAATTGGTTGGCTATTAACAGTTATTATAAAAAATCATTATCAATAGTTTTATCCCTATTCTTACCAAAGACATGTAATTCGATTTTAAACTCACGCAGCATTAAACCTTGACTAAAATCCGGTTTCACAATGTATTTTAACCAATATTTTGGTTACTATAAGTTTAGAATGTAAATTTATTTAACATTTTATCAATAACTAGGTATGCACATTCTAAACTTATAGTTAGTTAACTATTAGTTAAGTAATGGTAACCAGCGATTTTGGAACCGGGCCTAACAGATATTGAAGAAATGCTGGCCAAGTCCCAAGTTAATGTTAATCCCAAGTTAATATCTTTGAGTGAAAAGTAAAAAATCAATTGACAGACATCAGCATATTGATGTGACTTAGAACACGTCAAATATGTAACAAAATCGGCTGTATAGATTGAAAATATCAAAGGGCCCAACACACTACCTAGTGGCACACCTCCACTAATATTATATGTAAATAAGAACAATGATTATTAAAAACAACTTTTTGACATTTATTAGAAAAATAATTAGAAAAAAAGTTTATCGAGTCAGAACTAAATGCTTTGTATCAATGTAAAATATTTTTTATATTCTTGTAAAAAAGTATATACAAATGTTTAGAGGTCGTAGATTTGCCATCTATTAATATAAAACTAAATTTTATACGGGTGATGTGTAAATTTCATTTGCGTGTACTATAAAATTTTCCAAACGTGGGCCCGTCGGAATACCTAAAGGATTAATGCACAGCTTTAGAATTTCCTCGGAGAACTAGGTCAAATTGATATGGAGTTCCCGTAATCGACTACTTTAAAATAATGGGTAAAGTCGTTTCCTCGTCGCTCAGCTCCGCCTGGAGCTATTACGAACGAAATATAATGAAGAAGTTTTTCGCAACCTGGGCGAGGCCCGACCTTGTCAATAGAGTGTCAATTTTCCATTTACCGAGTAGAGTCTACAGCGCACCGGCTAAAATATCCGGGCTAGATCCAAACAAACGACTGGAAAAATTAAACTGGTGTACTGTGTTAATTGAATTTTCACGTAACTCGCTACATCGCTGTCTCGATGTCCTTTACACTGAAATATCCGTTTACAAGCTCGATCAGCAGCTTATTAATTTTTTGAAATTGATACCTGAAGCGTTGATAAGGTTTACTTTCAAATGAATAGTTTACTTTATGATGACGGTTGGATTAATAACAAATCGTGTTTTATGCGTGATGACTAATTTTAATTGTACGACATAAAAGTTGAATAAACACATTATCAGTATCATAAAATATGATATTTCAGAAGTGGGATTTTTAAAAATTTAGAAGGCGAGGGTGATTGGTGGGAGAAAATTGGCATTATCGTACGTGAATAGAGGATATATGATTTGCTATTGGGTGCTTTAACTTTAAACTCCTTTTGAACTTAAGATCAACCGCAGTACGCTTAGTAGTGCTCACGTGATTTTTATCGCATTTCACCATATCAGTTTTACAAATGTGATCTATAATTTTTTTTATATAACAGTTGTATTTATTGTTAATACTTTGATGATGTAGTTTATAACTCTGTGTTTATAACTAATATATCCTAATTTTTTTTAAACCTTAGTTAGGAGGTTTTCCAAACTAAAACGGTGACAAAGTGGATACTCGAAGTGGATGGTTCTTTATGAAACATCCTGAAAATAATTGTTTTGAAAAAAAACATTTATAGTAATAGACATTTACTCTACTGAAAAAGGCCTAATAAACCAAAATACTAGTATATAGAAGGACCACACCCACGGACACATCTGTGGGCACACACCTCTGACCTCTATCACCCGTGTCATGTCGCCCACCGATAGATATTAATACCTTGGCCCACTCATGTACCTTACTATCGACCCGCCCTTGTCTTCAAATTAAACTAACTTTTATTTCGGGATCCATATAATAACCCTTATGATGTTATCTGATGAAGAATATCAGATAATTAGTAATAAAAATCAGGCACGTGATTTATATACCTACACTACATTTAGCGTATTTATTATTCTCATTACAGGGTGTTTAGTTGGTGTCGTTCAATTAAATTATTCATATTTCAACTAGAAGTTTTCAACCGGCCGCTTATTATATCCCAAACTTGAAACACAGGTCACAGTATAAAGATTTAGCATAAAGTAACTACAATTGTTATAATTTGTTATAATTGTTATAATAACAGAAAATATAACACATGAATTTAAATATGTGGTTCTCAAGCTTAAGTATTACTCATTTGATTAGGTGTTAAAATAATGATATTTAGCTATTAATAGTGTAATTTTTACTTATTCAAAAGAGAAGATTTTAATGAATATACTGTACTAAATAAGTTACGCTTATTTCTCTAATATAAGATCATTATTGATCCCTTTTGCAAACCCCGATTCTACACCTATGTTAGATTTCTTAACCTGTGCAAATGTGATGAGGGTCACAAAATCCTTAACAATATACCTAGCGGTAAATTAAAATAGATATTTTTTAATCAACCGCTTGCGCACCAATGTAAGCAAAACGCTATTGTTTTGAATATTGTGAAAACAGCAAATAAATAACCATTCTAAGAAAGTACTTACAAATTTAATTGAATTAAAAACACCTACAAGGATTAGCTTGCTAATTTAATCTGTGGTATATTTCAAGGCAACTGGTGTGGGGGTATAGAAAAGTAGGACTTTGTGTAACAGCCCGGCTTTGCTTTAACCAGTTTAATTCGGTAAATCTCCAGTGCTACGTGGTCACATTTCTGCAGACAATACCCTAACCCCGAACACGTATCACGAAGATGTTGGAAAATCAAGGAAGGATGAAATATAATATAGTTGTAGCGGTGTACTTGCTGTGAAAATATAAGGCGTGTTAAGGTTAAAAAATAGGACACCATGGGAATTTAGTTCTACGAAGTTTTGGCGTAGAATGTCAAGTTATAGGATTTATTTTTTTATATCTACCGACTTTGTATTTTCTAATCAGAGCCAATGACAGAAAGTCGTGATTTGCGTGCATTATATGTATCAATGCAGCTTCCAAGAGTAGGTTTGCTTTATCGCTAGATGTACAAGATGTTCCAGTTTTGTGGTGAAAAAATTTCTCAGCAATTTGACAGCAATAATGTGTCATTATTGCTGTCAAAATAATTGGACTTTGCTATATAAACTTATTTCCAAATCTCAACCGTTTCCGAGATACAGGGCGTTGAAGTTGAAAAAAATTTCTTTTTTTAATTATCTCTGACAATAATAAACCAATAGTTGTTAAATTTTATTTGGTAGATGCTACTATGAATCTTTAGTTTCACAAAAAATTTCAACTCGATGGGAATAGTCAGTGGCGTGCAATCTGTACTCTTGAGACCCCTTTTCTAAAAAATATATGTTACGCCACTGACTAACGGTTATACTTATACATACATATGTACGATATTTCGATGTCCCACCTATTTCTCTACAAAAAAGTATACATTATTAAGGCATTATTAGGCATTATTTTATTTGTTTGTTAATTGATTCTCCAATCTATTTCTAAATATATTTTATTTTTATGGTTTTTATGCTTTTTTATAATATAAAAGTCAGTATCTAATAAATAAATTAAATAGGAATCCACTAATATAGCTGTATCGTGCATGCAATCTCTAGGTATATTATAGAGGGATCTGTGATTTCAAAGCCAAATGCATTCTATTCAGTACTACCCTCAGATCATATTCCTACAATATGATTATTTGCGAATCAAGAAGCTGCGCTCTTTTTAAAGATTCTACAAAGCATACGTTCAACTAGTAAATTATACAGCATCTAGCCTGATTCCGTCTTCCCAAGTGAACTCTGATGAAAGGAAACTTCGAAGCATTATTGATGTTACTTGCAACATAAATGTTTCCCTGAGTTTATTGTTAACTTCAACTAGATAAGTACGAGGCACCTTTATGAGTTGTTATGTATAGGTACGTATAATGTTCAACCATATTGCGTGGGAGGGAATATTAGTTTGATAATGCCATATGAGTGTGGCCATATATGTTGATATAAAGGTTTTTATTGTCGGATGTACTCGACGATGTAACTATTTGAAATAAGACTATTTGTAGGGTGATATAGTTAGTGTTATCATCGATGAATGGCGTCTGAGAGGACCATGTTGATAAATTATCTATAACTATTTTTTTAGATACTTCTGGTTTCTGGTTATTATTCTACAGAGTTTTTTATTGTTTTACAATACCAACAGAAATTACTATGAATCGTACAGTTTTTTAACTGTGATAACTTCGTCACCGAGTAGATCATCACATTTTATACAGTTTTAACTGGGTAAACTTTACAAAACTACACCCGTGGTTCTTACTTTTCTAGTTTCTTGTAGTTCTAATACTTCGTTTTCTTATTTTCACTTGATATGGGGCATATTCCCAGAATAATTCATTTGTGGTTATTCACAGTTGTACAGCAAATAAATTAGACAATTTTTACAGATATATGACTAAATATCCTCATGGATATTGGTTTTCAATCGTAAATATTTTCTGTAAAACAATTATCTGCACTCCTTACCACAGTCTGACTGATGCTTCTTGTTTATTTTTATAGGGTACTATAACAGTACTGTACTCTTTGCATTATTCTGAGTTTTGTCGCAGAACTAATATCATTCTACAATTTTTGCTTCAGCTGAGCTATGCTGAGTGGGCAAAATTTTTATTGTTTTAACCTATTTTCCCATAAATATCAAATTGCTGCGAACTTTTCTTTTTTTATTTAGCAATTCAAATTCATTTAGCGGTTCAAATATATTTTTACTGGTATTACTGAAAACAAGATTTACCTTGCCTTTATTCCCTCCCGACAGAAAATTACCAACAGTACAGAATAACCTCCACACCCAGTAATATCTCATAAGCCCCTGTTTCCTCGTGTGATCAATTGCAACGCGGATTTGTAAGGCCTTATTGCGTCCGACGAAATACATCAATGACAGGGAACTTCGATTAAGTTAATACGGGGCTGATCATAGGCTGTTTGGATGACCGTACTTGGGTAATTAATGACGGACTGCCATATTCTGTTGTGGCTTCAGCCGACGATTAAGTACGGAGTGATAGACAGCGGTGCATCATATGTCACCAGTTCTGGAATCCACTCATCTCTATTCGTTCATGTCAGGAATAAATTGTGTAGCCAGTTTTTATCGTTTTCATGAGTCTAAGGGCCGGTCTTTCCATCTCTTTATAAAGTTGCTTTTAACTAAAAGAAACTTAAAGTTAACAAGTGAATTTATCTGGCAGTTAAAAAATTGCGTCTTTCCAACACAATTTAACTGCTCTTTTGTAAAAAGACTGTTTAATGATATTGGCAATACTGATTAAATACGAAAGTCTATATAATAAAGTGAGACAGATGAAATGGGTCAACCATAATCAACAAAATATATGTCAATTATGACAACATTACCTAGCTATAACATACTGTGGCTATAACCAGGGCCTGGGATCTCTTATGGGAGTTTTGTAGACAAATTGATTAGTTTCACTACATCTCACCAGAGAGCGTTTCACAAAAAATTTGAGCATCTGCCAATCATAAGAAAATAAAGTATGCTAATAATCATATACGTAGTTGTCAAAGACAACTGTCAGTTTATGTTTTAAAATTATGAAGTGGACGCGTTATCTGAATTTTTATTTTTTATTTATCTTCAATTATGTGTATTAGCTTGTATTGTAGTGAATTGTGTCTCAAAGTATATTTAGTGACATTTCTTCGGAATTCAAAGGAAACATTAACAGTAAAATGCAGTTAAGTGTGCAGATTGTATGAAGATAAATAATTGTTCTCATGGTTAAAGAAGGTAAAAGAAAAATTAGTTAATGTGATGTGTTTTATTAATTTCGAATTTCGTAGGATAATATACACTTTCAAAAGTATGGAGACTGTATTGTGCGAAAACAAATAATTTTTCTAGATGTCTGAATAAAACAGGAAGAGAAAATCGAATAGATATCAAATGTAGTATAGAGATTATTGTTTAATTGAAACAACAAAATTGGGCAAATATAATATTATGGTCTTCAATCATTAATTTGCGAATATATTGTAAATATTGTAATACAAAATATGCAAAAATATACTTATTGTAGTTTTATTTGTTTCTATGTTCATTAAAAAAATTAAATATGTTACAAAGGTAGGGGGATTCTGTACAAAATTTTTAAAAAAGTTCCACTACATCTCTACAGATGTCGTTTTCCGCGTCAGTATTTATTAACATTGCAGATTCCTATCTATCCCTAACCTAATCTGTGGCTATAACCAACTATAACTGTTTTTAAGTTCTAGTCGTTTCTGGGATCTCTAGTTTAAATTTAATATTTAGAATTGTAAAAATGTCTTCCCAGGATGATACATTAAAAAACTTGGAACCAAATTGCGCAAGAATTTGAGGCCTTTACTAGTACAAATCGTAGCAGTTCAGTCCTCATTTCAAAATATGATTCAATAAAATCTAACAAATACGTAGATATCACTTCTTTTTGATTATTAACCTGTTGGTGTGTTGCCGCAAATGTTGCTCATTTTTTCTATAACATTTAACACCGTTATTTTTGATACACAAAATCTCTTCATAAATTCTGCATCATCCCAGATGTTTAAATTGTCTATTATGATGCCTTACACTATATATTTTTCGTTCGCGATTTGCAATATTTACCACGTCTATAATTTCATGATCTAATAATATTTCTTCTTCAAAATCAATAATGTTTTCCATTATAAAAATATATTTTTTGACGTTTTATTAATCAAATTGTTTACTAACACTCAAATTGTAAAATTTCTGAGGTTAGAAGAAATGTCTTTGTAACAACTTATAGGCAAGTAAAAGTGACCGATAAGTTAAAGAGCAGATAGAGAACTTTAAAGACAGGATTTAATTTAAAACACACTGAAAAGACCCGTTTTGTAGTTACAAGGAAGATAAATTTAAAATGATGTTTATAAGGAGATGGAAAGACCGGCACTAAAACTAAAATTTGTTTTTTTAAAATTTTATTGTTTCCGAATTCTTTAAGGAAGGTAAGTTTTACTTTCTTATTGCACACTACTTTCCACTTGACTATTTTCAAAGTCCTGTATTGCGAAACGGGTTGGGCATTGATATTGGGCGTTGGGAGAAGATATTCCCATAAAGTTTGCAAATAAACCATTCTAATAAACCATAAAATAAAATGATTTTTTTTATTTTAACGGTTGGTAGAGGGCAAAAGACGTCACAATATAAAAATTGTAAATACAAATTATCCAATACCAATCCAAAATATTTAAATTAATCCAAATTAAGATTTGTCATAAAATATGTAGCAGCAATGTTTCATTCATTCTTGGAAGACATAACTTGCATTTTTCAGTGAACTATTCAAATTTAAATTTTAAACTCCAGGTTTCCTCCGTCTGACAAGTAACAAACTGCAAGATTGATAGTAGAAACTACGTCTTGGCAACGTTCGTAATTCTGGCGTGCAAGATTAAAATATGAAATTGTAGGATGTGAAAAATTTACTTACCAAATTTTAATAGATTTACTACTTTTCTTAATTTTCTCCGAAGTTTTACTTCTCTTCTAATCGTCTCACTTTTATGACACATAGTTAAATGATTTTCTGTCTAAATTTGAACATAAGAATGTAACTGATGTAACTGAAACTTTTAATAGCGTTATGGCCTGAGTCGCCGAGCTTTATAACAAGACCTTAATTATCTAATAAATTTAATAATGGACCAAGTTTACTGAAATGTGTATCATTTGCAATTTGAACTTTACACAGATTATTTTTAACTATTAGTAATTTTTCTTTATTATTTTCTGGATGGAGATGCTGTAGTACCTTATATACTTTGAACTAAGGTTTCCTGTCCTAAAATGTGATCTTAGTTTTGAGTTTGCAGCTCAGGCGTACTTTCGCACTTATACGATATAAGTATGTAGCAAGGTTCAAACAAATATTGTCCATGCCGACGACTATCGAATCTATTCGCATCAATAAATCTGTTGTGGATAGTTATCGTTTACCATGAGATCTCTCAAAAATTAATCTATGGTGCCGAAATTGCAGTTTACCATTAAATGTAACAACATGTAATACAATGAGTTTTACCAAAAGAAGTGTTCCAAAATGCTAATTTGAATAGATCAACACAGTTCAAAGACTTGGGTGTTATTTTTGATAGCAAACTCAATTTTGTTCCTCACATTCATCATATTGTATTAAACCCTTACAAAAGTATGGGTTTTATTATAAGAATCCTCGTTATTTTGAAGATATTTCTACACTATACACACTGTTCAATGGATTTATCAGGGCAAAATTAGAATATTCAGCTATTATTTAGGATCCTCAATATGATGTTCATTTTCTCAATAATTTAGAAAAATTGTCCAGCAAGTATGTGAAATATCTTAGTTTTAGAGTTGACCTATCTATCCCGTGCAGGGTACGCGCCACAGGTAGAGATTTAGTTTAAATGACCCAGTTTTGCGTCGTGTATCTACTTATATTTGTCTATCCTTTTTTTATTTAAACTTTTACCTAATCAAATTGATTGTCCAAATATCTTGCAACATATTTATTTCAATATTCCCTATGTGTTCACATTCGCTCATTTGCATTATTTTATTTAGCAAGTTCTAGAACAAAATTTGTTCTAGAACTTTAGTACATTTAATGTACTAAAATATTCGATCTATACAATATGTTCTAATTATATGAGATTTCACTTATATTTAGACATTTTTAATTTTTCAGTACATAACATCAGCTAGTCTATATTAAGATAGGTAGTTACAAAGATTATAAATGCTAATCAAGAGGCTAATGACAATATTTTTATTTAATTTTTTTTTATATTTTGATGCTCTTTGCTATTTGCTACCTATTATTTCAATTTGTTTGTAAATGTTTTCTATATTATTATTGATTTTATATTTATTTTTGAATACTTGTACGTGTATGTTATAACATAAATTTAACAAATACATTTTTAGAAACTTATTTAATTGACAATTTATTTGCATTTATTTGACTCCTGTCGGAAGGTACCTTACTATATTATATGACTACTAAATGCTTTGTCAACGGCGACGATGAAGTCGCAATTTAGTCTTAAGAATATTTAATAAGATATCTACCGAACTTGCATAAATGCAGCTTATATTACGTAGCTATATTAAGTTATGCTGTGAATGGAGAGATAGCAGAATGAAATTAATCCTCAAGCTAAATAAGTAATATTTTATAGAACAATTCTAAGTCCCTAAAGTAAACAGGCGATATTTTATATAACATCTATATTAGTAGTGGTGATAAACACACCGTAGTGCATCTTTGGACTGTCCTATGGAGATCCCGAAGTAATGTAATGCTAGTCGGGGCACATTGTCCGTGGACTAGGGGTTTTCGGCACCTCCTTCAAATAAACATATATATTGTTGTATTTATACTTATTTAATTCTTTTTCCTGCCCTTCAATTAGATTTTAATCTGTCTGGGCAGCGACACTCTAAAAAAAAAATAAATCTTTTCTATTTATATGTTCAATAGGCGTCCGCATCGTATCAGCAATACATGGCTATGTTTTTTCTAAAATAATAAATTCTGCATAAAGCACTGCAGTTCAAGTAAAATACAAATCAAGCAGATTTAGATTCCGCAAACATATACCTAAAATTTTGCGAAGAAGAAGTATCAGTAATAAATCTGGATTACGCAAATTTATAAAGACAGATTAGGCCGCATTACGGATTTTCATAGCATAAGACGCCTTGCAAAGTTGTTCTAATCATGTGATGCCACCTAAAAGTTTTCGTCAGCATTAACAAGACGAAGCATCTCAATAGACCTGAAAATGGTATTCCAGTAACCATTTGCATATAAATTAATTTCCTTGCAAACGATCTCTTCCTTCATCAACATTTATATCCCTAGAATCATTAAAGTTCTCTTCATATCGGTTAACCCGTCTAATATATAGGTGACCCTTATTATTCTCCTCTTACAGGATTTCCTTGCAAGAATTCTATCTCGATCCAAATTTATATGTATACGTTCAACTTACACTTTGATATACTTTGCCACTCTGCCCGAAAAACTTTTAAACCGTATAACAAGAAAATTGCCAGGCTCAAACCAGTTCAAACAATTTTTTTAGATTTAAATTAATACCTGGAGGTTACCGTGTTTGTAAAAGTTGGCAGACGCGAAAAACGGGGCTTCTCGGGAATGGATAAAGTTAAACGGGCATTACTCTTCCTTGTTTCTCTGTCTTACCTTTTAGGCCTTTTACAGGGTTAGTTTATTGGTGCGGTAAAGTTTGGTAAGTTGATATAGAAAAAAATCAGAAAATATAACACTGGCATTTCGTACAAGAGGAGAATGGTAGATGTTGGCTGGAAACGTGATATCGTTGATACTTTTTTTCTCAGTAAGAAGTGAACTATATATCTACAACTTTTTAATTTGAGGAGAGGGTGTCGTCTATTATTTATTTTAGAATGTATACAGCAATCTAGGTGAGATTTTTTGACCTGAAATTATTTAGATATTTAAGAAATAAGTCCTTAAGCCAAAAGGATAAATCAGGTGTTGGGTTTTTGAAACTGAAGTTTGACTAACTTCGATCTAAGGAAGTAATCATTTAACAGATTATGTATTTGTCCAAATTTTCCAAATAACTTTTTATTTTTTATTGTTTCAATGCCGAAAATACAAGGTTATCATAATGTAAGGGATATGTGTCAGCTTATTATGCATTTAACAAATTAAGTTAATAATGGGATGTGAAAGAAACTCAATTGCTTAAACGATGGGATTTCTTATGTCCAACGTTCGATTATGTCATCCATTTTGCTGCTGTACAATTACCAACCGTTCCTCCAAATTGTACGCAGCATTTTCAGAATTTCTGGTTGAATTGCAGCAATTTTCTCCCTAATAGAGTTTTTAATTCTTCCAGCGTTGTTGGTCGTGTTCTCAACACCAAATGTTTTAAATAACCGCACAGCCAGTAATCCGCTGGATTAAAATCTGGAACAATTCTCTAAATATCAATGATTAGGTACGTTTGACACTTGTATCAGCAGTTTACACGACAACTCTTTTCTTTTCCATAGTTACAGTAAAATCCAATTATAGAAGCAACTACTAGCTTGCAAGCTATAGTAGTATAGCTATACTCTACTACTATAATAATAATTTTTGAAACGTTGTGTTCTCTGTTTAAGAATATTTATCTAATATACCCAGTGTCCCATATAATATACCCGTTATAATTAGAGATTCTTGGTGTTTTACAATTATAGTTTAAAACAGTTTTATTTTAATTTAAGTCGTAATTTTTCATGTCGTAATGTCGTCTGCGAACATGACTTGAACACTATTGTCCGCGATATTGAGTAGATCGTTAATAAATACCATAAATCGAGGTGGTCCTAGAAACGATCCCTGTGGAATACCATTGTAAATGTAAGACTGTTCTAATGTTATACCGTTTACCTATACGAAATATTTGCACTTAGAAAGTGCGAAACTAACCACTCAAATGTATTCATAAGTTACTCTATATTGCCACTGAAAAGCAAACAATAGGTATTCTTGAATATTGTAACAGTGTTGTTTGGACTGAACAATTCCTTGCGATGTCGGGCTTAAGCGAACAAAACACCTTGTATACATTTAATCAGTTATCTTGACAACATCTTGGAGCTTTCACATAATGCTGTTCGAAATTTCTAGAACATCAGTTTTGTTGGACTTCGCCAAACTAATATACCACCCTGCGTGAGGAAATCGGTTTATATACTCGTAGTATCTAAACAATACAAGACTATCACAAGTTTTGAGTGGTTTCTACTCGTATTAACACTATTAATAAAGTGCACCTCAGAGCGTGCTTCCTGCTAACTGCTTTACATTGTCTATTATCTATATATAGTTTTGTTGCTACTTTCGTTTAAGTAATCGTTAAAAGCATTTTCAGTATGTATCCAACTTGCTCAAACATTATTTAAATGAAAACATAAAATATAATAGTATATGCTAAATTATGTTATTTGAGATATGCAGTTAGATTGCCAATTATCAATTTGTATTCAGTTTCAATTTAATAAGAAAAGGCCAAGGAGAAAAATATTTAATCTGCTGAATTAAATGTTTAGTTTTCAAAAATGAGACAAATAGGTATTTATATTTACCAAATTAATATGTACCTAATATTAAAATGTAGATAACGCTTGATATTGAACAGATTATTACATTCATTTATAGAAAATCAAATTTGTAGGAAATAGGATAAATTGTTTACTTTTTTATAGATAATAATTTTTCATATATGACCTGTAATAATTGTAGAAAATGCATATAAAACTTTTCACTGAGTCTTAGCACCATTTTAATAATCTGTATGCGGTATCTCTTAAATCTCGATACATATACCAATACCCAAGTATTAAAAAATATTTATAAATCTTAAGTATAAGAAATAAAATATGCAAAAACAAATAATTAATAATTTGAAAAAACGAAGGCTTATTGTCAGTTTTAAACAAGATTCCTTCAGTGTATATTATACAAGTGTCAATTTCTTATCATTAAATTATTAACGTATAAATTTTTAGAGGAAGTTCCTCCATGAAGTTGAAAATACTTATATATGTATATACAAGGTGCCCATTATCTATCTCCTTACATGGCTAACTTTGTTAATGTGGAGATAGAGAATTGTTTAAATTAGCAAAATTGGGCAGAATTACAAGAGGAATTCAGTGCCTCCTTCAGATTTAATTTTAATTTTCAATTTTTCGAGATATTTTGGAAAAACTGAAAATCGCCAAAATTTTTGAACTCGAATATCTCGAAAACTATAAAAGATACAAATAATATAAAAATACTCTGTGGTGTTTTTTACGTGGAATTCAGTGGTGATATTGAAAATTTCACGGGCATCGTTGTTTTTGAGAAAAAAAATAAATTTATGTTTTTTTAAATGGCAACCATAGTTGGCTATGGTATCAATAAAAAGCTTATTTTTTTCTGATTTCAAAAATATAATATTTAATATACCTTTCTCTTTTCTTTTGTTTACTGTAATGAACAAATAATTTATTAACATAGTAAGCTATGAAAAACAAACGTAGATTAGTAAACAACAATAAAATATAAATGTCAGATCACACTAAAGTCACATAATAAACGTCAAAATTAAACGTTCATTTTAAAATAGTTATTGTGAAATGTACACAAACGAAGAAAAATACGATTTATTAAATATTATATTTTTGAAATAAAAAAAATAAGCTTTTTATTGATACATACCATAGCCAACTATGGTTGCCATTTAAAAAAACATAACTTTATTTTTTTTCTGAAAAACTAAGATGCCCGTGAAATTTTCTATATCACCGCTTAATGCCACGTAACAAACACTATCACACAGTATTTTTATTTTATTTGTATCTTTTATAGTTCTCGAGATATTCGAGTTTAAAAATTTTGGCGATTTTTAGTTTTTTTTAAATATCTCGAAAAGTTGAAAATTAAAATTAAATTTGAAGAAGGCACTGAATTCCTCTTGTAATTCTGCCCAATTTTGCTAATTTAACCAATTCTCTATATCCACTATTAACAAAGTTAGCCATGTAAGGAGATAGATAATGGGCACCCTGTATATATAACAAAACTTTTTCCATTTCCATTTCTATTTGCCAAAAATTTTCTGGAAAGCACTAGAATAATGTTTTGCATTTGTTTTATTGATAAAAGAAGAGAGATTGTTTTAATGTATTGGCTTCATGCGCCAATGCTTTGGTTGAAATAAATGGCTTCGAACCATTTGTTTTATATCTGTCGGGGTATAAAAATTATATATATTGTATTTTGTAGAGTAAAATAAGAAATAAAACACAAAAATTCAGAACCATATCTCTTGGCAGAAATACGAACACAAAGTACCTCGAGAAAAAAATCTAAAATAGTAATTTTCCAGTATTTTTCGTTTAAAATATACCCCAAATAATTAAAAATAAATACAATTAATGGATATTACATTAAATAGGTACTTATCACTGCGTTTTTTAATGACACTGGTAGAAGTGGAAAGTTAAAACTTTTTTCCGCAGGTAAATATAAGCCTATCGGTTTATATTTACTGGAAATGAAACGTAAAACTCACGATTTAAGGTAAAGTAATTCAAAACTTATACTGGCATTTACTTCGCCATTTCTAATATTGGCCTACAATATTTACACCCAATCCTCATTGAATTATTTATGATAAACTAGAATTCCCTTTTATCGACATTCCAACAAACCCTCACGTCTAATATTCTTCCTTATATATCTCACTCTGATGGAATATATACAATAGGAGACGAAGGCAACATATCCTTGTTAATATTTGAGGTATAGACGGTGCCAGATATAAAAAACAAAATCCGTGAGTTCATCCCAACGATGAATAATCTATCCATCGATGGCAACCTTCGATCCGACATCTGGGAACCGCCCGTTCTGATTGGATCCCATGTATTACAAAGGTGACGCTCTCCGATCCATCTTGATAACGCCATAGCACAGTCACCATCCGGAACCGTAGATCTTCGGCAGCCGGGGCTGCCGCTTCGAAGTTGCCTTGTCGTTAATTTAAACCTCAGTTCGGTTAGATCTTCCCGGCCGAGCTCCTGCGTATTTTCATGGAATTGGAATTAAATTTTTAATATGTGTACACTCGTATTGTAAAATATTTCGAGGGGGGAGATAATTCAATTATTTTGTTAATATAGTGCACTGGCTAAATTGATTTGTTCGCTCTACTCCAAGTATAATAGCAGATCTTATCTTTGTGTACACATTGTGTTCATATTTCGAAAAGCAAATGAATAATAATAATTATAATATCTCTACCCCTAAGTTTTAATCACAAGGATTAGCCCGAAAATCTGGGACGTGTGGGAGGAGAGGCAGTATATTATTATTTCGCGGACCGCATTTGCGCCTCAGGAACGACTTACGTTGGTAGGCTCAAACCACCATTCAGTGCTGGAATGAGGGAAACCTAGAAAACTTCATAATTAGGGGGATAGTCAAACATTAACTGATTTTAATCTCTCACATTAACACCAAGTTGACATTTTTCCCATCCTAGGCCACGCCAGGATGGTTGTCAACCCATTCCTGCGAACAAGCCTTGATCTACGAGTAAACAATTTAATTAAAAATTCTTTAGAGACACTAAGCCACGGTCTCGCCGTAATATTAACAAGAATAATAATAGTAATAATATAATATCTATATCCCTCATTCTAATCATAAGGAATAGTCCGGATGCGTTAGACTTGTGTGGGAGTGGGAATTGCGTATTATTATTTAGTCAGTCAATTTCAATTCCAATCACCATTAAGTGCTGGAATTAGCGAAATCTGGGAAACCTCATTTGTTACGGAGATAGTCAAATATCAACCGATGTTAACAATAATAGTATTTATTGCTCTTTAAACCTATTTAGAAAGGTCCTATTTCCTAGGTCCTAGACCTATTTAAAAGATTCTCTCACATTAACACAAAGTCCACATTCTTCTATCCTAAGTCGCATGCCAGGATAATTGCCAACAATGCCAACTCGCCCCTGCGAAGAACCTTTAATATACTTACGCATATATCATTTATTTAAAAATTATCCGTCAGAATGGGGATTCGAACTCACGACTTCTAGGTTAAATGATATGATATTATTTTTAAATTTATTATGACCGGGCTCGTTTTCAGTATTAAAGTAAAGATCGGATTAGATTAAATCACAGAAACATAGTGTGTTTTCTTATTTCTTTCTTTTGTCGCCTCTTTTCAAATTCCTACGTATAAACTATACCCGTTGCTCCTCTCTAATGTGGTATCAGATATTTTCTTTTCGAACTTTCCATCACAGTATATATATTTTTCCTTGACGACTGTAATAAAATATTTAATAGCTTTACTTTATGGTCATTCCAAATTTTCTTTTGTGCGATCAAGGTGAGGAATTTCTCGAACAGAAGCGACAACGTCTTGCCAACATTCTCAACAGAAGGGACGAATTTACCTAGAGGGAATCACTTTAGAGTCTCCCTTCCGGATCGCTCTCTCAAGATAAATTGAAAAATCAATACGGCTCGCGTTTATGTAATAAAAAGATAATTAAGGAAGATGCAGTATACCAAATCCTTTGTTTGTATACATAAAGAAGCGGGCAAACTAAGTACACTAACGTTCTCTTGAGATTATTTTAAACTATTTAAAAATTATATTAGTTTACGTGAATATTCATTTGAAAAGATTTAGAATGCTTCTTGGGCCATTAAATCGCGCCTTGAATATTTAAACGTAATTTTTTGAGCGCAATAATCCCCTTTTCAGGACAGCATTCAAACCACGTTGAAGCTGTGAAGATGACTAATGATATCCATTTTACTGGAAAATAAAAAGGCTTTATAGATTTTTCACGCGCAAAAACCCGCTTTCGCTTAGTTCTCTCTGCCGACACCAGAAGCTATTACATAACTTGACATTATTTTTATTTACTTCATCTCCAAGGATGAACAAGAAGGCTACGAGTTGTTAGCTCAGCACGTTTTTCATTAAGCGAAGAGGGGTGGATTGATGCGGTTTTCTTTCGGTTTGAAAATGCTTCTATTCTCAAGTAAATTAATCCCAAATGTGTTTAACCATCCTTTTTTAATCCTTCCTTTTGCTACCATCAATTTATTTCAATCTAATTTTATTTCACTGCATTTAGTAAGTTTAAATCATTACTCCACAAGAATGAATAATTAACCAGAGCGATATCTGGCGGGCGGCACCTTTGATGTGGTGATCAATGGATTCGTGACCTTAGTCAGGAATTTATTACGGTTTAGTTTGGAAAAATATGTTTTAATAACATAATCACAATTTTTTTATTGAAATAAAACAAGTACTTAAACAAAGAATAACAATTATTGATTTTTGGAAATATTTTGCTTTTAGTGGTTCTAAAGTTTCTGTTTATTCGATTCATAGTTGGTTTCTTTTGGGATTACACCACCTGTAAAATAACAAAAAGCAGAAAACCAGAAGTATACAAATTAATTATTCAAAGTGTAGTAACAAGGCAAACTTCTAAAGTTTGCCCCAAAAAACCACTGTATTAACGTGTGATAAAATAATATTTGATATATTAACTAAATTTTATCAGTGGTTTTTCAGTTTTATACAAAATTTTATAATATTACATGTCATATTCTAAAATATGTCCAAATAAAATAGTTATAATAAAAAATTAAAAGAAATTAAACACTTAACTAGCTTTCGTCTAGACGTTTCGAGTTGATCCTCAACTCTTCTTCTGTAGACTATTTTTATGTTGAGAACACTTTATATGAACGAGGAGTAGTTCTTGTCAGATTGACATTTTTAATTTAAATTGTCATCACATGCACTGATCACTATGATATTATTAATTTTCCATTGGTAACATCTTTTTGGAGTAGAGGAAGCCATGTTTGATCTATGAATATTGTTTCCGACGAAATACAATTATCACCATTAAGTTTAATGAAAGCACTTTCTTTTAATTTTCTTTTAACCGATTTTTCTTCCTTTTGTAAAACTTTAGCCTGTGTCCAATCAACTCGGTGACCGTTATCCCATACATGTTTTACTAATGTAGACTTATCAACTTGGTAATCCTTAACATAATTTTTATGTTCGCGGATCCTTATTTGTAATGGTCTAGATGTTTCACCAATATAATATTTACCACATTCACAAGGAATCTGGTAAATACAATTTTTTGAATTTTGATCATTATTAATTGGTTTTGTTTTAGTAAGT
Source organism: Pogonocherus hispidulus (assembly GCA_963924545.1). Classification (NCBI taxonomy): domain Eukaryota; kingdom Metazoa; phylum Arthropoda; class Insecta; order Coleoptera; family Cerambycidae; genus Pogonocherus; species Pogonocherus hispidulus. Next base: position 78,270,928 of record OZ004694.1, read on the forward strand.
ATTGATCTTAAAGTATTTTTCGTTTTAAATGTCGTTCTTATGTTAAAATCATTACCAAGCCTTTTAAGTCTTTCAGAGATTTCTGCAATATAAGGAATTGTAATGGTTGTTATTGGATTTTCTCTATTTATTCTGGGAATACTATTATTTTGTCTATTTTCAATTTTTATAAATGTTTCCTCAACAAAATCATTAGGATAATTATTTTTCTCTAAGATATTCTTAATAACGTTTTTTTCTTTATTGAAAATATCTGAGGTTGATGATATTAATTTTGCTCTGTCATATAAACATTTAACAATACCTCTTTTGATACTTATGTGATGATTAGAATTAAAATTTAGATATCTATTTGTATTGGTCTTTTTTCTATATAAATAAGTTTCAAAATTTAATTGTGATTTTGTTATTAATACGTCTAAAAATGGTAGTTTATTATCATTTTCAATTTCTATTGTAAATTTTATAGTTGTTTCTTTGCTGTTAAGAAAATTTAGAAAATTATTTAAACTATCATGGCTATGGGGCCATATTGAAAATATGTCATCTACATATCTCCACCATACTTTTGGTTTATTAACATAATTTTTAACATAAGTTTCTTCAAAATATTCCATAAAAATGTTGCTCATTATCGGAGATAGTGATGATCCCATAGCCATTCCAAAATCTTGTTGAAAAAAATCATTTTGTAGTTGAAAATACGTAGTTTTTATGCAAAGTGTTAGTAATTCCATAATAGTATTTATGTTTAGTTTGGTCCTATTGTTTAAAGTATTATTGTATTTTCTGTTTATTCATTTAAGTGTATGATATATTGTAGTTTCACCCTTTAATAACCTTTTTTTGTAACAGCTATAACTGCTATATTTTTGTAACAGCTTTTGTAATAACTATAATTTTATATTTTAATTGAAATGAAACTTCAAGCAACGATATAAAGTTTCCAAAATCATTGTGAGGCATATTTAAATTGACAAATAAATTGAAATTGGCATTTTAGTTAGCTTTGTAGTAGCAAAATAGATATTATTAATGTAAATCCTGAAAGGCTTTAGTATATTCTTCCCAAATATCGCAAATATGTTTAGTGAGACATTTTTTGATTAAATGCCCTGCAAAATATCTTACAAAATTATGGCTTTGACTTTACTATTTGGCTGCTATTATAGTTTTAACTACAAACTAACTCAGTAACTAAAATTAACGAAACTTAAAGCACTATCATAATTAACAAAACGACATATAATGTCATAGAATCTCAGGTTAACCTACCATCAAGGTTACGGGAAAGAATAGAGCGTCTAATAGGTAGATATTCTTCTGTTATTTATTTTTCCTACTACCACATGTATATTCACTGTTTTTATGCTAAATGGATATGTAGAGAATATTAGTCTACTGAACCAATATAATTCATATACACACATATACACAATTAAATGTAATTTTTAAATTTAAAATTAGAGCATAAGTTGTCAAATTAGCGTACCTACCTTCCTCCATTTTACAATTTACCAAAGAAACTACTTAAAGTGACTGATTCTAGTGAAGAATCAATATATTGCAGCCCACCTGACATTCGAGAAGCGGCAAATGAAACATACGAGGCATTATTACCCCAGAAAACAAAGGGTAAATAATATGAATTTTGTTACAGTAAATTTGTGACGTGCTCACTGACACATGGTATAAAAAATACATCAGAGAATGTTGTAACTGTCTATATGAAAAAATATCAATTGAAATTAAACCGTCAACTGTAAATATTAAAAACAACATAATCGGTGCACATTGTCCGTGTAGTAGTTATTTCGGGCACCTGCTTCAAATAAATAGATATTTCTATATACTCTAAGTTGAGACCTTTCCTGAAATTACAATCGACGGGCTACAAATCTAAGGAATCCAAAATCTCATATTTTTGTGATTACGCCATACACTAATTGATGCTGATATATTCATAATGTATGCAGTATATCGAAACAGCTTCTATTAAACAAAATTTTGCGCGTATTGCACATGCAGTATGTTTATATTGTAGTAAATATACCTAAACTATTGATATACTGGACGTTCGATGCAAATTAGTACAAGCCTATCTATGCTTTTCTGTCGTTTACCTAATGCAAATTATTTACTTATAAACGGTTTCAGTCTATTGTTTGAACGATACACATTCAGCTTTACCGGAGGCTGCAATATACCTAGGCACTGCAAATTCCAATTTATCCATGCAGCAGAACAAATATGAAAACTGACTGTCACGTTTGTGTAAAAAATGTGATCACAGCAGGTGTACTCGCCAGATGGTTTAGATTTTAGATTTATGTGAAATTTAGTCCAGTTATATATTGGACAAGGAATTGATAATAGTTGCATGCTGCATTATGGGATGGCAGCCAAATAAATATAGGACTTTCAATCCTTGTTTTTCTCTATTAAGTAACTACTTTTTATTGACCAATAAGTAAAATTACATGATAATAAGTCATATTCTGTTATTTTCTTCTAGTGGAAGTAGCCTTTTAACAAATAATAATATATTCTACTCCTTATTCTAATTATATTGATTAATCTGGGCGTCGCATATTTGTTTGGGAAAGAGGGCAGCATATTATTATTCTGTATGTCGAATTAGCATTCAAAAATAATTATGATTGGTAAACTATAACCACCATTTAGTGCTGGAATGAGGAAAATCTGCAAAACTTCAATTAGTACACCTGGTAGCTATACTTCTCAACCTGTACAGTGGATTACCAATCCACTTCACCATATTAGCTTGTCGCGTGAAAATGAACGAGCTTGTCTAAAGCCGTTTAATTCTGAGCTATCGACTCATTTCATTATTATCAAATAATTTAAATTATTCAATGATAGGTACAATGTTTGGGTTATGAAACTTAAAACATGATAATATAAAAATAACATAATTTCCAAATGGAATTAAAATCACATTTAACTTACCAAGAAGAGTGATGAATTGAGGATACGCTTTATTATGAAAAACTGAAAGAAAGAGAGGAGATTTATCACGTGTGTACGTACGTAAAAGCTCCACAGATGCCATTAGCGAATTAGATAGTTTTATTTACTTTAAACTTGAAGAAACCATGTACCTTGTTTTGTCGTTAAAGTAATTGAAAATATGTGGTAAAAATTATTGAGGTTGTTTGGTAATAGTTTGTATTCAACTATAGCTACTAATTTAAAGCGTTTAATTTTTCTTTACCCAGTGTGTCGATAATGATTGAATTCTAATAGTGTATTAGTGAAAGTGGTAGTATAAGACAATTAGTTCTCATATAACAGCAGTAACATAAGATTTTGTACCTAGTAGCAGCAAAAGATTATAGTGTCAAAAACCTCTGCCACTAGAACAGACAATGGGAACAAAATATGTCAATATCTAATTTGAAAACTCGTCTTTATGCAACATAGTTGTCAACATTCAAGTGAAGGATACTCCCTTTATGTTTTCGCCTCAGGTTTCGCCAAGTTTTACATCTGCATACCGCCTCTAAGCCAATTCCCAGATGCTAAATCTTCATCGTCTAAAGAAAAGACAGGCATCGGAGCCCACGGCCTACTTCTTACGGATAATGTAATCAAAAATTAATGAGTCTCCAGCCACTGGCGGCCAATATTACTTAAAACGATTGCTTTTAAAGGATCCTCGTCATTATGAAGTTGTGGACGCTCTTTTCAAAAATAAATTGAGCCGCTCGCCGCTCGTAAATTATTTCAGATTTATCGAAGTCTTCAGATCGCGAGTTGTCTACTCACTAATAATTTGGGATTGAGTCGTTAAAACTTCTTTGCAATTGCGTCTAATTTACATATACATAATAAAGACCAATGTTGTTTATTTAAAATAGTTTTTTATGTGCTTTTCGATTACCAGATTTTCATTAATCCTTGATTGACATAATTGAGAGAACTTATTTCGATGCGTAGTTATTTTACATTTTTAGTTAAATTATAAAAAATCTACATCCGTATATAGGAGTACGTAAGTATCGTTTATTATGTACCTCTTCATTATAACGCTTATGTGGCTTGCCAGTGACAAAATATCCCGCTTTCTATTTATTTCTAAGACAATTTAATTTATATATAAAAAATCGCATATGTCACAGTGCAATTGTCACTTTGACAGCGACAAAAGTTACCTGCAACTTTTACAGCGACAATTGCACTAGTGGTATTTTCACTTATTCATTTTTTAATCAATTATCGCGATGTCTGCTGTCAAAATAAATAGTTTGACATTTCTGTCAACAAGTTATTGAATTATTAAACACTAACAATGAATCGATTCGGTGATGCTGAAATAAAAATATGTTTATTTTTAGTGTTTCATAAATAAAGTTTGCATTCATATGTTTCTAAATTTCTTATTCATTAAATTGTCCTGCCGAATTACACTCGATGTTTGTATTGATACCGGATAAATTTGTATTGTTTAAATTCTAAACTGTTTCCTTTAGCAATTTGACTCGAAAAACTGTCAACCTAAAAACGCTCCACCTTCGGTGTCGCGTTTTTAATAGCTGACAGTTTTTCTCGTCTAATTGCTTGGCAACAGTTTCTCATTAAACAATCCAAATTTATCCGGTAAAATACAAACCTCTTGTGCAATTATAAGTGACAATTTAATTTATATATAAAAATCGCATATGCCACAGTGCAATTGTCACTTTGACAGCGACAAAAGTTACCTGCAACTTTTACAGCGACAAATGCACTAGTGGTTTTTTCACTTATTCATTTTTTAATCAATTATCGCGGTGTCCGTTGCCAAAATAAATAGTTTGACATTTCTGTCAACAAGTTATTGAATTATTAAACACTAACAATTAATCGATGATGCCCAAATAAAAATGTGTTTATTTTTAGTGTTTCACAAATAATGTTTGCATTCATATGTTTCTAAATTTCTTATTCATTAAATTGTCCTGCCGAATTACACTCGATGTTTGTATTGATATCGGATAAATTTGGATTGCTTAAATTCTAAACTGTTTCCTTTAGCAATTTGACTCGAAAAACTGTCAACCTAAAAACGCTCCAGCTTCGGTGTCGCGCTTTTAACCCGGCGACTGTGTGGTGGAGTTTTGTAACATTTTCTGTGTGGTGGGGTGAAAGTCACCACCATAGTCTTTTTAATCAATTTAAAAAAAAATGATTTTTTAAAGATAAATTCCTAATAAATTAGTTATTTAGAGTCTTTTCTCCATATAAACGTCATTCAAATGCGTTTTGTTTTGTTACACACATATTTTTATCTTACGTGAAATACATCTAAATAGCTTAAAATTTTTGTCGTCCCTCAAAACAATTGTACAATATGAATAATACACGCCAAGCAATGTATAATTATACTTTATTTAGACAATTTAAAACTATAAGGAAGTTGGTAACACAAAAACAATGCAACACAGAGCAAAAAAAACCCAAAAATTTTTTAGGACAAATCAGCGCATTTTGCGCAAAGAATAATGCAGTGTTCTAAACATAAAAATGTCTGACATTTGGTACATTTCTTTTGGCACTTTCTGTCTTTTCCACGTGGGCAAACACCGCATCTAGAAGTCTTCTTCTGTAAATTTTTGGGAGGTTCCCCAGCATTTTCCCCATTTTCCAAGTTTCTTTTTAACTTACTTCTTATGTCAGTCAATACATGAAGGTTATCACTTCGTTTCACTGAATGCGGTTTTATGAGCGCTAAACCAAGTTGCTTCAGAAAATATCGCCGCTTAAGTTTTTCCGTCGGATTGTTATGAGTGTACACAACATAACTATTTATACCGGCATTATTCAATAAAGAAAAAAAAATTGTAAGTGGCCACCTCTTGCTATTACGTGAAACGTTATACAATGCAGACATTTCATCAACCACGTCGACACCACATTTTGTCTGGTTATAAAAATGTATGATTTCAGGTTTTCTTGTATCTACGTCGAATGCATCATCATGGTGGAGTGTTGAAGCCACTAAGACAATTTTGTTTTTCTTTGGAACGAGTGAAACCAAGGATACATCTTTCTGGAACCCAAAAATCGGCTCGCTATTTTCCCTATTTTTAGACACCAAGAAAGCAGCTGGTATCTCTTTTTTATTCTTGCGAATTGTTCCAACTGAGGTTAACCTGTGTTCAGTTAGCAAATACTTCATAAGAGGTATGCTGGTAAACCAGTTGTCAAACGTAACATTTCGGTTTGTTCGACTTATTGGTTGAACAAGCCTGACAACTAAATCAAATGGCTTGTTGCTTACTTGAAAAGGGCCTTCAGGTTGGGATCCAACATACACTTCTAAATTCAGCACATAGAAAGTCTTGGCATCGACTAATGCAAATATTTTAATGCCGTATTTTGCAGGCTTATTTGGCATGTATTGCCTGAACTGACATCGTCCCCTGAACGATTCCAATTTTTCATCGATTGTTACATACTGGCTGGGAATATAGTACTGTTGGCAGTTCGACACAAATCTGTCGAATATACCACGTATAGCGGCAAGTTTGTCTATTTGCTTTCTTTGTTCTCTGGTCTCGATATTGTCAAACCTGAGGCATTGTAAAAGTAAAACAAATTGTTGCAATGACATCGTTAGTCTGAAAACCTCTACTCCCGTTCCGTCTGTTGCCCATAGATCCTCTAGATTTAGTCTATTGGCTTTATAAACTCCGGCTAGGTACAACAGTCCAAATACTGCTTTGATTTCATCTACATCTGTTGGCTTGACGATATACTTATGTTGATTGTTATACTTTTCAGCTTCTACATTTAGTTTTATATTAGTATATTTTACAATATCAGCTACCATCAAATCATCTATGAATAGCTCCCAACATACAATAGGCAATTTACAATGCTTGGCATTATTCCGTACACCAGGTAAAAGACTGATTAAATTTTCTTGTCGAGTTCTGACGGATTTTTTTGGACACTCCTTTGCCCACTTGGTTTTTCCAGCTCTTCCTACAAAGAACTTCGATTTTCCCGTTCTTTTTGAGGAGTCGAGATCTCGCAATACTTCATCTGATGACTCCAATGATGGTTCAGGAGATGTAGATGTTCCTGGTTCATTGAAATATTCAGGAGCTACTTTATTCGCCGCGTTGTTTGTATCCAAATCTTCTGCATCTTCTTCAGATGCGGAATTATGATCTGATTGCTGAACTATATCATCTTCAGATTCACTTCCTGCTTCCAAATCAGAATCACTAGATACTTCATCCCACAGCTTCAATAATCTACTTTGTTCTTCTTCCCAAGAGCTCATATTGGCACAACTAAAATACAAATTTGTCAGGAAAATGGTAAAAACATTTGAAAAACTTGTACTTACTTTATGAAGAAACCTATTAGTGTGGTGGGGTAAAAATCACCCAACGATGAAATAAGTTTAGAACTTGTACAATGTGGTGGGGTTAAAATCACCCAAAGAATCGATGAAAGCGACACTACTTCACGAACACCTAATAGAATACTGAAATTTGTCAAGGAATGCATACAGTATTATGAGACAGGAAGCTAGCAAGGGTGGGGAGGGTGTGGGAGTGTAAGTGCCTATTTGTAACACTGTTGAAGATACATTCGGGTATTTTTCACCCCACCACACAGTTGCCGGGTTAATAGCTGAGAGTTTGTCTCGTCTAATTGCTAGGCAACAGTTTCTCATTAAACAATCCAAATTTATCCGGTAAAATACAAACCTCTTGTGCAATTATAAGTGAATATAAATTACACCATCCTCTTCGCTAGGTTGCTAGAATTGTGTGAACTGGGATACGGCCGCCAGCTAAATCATAAAGTTCTTGCACAGATCTAAATCTGTGCAGGTACTTTATGATTTAGGCGCAGGTACTACCTTTAAACCCTTGGCTAACCAAGGTTTAAAGGTAGTCCATTAGTTCCTAAAATGAAACTCAATACCATCTATATCTTGAATGCGATTACGATTGAAGAATCGAGGCAAATCTGGCGAGTCATCGGGCGGCAATCGCAGCAAATGGGTCACATATTAATACCGGGCGGCGGTTCAACAATGAACCTTCGTCGACGGTGGCAGCAGCGGTGGGGTCTGCATCGCCAGCTAAGCGTCTCTGCTGAATAATGCATGTCGCGAGCCAAGTCCGATATTAAATGCTGTCGACGCTCGGCAACAGCGAGCCATCCCTGGCCTGAGGCAGCGCCCCGCGTTTGTTAGGCTCCGATAACGGCGCAGATACACCGCCACTTGTCTGCCAGGAAGTTATTTACAGTCGGCGTATTGCACACGCTCGAAAATCACGTACTGTTTAAGATCCGGACGATGTAGGGAATATTTTATTAAACTCACTTTGGTCCTTAAATGGTTGCGATTATGCAATAGGTTCAAACATGATTTGCCTAACTAAACAATTAATTTTATATATGAAAATAACAATAATTCTATGATAAGAACAATAATATCAATGATAATATCGCTTTTTATATCTGAATTCGAGCGATACAAATTTTTGAGGACATCCCTTATGTGTACACTAGGTATGTGTATAGCCAAAAGTATGCACCGTCACCACATGAGTGGTATTTGGTTTACCACTACCACAATTAAAAACATATATATTTATATGTAACACATCATATCAATCGAGCACCACATACGTACCTACTTCAGTTAATTTAATTTAATTTATTTTTTTATTTCGTCAATTTAACGTCGGCCTATTTTCGCAACTAACGCCAATCACCAACACCAGGAGACGAGCAACCCTCCCAACCTGGAAATGTTGCCGAACCCCCACTTTTTTTAGCAGGGGAAGGTACGTCTTCTATGCAAACCTCGCCTAAGTTTGCATAGCTTCATGCGGCCAGACACCACAGGTCTTCCTTGCGTGGTCACCGATCCAAATACTAACTGCGTCCGACCATTCTATAACAAGGAAAATTTTTATAGTAAGGTATTCTTAGTGTTAAACAGCATACTATTCCACAAAACATACATCCTTCCACTGTACCTTCCAAAAGTTAACCATAACACCTTATGGTATTATGGGTTCTGTTAGTCATTAAGAACCTTAAAATATTCGTTTTATGTGTTCCTAATAAATAATTTATTATTTTATTTATTTATTTATTATAGTATTAATAAGTAGATTCCTTAAAAGTGATAATTAAACCACCACTGTATTCTATTTCCACTCAGAAATAATAATAATATCAATTAAAAATGATGATATATTCAAAAGAACTCTTATCGGAGTGTCCAGCGGCCTGGAACACCGGGAAAATCTGGAAAAATTAGGGAATCTCGACATATTTCTGGATTAAATCTTTTTACCTACATATTTGTATAAAACCGTATATTCTGATGATGTTTGATTTCAGTTCATATGAGTTTAAATTTTGAAAACCTTTCTTGAAATATTACATGTTAATTTATTATTTTCTCTAATTTTTTCATGAGACATCGCTGGTTTGTCAAGCGGCTCTGAAGCGGCGGGAGCGCGCAAAAAATTAGTCTCCAGGATGCTGCAAAGTTATGAATTTCTTATTTATTTGAACATAAATATAATTTCAGATTTGAAGTACTCCGTTTTCTGTCGACTTCAATTCTTCAAATTATGAGAATATTTTTCTTATTTTTATTTTAAATGTTTTCTTACATAAATTTTACAGATATGAAATCCTGAAAAATAGTTCCTTTTTATCTTCCTTGTAGTTGAATATTATGTTCCTTTCATAGAGTTTAGTCAATTAGATAACGAAATATTTATTCAAATTTTAGTTTAATCTCATTTCCTATGTGAGATTTCGTTTCCATAAAACCAAGCCCTGAATTTCATTTATCATTGTAGTAGTTTTTATGCAATGCAATTATTAAAAATTATAAACTATTCAATTTTATTTACTACAAAAATAATGTGCGAACAACAAATTACTGGAAACATTTTATATTTGTCTGGAGGACCTGGAAAAGTCAGGGAATTTTATATAGGCATTATGCTGGACACCCTGCTTATGTATGCCCTGTAGACATCATTACGACAGATGAACAAATACAAAATTCATTCAAAGGTGAAGTGAATTATGAACTTCCCGTTCCAATCAACAGAAACATTTCGTTCGCATTTAAATCTGCCTTATGGCAAATATTGAATTTTTGAAACGGAAAAAGTATTTAATCATCATTCGGTCAATGTAAACAAGGGCACATTTATTATGTTTACCGAGAGAGGGAGGCATTTTCATATCGAGTTAAACGACCGCACGCGCTAACAATCCTGAATCTCCAGAATTTAATACCGAGTAAGATTCCCTCGCACAGCAACCGAAACAACTCCCAATTCTAGGTCACAGGGGTTGACAACTATTATATTTTTAAGTTAAGGATCCTCTTGGCATGAATCGGGAGATCAAATTTTTAGCCGCGCGACATGAGGAGCCTGCGTGGCTTCACGAGTAGCCTGATCGCATTCGAAACGTTCTCCAGAATGAGGAGCGGGTGCAACGCGAGGATCCCCGACTGTCCCTGAGGTACATCCATGGCTGCCTACGACTACAATCTGCATCTAGTCGCCTCCCTTCTGAGACTTCTAGTCGGTAAGTGAATGGCACGATTTTATCAGACTAAGCTGGATTCATCTTTATCATAGTCAGTGTGTTTTCATGTGTCTGGTTTATAGTTTAAACAAACATTATATTATGATTTACATGTTCAAGGTGACCCCGTGGGGTCGTTTCTATCAGAGTCGAATTTTTGTTTAAAACCAAATCTCATGGGGCCTATAGTTTCTGAGATAAGCTATAGGCCAATAATAAACGGGCCGTCTTGTACAAGGAAAAGAAAATACAATTTTTATACATTCTTTATATTTTGTGAAGCTATGAAATACTACCTACATTCTTGGAATCAGTAGTTATTTATACTATTGCTTAAGAGTTCATTCACTAGGTCGAAATAAGCCCTAAATAGGCGTTCGTCTCGTGTCTAATTATAAAAAAACTATAAAAGATAGCGACTTTTAGTAAAAAAGTATTGAAAGATAAGACTTTAATCTAAGTCCCTATAGTAGTAATTTTTGGTATTTCTTTTTATTTTTAAAATTTCAGGCAAACAATCTTGTACGAAAATAGCGTATTTTCAAAAATTATTTTCTCTAAAATACATTTATTAAACAAAAATTTGCTACTATAGGGATCTAGTTTATCTTTTGATCTTTCCGGTGATATATAATTTATAACACTAAAAAGAAATTGTGTTGCAATTATAAGACAAATCCGGTACCCTTGCAATGAGGGCTAACTTTATTTCCATGTGCATTTTTACTTCGGCTTTACGTGCACCTCCGAAATCTTAATAATTCCATAGTTGGAATATATAAGTCTCCACCCATCGGCCACCCATCCTCTCAATCCGACCCAACATTCATGCCTGTCAAATCTACAGAGAATGGACTCTTAAGAAAATTCTTGTGCAATTAGTAAATACTTTACTTTTCAGTACAAAGTGTCTTATTTTTACTCATAAGTTTAATTATTATAATAAAAAAGTCAATCTTTAGTTACTTCTTACATTATTCATAAGTAATTCTGTTGAAACTTTATATTAAGTTAATTTAAAAAGTATCGATAATGTCTGTAATGTTAATTCATATTTTAAAAAAACTACTTTGCTTGCAAGAACAGAAGCTGCCTTGTCAATTAATTATAAAACCTCTTTAAATAAAACTTCATCAACTTTGTTCGACTCTCCGCTATTGGAAATATGTTGTACTAATTGAACTTCCATTGCTTTTATGCCCTTAGTAGACAAAACAGTAGTTATTAGTAAGATAAGGAGAAATAAAAATAAAAATAATTTGAACATTGTGACTAAATTGCTAACTTCTCTATTGAAGTTATAGTAAGAGCTTTTGAGCATAAGATGTAAAAATTTAGATAAGAATTGCCAAAAAAACTTTTTACATCTTATTGAGTACATCAAAAACAACATAGGTATGGAAATAAATACCATTCATTATATGAAAATAGTAAAGCACTTGAAATTAGATAACTAAAAGAACTTTTCCATCATTGGCGGAACTTCTAATTTCAGTCAGTTTTGGCATACGTTTCTGTTACCACAATTATCACAACTCAAAGTGAGGTTAGGATAATGCCGCGAATTACAGACATTCTCGTTCCAGTTTTTACTTTAATTAGATTAAAAACAGAAATCTGTGTTGTAGAGGCAAATCACAATTCAATTAATATTTAGGTAATTGACAGATAGGTAACATATGTGCTACAACTTTATAAAGAACTTGTCATTTTTATAGTTTCTGTGAATTCACTAACGTACACGCTACCAGCAGATGAGCAGGCAACGCGAGTCTTCCCTGCTTGGCAGTCTATCCAAATACAAACTGTGAAAAATGTTGTTTTGCTTTCATATAAAAATATGATCCCTAAGTCGCTGCCACATCTCTAGCTCTCTACAGTAATTTTGATCAAATTAGATTTATCTTGTACAAATATAGACAGATAGATTTTATTGGCCACAAATAATGCAATTGTACATATGGCAAGTCAGTATAGGTAACATCAATTTACATATTAACAGATTGCTATATTAATTCTGATTAATATATATCAGCAATGTAGCGAGCTACCCTCAGAGAGCAGCGTGGAGTCAAGAAGGGTGTATTAAATTTTTTATCAGAGACGGCGCCCTATATTGCCTTTGCTCCTCTTGCTGACTGGCTTCAGAATTAAATAATAATATCTCTTGAACGTATTTCTTCATCAAGACCAAGTTCAGTGACTCGTTCCGACCTGCTACTTAATAATCAAAGAGAAAACTTTATAACGAGCCGAATATGCCACGTTACAAAAGCGGTAATACTTCAGTTTTTCCGGGCAGGCAAACGTCTTCTGCCCGTCAAAGGGCAGAAGCATCAACGTCAAAGGAAGAAGCAAATATAAAATGATATCTTAAAATAATAATTATTAATCCAATAAAGTTATAACGGCAAAATTTAAATTGCTCTCGATTGTATATATAGAAGTTAAAATTGGACGTTTCCTTTAAGCCTGGGATTTGTTTGAATTCCAGGAAATTATATTTTTTTAAATCGAGTCAGGCTAATCGTGGAAGAATGACTTTTCAGAGTCGGCATAATAAATTGCTATTGATTTACGGTTTGGGGGAGAAATGGTTTACAGAGAATAAAGTGATGTATAAAACACAATTTCTACTGGTTTTTGTATACTGCTGGTTCGCTTTTTACCGTATAATCTTGCTAAATAGCAATAATTATAAATAATATAGTAATAATATCTCTACCCTCATTCTAATCAGAGATTAATCCGAAAGATTTATACTTCTGTGAGAGTGGGGCGGCATATTATTATTTAGTAGACCGCAATTGCGCCTCAGAAACGACTGACGTTGGTAAGTTCTAACCACCATTCAGTGCTGGAATGAGGGAAACCTGGAAAACCTTATTCGTATGGGAACGGGGAAAGAGGGTTATATCATGGATGTGTCACACTGTATAAGTTATGCATGGTAATCAGGCAACATCTTGACCCGTTAAAAAAGACCGGCAATTTTTATAGAACTAATTTAGTTCCGTTATTAATAAAGTAAGTAGGTAGTATTCGTATGCATTAATATTAGTAGAATAGCTATGGGCATTCTGCGCCAAAAACGCTTGTATTTTTAAAGGGGCCTAAATTTTGCAAAAAAGTGAGTAATTTTACCCCCTCCACTTCCATTCATAAAACGTCGTAAAACATCATAAATCGTCATAAAACGTCATAAATCGTCGTAAAACGTGACACAGCGTCACGGTACGTCAACACAGCGTCACGGTACGTTGACGTACCGTGACGTTTTACCGTGACGCTGCGTCACGTTTTACGACGGTTTATGACGTTTTACGACGTTTTATGAATGGGAGTGGAGGGGGTAAAATTACTCACTTTTTTGCAAAATTTAGGCCTTTTTAAAAATACAAGCGTTTTTGGCGCAGAATGCCCATAGCTATTCTACTAATATTGAAATGTTTAACATGAACACGTTTTCTTTTATTAATAAAGTATAGGTTTCCTGAAGTTTATAGTCATGAGGTTATGAAACATTAAAATAATTATAAACTGTCACGCGAAGACAGAATATGTAATGGTTGCAAAGCAACATAAGACAATATAAATGCCACTTCTGATTCCCATTTGGCGTGCATAGTAGTGAATAAACAAATTTAATCATGTAAATGCACGTGGATAACGCAAAGATAGGTAAAGTTACAATTTGCTGCCCTGTTGAAAGGATTTTAAACAAGATGTTTCCTTTCAGCGAGGAACTGTACACAGCCATTGTTATATTTTGTCTCCCTTCACCTAAAGCGTTTAGTCGGCCTTGTGAATAAAACATTACGCTTTTTGTTCTTATTTTGCCTCCGAATTGTAAAAGTAAACGTTTCTTTGTTAAATTTTCCTATGTTGGTGATGGATCGACACAATTTATTTAAAATACCCGGTGTCTGTCAGGGCTCACAAATGGTTGAAATAATTTGTTTCCTTTCATATACAAATTTCTCCCTAGGCATTGGTTCGGTTAACGTGAAAAATGTTACTATAATTGTCACTTTTTGCATAGCTGTTTTCCACCGGCCCTTAAGGGCTTAATTTTTTTTTTATATGTATGTTCTTGTTAAAGGTATTATAAAAGCTTACGTGGCATAGATGACAGGAATAGATTAAGGAATAACTTGTTTACCAAATATTTATTTTCAAGTAGATACAGAATATCTTTCGTAAATTGTTATTAATATTAAATCTTAACTTCATTATTTTTCACACAGCATAAAAATAGAAGCCATTTGTAATTATATTAGTGATTGAATTATATAAAATTTGAAGAGATTTGAAAGATAAATTACTGGCGACATCTGTCGATTACAAAATACTATGTATATAGTCTGAAATATATACACTTTCGCCACGAGTGTTAAATAACAAAGCAAAGGCAGCTATTTCGACCTACCAGTTTCATATCAGTACTATAAGTCTCATATATCAATTTACGCCATCTAGTATGAAAAAGGAAAAACAGCAAAAAGTATTGTCATTGTAGGATATACTAAAATATTCATAAACCGATTAACCAGAGTTAATACGAGGGCCGGCTGATAAGTTTCGCACACTAATGTACAGCATGCGAACGAAAAGACATATCCGAATGATATAAAAATGTATAAAAGTACAATTCTTTACCTACAAAATGCAATATTTATTTTTCAATATAGTCCCCCTTAACACTGATATATTTCTTTACAGGGTAGGACAAGTTTTTGCTTACCGTCAATAAAGAATTCTGATGGTCTACCTACGATACGATACACCACCTACGATCAGGTGAAGGTTGCTGTGGTCGGTTGAATCCGAGAAAGACCAGGATTCTTCATTAGTGGAATGCCAAATTTTTTGTCTCATTCCGATATATCTTCGTTCCCATCCTACGCACTAGTGTGTCAAACTTATCAGCCAGCCCTCGCACCTATGATAAATGGATTTATGTTCATCATTTAAATAAAGATAACACTTTTTTCCCTGTGGCTTAATTTTTAATCTGGAACCCTGCCCAATATTAACGACTAAAGAAAAGTTAATAAGACTACTTACTATAAATTGTTCATGTCAATTTAAAGGAAACACCTTTCTTCAATTATTTTACAGAGGCAGAGCAGTTTTACGATAAAAGCTGTGCTGTTCGCAGATCTACTTTGTGACCTAGTTCTTTTTCTAGTTCCCGCAGTTTTAAGTGACGAGGCAACTTTCCACATATCTTATCCCAGGGACCTAATGAGGGACCAAGTTCTTTCCTCTATCACAAACAGCATTTCTATAAGAAATTTGAAGTTTCGCCTGGATCCTCACTACCGATTCATGTTTTATCTACTAGAAGATATATCTCTAATGTTCTTGAGCTGCTGCAATTTACTGGAATTTTGTTTATTGAATTTTCGTATAAGTTGCTGCTGTAGATATTTGTTCATATAAAACATCCCATATAAATACTAAAATAATTCAGATGTATATTCTGCTACACTTCTAGTAGTGCATGGTATATTAGTATAATAAGGTCTTAAAATAAGGCACCATGCAATATCAGTTTTTTTTATATAGATCACGACTCGAAGAGTATTAATCGAGATACGATTTATTCTGGTCTGATTGTACTATCATCGCCTAAAATATTTATTCCTGAATAATTCTTATTTTATGTTGTTGTCTTGCCAAGCCTGTATTTATGTTGTTTGTAAACATGAGTTTTCTATTTTTTCCACATGTAGGTTTGACGTCCGATAATCACGTTACTTTAAAAATTTGTTCACTTGTATTTCCATTTGCAAAGATTTATCTTAGGCTATTGTGTTTTTCTGCGATTATTGAAAATTGGTTTATATCTTCTTCAGATCCTTCCATTAAAACTGGCTTAGTGTAAATAAGCATTCTATCAGGTTCGAATCCTGTTGTATATGTTTTGGGGCCTTTCGCCGGATTCCACCTTCCACCATAGACGCAGTTAATCCCCCTTAACAACTGACGCTTCAGCAGCGGCATCATAAACGCTTTATTGCTTTTTTATGTCGTATAAAAATTGTCTGTGTTTTATGGCGTCGTTTTCATTTTAAACAAAAATGACATATTGAAATATATGTAGAAGACTTAAAAGAATAATAATAATAAAATAATAATAATAATAATAATACTTACTTACTTACTTACTTTATTTAACGACCACATTACATACAATTAAAGGTACATTTGAAGTCACTGAAACATTAACCGTTAGAATTTGACCAATTCAAATAATCATTCACACTATAAAAACATTTGTCTATTAGAAACGTTTTACACAATTTATAAAACTTATTAAAACTCAAACTAGTAATATTAACATTGTTAAAACAATGAACAAAGTGATTATACAATCCAACATCCAATTTAATTATTTGCGTTGTACGAATCCTAGAATAGGACTGAATCAAATTTGTTGCATTCCTAGTATTATAGGAATGCACATCACAATGCTTTTGAAATTTGTCAAATCCACGGTGTATTTGCAATAGGGACTCGAATATATAAATACAAGGTAGGGGCATAATTTTAAATTTTTTAAAAAGATGTAAGCACGAGGTACCATAAGGAGCACCTTCTATGGAGCGAACAGCAGCCTTTTGCAAAATTAGCACCCTATAAGCAGCACTTGAATTTCCCCATAACGTGATGCCATATGTTAAATGGCTATGGAAAATTGCGAAATACACCGTGCGTAGTACATTAGAAGGAAGCGAACGTCTTAATTGCTTCAGACAGAATATCTGCGATGACAGCTTTGAGCAAAGATGATCAACCTGGGGTGACCATTCCAATCTGGTATCTAGGGTTAGCCCAAGAACTTTGGCCTCGGACTTAGAAGCCCATTTGTCAGTGGTGAAATGAATGTGCTGAGTCTTGGACTCGTTGAGTTTCAGCTTATTTGATGAAAACCAATTTTTCACCAGTTGAAAACTACCCAAATTAGAACTATCACCCCTTGCAATTAGTGTAGTGTCATCAGCAAATATTACACAAGATAAGTCATCTACCGAGTAAGGCAAATCATTGATGTATAATAGAAACAAAATGGGTCCCAAGACAGAACCCTGAGGAACACCGTTTTCAACTTGTAGTAGGCTGGACTCTGTTCCATTAAGACTCACATACTGTTGCCTGTTAGAAAGGTAGGAAGAAAAAAGTTTGAGCACATTTCCTCTTATCCCATAATATTCCAGTTTATGCAGCAAAATTTGTGTATTAACACAATCAAAAGCTTTTGAGAGATCACACATCGTGGCATTTGAATGGAGGCCCTCATCAAATCCCTCTACAATTACCTCAACCATAGATAGCAAGGCTTTAAGGGTAGAACGATTTTTCCTAAAACCAAACTGAGAATCAGAGAAAATGTGCTTACTTTCACAATAACTGGATAAATTCCGCTTCATAATAATTTCAAATATTTTGCCCATAATAGGAACAGTTGCTATGGGTCTAAAATTATCCGGACAATTATGATCTCCTTTTTTATGCAAGGGAAAAATTTTTGTAACTTTAAATGAGTCCGGCCATACTCCTTCATTGACACATTTATTAAAGAGAATAGTTAATGGTTCAATTAACGACTCCTGAGATGCCTTGACCATAGAACTATTTAGGCAATAATAGTCTAGCCCAGCTGTCTTTTTTAAGCTAAAAATTGCCTCCTTTACTTCCTGTACGGTAATTGGGGGCATAAAAAATGAAAAAGGCGGCTTTGGTGCCCTAACTAAAAGGTCATTTGGATCAACAAAAGTATCGTCAATTGTTTGAAGAACTGTGTTACAAATATTGGAGAAGTGCAAATTAAAATCATCGGATGATATAAGATTTGACTTATGTACTGATTTTTTAGAATTCCTTTCAGTATTCACTATGTTCCAAACTGTTTTCACCCTATTAGTCGAATTATAAATTTCATTTGCATATGCATTGCGTTTTTCAAATTTGATAGCTTTTTTATATGCGTTCCTGATGTCGCAATATGCTCTCCAGTTTTCAACGGTTTTATTTTTATCAAAGACAACCTTAGAGTGATGTAGCACTCGGCGCATCTCACGGAGCCTGTCATTGAACCATCTAATTCCATTGAACCTATTGGGAACAGATTTTAAAGGAAAAACAGCTTTCGCAATGTTACACAGGGTATCTGTCATTATATCAGCAAGATCAGAACAGTTTAAATCCAAAATATTAGCGTCCCATTTTATTTCACCCACCTTACTCGCAAACGAACAAATATTATTCTCAGAAACCATTCTAGTTGTAGTAGAACCAATGAAGGTATCTGCACATCCTGCCTGGACATTAATAAAAATACCGCAATGATCAGCCAAATGAATGTCACAAATACCAGAACTAAATCTGTCAGATTCAAAATTTGTCATGATATTGTCCAAACAGGAACTGCCACCCGCAGTGACTCTAGTAGGTTCCTTAATTAAAAACGTCATTCCAAACATAGATAAAATGTTACAGATATCGTTACTGTGCACAATATTGGCATCAAGGTCCAAGTTAATGTCTCCCATCATTATTATATATCTATATTTACTCAACAAGTAGTCACTAAGCTCTTCAAAGCAGCGTTTGAATAGAACTACATCACCCGAAGTGGATGATCTATAAAACGCTACGATAACAGTATTGCTGTTAACCAATTCTGCGGCACAGAACTCTGCATGAACAGAAAGACAGAACCTGTCAACATCAACAGACTTAAGAAGCATACTAGACTTTGAGAAAATCGCCACCCCTCCATGTTGATTATTTTTAGGGCGGCAGTAACTAGAAATCAAGTCATAATTTCTTATGGCGATACCTGACAATTGATCTTTTCGTAACCAGTGTTCTGAAATACAGATAATATCAAATGAATTATCCCATAAGAATAACTGGAGTTCATCGATTTTATTAGTCAAACTTTGGACATTGATACCGAAAACAGAAAACGGGCTACTAGTTGGTATGCTTTCTAGAAATCGGGGTAACTCGGGATCTTCTCGATGGAAAAAACCAATTTACCAAAACACCTTTAGGCCAAATATCTTGATTTAAGATGTTTTGAGCTTCAGAAACAGGCACTGACACTTTAAAGGATGAGTAGGTATTCGGGTTCCTTGAAGGTAGCGCCATTGCTTTCACTTCAGGTACAAATTGTTTCAAATAATCTACGAGGTTATTTTCAGTAACAGATGGATCAAGATTTGTGACATGCAAATGACGCAGAGCGACAGCAGGGGGAGCAGCTTTCAAAGGACACTTGGTAGTGTCGGACATATTGCCCACTAAGATACTCCTTGACTTAGGTTTCGATGAATTCCTTTTCAAAGGGGTGGTAATATCCCTATTATCCTCCACGTCGTTGGTTAAATTTATAATATTATCACACATACGATTAGCAAGAGCATTTTGCACTGCTGCTGAAACAGAAGGCGCCGTGACACCAGGAACCTGATCATTTATAGCCTCATTAATGTTAGCAGCCCTCTGCTTTTTACTGGAAGTAATAACTGATGGTTCCTTCTTTTTAGCTCCCGTATTAGGGTGTATAACAACAGAAGCAGTAACTTGCTTAGAAGGCATAGGAATATTAGTAATCCCATTAGAAGGATTTTGAAAAGTCTTTATATGATTTAGAAGAGCTATTTGATCATTAAGAGCTTTTATAGCAATCTCCTGATTTGAAATGATCAAATCCTTTTGTCGAATAATTTCTTCCAAATACTGTATTCTGATGGCATTAGGATCATCTGGCTTGTCGACCGAAACTAAATTATCCGATGAACCAGCCATTTCAGAAGCTGAATTACCATCACAACAAATAACATTGACATCATCCAAAAATTTAATATATTGTTGTTTACTTTGTAAGATTTTTAGACAACTCTTATGAGAAATTTTACCACAATTAATACATTTCATACCTGTGGTTGCAAGTTTTCCACATCGTTTGCATTTAGAGACGTTATCAATGCATTTAGAATCATTTCCAGACGAAGTATTTTCAGTCATGATAAATTAATATTTCACAGCTCAGACCAGTTTACAATAATCCGATTTAAGCGGAGTAAAAACAATAAACACACTCGCGATAATAGTTATCAATTACTGCAAGTGGAAGAAAATCTATATAGATACGTACTGCAAACACTACGATGCACTTCAAATATAATACAAAATGTAATACACACTTTTTTAAACTTTGAAAGTGAAGAAAAACCACAAATTGATGATTGAATTTAGAGCATCAATTAAAAGACAACGTTACGGGTGCGAGTAAATACACCATAATTTATAATAATAATAATAATAATAATAACATCTCCACCCCTCATTCTAATCATAAGGATTAGCCCGAAAGTCTGAGACTTGTGTGGGGGTGGTATAAACCATAAAACAATATAGTAACTGTTGCTGATATCCTGCTTATCGATTGTTTTTAAGAAACAGTTATAAAAAATAAGTAAGCTTCTGCGCTAAAGGATTTTGCTATGGTTAATCTCGTTAAAATTTGTTTTATCTAATCTAATTTTCATTATTTTTGTTAGTGTTTTAGACCTTGGTATATTGGCTTTCAAAAGTGGTGTCGATTTTAACGGCCTTTGTTTATCTACTTCACAGAAAGTGATATCGTTCAACATGTTTTATTTTATCGCCACCCTCATCCATTGAAAGAGACAAACTGTCACATTAACAACACAGTAAATTGAAGATGAGCGGAAGTATTTATAAACCTTATATTGACACTTAAAGCATACAAAATGTACAACTTCCTGAAACTCCAGTAACTCCAGTTCTCTTTAGAAAAGTATGAAACTTTCCTATCCCGATATGTATGATATCCTGATATGCTCGGATTAGCGTTATTTCTGATTCTTAATTCTCCTGATGAAAGTAAAAGTCAAAACAAATACCAAAGTTTTTTTTAACTTTCTAAAGCCAGAAATATAGGAGATATTTATTTGCGGTTTGTGTTTCTAGAAATATAGTAATCTAGATATTTTAATAGGTTTTGAAATACTTACTCTCAACACTGTTTCTGGCTGTCAGTACATTTTTTATAAAATACTGTGCAACACCTATATTTACAGTTTTCTGTTTCTTATAAATAAGAATAATATAAAAAACATCAGAATATCACTCTACAGCTCTTTCAGGAAGCATATTAGAAAAAAAGTTTACATAACGTAACCTCATAATTTTTGTGTTCTATGTGCTACTGTAGTTTTGCCCCTTATATTTATTACACCCAGTACGTGGTATCTGAATCTTAATGCAAAAAAAATTATGTTAAAAATGTATATTTTTTTATGTCTACCCATACATGATAAACCATAAACCAGTACCAGAGGTACCAGAATTCCTGTAATACTACCACTGTTAAAATTGTCTCTATATCTAACCATTAACGTTTTCTGTATATGCTGACAATTATAGCCTGCACAGAATCATTCTATATTTTTATAATGTCTTTGGTAGTGCTTTCATACGAACGCTTAGGGAAGAAATATTAAGATTGGTGTCCAATAATTTTACTAGATATATCACTTTTTTTCTCATAAAACTAGCCTGATGCAGCCATTCCTAGCCTAACCCCTAGTTCGCTGAAACCAATATAAGTCAAGTCATTCATCAAGTTCCATCATAAACCTTCCCTCGCTATTAATCTCTTCAGCAACTGGCTCTTCAGCAACTGGCTCTTCAGCAGGGGTATAACTTCTTTACGGCGTTTTTATATCGCATAAAAATTTTCGGCCTCTTACTCCGCAAATTCGTTTCAATAACAAAAATTGCCACGTTGTCGCCCGTAAAACTCCTAGCCACTCCCATAAGAACCACACACCGGCGGCTGCGGCCCTCCACAGCGAACTTACGCGAATCATCATGAACCCTTTTAGTGTTATTAGTGCACCCATAAACAGTTACTCGTAGTGGCATTCGTCAACCAAAGTTGAGAACTTGCCGCCGTCACATTGCACGTACATCCGAAACTCGCAAACGACTAGAATTAAACGTAATGGATGAAAATGCGGCATCTGTTATTGTAATTAAACGTTCCTCCACAGCCAGCCACCCATTTCTACAATGCATTCGGTGCCCCGAATCGCTGGTTCCTCTCGTTTCGGATGGATAAACAGCTAGTTTCGCCGATTGTAGACAGGTGCGGCTCTAGAAGTTTTGGCGAAGGACTGTCAAAGGTCAGTCGGGAGACTGAAAATGGCGTCGCTACGGGTGGACGTTTTTTTACAAACTTTAATTTTCTTTGTTCATAAAAAATACACTACATATTTTTCAATGTTAAGTCAATCAAAAATGTTAGCAGTTACAAAACTGCTGGAGTAACCTGATACATATACTTGTGTTGTGCAATGACCTAACAAATATAGATAGATACAGCAGATACAATTATAAAAGCATATATATTAATCAAATTGAACAAATGTATTGAAGGAATATCTAGTAAACGTGGTAAATCTAAGTCTGCCAGTTATTAGTAACTTGGATAGATCTTTCCAAATACTCTAACCAATCCATGGTGCTTATGTTCATCTATATGTGTAGTTACTGATCTATCAAATAAAAATAATTTCGCTAGCAGTGACCAACTGCTTACTTTTCTTATCCCTACTAATTGTCAGTTCAGTTATTTACGTACTTATTATAACTATTACTACATATTCGATTCGATCGTAGTCGATTCATTTTGACCGATAAAGTCATCATGAGGATCAAGTCATACCTCTGATCGCCGAATTAAAAATAAACGATGGTTGCCTTCAGAAGACGCACCGATAAATTACCACCTGGTACCGATTGTTGTAACCGATAGGTGCGTAACCCCGGTAAGCTATTCTGAACAGCCAATAAATCTTGATAAACGATCCATTTATAACCCCCCTTTCTGAATTATTTATTACTATTGCCAATTAATTCAAGGATACTATTCGGCTTTATAACCGTGTACAGAACTTCATTAAAGGAGTAATTAATTTCCAATAGGTACTAGGCTTTACAGCAATAATTGCATCATGCAGCAACTTGCAGCTCGGTCAATTCTGACATCAAATGGAAGTAACCCGGTGGTTATCTCCTAACCTAAAAAATCCTAGAATCGGAAATCATGATCGGTAAGTGCTTACCGATATTTACCGTACATACCGTATATAACCGTATATACCGTATATAACTTGTTTCTAAGTAGAACCAGTTCTAACAATTTTTCATTTAGACTGAGGAAGAAGTAAACTGGCCTCTGCATTTTTAATTATAATGAAACAATAACCTATTTGTGTTTTTAATTTTGACAGTTTTTTGTTTGGATCTTGGATCATCAGAATTGTCTCAACAGATTTTAGAGGCATTACTAATATATATAATAAAAGAATCGTCGAGACTTCACACAGATGAATTTTATAATAATTTAAGTACATATAACTACACTTGGCACTCAACTATTTACCGCTGACTCTGTTCCATCTGAATTAATTGCCAACCATAGCATGTTTAAACACATGTTTCACGCAATACACTATATTGTATATGGACCCTATATCCATTCTATAATTAAACTATAATCCATAATGAAAGTTTAGCAAAAAAGTTAAATATTATTATATAACTATAAAATATACTGTCTTTCCCTAAGGTTGTCTCTGGTGGTAGGTGAAGAGGGTGAAGGTTTAATAACCCACTTCCATATAAAGTTTCCTTGCGTTTCCTACTAAATATGTGCATATTTACCCTAAATTTTAGTCGTGCTTGAATAGAATATTTTAATCAGAAAATAGCGTAATGCGCCATCGATTGTTTAAAGGTAATCCCACAGGAGTAGTCGAGAGATACTGGATTAAAGCCAGAACTCTGCTTAATCCTAGTGGTGGCTTTATATTGTGCTTAATACAGATTTCATCAGGAAAAAAAAGCAAAACAAACCAGTTCATAAGCCCAAAGAATTTTATCATAATCTAGTTTATTGGGTTCAGTATAGAGATTATTTCTCGTTATATGCTGTTATCAACGTTTTCTATACTATGCATAAAAAATACGTAGCTGCTCACATTCCGAATGTAGCATATATGATATATGTGTAGCATGGCCAAAGTCATTGGCCTTAAATAAATGTGGATATCTATCTGTCATCTCTATCCCAATAAAGTACCTTTTAAAATATTAGTCAATCCATCTAAGAAATGTTTCGGTGCAATGTGCTGAGCTCTTGAATTCAAGAATTAACCGTTAGGAAATGTTATTACAGTTGGAATAGATTCTGACAGATCACTACATAATAAAATAAACAACATGAAGATACACCATCGCTCGTCTTTTTTTAAAGTCCCTTTGCGAGTTCAGCGAAATAATTGTAAAGCGAAAAACTAACATAGTAGTAAAAGCGACAACTTCCCCAATAAACTGAACGTCTTCCAGAGATAAAACAACAGTAAAACAAGTGGAATGCGGACTTTCATAAATATGAATGAAGTATATGTTTTGAATTATGCCATAAAGTTTCCCCGGATCTCGGCCGAAAGACAAACACAACTTTCGTCATTATTGCTACAAAGTCTGAGGAAAAATCATAATGGACGAAATGAGGACTTTCTAATATGAAACATAATTATTATAGTAAACTTTTTTGGCTAGCAATTACGCAGATTCTGCGTCATATTAGCTGGGAGGCCACAGGCGTTTCCACGCTTTTATAACCAAAGGGGGAAACGCGAAATTTAAATTTTTTCTCCAACTTCAAACTGCTCAAGTCTTAAGTTTCGACATAAATTAAATTACCACTTTATGATACTGAGCTCGTTTTAACAAGGATATCATTTTGGGGATTTGCATATATCTTCTGGTAGCTTTTACTCGACTAATCGTTGCTGAAAAGATTCCATGGCGGAATAGATTTATGTCTGTGATATACTTCCAAAAATTACATTGAAGACAATCTAGGTAATCAGTTTTCTTCCCCTCTCCCAACTGTATTATTATCCCGGATATGCCAACTAAATTTGGGAAATGTCTTACAAGAACTAAATAAACATATACAGACTTAAAAATATTTGCCGGTTTGACGCAAATATCGTATGAAGTTCTTGCATCTGTCAAAATTTTAGTGAATTGTCAAATATCTCCAAAATAGGTCGGTTCAAATATGTAATAAAAAAATACCACATAAATTAGACCCCCCCCCCAAATCTAAAGCCAGAGACCATGAAGTATGAAGAGGAGGAGTCCACACTTAATAGGTTTGCCTGATAAAGTGCATACTTAATAAGAGTAGGTACATGGTACTGAGTTATTCACTTGTTTCAGTGGCGCTGTTACCGGCAGCATCGTTCGTCTTTCTAAGAATTTGACACTTGTCATTTACCATATAGCAAATTTGTCTACGAATTCAACCGTAATACTATTTTGAGGTAATCATAATATGTTGTATTTATTTTGTGACAATTACTTAATGAGAACACAAAAACCCTTAATTTTACGTTAAATTCCATTGTCCTGGTATGACAGATAACGTTGACAGTTTACGACAGCGATTCTAAACAGCACTACCGGTTGGATTAAATTTGTACTAATTTCATTTATTCTTTTGTCATCTTATTTAAAACCTGTTCAATAGGTATACAGAGCTCGTTCTCCTTCTCTTTATACTTAATGCTAGACGCTATTTAAATTTCCTAAATAAGTCTTTGTTATATATTTTGCATAAATATTTGGACTTTTCTTCCTCACTGTAAACAATTTTTATTATTTCATTAAACAAATGTCACTTGCCAAACATAATAGTTGTAATTTTCACAGCTTATTTTAATAATGTTAACTTTTCCATATTTACAGTATGTAACTAGTTTAACTAAGATATTCGACGTTTAAGAAATCAAAAACGGTATAAGGTAGGGGTAACATATTATGGTATCGATATTTTTGAAATCAGGAAAAAACGATATTTTCAAAAATTTAATAATATACAGGGTATCCCATTACAAAAATATTATTGTTTTGTATCCCCTGAAATCTACACGCTACTATACTTTTGATAGCATTTTAACAAAACTCAGTCATAACCACACAACTTTTAAATTAAACTTTTAATTTAAAACTTTTTTTCTATAGGTAAGTAATAATAAGTAAGGGGTGCATATAATGATGGTAAAGGGTGCATGGGTCATTTATAATGAATAACCCTGTACGTCAATACAGTATGTTATTTATAATTCAAAATATATTTTATTTTATTTTATATTATTGTTATTGTTCCTTTTAATGTTGACTATCTTTTTTAAAATAACATTTAAAAAATCTTATTGCTGGTCTGGTATTGTGTAAAGATTAAAAGCACTTACACGCATTGAAATTCAATAAACTAAATTGTTTATGTGTACCCGTTAACTACTTCATTTGCAAAAGTTACTGTCAGTTCGGATGAAACCACAGCGTTGAAAGTCAAGAGATGGTATACAGTTTTTGGTCCCACGATACTTCTTAAATTTAGTCGATATATCTTGAAATGTAGAAGAGGGAGTTGGTGAACCACCTTTTCGTTCCACCCATTAAGTCTGAAGCTGATTTTAGATGAGCTGAACTTCCAAGTTGGCAAAGCCACCTCGAAATACACATATTACAGTCACAAATAATAATCAGTCGCTTATCACGCACAAAGGCAGTCAAAGGTGACGCCAGTTAGTACATTCAAATCGCTGCAGATGACAAAGCTTCATCAGTTACTTTCCTTTATTAATGACCCCGCTCCGTGTCATCTTATTACGTATATAAAGGGTGTATTATTTGCGGGCAAACAGATTTATAACAATCCATTTCTCGCGCTAGTGTTACACGCAGTCTTGGGCCGACACCTCTGGCGGGAATGTGCGGCACAGCAAGGCACATAAATCATCGAAATCGGGAAAGTTAGTGTCAAAACGTTGGTGGTGGTGCCAGTTATTTTTACCCTTCCTCCGCCAGCACGTCCCGCGACGCTTATATAATTGAGATAGCAGAGCCATATTTTAGTGGCCCGAAACGTCACCGGCAGATTGCAATGGCCGGCTGTTTTGTACCACTTTAATTGTGGGATTATTTATCGCCGTTCTGACGTCACGTATTAGTCTGGCATTAATCAGAATTATTATCAAACGCAACGGAATTATTTCCCTTAAACAAGTAGGAAAATGGCTTGGGCAATTTGCAGTCCATTTTGTGGACTCGTGTGACAATTATTTTGATAACATTGAATACCTACTAAAGTTACAAACATAATTGTTATTAATGGACGTGGGAAATGACGAGCAATTTGGATAATAGTTTAATAACTTATTTTAATTGAAAGCCAGCGTTTCGTGGTACATTTCCCTCATCTTCAGAGCTACAATGTAATTGATATACCTAGGTAAATAAACATAACAGTGTATATAAATGTATAAAAAAAATACGATGACATAAACTATTGTGAGTAAATACCCGAATTATTGGGTTGTTATGTCTAAACAGCAGTGGCGGCTTGCAAGGTGACGCAAGTGACGCGCCGCTTCACCTAAAATTTCCGTGTTTGCTTGTATCACTTAAATTTTTTTTTAATTTCATATAGATTTTGTAATTTAGATATATTTACATTTATATAGATAATAGATATATTTATATAGTTAATAAACAGAATAATTATTATAAAACGTTGCGCGCTGAACGCCTTCTAAAAAAACATCGCTTTCGTTGAGAGCGAACATTAAACCCCGTACCGTTCCCTTCCTAAGTAAGCAACTGACGCAGATCGCTATCAGATGGTATTTCTGCGACAGTCGGAACGGCGGTTGCCATGGCAACAATGCGGCCGATACGTCACTAAACTGTCCTGTGGGCGAATGAGTGCTGCAGATTTCGATAGCGCATCACATCACTCCTACCGTCCTGGCCAGTTTGCCTCTATACGTGAC
The DNA here is from genome assembly GCA_963924545.1 of Pogonocherus hispidulus. Lineage (NCBI taxonomy): Eukaryota > Metazoa > Arthropoda > Insecta > Coleoptera > Cerambycidae > Pogonocherus > Pogonocherus hispidulus. The sequence goes on from OZ004694.1 coordinate 78,299,484, forward strand.
GTTGCGCCGGTTAAAAAACAATTCTTATAATAATAAATAATCATTGTTTTCTATCAATCGTAGAAATGTTTCCTATGTATGATCCAGTTTGTGGTTTATTAGAAACACCATTTGCTAGATGGAAAAATGAGGACAAAAAAGATTTTTTAAATTGCGAGAGACCTGTGCCTTCTCTCGATTTCGAAAAAACGGTGTGAAGTCAAAAGACAAAGTGATCGTTTGGAGTATAAGTGGTTGTGTGGAAGTATTTATTTAAAAAAACTTTTTTGTATGCCGTGTTTAATTGTGGGTGTAAAAAAATTAAGCGTGTGGAATAACGAGGGATTTAACAATTTTGGGAATGTTACGCGAGGCTGTGTAAGCACGATGCTTCTTTAGAACATATACGGTGTGCATTAATGTTAGCAAAATTTAGAAAAAAACTCAATACAATCGAAGACGCTTTGAGGGAAAATTCCAGACTTATATATTAAACAATTTAACGATGACGTGCTTTTAAATAGACGGTTTATGCAGTTACCTATTCGCGCAGCGATTTATTTAGGCAGACAAGAGTTGGCATTTCGAGGTCACATTGAATCGGGGTGTTCGGACAATCGTGGCAATTTTAAAGAACTTTTTCATGGCGAATTTGGGGCTTGTCTGCTTCAACTATCATAAAGTTCACAAGCAATAGACAACTGCAATTACTTTGAATTTGCTTGAAATTTTCGCCTGCGGCGCTATTTTCATTTCCGAACTTGCGGCCCGCACCTCAGTCTGCAGTCCGCGTCACCTATTTACTGACCCACGAGCCGCCACTGCTAAACAGATTTTGTCGTATTCATTAAAATACTTGTCAAAGTACAGTTATCAAATCAGATGTTGCCAGTCACAGGGGAAAAGATGCCAATGGGTATACCAACAAATGCCTGGTTAATTGAAATTTTTATTTAAATTCTGACAGTAAGATTTTAAACTAACGGTATTATTCAATGATAATATCTTATGCCACTATAATTTTTCTTTTGTATTAAAATTTTTTGCCATACATTTTTATGTTTGTTTACTACCAATTATACTCTAGCGCTTGAGATGGTAGAAATGTATTATATACCTACTCGAAACAAGAATCCAAGTGATGCCATGTCATAAATTATAAAATGATCTACATGACGTTAAAGAGCCAAAAACATTTAGTTCCTTGTAATTATGTAATCACAGTAAATCACATAAGTGTAGGATATACTGAGGTACATCAAAATTTTATATATTTTTTATATTTCCCGCAAATAACATTGTAGATCCTTTATGACGTGCACCACTTGGATTCTTGTTTCCAGTTTAGAAGTTGGCTTTAATTATTGCGAGTTGTTAAAGTATACTGTCCAAATTGCTGGTTATTTCCACTGTCATTAATACGTCGACTGTACTCAGAATTGAATTTTACATTTTATTGACATATAAATTGCTTATTATCTTAATATAAATTTATTCCATGCCTCTTTAATCTACTCGAGAAATATGACACATATTTCATATTAGCTGTTTGAAATATGAATACTAGCTTCATATTTCAAACAGATGTTAATAAACAATTGTCAAATAAAAAAATTAGTTTTTTATAATATTATTTATGATGAATTTATAGCTTGATTCTTAGTTTAGAGCTGCGCATGAACACCCTAATGCCACCCGGTTTTCTCCCTGGCAAATAGATGTATAACACTACCTACCATTTAGGAATATTTTACAGTATGTATAATTGTATTAGCCTGGAAATTGTTAATCAAAGATTAGGTACTAAACAAGTTTTCGTAACATCGCAAAGAATTCATTTTCCCCCGAAAAAATGTACCAAAAAACCAACAAAAATTTTATTTATGATTTTCTTAAATTTATAGGTTGATTTTGAAGGTCAGGGTATCTTTTTTGTCAGTGGAATTTAACATACTGCATCTAAACTGTGTCAAAAACCTCATTACTACTCATTACTTATACCAGTATTGATTCTTGTTACTTGTTAAACGTTAGTTCAAATGTCACCAAGAAAACGAAGTAAGTATTGTTGATAAGATCAAATTCAGCAGTCGTTCAAGCAAAAATTAATTACTTTATTATTAATTAATTTGACATCGACGGGAGCGCAGGTTACGATAAATTGGAGCGGTTTCTTTAGCCGTCTACTCAGTAAAGCTCGCGGTTTACAGCACGTGAAACAAATAATCTTATTTTAATCAAAAACTTTTAGATAATTTTGAGCATATAAATGAGTAAATTACTTCTAAACTTTAGCCTTTTTTACCAATTATAGATCTAATTAGTCTACAACAATTAATTAAATATAGTATAGGTGTATGTTTTCGTTTCAACGCTTCATATAAACCTTTTCCGTTAGATTCTATCTGTTCATTTGTTCGACATGGTATCACACAATAAAATTTGCACGCCACTGGCGATTCGTATCGAGACCAAAATTTATCTGGTAATAGAGGTCGTTGTTGTGGACATTATGTCAAGTTTGAAAACTTGACATAATCGGCTTATTGGTTTCCGCCAAATTGGCTGTTGACAGCCAAAAAATATTTATTTTTAATCAACTTGAACACTCCGTATCTTGGAAACAGTTCATTTTTTAAATAAGTTTATATAACAAAAGTTCCAACTATTTTCACCTTTTGTATTTTTTACAAAAGTTTCCTCATTTAAATTCGGACCACCCTGTATAGTTTTACTATAGGTAGATACTATCCTTATTACCCTGTGACTATAATTAACCGTCTTTTTCTGACCTATTGCTATCTTCATTAAAAAGAAAATTACAAAAAATAAGGCAAAAAGTGATATATTAAAAATAATTTCATTTCAAAATATGCCTGTTATACAAACAACAAGAACTACGAGAAGAAGAAGAAAACCAATCTAATATATTGCCCTTTTCGTGCATATCTCCTTTTACTGTATATACCCATCAAACCTCATATCAATGTATTCGCGACAGAATACTCTATCGAAATCTATATATACAGGGGGTTCCATAATCTGATGTCTACTTCAGGTAGAAGCGGGAGTAATAAAATATATCCACTATTTCAATAGATAAAACCTGTTATGCATCGTTACACACACTATTATAGCAAATTGACTGGAGGTACTAAAACTTAACAATAAACAATTTTACTGCAATGCCCATATTTTTAGGGGTTTTATCAACGCCTATAATTAATTAATACCGGGGTGGAAACGTTTTAATAAAATTTAATCAGCGGCCCCTATCAATCCAATTAATAATAAGTTACACACGAATATTCAAAACATTTAACAAATACGGCCCGTAAATTTTATTTCAAATTATTAATATGATTTGTAACGCACACATTTGTTGCTGGCGGAATTTTAGGTTGAATAATATCGTGTTTAAATCAGCGGTATTTCGGAACGTAGGTATGTATTTTGAATAACCAGTGAAACGGTTTTATTAATTGAGAATTGTTTTATAATTCCCTACTTTTCTATATAAAATATGGATCGTTTCTAATCTAAAATATCACAAGATAAATAATATTATATAAGAAATATAAAACTTTTTTAAATTTTCGTCTTTTGTAATTAGTAATTATAGCATTTTATGTATTCTAGTTCTATGACATAGGTACCTCTTATCTTACCTCTTAGCTCACCGTCTCACTATGGTAGCATCCTTAAAACAAATACTTTTTAATTTACTAAATGTTGAATAAACACTAATATTTTTGAAGAACACTTGGTGTGACCATATGAATTTCATATAACTTTTATTTACTCAAAATGTTCAGTTTCCCATTTAATGTAGCGGCGGTAACACGATATTTATTTAAGAAATTACCGGAAATTATGAAAATACGAATAATATTCGAGAGCTAGATAATCACCACATTTGCCACATTACAAAAAAATAAATTTGCACTGTTGGCTTGCATAAGCGTCCCACTGACGTTATTATTCCTTTTAGATGTGAACAGTAAAATGTTGAAGTGCATCAATGTGCACATTTCGTGCGTCATTAAATATTTAGGTAGTTATTCCTCCTTGACTCAATTTTCGATCAAAATCTTGCACGCTACGAACTGTGATTAATTAAACAAGGAGCAGTCAGAAATAAAGAGTTTGCTCAAGTTGTTTACGTAATTATTGTTGAAGTTAGTTCTAGAAGATAGCATTAATCTTAAAATACATTTAAATAAACATACAGACTGCAGGAATTAAGCACGGTCATTGCCGTAATTCTGCTACTGCCTGCAGTATTTATTTAAAAGTTACGTTTGATTTATAAATTTCTTGTAGAATGTATCTGAATACAATATTTATATTGTCATGTATACTGTTATTTACTCTGAAAGGAGAGGTTTAAATAACAAGCCCATCCATGTGTAGTAATTATCCATTTTATCAAGTTCAGCAAATGTATGGAGCATACAAATACAATCAATTATTAAGCATTTCATTTAAAAAGCAACGTGTAAAAAACCACAACAGTATGTTAAACTATTAGAATCATATTTTTATATTTATATATCATATCATATTCAGGTCTCTAACTTGCTCTAATTCAAGATTCAATAGAACAGATTGATTTTAATTAATGTATGTAAAGCATGCAGTTTTAGAGTGGGTAAACCGACCTGCTCAACTGACCTACATTTTATCTCTCACTAATGATGTTCAAATTTCCACCATACAGAAAATGAGTTTTACTGAGTAAACACTTGTAAGTTAATTTTAATCATCGGGCTGATGAAGAAAGGGAAGCGAGTGGCTAAAAGAAACCCCTCACAGAACCGTATGGCCGTGTTTCTTAGGTAAAGCGTTTTTGTATAAAATTATTTCATGTTTTTGGTATTGTGTGTAAGCAAAAGTAAGTTGAGATGAACGTTTAATCTTAACCTCTGAATCCATACGTGTTGAGGACATACACATTCCATACTGTAGAACTGTTCAGGTCTCCAAATCGTCTGCAATGATGTCGCTCAAACTTATAATCATCTGCCTCGCGATATCCAAGGCAGCCCAAATATTATATCTTTTAAACGCAGGGCAAAGAATTTGCTAGAATGTTATTCCTTTTATAATGTGCAGGAATACCTAACAAACGAATTTCTGGATTGGCATTGTTGAAGATTACTTTTTTTCTTCTTCTTTTCGTTTTAGTCTGTTATAGTAATTGCTTAAGTTTGTTTACATGTATTGTAAATTTTTGCTGTACAACTTGCCCTTCATGTGTATACTGTTGACTTGTTTGTTGTTGCGTTCTGTCTGTATTTGTATTTATATATTTTGTACACGTTCATTGTATGTAAGCTTGACAATTTCTCATATTTACAATTTGTAAATCTATAGAAAAATAAAGATTATTATTATTATTATTATTATTATTATTATTATTATTATTATTATTATTATTATTATTATTAACCTCACAGCTAGGCGAGTAACCAAATTTAGTGATCGCCCAGAAATACCCAGAGTTGTGACAATATCGTATCATCCTGTACTGAAGGCTCAACAAGAAAAAACAAATGATCTCTCAATTTCCCTCCTATAAGAACAAATTTGTTCGTTTATTAAACGTCGGCATATTTTCGGAACTACGGTCAATAATCAATCACCATCAAGAGACTGCAACTCAACCTTTAAATTTTACTTAATGCCTTCCCCACTTTATAAATTTATAAACTATGGTAGGTACGTCCTATTTTTTTATTCATCCGGAGGATGGTATAGGTACGTCGGCGTCGTCTACAAACCTGGCCTAAGTTTGTATAGCTTCTGTTGATGTTAATACAATAATTGCCCTTATTTTAGGTTCCTTATTTTATTTTAACAGAAATTCCTCAAACTTTACAAATAACTTGCAACTTGTTTAAATTTATAGTTAACGCGGAGGAAAGCTCAAACTATTCCGAAACAAATTGAGTCAATCTTTTTTCTTAATCTACTTCAATCTCTAACAGTTTATAAAAAGAGCATTAGACAAAGCTGCAGTTCATTCAAAATCAAGTAGAGACATTTACAAAAGCTATATTCAATTCATCTCTTTCTGAAACTCCATTAACATATTGCATCAATACAAATGTATTATTGCTCTTCAACCGATAAAATTATTGAAATTCCGCTTGGAACAAATTAATGGCAGTAAATTAAAAAGCTTTTGAAGCACCATTTAACGCTGTTGCTGCTTTTGGAAACATCTGGGTGAAAAACAATTACTTCATCATGATTCATATCCATTTCCTGCAGGTTTTATATTTTTACAATGTCTACGCTACAAGGCGTTTATATTTTTCACTCTAAGCTGTTAAAAAGAAGTGGAATACCATAGTAATGTATAATATTTTGTTTGTTCTATGTACTATGTTTGTTCGTCTTTAGGTAATAATAACATTTTTTTTTTCGCTTTTTTCATAACTCCAATCATGATACTGTACATCAGTTTTAGACTATATTTTCTTTTCTTCTGTACTTGTTTTTTTTTATATTACTGCACTTCTCAAACTGTGCCTCAAACTGTGAAAATTCCTAACTTTCTTCATTTGAAAGATTTCCAGTATATCGTTGGAAGTTTTGAACATGTATTCAAGATCTTGAAAGGGGTTGGAACCTTTGGTGTGAAGACAACACTGACGTAGTTTTCCACATAGTACCAAAACACTATACTGCACTCGACACGCGTTTCGCCAACCAAGTTGGCATCATCTGTACATGATTAAAACTAAACGTATGCTAGCATTGTGTCTTATTTATACCCAAACTATTTCTACGGTTCAGTGAACCGTCGCGACAGCCCAGTGAACCATCGCGACTCATCAGTCGCCATGGTAATTCTTCGACATTCTTATTAAATAAATAGTTATCAAAATAAAAATATACCATACTCTATCATATCTGTCCATAGGGTTCATATCCTATCAATGTTTATACATCTGTAGAAGATCTACGTTCCGATCTTTCGAGTTATTAGTCTTATCGATTGACTTTTACACCATTGAACCACTAGCCACAAGCTACATTTGAATTGCTTGAAAATGATGCACATTCATGGATCATAGAGACCATAGAGTCTTTGCTGGTGGTCTTCTAGAAAGATCCACAATTCATTATAATGTCTTTTCTTCTGAAAAACATCTCGAACAATTCTCTCGGTGTGATTTTACATCCAAGCATTAGCAGAAGAGGATCTTTTTACTAAAGTATACTACAGTGCGATATTCAGAGGATGTGATGGTAATTTCGATATTCAACCATACCTTGTAACTCCCAAAGTACCAAAGTTAATACTACGTAAACATAATATTTGTCGTTTTTCGATGGCGTCACTGGGGGAAGTGGAGGGGGATAAGAAAGTTTAGATAACTGAATGCAATGCTTATACGTAAAAAACAAATCGACGTAGCAAAGTGTTCTGGCAGTAGGTCAACAGAAGGAATTATTTGGAATACGGAATATATATATCTTGATTTTCTCATCCATTTGCGGTTCATGTTAATAATTTTCATGTAATTATTTATTTGTATAATTTTAATTTTCTGGAAACAAATGTTTGCTATATTGTGTGCTGCATTCCAATGTATTTAACAAGATTAGATCATTCATTATATAACATAGTCATATATAATATATGGAATACCACAAATATTTGATCTAATAAGCTTCCAATTTACCTTTAACTACTGTGTTTATGAAATAGTTTTCAACATGATGAGGTATATACGCGTTTCCCATGTATGATATGGAAATCGTAATATTCCCTTATGAAATCTAACCGTGAATTGATCACTTGAGTGCTCATTCACCATGAAATATTTTAAATGTAACTAAAAGTAAATATATTTCCTATAAAATTTAAACTGGTATCTTCTTTTAACTTTTACTACACCTTATGTGATGGCTAAATACAAAATTTTGCGATTTTGTAAACACAAAATTACTTGTTTACTTTTTAAAACTAAAAGATGGAATATTAGCCATGTATATGATAATAAAAAAGAACTTTGTATATACCTACATATTGTAGAGTTTTCGTCAGTGTTCACTGATAAAACAATTTACCGCATTCTCTTTAAAACAGAATTAATTATCTATTAAATCAAACATGAAAATATCCGGTAATTATCCGTACAGCATATTTATGTTTGAATAAATGTTCACAATTGCAAGCACCATAATGCAATTATACGGAATAGTCGATATACATTAAAATTTTTGAACATTAAATAAAATACAAAAGCTCATGCACAGTCGACAAGCAGAATATACTTTAAAACTGGCTATGAAATCCAAGTTAAGCTGCTTTACTTTAATTGCAGCGTGTGATATCCGCTTTCTATTATTTCCCATCATACAAAAATATTTGCATTGTGTAAATGAAATTTAATGTTTTCGTTGGAAAAATGTACGGTATATCAGGATTATTCACTACACGTTTTTCGCACTTCTTTGTTATTTGCAAAAAATGTAGCCCAAGAAAAGTATAAAGAATGCCTTTAGGGATAGATATATTTTGTGATATGACACATATAATAATAAAAATAATATAAATTCGGCATCCCCGCCTACTGAAACAAATATCTATAGACAACAACAATATTAGCCAATCATCGCCCACAGGATATATGGGAAAGAGTACGTCAGTTATACCTAGATCCTGTATCCTTTCCAAGGCAAAGTAATATTTTTTATTCTCCTAAAGTTGTTGAGGAATGAAGAACTCTGTTGTAGAGGAATGTTGCATATTTTTTTTTAATAACTAGATAGGTAGATAAAATGATAATTTCTTGAAACATCCCTAATATATTTCTATTTACAAGGCTTTCAAAAATTAATCAGGTTGTAGTACAATACCGAGTACAATACTTAATACCTATTCGGAGAACAATAGTTCTTTTGCGCCTGTGGAAACTATCTGTCTAATTTTTTTTATCTCATTTTTTGACGATAACTCGCTTACTTTTATCTTTATATATAGACCGGCAATTAGTGACATGGCTTTATGCCTTTCAGAGGCTATTATGATGCGTACATTCTCAGGACGAAAAGGAATGAATCAGTCATCCTGGGATCTTCATATAGAAAAGTGTGGTTTAATTTGTTCCCAAATTATGCGTTTTAGTACAAATTTAGTGAGATTGCTATATATTTTGAAATTCGGATTAAAAGTGTCCTTTTTGTCTCGCAATTTTGCATCCGCTCGGCTACGGTACGCTTCGCCTCACACATACAAAATTTGCCCGCCAAAAAAGTGATATTATTTTCTACGATCGTGTCCAAAGCTATCACTTTTGACATTATTCTTAACGTCAAAACAGGTGCAGATAGGTATGTAGTTAAAAAAATAAATAATTTTCTTCCAAAATTCCATCCTAAAAAAAGTAAGTAAATAACATAATATAAGTAATAGACAAATCTTGATGACAATTAAAATAACATAAGTTTTATAGATGGGTATAAAAGTAGTGACGGTACGGTTGCTAAAACCGGATCACGTTACGTTTTAAAAACGCTGATATTAAAAAGTCACAGTAACGAATCGCGTTGATACCGAAAAATCACGATATCGTCCATCACTAACGGCGATGTATTTCATAAAATTGATGATGTACCTATCGATCTGTGTTCTGTCAAGATTTGTTTAGCCTGCATTATTCATCATAATGTCTTCGTAGAACCCTCGGGCTAGGAACAATAAAGTCCTGATACAAACTAGAATCGACTTGATGTAGTTGTTAAGTAAACTCGGCAGTGTACATTTTTCGCTCGGAAGGTCGGTAATTGCACAAACTACGTATCGCAGTCGAGGTTTCGGCTTGCTCGACACTTTGGGAACAATTTGCATCAGTAAACTATTCCTCATAAGGCATAAATCCGGGAAATGTGGGGAGCATTCAATCTGATTCCTATTTAGATTGGATACATTAAGTACGTGCTACAATATAAATTCGAAGTTCAGGTTTAATCCTTAAGACTGAGACCGATATTTCATGTAGGCTTGGCATTTGAGCTCTGCCGAATGCCACTTGAACTAAGGCAGGCTATATAGAGCGCTGTAATTAGATATGAATGTATATTTTCCTAATTAATAAAGCTTAATATTGTATAGTATAAATATAGTACAGTGAATATATATTACAAAACAAATATTCTGTTTGAACAGGGAGAAAATGTACTTTGATATTCTGTTAATTAATTTTTTTTTGTCGTTTGAATTGAATTGGTGGGTGATTTTAATTGAAATTAAATTGTGGGAAAAATGTAGTAGTGTTTAAATGTTTGTACAAAAAAATGGAAAAAATATAGGGTATACCTAATATAATTTTATACCTATATACCTGTTTTTACAAAGAAAATAGTTTGGAGTTAGTTATGTCAGAGAGTAATTTAATCTGTGGTTATGTTTCGGGCAAGATACGCAGATACATTAGAAATATGATGAGGTATACAGTCTGATTCGAATTCGAGTCTATGCATGGGGATCTCGGAAATAGTAAGAGTTACGAAGTCAGTTAAATGGAGGCAATGTTGCGCAACCAGGAGCATACTGGCTGAAAAATATCAAGGCTAACTTGATTGGTTTTTGAAATATTTGTAAAACAAAATTAAATTTTGGAAATTCGTTTTTATTTTATTCCAACTTTAGTAGATATTGAAAAAAGAACAACACTTCTTCACGACAATTTTTGTGCTCTATTGAATGGCATAACCATATTCGTAAAACGTTTTGCCTTTCCAAGACCATCATCAATTCAATTTTTTTAAATACGGCCCTGGAAGCTTTATTACATTTTTTGAAATTTCTGTGTCTACTGGCACTATGCTGTTTAGTTGCATATGTTGCAATTTAAAATACATTATTAATTGATTATAAACATGTAGCATAAAAATGAGCATGGTTTTTGGATAAACGTTTGGATATTTTTGGACAATATGACACATTGAACGAAACAAAACCCCAACAACGAGAGATTGAATAAAAAAATTGATGTATTGAAATGGAAATATTGAAGGTGTGGATTGTTCGAGACAAAACGTCTGAATTTGATTTGGGTGATCATAATCTCAGTAGATATAGAGATTTCAAAAAAATGTAATAAAACTTCCAGGGCTGTATTTAAAAAAATTGAATTGATGATGGCCCAGGAAAGACCAAACGTTTTATAGAAAATATGATTATACCATCCGATAGGGCACAAAAAGTTGCTGTGAAGAAATGTTGTGCTTTTTTCAATATTTACTAAAATAAAGTTAGAATAAAATAAAAACGAATATCCAAAATTTCAATTTTTTTCGAATATTTCAAAAACCAATCAACTTAGCATGTTAGTAAAGAAATCGTTTGTTGTAAAAACTATATTAAAATAATTACTTGTATACCTTAGATTAGAGGCTATTTTAGGCATTTAACATTTTTTTAACGTGAATTAATGAGGTTTAAAATACGTTCTTAAATTTAAGTATTTCCTTCCCATATTTTATCGTTCAACTATGTACTTCTAATACCTATTCGATAACAATAAGTAATTTGGAAAAAGTACAATATTCGGTGGAAAACAATTGTAAATATGTGTTAATTTTAAAATAAACAAATTGCCTTGCTCTCATTTAATTGGATAAATATTCAGCAATATAGTAGGTAGATACATACAAAGTTGCATATACGGTGCTTTTGATCTTTATACTTCTAACAATTTGAATTCTAAAGAAAATATTACGAAATTCGACCAGGCGAGACAGAAAAGTTGGCCTACAGCCAGTCTACATAGGTTTAGTCGAAATTTTGGACTGTTTTTTGTTTTTTTTATACTGGGTCTTATAATGAAAAAGTACGCCGCAACATAAATTGCTTAATATTCCATTAACGTCTGTCCACTTCTTTTTCTCGATTTATGTGAAACATTCAGTGTAACCGTTTATATTTATTAAAGTTGGTCCAAGTACGCCTTTCTTTTAACTCGACATCATACACTCATCAGAAGTGCACGTTGGTGAAAAACGGTTGAAAGCTTTTTTATATTACACACTACCGCCGGTCCAATTTCGCCGCAAATACCCGATTTTTATGGCGGATGAATAAATAATAGTCGAAAACAGGAATAAAAGCCATTATTGAAATTACTTGTGAGGTCCGTCATATCATAAAATATTAAACTGTAATTCATTCTGCTTCGCTTTTGTTTTTCACCCCTCCATGCACACTCGATGATGTATGAGCTTTACGCTGCGTGAGCCGCCCGACACGGTTTTGGTCCGATAATATGGCACAATATAAACTCTGGTTGTTAACCGCCATGATGGATTGACTACTGGAATCAATTAGCTGTTAAGATAACTGCCACTGAATGCGATGCAGCCAATTTGCATAGTCACAGTCTACGAGGCATGCATTCGTCGGTCAAAAGTACGAGAAATAGTAATCAGACAGTGTAGATTATAAATTTCGCCTTTCTCTTATTTCTTTAACAAGGAAGATATTACAGGAGGAAAACAGTTATAATGGCGTCGTCGGACAAAAAATTTCTCCCATAAAAACACTCATCCAAATACTGCACAAGTACCTACAAGTTTTAGGTGGATAGAACAGAGACAAGATCACAAAAAGCCGTTGTGTTTGGCTATTGAGATACGCTCGTTCAAAGATAAATTTTGAATTCATGAACGAGTGTTCCTTGGAAGAATTAATGTATTGGAAAGAGATACAGAATATTTATTTTGCAGCATTTTCCCTTGTATATTTATTTATTTATTATTTTATTTGCAATTACGTATGTATGGAAACTATAATACAACTTGAATAGACATTAATAAAAAAGTCTTTATTTTCCAGACATTGCCCACAATTTGGCAACAACGTGAGCAGCTGCTAAGTATATGTTAAGTTATACGAGGGGTATTCGATAAGTACCGGCGGTGACGCACAGGTAATGTGGAGAAAATGACCTATCTCCCTTATTTAAAGGCCTAGAGGGTTGAGACTTCACCCTTGGGGGGCTGTCCGTGCCACTCCTAGAGGCGGAGTTGCCAGATTGTGCAGAATTTTCCTAGGGCTGTGAAAAAGTAAATTTGGCAGCGTCGGACTCGGGCACTCTGTCGTCAATTTTGTAACAATAAAAACGAAACTTTATAAAATAAAAAAGCCGTTTTCTTTTATATTAAACCGCTTGGGAGTTATATAGCTTTTCAAATTGATATAAACTTTCCCCTTACAATATTTCGAGAACAGCTGAATTGAGGTTTAGGTTACATGTTACATCACATATGTATATGTGTACAATTTTCAAGAGCATTTAATTATGATTAAATAATTGGGGTGCTGCATTAATAATCCCAAATTTGATTTTGATTCTGAGAAACCGAAACACCCTATCGGTATATTTGAAAGCTACATTTTTAGCGGTTTCAAGAAACTTTTGCCTTTAACATTTTTTGACGTTATAGTCATCGTTTTGGAAAATTAAGCATTATATTTTCGATTAAAAGTAGATAAATTTTACTTCGTGGTAGGCAACCCGTCCAAATGGTATTTATTATATTCCGAATGCTTTGAAGGTTGAAATGGAGGGACGGAGTTTTGATCCTCCCTGTATAGATATTATTAAAACTACCCGTATAAAATATGACGCGCTTGTCTCGCGCCGCAGAGGCCGCGATACCCGAAACCCATTTAATTTATGTAAAACGATTTCATGACCGACTTGGTCCATTGCGTTTTTAGCGCCTCGGGAGAATCTGGAACAGACTCGTCCTTCATGTGTAACCCCAATTCAATTTGGGGCATCAAATAGTGTTCTGAAAACGCGGTAATTACTCTGGCTTTGCAGACATTCTTTGCTGTTTCGTTCGATTTTAATTAGTCCCTTTGATTCGAAAACTCTTTACGGTTGGCAGAGTTTATGGAAACCTACTATGCGAATAGGTATCATCTCAAATTATTTACCGCGATCTTTTGAAACGCGATATAAATTGATAAAAAAAAAAATGTTAAGGAAATATGCCATCTATAAAGCAATTAGAACCGGAAACGGGGTATTTAAATGTAAGATTATAAGGACACTCACGTACTGCCATTATTTAACAAAAACAAGCGAGGTATTGTCTTGTAGTTTCTTTTTGTATGATTTTGTTCTTTTTGAATAATTATTTCCTGTGAGGTTTAACTTCCAAGGCCTCGTTTTTTAATACAGAGACACAAATTAAAGTTAAATATAATCAAATAGGTCTTGTGTTTTCAGTAACCCTGTGTATTTTCTATATAAAATTCTTATAATGGATGATGAAATAAATGCATAACAGTAATGATGAGAATGCTAGAAAACTAGAAATATTTAAACATATATCAAACTATTCTGAAGAAGGGTTCGGAATGATTTTGTGTACCAACGATTTTATACTGTCGAAAATTTTATATGTAGAAAAGATACAACATATTGTATTTATTGTATCTACTATCAACATTTATTTATGTGAATAATTGCAATTCACGATTAAAACTGGCTCCCATTTGTTTCCAGCATACCATTCCACTTTTTGGGTTCTATAGTTTTCTTTTCAACTATCTACCTATAGTCTATTAATTGATTGTTTTGAAACATAAAATTTGTTTTGTTTTTTTTTACCAACCTACCTTATTGGCTTTCAGTAACAAATCATTAAATATCATAATGTATCTATTAATATATTTATTTGGAGATGCCGAAAATTTAATAGTAAGTATTAAACTATTAATACTTACACAAAGACAATATTGAACCTTACTCAAATAGAAAGTCATGTTATAGTGCTTTTAATTTAATATTTTTCTGCAAATGACAGATCAAAAACTGAAAAATCACAATAGAATCGCAAAAATACTACGAAATCCCGAAAAACTCATGCTAACTTAATAATTTTTTTTCGCAAACTTGAAGTTTTATTAACTCAAGCAGATGTTATTGAAAAACACTTTCAAGTATATGTAGCTTAGAGTTAACTCAGAGTTAACACATAGGTATGAGTTACTTAACTTGTAGCTTAACTTCCAATTGAAAAACCGGGCCTAAGATAATATTTGTGTTAATTGAATCTTATAATATGTAAATGGTCTAGGTATTTCATAAATATATATTTACATTTAAATATCATTTGCCAAATACAATTATTTGTGTTTTGATTGTTGTTATTATTATGATGAAACCACCCCGTTATGGAAACGGGGCTGTTTCCTCTTCAAAGAGGCGTTAACAGTAATAATACATTTTGGTTTCAGTATATTTTCCCCACGAGTTGTATAGGACTATGTATACAAATATCACGAGGTAAATAACAGAATCGGACTGAGGAATGTACATACATAGGTACACAGTTCGTATGTAATATTTTACATTTATAAAGACATAGTACATATTTCATCATACAAGAGAGTTTTGGGCAGACAATGTCACATTGTACTGGTTACATGTCATTTGCAGGTTGTCATACAATAATTCAAGATATTTGGTGTCCTTGATCCTACGTATAGCTTTTATTTAAACTTAAACAAACACAATGTGCTATAAATACATCAATGTCTCAAAGCAAACTCTGCCGAACGCGTTCGCTATTCGGTCAACTTCTGCTCACTTCCTCTTTTTATTAGGCAATATGACATTGTGACAACACAAACGTTGCAATATATTGAGATTGAGTAAATCAGTTCTAATCTATGCATATTAACATAGAGAAATACAAGGAATGATTTAAACTAACTACTACCATATACAAACCTACTACTTCTATTTAAATATTGATATTTAGAAAGGCAAATGGGGAGATTATACTTAACTGCACCAGTAAAACGCGGACCTGAAGGAGCTCTAAATAAGACCCTACTCGTTTATTTTTAACACCTAAACGTGGAGTAGAATAACAAAAAATTACGCAGCACCATACACAATAATGCTCCTTAGCTCCACCGCTACCCTTTCAGAGTTTTTGTTTTTGCAAGCAGAGCAAGCTCGATTTTATCGGGGCACACTTTACATTAAGCATGAGGCGTTCCACTTTCCGAGGATATTAAAAGCTTTTTTGTTCCGATAGAAACTCATATTTTTTAGTTATTTTATTAATTGATTTCTAATGAGTTCATTCTCTGAATCGATATTCCTGCTTCAAGTACTTAGTTCCACGGGGGTGGGCACGATAGAAGTCCGAACAGAACACCAGTAGTTTAACTAACCAAACTGTGTACAAAAATAAAAACGTTAGACTAAAATTCATTCTCAATCCTTCGTTTCAAATGCTAGGAAAATATTATTGTACGGTGATTTGTCCATATAGAGAGATCTTATTTCGAGAAATTGAATAAAAATATATATTATAGTAAAGCATAGCTATCTAATTCCAACATTCTTAACTTTTTTCGGCAAACTTAACATTTTTTGTTTTCAACGTGGTTTATTTGATGGAGATGCCGAAAACAACTACTCCACGGGCAATGTGCTGAGACTGGCATTACATTACTCCGGCATCTCCATAGGAGTCACCACATCTTTCATCGAGACCAACCACCAGACACTGACCGGTTTCGCGCTTGTTATGCGCTTATCAAAGTACCACAGGTAGCGGACTCGATGGACGATGCTGCGACGTGATTGCCTAATGGGCATCGTGAATGTTAGTAGTGGTGAGAAACACACCGTAGTGCTCTCTTTGGGTCTTTGCTACTATCTGTCTGACAATTATTGTCAGACAGATTATTATTTTTTTATTTAATATAATATTTATCGTGGAGAAATTACAGCCAAATTTGAAATGTCCGCTCTGTATATTTGTATATCACAGTAGCTTTGCATGCAGCAGATTTAGTAATTGAAAATAAAATATAATGTTTTACAAAATTTACCTTCCAGTTATTATTTTAAAGCATTCGACAAGAGTGATTTCAAGAAAAAGTTAATAAATTGCACACAAATTGTGATAAGCAAATCTTTAGAAAAGAATAATATTTTTTGGATCCCTTTTAGATGTACTATCGTATAAAAAACATTAAGCCCACTGTAATATATGGAACTGATAATATTTATAATGTAAAGAGGAAGAGCTTTTTTCATGGAATTCCAGCACAACACAAAGCCAGAGTACGGTTTTGGATTACTCTAGGCTCCTTTTCTAGAAAGAAAACATTATTTTTTACATAGCGTATTTTACTCCTTTGTTAACTTAGGGCCGAATACGCTTGAAAAAGGATTTGGACAATGTTATAAGTCATAATAAACTAGGTCGACGTGATCAGACGCTGATCCTTACAAAAGTCCTTGAGGACATATCTCACTATATGTATATATTAGATATATAAAGAAACGAGTGTGCTTCCCACTACATGATTGGCAAACACCCTTAACACCAAACAACGGACAGTGGTTTCGACTTATTAGGTCTCTCAATGTCATGCTCGTCAAATAATTTACGCCATCTACAGTGATGGTAGGTAAATACAGTTAGTGCATATTTTAGATGGGTGAGCGTGTTTCGATGCTCTTTAGGTGGATCAAAGTAAGTGTACTTTTCTCCATATTGGAGTTAATTTACGAGGAGCATTATTAAAGATACGAATTCTCTTAAGTTAGGAAGATTTGTTAGCTACGAGTATATTTATAATCTGAAAGAATATTTAATTTAACTCTAGTATACAGAATAGGCGCTATTATAAAAAAAATTCTATAGAACTGCATAAAACGTTGCTCTATTAATGTTTAAATATTAAAATTGTGATTCAATAATAAATAATATATTCAGAGAAAAATCCCATGTAGCATTTTTGCAAACGTTTCCGATAAATTGTGTCTCTTCCCAATTTCAAAACGGACGAGAAGATGAGAGACATGAGAAAATAGTTTTCACAAATAATTCACTTTCATAATGGCTGACATCCAACAACCACAAACTAAATTAGCAGTAGCCGGCTTTTTCACTTTTTAAATATAAATTAAAGAATCAAAAGCTGTTATAATCGAAGAAGCGAACAACCGCAATTTAGTAGATGCCAAGTACTTAGTTTCCACTTTTTTACATCGAAGTCACAGCGACTATTTAAGGCATTAAGACAAAATAACATTATTCATCTTCTTGTTTTTTGGATTTGACATTTGACATCTTGTAAAAGTTTTGTTTAATATTGTTATGTTTGGTTTAATATTCATTACAGAGTATTTTGATATTTTATAATGTCAACTAAATTTATGGAATGATTAATAGAAGAAAACATCATTATTTTCGATTTTTGCCATTAAATCACAAAATTTCCAATTTTTAAAATTTGCATCTAGAAGAATATAATATTAATATATATTATATTAATTATTATATTAATATATATAATAATAGAACATTACATGATTCATGTAAATTGCTTCAAAAAATCATCAGAAAACTATTATGTTATAGTCAATATAATGTCAATTGAAATTGTAAAAAAAATCCGGCGGCGGCTTCTTTGTTTACGCACGTGTGTCGTTTGTCGGAATTTTTTATGCAGTTTCAATTGAGATTATAAAGACTATACTCGGCAGATCCTACTATCCCTTCTCACTGCCTATTATAAAAGCAAAAAATGTTTTCTAAAAAACTTTTAATTAGATCCAGCCTCTTGAGGATTGAGATTGAGATTGACAATAAGAAACTGGAAGAAACATATCCCATAAAATTTGTTGAGTACTTAATTTTTTAGAATTCGAAAAACAAACAAAAAAAGTCCTCAGAAATAAAAAATAATGTACTAGCAAAGTCTACATATATTCTAATTATATGTAGACTTTGGTACTAGTATATAAAAAAAATCACGATGAATCCAAATTTGTAAAAATACAGAGAGTGTTCCATTTCACTTTCAAAATTTGTTCTCAGTTCCGGTGAAACCGGAAGTGGTTCAGTCTACTAAGTACTCCTCAAATTTATTTGACACATCATATAAAATAAGTGGTACAGGGGCGAGCCACTTTCTTGCTCCACCCGATACTTAACAATTTTGCTCCAAGTTAAGCAAATTTATTGTCTTCTCTGTTCATGTAACTTTACTGTTGGCGCATAGCTGCGGATCTTTTGAATTGAGTTGAAAGTTGAAGAATATAGTATACGAGTATAGGAAGTCAAATTCGAGGATATTTGTTGGCCCCGTTCAAATTTTTCCTCAAACACAATTTGTCGTTTAAAGAACGGTTCGAAAAAGCTTTAATCTCCCTCCATTACTGCTCCCCGGGGACTAAAAATAAACGAACGACGAAACGGCTTCGCACCGAATAGTCTCTAAGTCCTTCACGACTGGAGAATTAATTTCTTTCGCCCACGGATTTCTCTATTTTGAGTCGCCGGAAAGTGTTGAGGCACTCGGGGGCGAGGCCATTTTATAGTTTCCAAAAGGGCCATTCATTCCGCAGCCTGCGGAGGAAGCTTCTCAGGCGAGGAGTAATGTGCAGAGAACACGTAATGGGGCGAAAAACAACATCGTAAAATGGCCCGCTGAAATTCGTAGGTCAGTGTACAATTTGTTTCACTTACTGGAAATATTACAGGTTTCTTCCTATAAGGAATCAAACATGTTTTCGACAAATTTCAAACCCTCATGAAATTAATCATTATCTACGAGTGATCCTAATTTGTCCCTGACTGACTAGTCTACTAGTTTTAAGTGATGAATTGTTGATATTGTTTTAATAGTTATTTATGCAACAAGTGCAAAAAGTAAGTATTTATTGCACGCGACGTGAAATTGTCCAACGAGGCCGTCAGGCCGAGTTGGACACGTCAAGTTCAATAAACACTTTTTGTACGAGTTGCATACAATATTTTTTCTACGTTCATACAAAAACCAAAAAATGTTTTATTTAGGCGGCACTAAGTGTCACGTCGATTTGACGTTTATGTTTGTCATGATTACAAAACGCTCTAGTAGAATGACAGATGAGTGCAATAAAATGTTTATTGCACTAGTGCAATAAAGAACCAGTTTTTTCACTAAATATAGTTCAATAATGTTTTGTTTTTTGCATGAACGTAGAAAAAGGTAATTGTGTGCATTTTATGTTTAAATCTTGTTTACTTATTTATTTCGTACTTACTGTTTAGTAGATCTACTTACCCTGCAGTGATCTGAGGCCGGTAAATGGATACAGTACCTGATACTATAATGTTGTTGCCTAGCAACACTTTACGGAATTGTTATTACGAAGCTATGTTTTTGAGTTTAAATCAATAATTATTGACATTTATTCGCTTTAATTTAGTAAAACTAAGTCGCAAATATAAATAATGCGCTTTTCCACCCATTTCAGCCAAACTACGATGTCAGGGAATTTATTTAAAATTTCCTCTGAGCACTTCATTATTATACAACGAAATAAAATTATGATATATATAGAATATAATTATAAAATTATACTAGAAAATATAACGAGTAATATGCATAGCATAAAAGAGTACATATTTTATGCATTTAAGCCTACACATTAAATTACAAGGATAAACAAACATGTCTACATTCAATACAGACAATTAACTTTAAATTAAGATCAGAAATAAGATTTTTACTTGATCTCTCAGTCCCGAAGGATATATCAATCACAACCTGCTTTAAGCAAAGAATAATTGAAATCTTCAAGCAAAGCATAATTGAATTAGATTCTACATAAAGGAGCCGCTATATCATTTCTTGGACGTTGTAAAACAAATATATCATTATTTTGTAATGCTACTTGCTACCTCAGACAATTGGTTGGAAGATAATCAGCCAACTGTTTTGACAGTTAACTTATTATGCAGATAACTTTCGGATAACGTCAGGAAACTCTGTAGAAACGCTCAATAACATTCTGTGAAGAATCAAGACATGACGTTTCGTCGGAGGTGAGTATTTCTGATTACCGTGGGAACAAACATGGTATTCATTTTTAGTATTCAGACTATTAGTCTCCGATTTTCATATTCGGATGAGTGAAAGTCCACTACGTTGGCTTTGGCCACTAATACTAATTAATATTATTTTAGTAACCTACATATTATATGATGTCAGTTTGTGTATGTAATACTTACAAATTTTTAAAAACAATCTGTCCCCAACTATTTTACTGTATTTTTTGTATGAAAAACCCTTTTGTATGACAAGCACTCCTGTCTAAAAATTATTTTTAGAGATGAGATTGTGATGGTGTGAATAATGGTCACAATCTTAATTAATAATGAATATAATAGTGAAAGTACTCTACTCTCATTCCAATCACAATGATTAGCTTGGAAATCAGAGACTTGTGTGGGAGAGGGACGATGTATGATTCATAATTCTGTATGCCGCATTAATGCCCAGGAAGAATGACTTAGGTAGGTAAACCCTAGCCTCCAGTTAGTACAATAATGAATAACACCTGGAAAACTTTATTTTGACTCATGTTGACCTCGTATATTAACACCTGCTATGAATACTTCAAATTCTATATTTATATGTAGTGTCCAATCCATTTCTCCATATACACCTTATATACGAGTCGCAATTTGATTAAAAACTATTAGTAGGTATATATTCTGTATATAGTCTAATAATGTATATACCTACTTACTTAGATGTATATATACGATAATTTATTATTTACTAAAAATAAATTGGACATCTAGTTGTCAGATTTCGAGATAAATATCTTATTAAAAGAATATTTTATTTTTCATAAAAAGTCCAAACACTCGCAATATTTCAATTTGGCCACTAGTTGGCTGCTACTACCAACTTTACACCCCATATTTAGGTCGATATAAAGAGAAACGTCCCAGGAACTATTTAATTTAAAGTTGAATGAAATTCTCCCAAGTTTAATTTATAATTTGGCGATAATTGGAGATAATTAAATATTTTCTACAGTCGGTTTTCTCACAGTTGCGTAATTGCGATCCTAGTAATGTGTAATATATGTATACATATATAGTAAACAAAGATAATGGGTAGCCAGTAATAATAATTCTCGAAATAACGGTGCACGCTTCCCTTTCCCCATTTTGATACAAATTACCCAACAACTAATACCCAATCATAAAATAATTCTTGTCTTGAAATTGAAGGATGATAAATTTCCGCGTGGACTAAAAATCTTTTAGCCCACGCCCGGCTTTTTTCCACTCCACACTACAAGTTCGGAAGGATCCTAATACTCCAAATAAGAGACACGAGGAAATGCTAAGGCATCCCACTCGACGACTGGAGAATTTCGAGATTCCTTCACGTCTCCCGTTAGATCTCCCGTGTCTCTAATGGTAAAATTCGGAACTAATTTAATGACATAATAGATAAAACTTGGAGATCTTGACGTATTCCAAACACGTATAATCTTAATTTCCACACGCATGAACTAGCGAGAGAATTTGTTTGTTTAATTTGTTTGGCGAAGTCGGATTATCACGTCTGCTAAGTTTTAATTCCTGATCGAAGTTAATTTATTCACAACCATATATTATATGTAATAAGGTTATTACTGACTTTTTAGAAGTTTGAAAATTAGTCATTACTAACTGTTGCTACTGTCCAGGTCGGGAAGTGATCACTTTCCTTCCACCGCTTCCACCCAAGGGTGGAAAGTAAAACATCTGAAAGATAGGTACGTGATGTTTGTATTTTGAGTGACGTTAATTTTGACTGAAGGCATCAGTCATCAGAAAAACCCTTATATTTTATATTTATTTATACAGAATCAGTTTACAATAACAATAATTTTGGATTTTAGTTTTTTAGCAAATACTAAAAAAATAATCAACTGCTGTCAGTGTGACAGTCAACAATTTATGCCTCCTTTATTAAATAATAATGTCAGAGTCATAGAAACGGATTTTCACTGTCTTCTAAATTGAAAAGTAGTATGAAAAAATATGAATGAATAAATGGAGATATTCCCGTTTTCTCGTTTTTTTAGAGATGGTTGTGAATAAAATCGTATACATACCTCGGCGGAAAGTTTCATTCCTGTCTCGCGCTATAGCTTACCTCGGTGCTACGCACCTCGGTTATCTAAACAACGCTCGACAGTAATGAAACATTTTCCGCCTCAGTATGTAATATACTATTTCAGTATTTAATAATAATTGTGAAGCGAATTTTGATCGGTATTAGACGATATTTATTCATATTTTCAAATAATACTTGAGGAAAAAAGTTATTTCAAGCTTTTATCGAGCGTTTCGTGAAAACGCTTTAAAGAAAAAGATTTGAAGAAGATTTGAAAAGACTTTGACGGAATTCCCAAGAAATAGAAACAATATATGATACCTAATACATAGACAATATTTCAAAACACAAATAGCAAAAGTCAAACAGTTGACAGCCTTTTCATTACATTCTTATTTTTTAAATATTTTCGGAGTGTTTCCCACTATATTTAATAAATGGAAGAATCATCTAGATGATTCTGCAAATCGATATTGCAAAATGTCGATTATATCCATCATAATTTATATTTAAAGAAGTATATGGTTATATTTAATATAGATTATTTTGTGTAGTTTTGAAAATACTTGATTAAATGCAATCAATTGAGGCTATTTGTATTCAGGATATATTTTACCGCCGACCACAATATATTGCATACAGTACATTAAATATCAAATAACCACATATTACACGCAGTGCATTCTGTCCATGATGGGTTATTATCTTTTAGTATTGCTCTGTATTTTATGAGAAATTAGTTGTCTTCTACAAAATTAATTGAGCTTTGTGTTAATGGGAATGTATTTTGGTATTTATTGTGTCTTTCTTTTTCAGGTAAGTTTCCAGAGCCTCCTCCAATTAACATGTAGGTAAGAGTTTTATTTGAAACTTGTTTAGCTGTTATTTATACATTTGTAAGAGGTCAGGAACAGTGAAACATTACTCTCTTTGTTTTATGTACCAGTAAAATTATGAACAAAGCAGTTTATTAGAATAACTTTTGTGGTTCTGGCCTGAAAATACTTGCTTTGTGTTAGGCATTATTAAAATCTTGTCGATGTAATCGTACAGGCTTTTGAAAAATAGAATGTCTAAAATGAAGATACAAATTCCAACTAGAATTTGAACGAAAAACCCCTCATTTTCCTATCTAATTAAAATAAGGTGAAGGGTTAGAGTTTGAGAGCAGTAGTTAATTTTTTGCCGTACGCAGCTTCACAAAGTTCAGTAATTTAGGAGTGAGAAGTCGGTTCATTAGTTTGCATCCCATTCGCATCAGTATCATCCCATTGCATCCCATCAATTGTAAAAAATTGTCATATTTCTATAAGGTCGCCGTTATTTTCCATTTGTATTGAGCTTGTCCTAAACCTTGTTTTGTAACTGATTTGTTTACATACATTCATAATTTGTATTAATAGGGCACTGAAATATACACAGTAAAAAAAGACAAATGGTAAAATTACTAAATGATAATCGTAATTTGCTGCAGTGTTATTTTTAACACGAACTGGGTAGTATAATAACTAAACCTTTAGAACTCATATTACACGAACGATATACCCGCCAAGTTTGTAGAAGTACTCATAAATTGTAGTAAAATTTACAAAAACCTGTGTTAAAAATGAATCAATCCGCCATAAAAACGGAATAATTACACGGTGAATAATTAACTATTACACATTACCTTGTAAAATCTACTGTGTTAAATTACTTTTATGTAATGTAATAATACACCGATATGTCTAACACTGCCAAGTGTGGACTATATACACACTGATGAGTGTGGATTCAGTGTTAAAATCAGTCGGATTTTTTTACTGTGTACTGCCTTAGATCAAAGTTTACAAAATATAATTATCTGTAAACTTTGTTTAGACTAAGTATACATCTATACCAGGAGATCTATGCAGGAGATACCATCTCCTGCAACGGAGATGGATTTGCCGCTGAATCTTTAATGACAGATGTATTTACGCCTTGAATATACTCATCAAAATGTGGAACGTACTTTTCGTGGGTACATCATATAATTAAATAAATACACAGTTCTTACATTATTCCAACCAAAGGATCGCAGATCGGGACTGCATTATGTATTCGGTTAAATTTACAGCAGAATTTTATTCGTATTTATCTTTTATCAATTTGTTATGCTTTCCTTCCATTTGCTTTATTTTGTATATTAACCATATCTCTGTTTTCATTTTCTTTCATTTAACTTAATTCGAAATCTGCACTGTGTTGTAGAATAAATATTCCACGAATTCACTGTGCTTCACATATACGTTCACAATACGATTTTGTTGCGGTATAAATCTCATTGGTGTTTTAAGAAGAATCGACGGTGAATAGGATACGTGTTTTGAATACATCACACGTTTTTTCGCGCGTTAGTATGCGACCCACAAGTATGCAGTGACATACATTTGTCATCGCGCATACAAATTTCTACCGAATACAATAGGCCACGTATATTTTTACTAATGTGTACAAGGCTTAACGCTGATCCTAATGGCGCCGTAACTGAAATAATATTGTGTTTCGATTTGTCTCGACATTGGGCCCCAGCGAGCAAATGGGAATTAGTAGCCTGAGGAAACATTTGAAACGTATTTATTTATACATTTGTCGTCAGCAAATATTTTATAAACAAAATGGGATTTGAAATTCCCTATAATTTAATAGTTATTCAAATAGTCTCGCCATTAAGTTTAATTTGTAAATTATAACTTATCTTGTACGCATTCATGTATGCAAAGTTGCAACAGTAGTCGACCTTGAAATTAATTTCAAGAAACTTAATCCGAATGGGATTTCATGATTAACAATTTTGATAGGCTTGTTGTTCAGATGGTTTTACGCAAAATAGGTAATGAAGATTCATTTCATGTGATCTGCAAAATTTTTTGAAAAGATAGTGTTTGAATCCCAAACTTGAATCGCAAATTATTTCACTAGGGAATCCGTAGTGCGTTAGAAATGATCTTGTTACGAAATACAATCGAGTAATCGATTCAGGTCCTGTGTAATTCTCCCTCACTACCTCGGTTTTCATTTCTCTCTCTCTCTCTCTCTGTGTGTCAATCCAATCACATCAAAGGCTGAAAGTCTTTCAACAACTTGCAATTCAATCCCCATCGCATTTATTAAACCAATATAGGTTTAAAAAGCAGTATGCATATCAGTAGGTACCCTAAGCCGCCACGGGACCACTTCAAGGTCACCGAGCTCCGGATGGACACGTGCCATCCCTAGCGACCATCAGCAGCTAACTTCAGCATAGAATCCTAGGTTAACCTCGCTATAGGGAATGTTGGCGATGTCTTCGGCTAAAGGAAATGATCTTCAGCGTGGTGGGCAGTGACCAGAGGGTGTAGTTCTAAGTTAACGTTTAGGGGGGAGGTTGAGTGTAAGGGGCTGTGGTACGTGGGGATGGCATGTGTCCATCCGGAGCTCGGTGACCTTGAAGTGGTCTCGTGGCGGCGTAGGGTATCTACTCATATCTTCATTTAACAGCATGCTTGTGGCCCAACAACAACATTTTGTAAGGCCTTATTGGTAAGTGAACCTATACACAGTATAGATATCAATATTTCAAGAAATAATACCAATCGAATTAGGGTTGTAGTTAGTTTGAAAAAATGTATATTCTATTCAATTTAAATCATACACGGTAAAGTCTGGAACACTGCGTACTTGTTTGGGGAAAATGCGCACCCAGCCGACGACCCAAACTAGTAGGAGCTAATTATTTCTGTTTACAGTTTTTCGCCTCTACACCGCATATTATTCCACGCCAGCTCTTATAACAATGAAGTGTTTAATTATATTTGCTCAGGCCTGGAACCTGCAATATAAATAAACCGAGATGTAGGTACCGGGTTTAAGGCTCATTCTCCCACGCGGTGTTCCAAAGTTTCTCACTCGAGAGATATCCGCACTTTCTAATACAAACCAAAACTTTTATTTGATGTTTCTTATACGGGCGGTTCTTAGGTTTGTTTTTGAAATAAACCGCTTCCCTTAAGAATAGGTCGAAATGGCGTTAGTCACTTTTACTTTATTATATACCGGTTGGAAATAAACATAGTGAGTACTTTATGGAAACTTATTCTTCTCGATTTGACACAGATTGTAAAGATTTAATCACACCAATTATCACATCGAGATGGTCATCCTATGATATTGCTGCGAAGGCTTTTGTGTTGGTTCTCCTAATGTAATTTTTTGAATTTGAATTTCTACTGAGTTTAGCAGGTATATGCGTGGACAAGTTTGTCATTTCCATCAGTAGTTTGTGGTCGGCAGTTGTCATCAGGAAGGCGTAATCTGTGTAATTGATACACCTAATGCAATTCCGTTTAGGTTCATTCGCCCGAAAAGGCATTCCTCGATCTCTCTTGCAGGAAGTGGCTCAGCGATCCGGCAGTTTAAATCCTCGACGTACCGGAAAATTGTTTTATGAATAAGTGGCTCGGCTTGTATGCATGTTATAGTTTACGTGTGGCTGCGTCTGCGGCCGTATGCGTGCAGCGACGTTTGTAAGGAATATTTCCTTGAGTACTTCACAAACTAAGCACATTTTTACTGTAAAAACTGTTTTACAACTCTGCCCTCTTGGTAAATGCAATAACCGAAACGACTCTAATGTGTTTTACGTATGTGTTCCATACTTTTTGTCTCTGGTCATCGATAGTAGATTGTATTTCCAACAAAAGGTATAATTAAAATTATTGTTAACAAAAAATCTTCCAAGCGATCTTACTTGCCTTTAACTTTTGATATTAAATATCCTTTTACGTGATTCCGATAATAATATTTGAAACTTTTGTCGTAGTTAGCAACTGATAAATATTGTTTTATTTTAGTACCAGAAATTGCATGGGGTGTATAGAGACAGTAGCATTTTGAAGAAAATATGCTCCAAATAAACAAAAATGAATCTTTAGGATCATAAAATAATACCATTCATTATGTTTATTAATCATCTGCACATGAGTTAACTAAATTTGACTAACGTGTGATATATTTTGCATAACTAATACCCATATTTAGTACACAGTAAAAAAAGACAAGTGGTAAAATTACTAAATGACAATCGTAATTTGTTGCAGTGTTATTTTTAACACGAACTGGGTGGTATAATCACTAAACCTTTAGAACTCATATTACACGAACGATATACCCGCCAAGTTTGTAGAAGTACTCATAAATTGTACTAAAATTTACAAAACCGTGTGTTAAAAATGAATCAATCCGCCATAAATATGGAATAATTACACGGTGTGTAATTAACTATTACACATTACCTTGTAAAATCTACTGTGTTAAATTACTTTTATATAATGTAATAAGACACCGATATGTCTAACACTGCCAAGTGTGGACTATATACACACTGATGAGTGTGGATTCAGTGTTAAAATTGCTCGATTTTTTTTACTGTGTAGATCGATAATTTTCATTTCCACAACTAGCTTCTAGCAAGTAGCAAGTTTACTATCCCAAAGTCTACGAGTATATTAGACAATCAACTCCATGTTGACCCAGATGTCGTATGGAACAACCAGGAGTTTTAAATAACACACTAACTTTATCTATAGATAGTTCAGAAGATATTGAATTTTTGCATTACCTTTAGGCACATATTAATCGGTTGGAATAATGGTTATTATTATTAGAGTTCGACATTTGGGTGCGAAGTCAGCGACGTCGAAATAAATTTGATTGACCGGATTCTGGACTCACCTTGTCCCAATTGCTATCAAAACTTGTTTCCATTTGCTAAAATTACTTTCTTTCATATTGTTAATTGTTTGATTTCGAAAATCGATCAGACAATAAAAAATAAAGCAATATTAACAGATGGAAATCAGTTTTGATAGCAATTACTCCAAAGTGCGTTCAAAATCCGGTCAATCATTCTGGAACTCAGTGTATAACTTGTCCCCACCTCTACAACCTACTTACACATCCAGATGTTGAATTCTAATCATCATAATAGTTTTTTTTTATTATTGGAGAAAATTTGTGCCTATGAATTCTGATTTGATATCACAATGTTCTCTGCATGTAAAACGAGACAAATCTAAACGGAACAAGACCAAATGTAGTCTCGATTAACTCTTGTATCACCTAGCAACATTACCGTCTTCACTAAGTTTAAAAAAAAATTAGACCTATCGGTATGATAGCAACCTATATGCCGAGACCATCTGCTGGATTCTCTCGCAATCTCCCATGCGCCTAAATGTTTACTTATACGTCTGTGTGCCCTCCGGCTCATGCGGCAAAATAACAATAAAACGGCCTCTCTGCGTTCATATCCCTTCGATTCCGGGGCACCGGTCAAACGGCTATACTTGCCGCTGGCTAGTCGTTGATATTTCAGTTAAATGGAGAGGCGTCACCTAAGTTCATGTAGACTCCATTTCGAGAGACAAAATTCCATCTGGAGTTCACAGTTATCTGATAAGTTTCACTGTAATATATGGGGTCATCATAGAGTAAGGGGTATACTTTAAAGTCTTATATAATTTTAAGAAATCAAGCTAGTAACAAAAAGTAAATAATATAATAATAATATCTCTACCCCTCATTCTAATCACAAAGATTAGCCCGAAAGTCTGAGACTTGTGCGGGAGAGGGGCGGCATATTATTATTTCGCGGCTGCATTTGCGTCTTGGGAACAACTTACGTTGGTAGGCCCTTACCACCATTCAGTGCTGGAATGAGGGAAACCCGGAAAACCTCATTAGTTAGGGGGACAAGTCAAACATCAACTGATTTTAATCCCTCACATTAACACCAAGTTGACATTCTTCCCATCCTAGGCCATCGCCAGGATGGTTGCCAAGCCATCCCTACCAATAAGCCTTGATCTGAGAGTAAACAATTTCATTAAAAATTGTTTGGTGGAGTGGGAATTAGAACCCACGACCTCTGGGTTGAGCGATCGAGACGCTAAGCCGTGAGCCACCGGCCCGATAATCCCGGCGCGAAATGGAATCTCTTGCTTCAATAATGGATTAAACAAAAAAGTTGTCGTGTCAATTGCTGATACAAGTGTGAAACGTAGTAATTGCGATTTAGAGAAGTATTCTCAAAATAAAACTCGCGTAAATGTAAATTGAAACAATTTACACTTTAATAACATGGACCTACAAACAAGAATTGGTTTAATACAAGGAGTTTGGAGTTTTAGAACACGACCAACATCGCTGGAAAAATTAAAAGAATCTATTAGGGAGAAAATTGCTGCAATTCAACCAGAAGAATAATGCTGTGTAGGTACAATAATTTGCGTTAACCACTGTTGGACAGAAGAAATCCCATTGTTTAATTAATCGAATTTCTTCCACGTCCTATTATTAACTTAATTTGTTAAAAATACATAATAAGCTGAAATATACCCCTTACTTTATGATAACCTTGTAGTTCCTGTGAATGCTTCCGAAATTGATAATTTTCGTCAAAAGTTAACCAGTTGGCAATATCCAAAACCAAGAGATATTAATTTCCTATTAATTTAGTGTCATTTATCGCCACAGTAAATCGATTTGAGTTGACACAGAAAAAATGCATGAACAGTAAAGGAATTATCAAATTTCTTTTTCAAATTTAATGCTGATTATCCTAGAAGTTCTCAGCCAGATCTAGTTCCATTCATTAACAAGACCTAATCTTAACTAATGTCATCACTAAACATGATTTGTAATAATAAGCATAATTACTTCATTTTAATGTAGATTTCTGGAGGCACAGTATATTCGAGTACAGAACTGCTTTTATTGTACCACGCGAAAATAGATTTTATCAAATGTATATCTACTGTAATATTTGTACTTATTATGTAAGGTGCAACATATCTTATCCATTAAATAATTTCATGTTGCTTCTTATTTCTGTAATAACTTAAACGCGTATAAAATGTGTCAAATGCTATAATGGAAGCCTTTCGCTTCTGAATTACGAATATCTGTAGGGGATATCGGTGCTGGTTGACACACTTTTTGAAAATGTACAAATTTTGGACACGGTATGTATTAAATATTAAAACGTAATTTTTTACAGAAATTGTGTTATATGCTTTAGTATTATTATGCCACTTATCAAATAGATTTAAAAGAAAAAATTTTAATACCTTGTGTAGAAAATTTTTTTTCAATTAGAAGCAGGTGTTAGCAGGTTAGAATCAACCTACCCCGTGTACGGGCATGTTGACACAAGATGCGGGGTAGGTTGACATATCATTAAAAGTTCGAATTAATCTGTTTTAAGAACATTTATTAGCCGATATTTGACAAATCTAGGTTTACATTAAATTTATATATGGATCGCAAGCGTTTAGTTGCACCAACAAAACTTGGAGGAGGAAAAGTTAATCTCACATCTTCATTTATAGTGGCATTATCTTCAACAAGTGGAAAAATGAATCCGTTTAATTTTTCACTTTTTCTCATACTAGACATCCCATACTTTTTTGTTTTTAGATGCGTTTACAATCTTTTTAATACAGAATTTTCCTTTTGGTTTACCTTTATACCCTTTAATTCCAATATGTTAATGGAAAATAATATCTATTTTTATTAGTTTAGTCTTTAGTTCTGAATTTCACGTGAACTTAAATATGAAACACAGAATTCAACTGAACTTCAAACAGTACATCATACGATTTAATTTACCTCGTGAGATTTTACAGATTTTTCATTTTTGAAAAAGTAAGTACCGCATTATTTTTATAGCAGTATTTCTAAATTGAAGCTCAGAATATATTTTTTTGTCGGCTTTTCAATATATAATTTAGAAATTATTACATAATATCTAGCTTTTAGTGGTTATGCTATACATTGTATTTTATGCATTTATATTGTTGTTAGTAACTATGTATTTTATATTTTAAATGTTTACTCGACCATAGCTGTATAACATTACATTAAACCGGTTTTAGTAAAATAGAGAGTAAATAATTTATAATTTCCATAGAAATTGTACGTTTCAGAATATTTTACTTGTTAATAGACTAGACATTGTTTCTGACTTCATGAATGCAAACAAATATGAAAAAATAACATTATATATATTTTCAATAATGATAACAATTTTGTTGTTAATTTTAAATACATTATTACTAGTTAATTCATTAAAGTAATGCGGATAATTTGCCTCTCATTGTTTTCATATAAATACTTCTGTGTTTTCGTGTAATTAAACCCTACTCTATTCTCTTCCGAAATAATAAATTTTCCTCGTTTCTCAATTTCAGGGGGAATTATTTTCCACGTTTGTTGAAGGCAGTGCAAATATGAGTAGCATAATTAAAACAAAGAAATATTAAAATATAAATTTTCTACAGTTTCAGCGCACAGGCTACATTATAAATTTCACTATTAATTAACGTAGGCAATTATCAAATTATGTCTATGTATTTATTAAAGTCATAAAAAGTAATATAGCAGTTCTTTTAAACAAAATATGAACCTTTTAGAAGTTATACAGTGTGTCCAAAATAAAGATGGGATAGCATTGGGATCTTGGAAACGGTAAGGGATACAAAGTTGGTTAAATTATGAAAAAGTTGAGCAGTTTGAATACCTTTTACATGGTCTTTGCAAAAATAAGTTATCTTTTTTTGATTTCGAAATATTTAGAAAACAATTTTTTTGTGATATTTATTTTTATTTATTTCTGGCGTTATTTTAACAGCTATCAAAAAATAAAAAATACTTTTCCATTGTCACTTTTTGTGCTTAACAAGATGGCATTCAACAAGTTTTTGTCCGACGTTTCGTTTCCGAGACACCAACATCAACTTATTTTTTTTTAAATACGGCTCTGTATTTTTAAATAGAAATTTTGATACCATTTTTTATTCTCAATTCAATGATGCATCACAAGTAATGGTTTAATTACGTTTTTAGCTTGTTTTTGCCACCATTAAAAATTAACGAGGAAAAGCCTCCTGCGTTTATAACAAATAAACAAGTAAAATAATTTATTTATCTTAATTATTTATTAGCATGTTAATTACAAAAGATGTTCGAAAAAAAGACCATTATTTTCTAACATCGTTCAACTTTAGCTTCCAAACAATTTTTAAGTCCATCTGGCGTAATAGTTTGAAATACTTCTAGTACCAATTCGCGTAATTCTTCCACTGTTTGAAAATTACGTTGGTACACATAGTTTTTTATGTAGCCCCATATTAATATTATTTTACTTGTTTATTTGTTATAAACTCAGGAGGTTTTTCCTGGTTAATTTTTATTGGTGGCAAAAACAAGCTAAAAAACGTAATTAAACCATTACTTGTGATGCATCATTGAATTGAGAATAAAAAATGGTAACAAAATTTCTATTTAAAAATACAGGGCCGTATTTAAAAAAAAAGAAGTTGATGATGGTTTCTCGGAAACGAAACGTCGGACAAAAACTTGGTGAATGCCATAGTTTTTTGATAGTTGTTAAAATAACGCCAGAAATAAATAAAAACAAATATCGCAAAAAAAATGTTTTTCCAAATATTTCGAAATCAAAAAAAGATAACTTATTTTTGCAAAGACCGTGTAAAAGGTATTCAAATTGCTCAACTTTTTCATAATTTAACCAACTTTGTAGATATCTCTTACCGTTCCCAATGCTATCCCATCTTTATTTTGGACACACCGTATATAATATTATGTAATTGTAGAGAACTTATTTTATTTCCCATTAGCCCAAGTTCACCACTTATTACACGTAGCGAAATTGCCTACCACCAAATAATTTTTTCATTTGTGCAATTACAAAATAGATTTATATATCAGATTTTATACTAAAAAACACTGTATTTCTTATATGATATAACCGTTCAAGGTATGTGTGATTTTATAAATAAATACACTACTTTAATGGTGCGCCGTATTTTTCTTCCTGTTGAGTAAATCATGAAACACTTAGTTCACCACTTATTACACGTAGCGAAATTGCCTACCACCAAATAATTTTTTCATTTGTGCAATTACAAAATAGATTTATATATCAGATTTTATACTAAAAAACACTGTATTTCTTATATGATATAACCGTTCAAGGTATGTGTGATGGTAATAAATAAATACACTACTTTAATGGTGCGCCGTATTTTTCTTCCTGTTGAGTAAATCATGAAACAAATTGTGTTTCAAGTTATTTGATTTGAAAAATTGTGATGTCTTTGTAGTAGTATTCTTAGTAATACACCTTATACCGAGTACCTTACGTCGGCATCATTTACTTGATACTTCATTCTACGTCTAGGCTTTCACAGGAGGCTAAACTATCTCTCAGAAGTCTTTGTTTTCGACGTCTTATCAAGGACTGATCAACGTGTTGTCAGCCTTCCGCCTTAATAGTCAGGTCCTGATTACAAAAGAAACTCTCGCACAAAGGTGAACATTCTTTTGCAGCAGATAATTAGGATCCCAGACTTCTGTTCAAGGTAAAGCTGGAATTAGGGTTGCAAGTGACATGAAAATAATTACAGGAAGCGTGTTTTTCATCGGTATAAAGAACAGCTTGTTTTGATTAAATATAAACAGTCTGGCAGTATAATTCTAAAATTTAGTAGGTAGTGGTTGATAATTAGCAAAAGTTAAATAATAATATTTCCTCTGACTAGAACTTTTATATAGATGTTGATGAGTCTTAGCACTAAGGGTAAGGGATATATGACCAAAATATTGTGTCCGCCACGAGAGCAGTATCTTCGCTGTATATCGCGCTTAGTGTATCAATGTCACTGTTTAATACACTCGTGGAAATTGGAAACGACTCACCTAAAACTATAATCATTTTTGTACGGTTATATTTTCTAAACGGTTTTATCAATTTGACCAAATTTTTTTTATTTTATTAAGCCAAACTTGGGCTGTAATGTAGGTTAGGTCAGTTGTCATATAACATGGTTATAGAATATGTGCAGGATGATGTGTAAGAACGTGTTTTTTTACCAAAATATAAGCAAGTATTTGGGATGCACGCAAAGTGAGGAAATAAATTTTATTGTGTCAAAAGATAGTTTTATTTGCGCTAAAAAAAATATTTTTTGAAAATCCTTTCTACCTAGATTGGTTTCCAAATTATAGCGGTTTTTGTAAACCATTGCATTTGTGACTCATCACAGGTGCCGATTTTTTAAAATATAATAAGTTGGCTTTGAAATGAAAATCGATCCTGTCACCTTGCAATAATCTGATTATAATTAAAAAATCATATACAAAATTTAAGTTCTTATTAATAAAATCAAAAAAACATGAACTAGAAATGTTACAAAAAAAATATATAGGACTAATATCTGGTGGGGCCTCCACAAACTCTTATAATTTCATAACATCATCCTGACAGGTGACAGGATCGATTTTCATTTCAAAGCCAACTTGTTTTATTTCAAAAAATCGGCACCTGTGATCAGTTACAAATGCAATGGTTTACAAAAACTACTATAATTTGGAAACCAATCTAGGTAGAAAGGATTTTTAAAAAACATTTTTTTATCACAAATAAAACTATCTTTTGACACAATAAAAATTGTTTCCCCACTTTCCGTGCATCCCAGATATCTGCTTACATTTTGGTAAAAAAACACGTTCCTACACATCACCCTGTAGATATTCTTTAACCATGTTGTATGACAATTGACCTACCCTACATTAGAGTCCAATAATGGCTTAATGAAATAAAAACAAATTTGGTCAAATTGATAAAAGCGTTTAGAAAATATAACCATACAAAAATGACTATAGTTTTAGGTGAGTCGTTTCCAATTTCCACGAGTGTATATACTTACTCCAAATTTGGGCAATAATAATAATGAACCAATTGGATTAGTACCAATTCCATGCCAAATTTTAAGGGTCTAAATTGCTACAAGAAAAATATTAGTAGGTATACCTCCTAATTCTTCTGCAATGTTTTAAACTTATATTTTTTTAAATCAGTCTGTATAAGAAGGCTATCGATCCGACTGGCACACGAGTGGTTTTTACTTTATCGGGTCGCTGTTATTGTTTTACTCACGGATGAGACTGACCTTTTTAATATCGGCTCTCGTCCATTAAAATACGCATTGGTATTCGTATCTAGTTTTATATACACTTCAATTTTAATTTTAGGTATATTTTTTTAATATATCCGTACCCTGCGACAAAGTGGGAGATTCCAGGTTGGGAAATCTCCTGCCGTTTGTAAATATTGGCTTTAGTGGCGGAAATGAGCCGGTGTTTCATAACACAAACATTTAACAACAAAAATTTAAAAATTTGTTGGATGTATACTTTTTGGAGCCAACTTTGGATTTATATTTCCAAATATTACACCAAAAAGTAAATGAAAGACTCAAGTTTTTTATATTAGTCATATGAATTTTAGAAAATTGTGATAGCTATAGATAGACGATATTCTGTGGTTGATCAAAACAGACCGTGCCTTATAAAAATTATTATTTTGTTACAAATGTGTTATGTAAAATGAGTCCTTAAAATAAATTAATCATAAATATAATGTGACGAGTAAACCAAATGTGGGTAAACTACTATGAATCCTGGATTAGAGAACCTCCTTTCTATATCTTTGTATAAATTATCTGTAACTTATACCTTGTATCAAATGCAGTGACCGAGGCTAAATGACCAAACCACATAACATTGTATATAGCCAGTAAAAATTTATAACGGAGATAAAAGCATCCTGAATAATATTCACATTATCTATTTATGTGCAGTGGCATTTTATAATTTTATGGCAGAATTCAATTTTTATAGCGTTTTAAAATATAATATTCTCCTAAAATATTATTGTTGCCACTGAAAGTGATTTTGTAAGTTACAAAATATTAAAAAGTGAATAAACTATGGGTTGGTATTTTGCAAAAAGATTTTGCGGTGACGCTTTTTGATACCCAATAGAGGCATTTTCAGTTCCTTTCGTGGTACACTTACCATATTATTATTAGTATTTTATCTATTAATAGTATATTCTAGTTGTAGAATGGCCTATATTCTACACGAGCGAAATTTATAGGCCGAGCCGAAGGCGAGGACTACGGTTCGCGAGTGTGGAATATGCCATTCTAAACGTGTTTTAGACTATACTTTCTCTAACAAGATTTTAGAAATAATACAAAAAATTGCTTATTTGTACATAGAACAAATTTATTTGAAAAATTTACAATTTAGCAAACCTAATATTAATATATAATAAAATTAATTCACAGTAATACACTTACATGTATTTCATTATTTTTATTTTTCATTTGCAAATAAATTAATAGTTATATTCGAACAATTCTCAAAAGAAATGCTGGGCATTGTTTTTGCATCCAGATGGCCTAAAGGTTTATTATTACTGTTAGATAATGCACTAAAAGGAGGTGCAGCACTAGTACTTGGCATTTCCAATTCTATATTTTGTTGCGGTTCCGAAACCGAAACTTCTACGCTTGATTCAATATGACGCATAATTTTTTTTCAAACTTTCAACTTGTTTTGTACTGTATTTTCAATATACCCTTCTGCCACCTCTGTGGACTTCCAGCCCCCATGTCTTTTCAGCTCTGTTATATCGCCGCCACTGTCGACAAGCATAGTTGCTGAAGTACGGCGAAGACAATGCCCTGTGTATTTTTCAGGGTCTTTTAAATTTAAATAAATAGCAACGTTTTTAGCAATAGTACTAAATTTGTTTAAGCCAAATACTTGTTTGGTACACTTTCCTTTCTGGTAATTTAAAAAGAGATTATCACGATCAACATTTGGGGGTCGAAGTGCAACATATTTTTTAAAAATTTGGCAGTATTCTCCAGTAATTGTAAAATTTCTGGAAACGTTCGTTTTGGAATCTGGTATACTGACCAAAATAAAATGTCCTAGGTCTTCGATGTTAATTTTCATTTGATACAGCTCATTTTTTCTACAGGGGCCCATTATACCAACTATTAAGGCAGCCTAAAAATACCGCAACAATAAATTATTTTTGCAGACAAAATATAGGTATCTAACTTTATTACCTTTGTTCCTAAATGTATTTTATTGGGAGCTTCTTTAATAAATGTGTTTACTTCTTGTGCAGACAGAACTTTGGATTTCTTTGCTCGGAAACCAACAGACTATCGTTTTAAGAAGGATTTTAATTTTAAATATTTTGAAATATTAATGTTATGTTTGATGTTAATTGTTGTTCTCAACATAGAGTAGGTTTTCCACAATGTGGATGATTGAAATTTCTCAGCTAAATTGGTAAAATAAGCCAGTAAAACATTTTCGGAAAAAGAATTAATATTATTTTTTTGACGCCAGTCCATAAATTGCTTATAACACGCTTCATAAAAATTTTTTGATTTACTTGGTCATAACTGGCCTATTGTGTTATTGGCAACTTCTGTTATTTCTGTTGGTGTACATTGTATTTCTTCGCTACTAGACATTTTTCTCTACAAATTGTTATTTAATTAATTTAAGTAATATTTATATTATTTATCTCAACTTACAGGTTTGAAAAACTACCAGACGCCTTTAAATAATGAAAAACTAAACAAACAAATGTCTTATTTGTAGAAGTTGCCATAGCAACCGGACGAGATACTTGATTTAACGTCTTAATAAGCGGTGAAGTAGCCCGATCGAGGTACGAAGCGCGGCGGAAATATATTCTATCACAGTATGTTAGAATACATTCTAACACAGTGTGATAGAATGTTATTCTAACACAGTATGCTGGAATGACATGTATTATAATCTAATTTTTAGTTATAGAACGTCTACTTTCTAAAATGGTGTTAGAGAAAAGCTTTTTTACAAAGCAAAATATTTTCTGTTATATTTTATACTTATTAGTGATATTAATAAAATAATGAGAAAATAGTATATTTAAGTAGAAAAGTTTCATTTAGTATTCATTTTTGAACTGGAAATGCATCTAATAAATTAATCTCAACAGAAATCTGAAGTTCAAAGAATGTTGGGAAGGATTTTAGAAAATTAAAACAAAAGAAATATTCCCGTGCAATTTTTTTTATCTGTGATAAATATACGTTCCGGTTTCAACGTCCTTCGCATATGCTGAGGCAGTAAATTTTTTCCTGGATGCACGCCGCGCTCTCCAGAATCCGCAATGAGATTTGTAAAAATTCACTCGCCCCGTGTAGAAGGCGACCCACCTCCTCCTGTTTGCGGGGAGGAGGGAACCGCGCGAAAAGCTTATCATACTTTTTCACGCGGGCTATTTTTCACAGCCCGCACTCCAGATTAGAGAGACTTACATACGTGGAATAATAAATTTAGTTCCTCCTGTGTGTGTTTGTGTGTGATTCGCATACCATACAACTCAATTTTATATGTAATAACATTCCAGACAATGAGAGTTCTAATAAGCCACTCTCCGTAACGAATTATATGTAAATATGAGCACGGATTCTTTATACGGAGTTTCAATAATATGGAGCCATTGTGAGCGGTGCTTCGCGTCGAGCACGTATCTAAGTGTCAGTGTCTATTCAATTTTCTCGTTAGTTTCCTTTCATTGAGAGGCGGCAGGTCGGGGAAAAAAGACAGTTTCATAGATATTGCTTCTACAAGCGTTACGTGAGCGATATTACGTCGGATATAACATTTTTTAAAGGTGGAATCATAGAGAATAGGAGAGCTTCAACGTTGGAAATTAGTTTTTGTTCTTAAGTAGCACAAATTGCTTCTTTATTTCGCTTGAAAAAGAACATATTAGATGGTGACATTATTTTGACAAAGGAATAAAGTATTTTTGACGTAACATTCGCATTTTTGTTCATTAATCTCTTACTTTGCTTAATAGATATTACAAAAGATAGATATAGTATATTCTAATACTCATTTTTAATCTAACTTGAAACTAACAAGCGTATTTTCACAAAGAACAATACCTACCTACATAATAAACAAGTTTTTTTTCTTTTTAAACTCATCTATTTTATTACACATTTTATATATTCAATAAAGTAAGAGATGCTTTTGATGATTGGAGGTGATGTGAATAGGTTTATTTTGATTTCTAGATAGATATAGTGTGACGCCTCAGTAACAATACAATTATAAAATGTCCTTTTCAAATGTGAAAAGGACACGTACATATTTCGCTTGTTTCAAGAATTAAAATAATCACAACTCACAATGAAGTCATTTTTGCTTTTAGAATCACATACAAGGTGCGTTTTTAAATGGGAATTATATTTATAAGGGTTGGTACCTTTAAATCATAGGAACACATATTCCGGCCATGAAAACTGATTATTTTATTTTTAAACTATTTCTCCTAATTTGAGTACCTCGCCACTGGAAACTGCTCCCTCCCTAGGGACTGCTCCCTACTATACTGGAATACCTAAATTTGAACGTATATTGAATACGATTTTCTTGTACAGTTTGTTCTTATTTGCTATAAACGAGATTGTCAGATATATAATAACCTTATTATGCATAATACAAAAAAAATAATCAAATATATATATATATATATATATATATATAGGTAACATATCAGATAAAGTTCTTTACTCGGGGCACTTAGCGAATCAATCATGCCACAAGATGTATCGAAAAACGATTTGCTCAAGAACGACACGAATAGATAACATGAAAGCTGTTTTCGTACATACAATTCTATTCAGCCAACAAAACAAAATTTACATATTAGTTACGTCAGCTTTCTCTATGGCTCTTCTTTCCTATTCTCTGCTGTTCCCTTTAAACAGTCATTTTATACGCTGCACGTGTTTTACAACTAAAAAGCGAGCTCGTCGCTAAGTTGGATTTTAATTTTTTATTATTTTTATGCATTTTATCTTTCCTTTCGCCATATTGAACTATATGGCGTTTCTGGACAAATGCATGGGTTTTAAATTGTCCAGTTCGACTACAGGATATTAGGATGCTTCAGATTTTATACGAATATTTTTAGGGTATGTAGAGTCTGACCACCCAAAACTGACTATTATTATTATTATTGTCTTATTCTGAACGATTTTTTTTCTAAATCAAATTGCGACTTACATATTTTACACTTAAGTAAGACTTACATAAGTAAGTTTTTTCTGAAACCTAAGATATATGCCTCTTTAGGGTTACTTTAATATTTAAAGAGATAGAACAACTGCAAAAGCTGAAAATAGAGATATTACTATTATTATTAGACCTATTTCAAGAAAAATCTTTACATCAAAATATCCAAAAAGCATGAATTTCTTATTCTGAAGAATTACATTTTTATAGCCGCTAAGTTACCGTCGCGTATTTTTATAATTAGTGAATGGACTCTTAACTATTTTATGGATGGTTAAAACGTACTGAAAACTGGATTAGTTATACTTTGATATTTAAATTAAATAATGGTTCATATACTGACCAATAAAATATATAAACTCCAATAAATTCATACTCAGAAATATGAAAAGAAGGAAGTTATTCTAAAAATTCCAAGTTCTAAAACAATACCTAAAAAAACTATTAAGCTAATCCTATTAAGGAAATAAATGCGACATTAAAAGACAACCCTACAAAACTCAATTGGACCGAAATCAGAATACAACGCAAACGAAAAACGTAATAACACAAAATCCAAAAAGTTTTCAAATTTCTTAAAAATATCTCATTTGTGAATTACCAATCTGTTTGTTAACAAGTCCAGTATAATTGTTGAAACATGAACGTTTTTATAATTTTTGTAGTTGATTGTATTTCAGTGCGACATCTATGTTTCGGTTACCTAAGTTAGTTTAGATTGAATACTTAAGTTCGTATTTTTTGCTGCTTCGTCGAGAAGTACGTGTAAACGGCTCCTTAATTAAAATCCGAATACATGGAATGTAATACCATAAGAAAACACAGTTGTATACTACTTTCTTATATTGTAGAGAGATATATTGTAAAGTCTATACCATCTATTTACATCTACACAGTAAAAAAATCGGACTGATTTTAACACTGAATCCACACTCATCAGTGTGTATATAGTCCACACTTGGCAGTGTTAGACATATCGGTGTATTATTACATTATATAAAAGTAATTTAACACAGTAGATTTTACAAAGTAATGTGTAATAGTTAATTATTCACCGTGTATTTATTCCGGTTTTATGGCGGATTGAATCATTTTTAACACAGGGTTTTGTAAATTTTACTACAATTTATGGGTACATCTACAAACTTGGCGGGTACATCTACAAACTTGGCGGGTATATCGTTCGTGTAATATGAGTTCTAAAGGTTTAGTGATTATACTACCCAGTTCTTGTTAAAAATAACACTGCAGCAAATTACGATTACCATTTAGTAATTTTACCATTTGTCTTTTTTTACTGTGTAAAGTTAAATTTAATAAGTAATTCACAAAACAGACAAAAAAAGCACATGTTATTAAACTGTTAGTTATTTGTAACAAATAAGAAGGAAGAAACAGGCCATATATTTTCTCGTGAAACACCTTGCAAAGGATATGGCAAAATTACAGCTGTGATTAATCAGGTAATACTTTACTCAAAGGATGCCGATGTTAGGTAGTTGGTAGTGTAAGTATTATATAATATGTCATACGAGTACGCACAGACCCACGCATATTTGATGGAATCGCCGATTTTAACCCGTTTACCGTTTAGCAATGCGTGGATCGTGTTGCGAGAGAGCAATTAATGCCGATTGGTTCGTATCGAGCGTGTTCCGATGGATATGTTTTTATGAGATTGCCAATTATTTGCAGATCAGAAGGTCATTACACCTGCCTTTTAGTATATCAGAGTTAATTAAACGGGAAAGGGGTAGTTTATATTAGATTTGAATTGGAGATTATACCTTCTGCTTTGTACGATTTTTTTTTATTTAACAAAAGTACCTTATGTGCAAAATTTTTCATTTGCATCTCTTGTCAGCAGGATTAGCATACAAATCGTTACCTACATAGAAAAATGGAGCTGTTTGAGACGTATTCTTTAAACTTAGTTAACAACAATAAGTTTTTCATACAGGGTGTATTTTTAAATGAGGCTCATATTTAGAGGGATAATAGTAGGTAATAATAGGTAATACTAATAGTATTACAATTATAAATTTTATCTTCTTGATAGTGTATGCGCCTTTCCTAAACGTATAGTTTCCCAAACTATTTCGAACACATTTTAGTTATTGTTTTATGCTATATAGTTGCATATTACTTGATTTAAAATATTTCAACAATATGATGAAATTGCTTAGGAAAAGTGAAAAAAGGAATTGTTCCAGATTTATACCATCCTAGATCCTTTCTTTATCTAAATCACACTAAAGAGGTGCTAACACTTCAAAACATCGATGTCTATAGCTGCGTAGTTGTTTTTTATGATCATTTATCGAGTTAATTCAGCTTCCGTTGGATGGTCTTCGATTTTTCCAGTTTTTTCCTGCCATTTTCTCATGATACGTCCTTTCAGCTTCAGTTGTTGCGACCATATCATAATAAAAATGGAACACCTTATTATATTTTTCTACATAACAGTAAGTCCATACTTTAATCCTTTTAAAACTGTATGAGTTGTCATATTTGTATTCTTTCTTTTTTTTTGTTATGTGCCAGATTGCTGAACCCTTGAAGGGAAAATACAAAAGTTAGAGATACCTAAAAAAAACTTGAGGCAATGAACGGCTATGAATGAGGTAACCTTATAATCAGAATATGATAGAAGATGATTGTAGTGAATATAAATGATTTAAAAAACGTAAAAATATACGTTTTTTTATGGACTATGTACATTAAATACAAGAAATGTACGAAGGATACCTGAGTTTAATGCAGCATCATTGCACGTATTGCATGCGTCATTATTTTATTTTACATAAAAATTACCATCATCTATGTTGAATTCGAGCTTATTTTTTTAAAAATTAAAACAAGAATAACTTGCTAATTCTTCTTTTAAGACGACAAATTATTTAGTGAGATTCTGTCTATCACAAAATAAAAAGCAGGCGCATTTATTTATTATTAAATTTTAAATTTTCCAACGTTTTCATGTTCAGCAGAATATTTGATACTAGTACGTACAGCGCCATCTATTCTACAATAACCGAAGTTACTACGATTTCCTAAAGCTTTCTCCCGGACAGACTCATAGTTTTATCTATGTTCCGTTAGGTGGAGCCACGCTTCGGCGTCCCGGCGCCCGTTAAAGCTTTCTGGCGAGCCCGGCTACCATATTGATTGGCGGCCAGCCCTCGAATCCTGAAAATATTTCAGTGATTCAGTGATCTAGACAGTTCTGGTTGAGCAGGTCACGTATCGCCAGCGCCCCAGATTCCGACACATATCGCAAGGGGAAAAAGGATATTCCTTTGGGCAAAATTGAATTCTTCCCATCCATTTGAATTTCAGATATTCAGAAGGATTCTTGCTCGGCAATAATTTATTTTTAAATGACCCGATAAGTGTACCATGTTCCCTTAGAGGTGACAGACTGGAATGAAGAGTATCCAGGGAATAGACCGTTATCTGGGGGGGGGGGGAGTTAAGGTGGAATTTATTTCCTGGAAAATATCCTATTGTCTGGCACATAGATCACAAGGAAATGATAAATATTTAGTTATTATTCTCTGGGTGGCCGAGCACGGTTTACGCTGTCTTGTATCTCGGCCAAAACATTACGTCGCATATATTTTGGTTAAATTTATTTTATTTATTGTGGTTGCGAACCATAAATTTTAACGTTATGGGTGTATAACATGACGTTCCCGGAAATTAATTACAATTTCTGAATTCGTCGATACAGTTAATGGAGCAAAATACCATATTCAATTAAATGCATGGAAACAATGCGTTTGTGGATTAATAAAATTGGTAGGTAGATAGATGTATGTATATCGGTATACAAAATCTATTTCGCTTTTGTCGCAATAATTTCAACGACTATACACTGTGAGCTAAATTAAGTTACATCGCTTCTTTGTAGTACCTTTTCTTTGGGGTACTTGCATATATTATAAATGCAACTATTGCAAATAAAGTGCTTTTGTAATGCTATTGA
Source organism: Pogonocherus hispidulus (assembly GCA_963924545.1). NCBI lineage: Eukaryota > Metazoa > Arthropoda > Insecta > Coleoptera > Cerambycidae > Pogonocherus > Pogonocherus hispidulus. Next base: position 78,344,438 of record OZ004694.1, read on the forward strand.
TAACAAAGGAATGATTTCAATATTCGATTAATAGTTTCATCTTCCTCGGTTTTTCCCAATTTTAACGCTAGGTACTTCCTTCTGATAGACTTTGATGCTTTCTTGATTCTTTCTTTAAGTGCTCTATCTTTCTCCAAGTCATATGGTCGTCTTTCTTTGACCTGATTATACTTTTCGAATGTTATCTTATTGGACTTCATTGTTGAACCCAAAACAGTTATTCTCAAACAGGTAAGGAACAGAAAACAGGTATTTGCAAACAGATGTAGAACAGGTATGGAACAGAAAACAGGTATTTGCAAACAGGTGTAGAACAGCTGTTAAACAGGTCTGCATTGGTTTAGTGATGAATTAATACTAACTTAATTTCCCAAATCATTGAACATTCAGTAATATATTTGTAAAATTTAAACATTTAGGGACAAGGTAGAAACTCAGTAATCTATAATTATTTCCGAATCGATTTCTCAGCGTCATGTGTGCCATTATAATTTCCGCGGTCTTCTGAATACGCTCGTCACAGCGAATGAGCAAATTGACTTGGAAATTAATAATTTTTTCTATAGAGACGCGATTTGCAATTTGCCTTTCCAATTATTTCATCCTTCAAATTCGAGAATAACCATTTAACCGGTCTGATAAGACCCCCTCCCCTCTTTCAATAGGCTCATATGGAAAATAATTTGGTGAAACATTACAGTCATAGGTAACACTCTGTATAAACCAAGATGTTTGCTAACATTTATTTTTGAATCATATAGCGATTTATTATCTATAAAAATATGGTAATAGTACATTTCATAGGCTAAAAATTATCCGCAATGGTGACCTACACCCCAGCATGTGGCTGTGGCATTTACATGTATCTTTTTAATCGAACATCTTCTTTTTATTCGCTTTTTTTAGAAGTAAAATAAAAAGCTATATAGCTGAATTATTACTCGCTATAATATCCGTTATATAACTATATTAATTTTTTTTTTATCATATTCGAGATGTATTTGACAAAAAATTTACGTCATTTCACCCGAATTGAAGTAATATTTTACTAAACAAGTTAATAATCAAAAGATATCAAAAAAATACCAGACACAACAATTTTTGTTACGCACTTTATATACATTTCATAGTCCATTATATTTATAATTTATACAGAGTGTGATACCAAAACCTTTCATTTGACGTATCTAGAAAACTAAATCTTCCAGTTTAGAGATTACTTATTCTTAATGAATCACCCTGTATATGTGTACCTATTAGTCCACCCTGTATATATGTTAGTATAAAACTTGTTCATTCTATTACAACGATCAGTACATACCAAACGTTTATTTTACATTCAACATTAGTTCATAAACCACTGTAACATGTACTGGTAAATTTTTATTCAACGTGCTCGAATTATAAGGACCCACTACCGTGATACAACCAAGCAATCTCTGTAAATCAAGGAACCATGTAACCCAAACATAAACATAGACTGCTTATTATAACAACACAGGTAGGTCGTCTCCATGAGCACGTCATCATGTCGAGGTCGCTCGCATTTGCATATCGCTAAGCGTTAATATTTTAAGAGGCAGCTCCCATATACACGCACCCAGAAGTATTTTCAATATTAAAAAGTAAAACGTCATAATATAATGAAATAGATTTTGTTGGTTGTTGTCGCAGGTTTGCGTGTTAAAAACCTGCGACCCAGAAGAGTTACAAACAGTGATATTTAGAAGTAAAAAAGACTTGAATTTAGCTCACAGAGTATAATTACCGTGAGCACAAAATCTATAATCTGGCTTTTGTTTCAATAATTTAAAATGAAGGAACATACACAGTATTTTATCTGTATTAATATTTCATGGGAGCCTTTCATATTGGTTGTAATATATAGGAGGCAAATTTAATGTAAATTTAGAATTTACCCGTATCTATAATTATAATCTGTCATGACATGTTTATAATCCCCAGAACAGGACATGCATAATATTGTGTGAACTACGTGTGTTACAATATATCGCAGTCCAACTGCGGTACAATGCCGAATGTGTCCTGGTCAACATTGGAAAAACACCTAATCTGCATCACGCATCTGTCACAAGCATTTAGACCAATAATTATCCCGACTGCACTGTTTGTCGTTACCCGTACATTGATAAGCCATTTCGGATGGTTACAGACAGCGGGTGGCTAGCCTAATTTCCGATAGAGCCTAGTGCTATATTCAGTTTAGTACCAATAAATAAGACAGTATTAACATATTTTAAAAAATGTGTTATATAGCGGCGAGAGGGTAGAGACATATTTGTATACACTTAAAAGATGTTTAGAGGCATATTTTGAAAAAAAATATGCCTCTAGGTGTCATAATACAAACGATTTTATTGACTAATTTAAAAACTTTTATGTTTTTTCTTGCTCACTTCAGCCAATAATAATTTAAAATGTGATGTCATGATAATGAATGCTGAATATTCTAAGATAAAACAATCCTATTAAAAATTCAAAGTAACACCTGTTTGTTTATTGTTTGTATATTATATGGACTTGTATAGTTTTACCTTAATGTATGTTTTATACTTCTGTATAGTTTTGTCTTAATGTATGTTTATACTTCCATTTTTGACTTGTCCTATACATTGTACAATGTCTAAAAGGATAAATAAATACTATTACTATTACTATTACACCGTCCATTCAGATATGCCGGTAGAAAATGCAATTCAATTGAAGGGTCTCCGTACACTCCTGCCCATACGTTGAATTTCGTTACAGGAATAGTGCATATAAAAAACCAACACTTAATTGGCACATTTTAATGAGGGATTGAAACGTTTTTCTTATTTAAATACTTACTGCAGATACTTAATTTTGTGTTTTTATATCACTGATATCACAATGTAAAAAATAAATTTAAAACCGCTTAGTACTATGTAACAGGTAACAATCTATTATTGTAACAAAAAGTGCAAGAAACAAAAATGTCCATACTCGCCCACATGACCTATCGTACTGCCAGGTCATTAGCTTATTTCCAAGCTGATTTTTACTGCATTTTTCTATGTGCACTCTCACTAAATAAGAACAAGTAGTAAACAGTACCTATATGTTTACATTTCTTATTTAAAATTTGCATACATGAATAGATATTTTACTTTAAGTATTAAAAATATAATTTATCTGTTAATAACAACCAATGTGTTAAATAATGAATAATACCCATGTTCTCGAGTATTACAATTCATTATCTTTTATTATTATCCACATTTATACATATAATTATGTTTTATAATTTGTTATCCGCTAAAAAAATATGTAATTTATTTAGTATCATCTTCAATTACCTATTCAGTTTGTAATACCGTTTACCTATGTAGGTAGGTAATTAATGCTTTTCAAAAAGTAGTATACTTGTTTAAAATGCCAACACCTGGTAAAATAACAATCATTCATCCATACACTTTGTTTTTGTATTCATAAATTAATACAAGATATTCTGGACAGTTAATTTTATAAATCGATACGTAAGGTAATAAAACTAATAAAATGATATTAGGGAATATTGAATGTTGCAAGTGTAATGTATTAATCCCTTAAGTATTAATTAAGGAATGAAATATGGAGCAGTTTTACTGTCCTTTTTTTTTAAGTAAAATTTAATTCTTAAACAAAATTAGATTTTATTAGACTCCTGCCTGCACAGTAAACTTTACAAAATGAAATATAGGTTAAACACCTATTTGTTTATAAGATAATTATTAAATAGAAATAGGAAACACTTGAAGTGTTGAACAATATTATACTATTATATATTTATTGTTAGGATACAATTCTTACAACATTACAGATACGGAATATTGCTCGGATGTCTGTCATGGGAATGCCGTTGGATTAGAGCTATAGCTATACCGGGAGTTATTAGTTAATTTGTCTTACTTTTAAAAGGTCGAGAAAAAAATTATTGTTGGATTTTCTGTCTTTATATTAGAACTTCCGAATACCTGGTTAAAATTAATGTACTGAATCAGCCTGTATACAATAAAAAATGTTAAACTCATCATTATAGATTTAACCAGTCTAGTGTGGCAGAATGTTAATGAATATTATCGTTAATTGATCTAAATAATAATAATAATGCCTTTATTGCCCAACAGAAACGTATTCCATTAACAGGACAAAACAAAAATAGTAGGTACAATATAATAGCGGTATAACATTAAGTATAGCGTCTGTTGACATTAGACTAATTTTAAACTAAGACAAACTTAATAACAAAAAAAGAGAAAACAAAAACAAAAATAAAATAGAAAAAGATATGCTATGAGCTACTACAATTTAATTTTCATTGAAATGAAACAGTCCCAAACCTAACAATTCATTGAGACTACAATTATAAAGGTCGCAAACATTACAAATAAGATTAAAATTTTTTGCACATTATATGCACTGGGGATTTTAAAAGTAAATTAGTTCTAGCATTTTGACAATAAAATGTATGATCAACACGAGAACCCTGTCTGGTCACCCGCATATTAAACATACTCAGCAAAGTAGTAGAATCAACGTCCCGATGAAACAGCTTAAATAGATATGACAAGCTAGCGAGTGACCTTCTTGCACTTAGAGACTGAATGTTAAATCTTTCCAGAAGCAGAGTATGCTCATAACCTCTAACAGGGTAGTAAAGATCAATTCGATACGACAAAAATTTCAGAAAACGGCGCTGTATTCTTTCAATATGATAAATGTGAATATTATAATAAGGGTGCCAAATTAGACTGCAATATTCCAATTTAGGGCGCACTAAAGAAAAATTGAGACATTTTAAAGCAGTAGCATCATTAAGGGATGATGAGTTTCTAATAATAAAGCCGAGAGCTCTATATGCATTATTAGCTATTTCAGCTATATGGTTATCGTCAAAAAGGACACCAAGGTCCTTTATATTATTGCTGCGTGCTAATGGCACCGAATTGATAGAATAATTAAATAGAAATCAATAATATCAGGTTCAGATAAGGTGTGACACAACTGATTGATTTTGTTGAAAATAAATGCATAAACATAAAACAAAGGCAACATTAAATAAATAAGTCAAGTAAAGCAGACATTTACGTCATAACTGTTAACAATACTTATTTATTTAAATTAAATTAGGCTAAGGTCCCCATGTCAAGGTAAAAAGAAGCAGAAAGTTCAATCTAGATGTTTTGAGTTTAAGTGCTCAGAAATATTACCTATCTTATTACAGGTAAAAGCTTAACCTTTTGTCTTTTGTCGGCTGAAAAATATGTACTTTTAATAATTACTTAGGAAGTACCTTTGAAGGTAACTTTCTGCTAGCAGTAGGCAGTATAAGTTAAAATTATTTTTTAAGTATAATAAGGGATTTTGGATGGGATCTTCGTGCGATCTGAGATGGGGTATTCGTACTTCAAAGTTTATATATGAACACAACAACAAATTTGTATCAGCTTTGTTTATCCACATCCTTCAAAAGATAACACAAAGTAGAAAATCAAATAGTAAGCAGTTGTTGTTGTTGTTGTTAAAATACATTTAAAAAAGTATACACTTATACTTAACGGAAAATATCTTAAAATATACAATTACTTATAATAAAAGATAAAGACTTAAAATTGGATTGAAATAAGAAAATTTTGTGCTAATTTGTATCGATTGTGTTTCATTTTAAGCTACTGGATGTTTCATACACTGAAATATATGCTTTCCCACTAATCTTGTGTAATTATTAGTGGATACATTGTATAAATTGCTCAGTCTAATCGAGAGGGTTACTGTATTGTAAATGAAGGGTGGTTTAGTATCCTTTAATTGCTTAAATTAACTATGAAATACGTTAGGAAGTGATCCTGTTGCGTTATAACTGCTCCCTAGAGATAACTTGATGCTCATGAATCCTGTGTAAACGTTATATGAAATAACATGCACCGTAATGTGATGAGTATAGTCTTAAAATAAAATAAGAATTTGTTTACCTTCTTGTGATGAGTATAAAATTTATGTAATTAAGCAATGTGAAGATCAAATTTTTTTTTTTCTAATTAATATAGTTTAGTACATAGTATAAGTAATAGTACAAGTTTTATAAGTAAGAGTTTTAGCCAAGACAAAAAATTATTCGAAAGTACCAAAAAATTGCGCACATGAGGATATTTAATTAAAATATCGAATTGTGAATCTGAAATTCCATCTATTTCCATTAGAACTACACCGCAAAACTGTTGTATTGAATTTCCCTGAAGATGGCTTTAAAAGAACGTCGGCTTTTGTATCTTTAAAACATTGATAATAATAATATCTCTATCCCCTCATGCTAATCACAAGAATTAGCTTGAAAGTCTGAGACTTGTGTGGAAGAGGGGGCTGCATGTTATTATTTCGCGGGTCGCATTTGCGTCGCAGGAACAACTTACGTTGGTAGGCCCTAACCACTATTCAGTACTAGAGTGAGGGAAACCTGGAAAACCTCATTAGTTAGGCAGTAAAAAATCAACTGATTTTAATCTCTCAAACACCATGTTGATATTCTTCTCATCCTAGGCCATCGCCAGGATGGTTGCCAACCCATCCCTGCAAGCAAACCTTGATCTACGAGTAAACAATTTAATTGAAAATTGTTTTGGTGGAATGGGGATTCTAATCCATGACCTCTGGGTTGAGGGATCTCGAAGCACTAAACCCTGATCCACCAGCTCGAAACTAATAAACTAGACTAAGGGCCCGTCTTTCCATCTCCTTATAAACATCATTTTAAATTTATCTTCCTTGTAACTACAAAATGGATCTCTTCAGTGTGTTTTAAATTAAATCCTGTCTTTAAAGTTCTCTATCTGCTCTTTAACTTATCGGTCACTTTTACTGGCCTATAAGTTGTAAAGAGGTTTCTAACCTCAGAAATTTTGCACTTTGAGTGTTAGTAAACAATTTGATTAATAAAACATCCAAAAATAGATTTTTATAATGGAAAACATTATTGATTTTGAAGAAGAAGTATTATTAGATCATGAAATTATAAATATGGTAAATAGTGCAAATCGTGAACGAAAAATATATATTGTAAGGGCTCATATAGACAGTTTAAACATCTGAGATGATGAAGAATTTATGAGGAGATTTCATGTATCAAAGATAACGGTGTTAAATATTCTATAAGAAATCGAGCAACATTTACGGCATCACACTAACAGGTTAATAATAAAAAAAAAATTATATCTACGTATTTGTTAGATTTTATGACATATTTTATTGAATCATATTTTGAACGGAGGACTGAACTGCTACGATTTGTACTAGTAAGGGCCTCAAATTCTTGGGCAATTTGGTTCCAAGTTTTTTACTGTATCATTCTGGGAAGACATTTTTACACTTTTGAATATTAAATTTAAACAAGAGATCCTAGAAACGACTAGAACATAAAAAAAGTTATACTTGGTTATAGCCACAGTATGTTATAGCTAGGTAATGTTGTCATGATTGTCATATTTTGTTGATTATGGTTGACGCATTTCATCTGTCTCACTTTATTATATAGACTTTCTTATTTAATTAGTATTGCCAACATCATTCAACATTCTTTTTACAAAAAAGCAGTTAAATTGCGTTGAAAAGACGCAATTTTTTTCATCTGCCAGATAAATTCACTTGTTAACTTCTACTACTAAGAAACTAAGTTTCTTTTAGTTAAAAGTAACTTTATAAAGGGATGGAAAGACCGGCACTAAGTTGGAAAATTATTACTAGGTTATCAAGTCGATTAATATGCGCTGACTATTGAAAGGGATCCTACACTATATTTTGAGAAATATAACTTCCTGGTGCTTCTAATTTGATGAAAGTGTACACTTCGTTTCTTTAAATTCTACATAACCTGCCACTAAAATTGTTATTTTTTTCCAACACTTTAAATGAAAAGTTTAGTAAGCATACAATAAAATGTTTTAAAATAGAAAATAATTATCTGAGTAATTTTATACAAGCTTTCTCGAAATAAATTACACATTTACTTTTTCTACCAAAAATTCTAGGACCACTTGATAAATTATAGTTTTTAAAATCATTGATGTGACTTAAAAAGTTTTCCAAGCGCTGAAGAAGGTGCTGAAAAAGTCGTCTTCATGTTCACATTCATTAAATTACCGTCATACATTTTCAGCAAAGACAAAGGAAATACGGCAGTGTATCTAGACAGTAATTGCCTACATCCATTAAAAAGTATTCATTATAATATAGACTGTCAGCGCCAAGTTTCCTTACAATTAGACGCTATTGTAAAGTAGACGTTTTCTCAGGGCATGAGAAGGCTTGTAGTATTACTCCTAGGCGAAAATTCATCTCGGCAGAGTTAAAATAACAAGAGGTCGTAATATAATTACACTAGTAGCGCACCTAAATTATAGAGCAACTTCTAACATAGTAAGTTTTAAACTTAGTTATAATCATCGCGAGAGGAATCACGACCTACATACCTCTTGGAGTGAACGTAGAAGGAAATAGCTCAAATTACCGGAGAGAATTTATTCTTTTCCGGGTTTGGATAGTCGTATAATTTTAAGTTTTTTCAACAAGTAGTTGTTGTGAAAACTGCCCTCAAAGGTCCGATGCACGTTTCAATAAATACGGTAAACGCTAGTTTTACAGAAAACATTAATTTATTTCACTGATTAATAAAACTACTGTAGTTTTAAAGACATTTTCACTTTAATTTGTAAACATAACAATTGTTTCGCCACACAGTGGCTTCTTCAGATGAGTGTATTACACTCTGCAATTACACAGCTGTAATACACTCATCTGAAGAAGCCACTGTGTGGTGAAACAATTGTTATGTTAACAAATTAAAGTGAAAATTTCTTTAAAACGTAAAGTAAAAGCCCAATCAGTAAAATATTAATTTATTTATAAAATAAGAATTCGTGTAGTTTTACTTAATTTAATCTACCCATCTCTACGTATTTTTAGTTAACAAAAGTCATGCTTAAAATAGGAAGCATTTTGTAAATAAAAATTATATTATGTAATTTTCGTTCGCAATCGTTCTATTTCCAAAAACGCCATTGTTCTATATCTAGATAATATCTAATTGAGAATGTACGTCTAATGTATCTGAGAATTTTATATTAATTTCTGTATGTTAATGTTTATTAGTATTGGAGATTTTATATCATTTGATCAAATATACCAAAACAATGCAAAACCGAATACGCTGAATTTGGCAGAGCTGTCAGCAACAACGAGAGAAAAATGACGCTCTGTTGCCCTTCGAAAAATATTTACACTGAATTTTAACGCAAGCAATGGTTATTTATTATAAATAGATGCTTGATTTACCTTTTTCTAAAATGTACGGTTTGGATCACTTCAACGAAAAATACGTCAATTCCATTACAAATATTACAATATGTCACAATTCCATATATAATTATAAGCAAACAAACAATAACAAAAGTAATATAATTCCGTTTCATTCACATAATTACACAATAATTTTCGTTTTTAATATACAAATACAAACGTATTATAATCCGTTGGTATCCATAGCAGTTATCTTTCTTTCCACAAATGTTTGCTTACGTTGCTCTATTTTTGTATTTATGGCGAATGCGCCGGTAGCCGTTGCTTCAACTTTTACACGTTCAAAAATAATATTTTGAGCGTACACAATAATTTTCGTTTACAAATACAGACGTATTATAATTTGTTGATATACATATATACATTTTAGTACATCTATTTCTGATATGATCGATGATCTTACAAATTCGTAGTTAAAAATTAATAGACGTTGATTGAAAGGGTTCATAAAGACATTAATATCACAAAATCATTATTTGTGGTACCACGATAGTGGTTCTATCACAATCACATTATGATGGAGTGAGAATTTCTACTGGTTCTAGTGTTTTTCAAAGGATAAATTGTCAAAAATTGTGAAACATCTCTAAACGTGTTTGTACACGTATGAGCAAATTTTAGAAACAGGACATTACGGGACTTTCAACTGGTTTCAAAATTTGTCAAAATATCAACTGTTTAAACTGTGAAACGTCTTAGTAGATGGCGTATGTGTTTCTTTGAATTATATAATTATGTAACTTCGTTAGATGAATAAATTTCCCCAAACAACTGATCGAGGTAATCGAGGACAAGTGAAAGAACGCATACGAGTATATTTGACGCTAAAATTAATGTTAATTTATGAACAATTTTTTGGTATTTCTTAACTGGTTGGTCCAGATAAAAATTGCTTTGGACAATTTCTTCAGTGCGTTACTTCAATGAACCAATGTCCACCAAGTGTTTATCTTGCAGAATGTTGAAATTAAACAGTGGATAAATTAAAAGAAAAAAAATGAACGATTTATCAGTTCACATTAGATAGACCATAAGTAGATCTAGTAAGAGGTATCTATAGTATACGTAAAATTTTCCGCTGATTCTAAAAACGCCAAAAAATGTTACACGGTGTATCATTTAAAAATAAAAAATTCCGGTCCAACCGGAAATAACTTGAAATTAAAATTATCTTGCAGGGAAACTTTGCACTGCAACTAACAATATTATTCTTTCTTTTTTCAGGTGAGTGCACGCGCCATTTCTATTGCTCCTGTAGTATGGGTGAGTATAACTAGTGAATCGGAGTATTCTGCTCCATGACTGGCCGCAGGGTTAAAGATTCAAACAGTAATTGTCGAAATAGAGCCGTGGTTTTATGAAAGGGAACCGCCGTGCTGTAGTCTCGCCCGTTCGGAACGATTCGCATCCCGTGGGAAGCAACTAGAGTTGTTCCGACCCGCAGACGTTCTCTAAATTCTCTGCCCGTATCAGGCCGCAAGCCGCAGCGAAAGCCACAAGCAGCATTCCGTCAGAGCGATATTGTATTTGCAATTAGGTGTATTTGCTCGCTGAACGAGGAATTCCGTTTCGGGCGATAATTTAGAAGAAGGCCTCTTTGCGTTTACCATCCTGGGAATATTACAGCGGCCACATTTTTGTTATAGTACGCGTACGAATACAAAATTGAAACACAATCAGAAATAATTAGAATTAAAAATACGTAATTTGCAAACTTCATAGAAATAGTTGCAGCAGATATACTTATTAGCCATAACATTTCATTTATTTTTGTTGTTTTTGCTGGATTTCAAATTTGCTTTTTCTCATAATTGTACATATCTTTATGACCGTACCTACTACCTATTTTGTATATTAATTAAATTATTCTATACTACATTTTACTTGCTACGTATTTCAGACGTACTGTAAAACAACTGAAGGATTTGTACTTAGATACTTTCCTCGAGATATGCTACATTGAAGAGGAATCTTGAAAGGGGTTGCAACCCTTGGTGTGCAGATAACACTGACGTAGTTTTCCACATAACACCAAAACACTATACTGCACTCGACGCGCGTTTCGCCAACCAAGTTGGCATCATCTGGAGATGATTAAAACTATACCTATACTAACATTGTGTCCTATTTATACCTAACTGTTTCTACGGTTTAGTGAATCGTGGCGACAGCTCAGTGAACCATCGCGACTGATTAGTCACGGATCAGTGAACCGTGACTTGCTAACCAATAAAGCGGGCTATATGTGATTGGCCCTCTGTCACCATTCATACAATTTTTACATTTAACAATTTCCAAACTCTCAAAAGTATCCAGCTGTTGATGCTTAAGAGTAATTACTCTTAATTTGCTACTATCTAGGAATTCTAGATAGTAGCAATTTAAGACTAATTAGGAACGTAACAAATTCCAGACAGCTTTTTTGAGAGTTTGGAAGTTCCTAAATGTAAATATAGTACGAATGGTGACAGGGGGCCAATCCCATATACTTAGTCCCCTTTATTGGTTAGCAAATCATGGTTCACTGATCAGTCGCGATAGTTCACTGAGATGTCGCGACGGTGTAGAAATAGTTTAGGTATAAATAGGACACAATGTTAGCATAGGTTTAGTTTTAATAATTTCCGGGATGATGCCAACTTAGTTGACAAAACGCGTGTCGAGTGCAGCATGGTGTTTGTCTACATTTGTGTCTGTACAGACACATTTGTCTACAGCTGTCCTTTGGAGCTATGGCATAAAATATTTAATTGCTTTTATCTCCATCTACTCAAATCTAATCTAATGTTATTAAGTAAATAAAAAGTACAATAGTTACTTAGATAAAAGTTTATAATATATATCCCTTTGTTTACAAATAACAGCATCCAGGTAAAAATTGTATTTGCTAGATATAATTATTTTAGATACTCATTCTCGAAATAGAAGGTTTTACCGAAATTTATAAACACCTTAAATCTCCAAACAGGTGAAATATATCTCAGATCTGTTTTAAAAAATTAAAATTTTAAATTTAATTAAATTTAAAATTAAAATTACTTAAAATTTGGCGTCGAACGTCGACCTTCCATATCTCTAGGAACTATAGATTTTCATAATTTTTTGGATGACTAAAGTAACATCCAGCATTAAATATTAAAAGTAAAAAAAGAACTATCTATAGGTATACTGGAATTGGAAGACAGATTAAAATATTGTTTCTAAACGAGTGTGTAGGGGAAGATCGATAATCCATTAGTGCAGTAATGTGAAATTTTATAGAAAAACTGAGGCCGCCTCGAGCGTTTTGTATAAGAGAAGCAGATAAGGGAAAATAATAATTCGATTGTTTTCTACATTAAAGTGTCATGAAAATAACATAAAGGAAACTGGGAACGGATAACTAAAAATTCAGTTATTTACAAAATCTGTTCGCGTGTAGGTATCTCTTGATTGAAATGATTATTTTTAGTATTCGAGAGTATCTACATATTTTATTGAAACTATGAATGAAATTTCACAGTGATATAAAATCGTTGTTAGTAATTTTGCGTGGAAGATATTTGCTGTATAGGTATCACATACACTATATTTTCTTACAAGTCTTTGGTGATAATAATTTTGAAAAATTGAAATGAAATAATGCGAGAGCTGTTATTTTCAGTAAACAGTGAAGTGGTGATAGACTTTTCACAGTTTTCTTTTCATTATTGTTAAAATATTGATTTTTGGTGGTGGTTTCCAAAAAAATAGTTACTTGATAAAAGGCGTGTCTAAAAATTACCATTTTACATAATCGGGGAATATTCCGTACACCATACATGAACGCTGTCTTAAAAAGTACCTATAGTCCTAGAATGTTTTCCTTCCGTATGAAAAACTGACTGCTTTTTAATTTTTTTTAATTCTTTACATACATTTCTTTAACATGTTCATTATTAATAACCTCTTTTATCTTTTCTTCAGTAACTAATCTGCATAAGTTATAACTTTCTATTTGTTTTTATCGAACTTGAAAGCGTATAAGAATAAAACATAAATCGGAAAGAAAACCAGACTGATACTATACATCTCTATGCCAATAAATAAAGAAATCGCTGATCCACCCTCAGTCTTCCCAGATACATCCCAGATTGTCCGGCATAAATTCCCCAACATATGCATCCAATATTCATAAAACATGGTGATGTGTACGTCGGACATGCTCTGCCACCTGCAGCAACGAAATAAGAAAGAGGGGCGGGTCTGATGGGGGCGAGTATTGGGAAACCTCTTTTCCGCTCCGGATGATGAGGGTCGGACCGGCCTATCGCTCGCTGGTAAATCTAAATTAAGGACCTTTAGTAGCGTTTGACGTCGCTATTTTTCTTGGCTTCTGTTTGCCTTTGCATCACCGTTCTTTTAATTTGTTTTACTTGAAAATATTTCTTCAAAAATTCTCCATCTGTAATATGTGGACTAAAAAACAAGTGCTAATAATTATAAAGGTGGCAAAATATTACGATTTTAAGTGCTGGGAATATCTTGAAGAAATATATAGAGAATTCTTACATAAGGACCAGTTTTTCAATGCTTAGTTAACATAGTCTAACCAGTGGAAGTTTAAAATGTGATTTTTCTTCAGCCAATCAATGTTAGTTAATTGAAAACACTGACACTGAAGACCCGGCCGTAAATATATTAAAATAAAATACTAAAAATGCTAAAATTTAGATAGTTATTTAGCAACAAAATGATAAATACTTATAAAATAAATAAACTTAACCAACCAACGTGTCTTTTCGAAAATTTCTTTCGATATGGTTTCTTCCTCATAAAACACTTTCAGGTTTCAAGTTTCAAGGTTTATACCTACCACAATTAAGTTATATGCGTGACCTATTATAGAAGACTGATATGTTTTATACATATTTAAAAATGTTGGTTTCTCCGGGATTCATTTGGTTTCTATTATATATCATGAGTGAAATATTTCAAATGAATCTACTTAAATTAGAACCTTAAAATATGCATATCAATGTTATAAAAGAAAAACAAACAATAAAATCGAGGCAATTAGCTGTGGGCTTCAAAAATAAAAATGAGTTTGGCGAAACAGAGGCTCATGAGGTAAATGCGTCCTGCAAGAAGAAAATTTGCTATAAGTACCAAATTCTTATTAATACTGTTGCTAATTTCATCTCTGTTTTCACTTTGTTTAAATTTTGAAATAAGATGACATTTTGTACTTCTGCAAAGATTTATTTCATTCCGTAGTTGGGCACTTTCGTAGTAATTGTATTGTAACGTATAAAATATAATTGGGTATTGATAAAACGATTTTTTTTGCCTTCGGTCTAAATATAAAAATTCCATGTTTCAATATCGTTTCGGAACCACCTCGTGAGGCGTTCCCGCCCTGTCCCCGGTGCCGGCCACAGTGTAAATTACGTACGATTCGGCCAGGTGGCGCGAGCATGATGGCTTGTTATGTGTCCCTATTCTGTTGAACGGCGGCAGCCGCCTCCGCTCCCGCCACGGTCATTTATCTTTATTAAATCCGTCGCCGTCCGGCCGGTATTTGATTTCGCCGTGTTCGAGTAATCGATCTTCCCCTAATTGGAGCCGAAATATGGAACAATGGACGGGGGCGGCTAGTACTCGCGATAAAAATCTAATCGGCGGCTACTCTCGGAACAATCAGCTAGAGGAGTCGATGAGCTTGCGACTTTTTGCGATACCCGTAGTTGAGTGATGGTTCGTCATGTATCAGCCGATATTGTATCTATAGTTTATTTGGGGGAATGTACAATCGATCCTCTCATCCCAATCGATCAATAATGAGCAGTCCGAAATAAAATAATGAGATATGTCTTGAGTGCGGAGCCACAAGGTTCTGTATTGGGGCCATTGGTTTATCATTGAATATGATTCGGCATCGAAGTCAGGGGAATTGGGATTTTTATTCCTACATTGTATTTTTTAAGGAAAAATACAATTTTTATTAATTTTAGTCCCACCACGGCTACCGATAATTCGTAAAGGCTTCAAATGTTGGTGTAAACTCACAGTTAATTCGTATAAAATCTCATTCTGAAGTGGATGACTCTTGGGAATTGTTGGCAAATATTCCTGGTTAAAAATAAAACTAAATACGATATCTAAATTAAGTTACTATAAAAATATAGGAAGACAACAAATAACTCTGGACAATTTCACATTTTTTATGAAAACTATGAATTTAATAATCTAAAGATATGATATTACAAAAATTTTGGAAACAAATTGCTTAATTGAGTGTATGAATGCCATTATCTGCCTTTTTAAACATTAAATATCCCATATTTCCAAATGTTCCATTTAAGTTCCAATATAGTTGTCAATAATTTTATAAGAAACAGTTTTTTATTTACTTTATGTATTAGTTTCGATATTATTGACAAACTTCATATGAAATCACTACTTTAAAATTTTTTCGCACTTTGATATTTGTTGTAGGAAGTTCCAAGTGAACTCATTGAATGTATGGATCAATTCTATAAAGAACATTGCTTTCTTGTAAAACTAAAGTTTAAGAAATAAAAAGTTTACGGAAGTTTTATTAAAATACTTTTAATAAAAGTGTTGCACAAGGTGTCTTTTTTCTTATGAATACATAAACTGCTTTACCGATTGTTTCCAATGGCCTGATTATATCTAAAAATGCTCTTCTGCCCCTAACAGAGACGCAATTGTACGCAATATAGTAATATGGAGGATGGAGGAAGTTCTCAACTTCAAAAACAAAGCTGATTTTCTTTGTCTCAGTTCATTTATTTTTTGTTTTGTCATATTTTGATATGCCATAAATAATGTGGCTCAAGTTCTAAAGCATTTCTTCGATTACATTTTATTATTGACGTCAAAGACAGCGAGCATCTACTCCGAAGCTTAAACATGTCAAATTATTAAATCATACAAGGAATTTAATCTGGATTATTTCAGGGCCCCTATATCAGGAACAGATGACATCGCAAAATATATTTAATACAAATATTTAACTCCTCTTTCATTTGCATTATATGGAGATGTACCTTGCAAAACATGTGATCCGCTTTATTGCTTTCACCTTTATATTTTTTTCGGCAACTTTGAAAAACCCTTTGTAAGACTTCCCAAGCCGCTTTGCGGCCTGTAAACGTATTATTTTTCGCTTTAGAGATCAAACTAGATCGCAGGGGGTAGAATTTTTAACTCGCAGTCCTCGACCGCTACACACAGTTTAAAAACGGGCCTCATCTCTCTTCTTTATTCTATTTTGTTACGTGTTCCGATCTCGTGAATTTTTTCTATTAGATACGAAGGTTATTAATGTGTATGTGTCTGTTTTGGAAACTGCAAAATTAATTATCTACAGAGCTAGGTTTTTCAATGGCAAATATGTGAAATTATTAAAACTGT
Organism: Pogonocherus hispidulus; assembly: GCA_963924545.1. Lineage (NCBI taxonomy): Eukaryota > Metazoa > Arthropoda > Insecta > Coleoptera > Cerambycidae > Pogonocherus > Pogonocherus hispidulus. The sequence goes on from OZ004694.1 coordinate 78,361,205, forward strand.
CAGTACACTTTGTCATTTGAGGAGCGAGTCTTTGAAGCTTCCAAATTATATTTTATTTTAATCATAATTCTCATTTCGTAGATATCATTTGCATTGTTGGGTTTTTAAAACTATGTTTAATATACTAAAGCAAGTACAGAGCCTGAAAAACTATCTTTCACAGAATGCTAAATATATTAGAAGTCCTTAAACAGGACTATAACTTTTGACGGAGAGATTTAGTAAGACGCGCAACGAAGTGAGTTTGAGATTTTTTTGTTGCACTGTATTTTTTAACTATAATGACGGCTTTAGTTAGTTTTTGTCCCGTCCTGTGACCGTGAGGTCAAGTGTCCTCACATAACAGCAAATGGTTCGGAAGCTTGGAGTTTCATGGAATAAATTCAGATGACTAAAATGTGAATCAGCGGTATTATCCCATGGTGTATTTCAAAAATAGGACTATGTAAAATCGGTATTCTCCATGGTTATATTTTTAACTAAAAATATTTTTTTCTCCAAATGACATTAAAAGCGGCTTTTTAATGACATTTGACAGGCTTAAAAGTTATATTTTTACTGCCTAGGCAGAAAAAGTTCATCGTTGCTATGCAACGTTCCAGGTAATAATTTAAATCAAATTGGTAATTTCAATTGACAATGACATTACACAAACAATTTTACAAACGTCATCAGCGGTAAACATAGTAACGAAGAGCCAGTCACCTTTGTTGAAATAATTTAATTATTTGGATATTGATAATGAAACGCAATTAATAAATATAAAAATGACGATTTTGCGTGAAATTGGAACAAATTTGGAGAAAAAATTATATGTTTCACATAGCCTAGCCTAGCCTCGGCTACGCCTTGGCTATGAAACACCAGCCGCGGCATTAAATCTTGTGCTTTTCTGCCTAGTAAAACAAATAACCATTATTACCATGTGTCAAAAAAATCTAAATTTGTAAATATCTCTTCTATAAAAATTAAAAATTCTACTACTCTGTTTTCATATAATTCAATATTAAGTTTTAGAGTTTCCTTCGACCGTCTTGATGAGATTTTTATGAGAAAAAAATCTACTGAATCTAAATCTGGCAATTTATATGTTCAGTATAATTGGTTGTCAAATAAATTGAGCTGTTTACACTACTATAATAAACTACTATATGTGTTTCATAGGTAATATTTAGCTTAGTATATAGGTTTTGATTTCCAGTCCTAAATTTAGAAAACACACAAATTAACAGTTTTATATAAGTATAATTGAAGAGGTTGTTTTGAAATAATCACCTCGATTCTTTCATAGCAGCTCTTCAGTAAATAAAATAAGTGCCTGATTATTTTCTGAAAAAAAAAACAACATAATTTGCAGGTATTTTCTTAATAAAAGCGCGACTGTATATAGCAACTGGTTAAAAAATACGACAAAGTGCACTTGCGAAACTATTTTGACATATTTTGGCGTTCATGTAATTAAAATTTTTCTATTTTCCTTCTAATTTTAGTATGTTTATTCTTTTCAGAGAGTTTTAGTAACATTTTCTTTAATAAATATTGATTACACATTAATTAACAGAAAAATCACACGAAATCATCAAGAACAAGTAGATCAAAACAGATCGGACAATCTAATTCTCGTGGTCTTCTGAATACCCTTGAGTCAAAGCCAATATTGTAGAAAAATAGTAATCCGTAAATTGACTTTTGGATCATCCTGTAGATTTAATTGAATCCCCATCCCTATGGCTACTGTATATACTTTTTCCAACAGAGATTGTAAAAATACTGTATATCAATGTAATGTCTCTTATCCCATATATTTTACCTTTGATTTCAGGCAGGTATTAATTTCTGACCTTCTATTTACCTTCAGAAGTATTTTCCACAGTTAACGCATTGTTTGTAAGCGAAACTGGGCTTAATATTTTCGCCGGCACTCCCCTCTAACGAGGAAGGGAGCGGCTTTAATTATCCCTATTTTAGGGCGAATTTCGGATTTCCCGTAGCGTAATTTATAACACCTAATACATTTACGTAACGCCGCTGTCGGACCTTTCCCCGGCCGTAATAAATCTGAAACTATTTTGTTCAAATAAGGCTGCACTCCACATATCCTTAAGTAAGTCCTCTCTGGCATTCTGGCGGCAGGCCTGCAATTTGTCAAGGAGAAGTAGAGCGTGGTCTATTTTTTCCTCAGATTTGTTACTTTGTGTGTACGTTTGTGCCGTAATTATTTCTCTAGAAGGATTCTTCAGGATCGATTTTTAGGGTAATTCTTGTAATCCGCCTGTAAAAGTTCGATAGAAGTGATATGAACTGGTTTTTGTAAGATGTTGTTCCTCACTAAAAATGTATACAGGGTTATTCACGCAAAGCGGGTATTAGACGTTTTTAGGGTTCTGTTAACGATAAAAATCTGATTTTTTTATGGGGGAGGTTTTCCATTATTTACAATTCAATGAAAATATTTTCAGGTTTGCATCACTTCCGGTTATACCGGAAGTAGACCACAACTTCGTTATTTCAAATGGAACACCCTGTATATTATTGCAATTTTGAACTCTACGTGATATTCTAAACACATTTCATCTAGGATGTCCTATACCTATCTTCAACTGTTTTTGAAATATTGACAGGTGAATATTGACATTTTGCAACTTTGACACCCTGAAAAATCTAAAGGGTTTGAGATCAAGCAGAACGATTTGCACATTCCTAATCTTAACTTTTCATAAGCTATCGTTTGATACTAATATCAGATTTATCCAGAAATAAAAAAAAAATCGATTAAATTTAATCTCTGTTAACTCTGAAATTAGTATCAAACGATAGCTTTTGAAAAGTTAAGATACGAATGTGCAAAAAGTTTTGCTTTATCTCAAACCGTTTAGATTTTACAGGGTGTCAAAGTTGCAAAATGTCAATATTCACCTGTCAATATTTCAAAAACAGTTGAAGATAGGTATAGGACGCCCTATATGAAATGTGTTTAGAATGTCACGTAGAGTTCAAAATTGCAATAATATACAGGGTGTTCCATTTGAAATAACGAAGTTGTGGTCTGTTTCCGGTATAACCGGAAGTGATGCAAACCTGAAAATATTTTCATTGAATCGGAAATAATCGAAAACCTCCTCCATAAAAAATCAGATTTTTATCGTTAACCGAACCCCAAGAACGTCTAATACACGCTTTGCGTGAATAACCCTGTATACCAAAGAATGTTATAGTTTTGTGCTGCAAAATGTGTACCTTTCCTGATTAATTTCCACTAATTGCGCAGAAAGGAGTATTTTTTAATAGTCAGCTTCAAGTGAGTATTTTCCAGAATATGTGTTTCGGATTATATAAAATTCACTATAAAAGAGTTTTCTGTCTGAAATATCTGAAGGCTGAGCTGTTCTCGTAAGTTTTTATTTGCTGATTTTCCTTGGAAGTATAAGTTTTTTATATCTGATTTGTTTACCACAAGAGATAACTTTTACTATCGATAGGCGATGCAGCTTGTCGCACTTTTAATGCCCATCTTATTTGAACCAAATGTGGATCCGTAGCATAACCTTTGATATAGAAAGGTGGATTTTTTTATTTAAGAAAAAAAGAGTGGATTTTTCTAGAAGTCACGTTAGGCATTTTTTTAGAAGATAATTAACACAATTACCGTGCTTTGGAAGCTTCATATTCAAAATGTAACTATATTAAAGTTTCCGAGTGCCTAATGGTCTCTGAAAAACACATTTTTCTAATTGTAATTAATTAATAACTTGGAAATTGTCATTTTCGTTTTCTATTTAAGATCAGTTTTTTCACCTGATGTCATGGACACTGGGTGGTAGAATTCGTACCTTCTTTTAAAGACCTTTTTTTATAGGGGCTTCATAAATAAAATTCAACTTCACTGACAGGATGAAACTGAAAATTTCGTCACTTAGAGAGTTCAAATCAAAGGCATGTTATTATCAAGGAAAATTAATTCCTGTATCGACAACCTATCTGTATTTCTTTTAAGTAAAATGTAATACAGCTTTCATATAAACAAATAAAGCGTGTAAAATTTTATGTGTTTTATGCTTTAAGAGTCCGTTCACTAGTCCGAAATAAGCCCAAAATCGGCGTCGTCTCGTGTCTAATTACAAAAAAAATATTGAAAGATAAGACTTTAATCTAAATCCCTATATAGTAATAATTTTTGGTAATTCTTTTTATTTTTAACATTCTTGTACTAAAATAGCGTATTTTCAAAAATTATTTTCTCTAAAATACATGTATTAAACAAAAATTTGCTACTATAGGGATCTAGTTTATCTTTTGATCTTTCCGATAATATATAATTTATAACATTAAAAAGAAATTTTGTTGCAATTATAAGACAAATCCGGTACCGTTGCAATAAGGGCAAGCTTTATTTCCATGTGCCTTTTTACTTCGGCTTTACATGCACCTCCAAAATTTAAATAATTCGGTAGTGGGAAATATATAAGTCTCCGCCCTTCGGCTAAGCAACCTCTCAACCCGACCCCGCATTCATGCCTTTCAAATCTACAGTGAGAGGACTCTTAATGGCTTGTCTAAACATCTAATATAGATTTTAAACGTTTTCGCCAATTGTTTACACTTATCTTTGTCAGTAAATTAGTAAGTTTTATCTCATTTTTGCTAAATTGAAAAATACTCGAAAATATAAAAAAAATCCTGTCCACGAGGTTTTATACCATGTCAATTTACCACCCGGTACACCAATGTTTGATGTAAAAAGCGGCGACGGTTCGCTCTGCAGGCCGCTTGTGAATTACACGCTCGGTTGAGCCAAGGAACCGCAATTTTCCTGTCTTTGCCATGATGCTGATGAGCCGAGCTCCTCTGGATTTTCGGCTACAAATTTAGAACATTTAAATTTAAACTCCCATAAAGTACGTTGGGGGAATAATAAGACAATGGGGAGAGATGTCACTGCTCGGCGTGTATTTTTTAGGGAGATTATATGTACTTCCAGTTAATTTCTTCATTCCTTTTATCCTTGTCCCCTTGGCGAAATTATTTTTAAAACTGATGTCTCAATTATAAGCTATATAAATGTTGCTTTCGTTCAAACAGATGAGAATTCCTAAGAAAAGAAATTTAAAATTGTGATTATCTGTTGGAACGACTATAGAGGTTATTTCGTTCTTGGTCGTAGTTCAAATTGATTTGAATTTTCTTCAATGCCAGGAAAACATCCTCTAGATACTTTTTTATCTTCTGTAATTTATATAAATAAATGGATTTGTTCCAATATACAAACAAGTTATTAGTCATAGTCACAAACACTCAGATTGTGTTTTTATTTGTACTTACAAATGATAACGACAGATAGAAAAACGAAAAATAATATTTTTAAATTATTTTAACATATAGGTATTTTATTTTATACAAGGTGCCCATTATCTATCTCCTTACATGGCTAACTTTGTTAATAGTGGAGATAGAGAATTGGTTAAATTAGCAAAATGGGGCAGAATTACAAGAGGAATTCAGTGCCTCCTTCAAATTTAATTTTAATTTTCAACTTTTCGAGATATTTTGGAAAAACTGAAAATCGCCAAAATTTTTAAACTCGAAAACTATAAAAGATACAAATAATATAAAAATACTGTGTGGTGATAGTGTTTTTTACGTTGAAGTCAGCAGTGATATTGAAAATTTCACGGACATCTCAGTTTTTGAGAAAAAAATAAAGTAATTTTTTTTTAAATAGCAACCATAGTTATCTATGGTATCAATAAAAAGCTTATTTTTTTCTGATTTCAAAAATATAATATTTAATATACCTTTCTGTTTTCTTTTGTTTACTGTAATGAACAAATAATTTATTAACATAGTAAGCTATGAAAAACAAACGTAGATCAGTAAACAACAATAAAATATAAATGTCAGATCACACTAAAGTCACATTATAAACGTCAAAATTAATCTTAAAATAGTTATTGTGAAATGTACACAAACGAAGAAAAATGCGATTTATTAAATATTATATTTTTGAAATCAGAAAAAAAGAAGCTTTTTATTGATACCATAGCCAACTATGGTTGCCATTTAAAAAACATAACTTTATTTTTTTCCTGAAAAACTAAGATGCCTGTGAAATTTTCAATATCACCGCTTAATGCCACGTAAAAAATACTATCATACAGTATTTTTATTTTATTTGTTTCTTTTATAGTTTTCGAGATATTCGAGTTTAAAAATTTTGGCGATTTTCAATTTTTTTCAAAATATTCCGAAAAGTTGAAAATTAAAATAAAATTTGAAGGATGCACTGAATTCCTCTTGTAATTCTACCCAATTTTGCTAATTTAACAAATTCTCTATCTCCACTATTAACAAAGTTAGCCATGTAAGGAAATAGATAATGGGCACCCTGTATACCTACAAATTTACTTATAGAAATGCAGACTTCTGTTTAATAAAAGAAACATGTTAACTTGAGATTACGTTTAAGTTATTCTTAGGTTTGCCGCACCATAAAGAAAAATAATAAGGTACGAGGAAAAGCTTTCTAGTCTACCATACACTCTATTTGTCTTTGTTTTTGACAAATGATTTGTAAGTGTCCCAGAAGTACCTACTGAATTTCTATAATGAGATACGAATCAGAATTTTGATTTGTAGGTACTTACTTATATAAATACATAACATGAAGTGATAATTGTTACTTGATAATGAATCGAAAATTGAATTGAATGAAATTAGGAATTATGCTGGATCAAAATAAATAATTAATCTACACTTAAAGTCAAACTACTTATATCAAAGCAGGATACAAATAGTGCACTTCGATCTTATTATTAATAAAAAATATTTCATAAAAATATTTTCAAAAAATCAGTAGGTTTATGTTTCCCTTACAATAATACTCTTCTAGTATCTTTTAATAATGATTTAGTATTTAATTTTTACTATCAAATGATTATGGTTTGTCCGTGAATAATTTTTCTCTTAATGTTGGATATTTTTTATTGCAATAAACAAATGCAAAAATGTCACTGTCAAGCTCCATGCATTTTTACAGATATTTTATATGCCTGCACCGATGCAGGCATATTGCGAACATGACATCGTGACCACTTACCAATTTTCCCTGACAGATATTTGACACTTAATTAGGGTGTATTGTACGCGGGACAGATATACAATTATTTGTGCATATTTACCTCTCTTTTTTATTACTAAATTACAATGCTAATCCGACAGTTCAAAACTGCCGCAGGCTTCCTCTAGAAATTACAATATTAAAAGCAGGCGTTTCGACATAAACATTATCAAATTAGTTATTGTATGATGTGAACCATCCGTCCAAAACTAAAGAAATAATTTAAATATTTACAAATACTATAAAGAGTAAATTAGTAGCAGGATTCTATTTACTTTTATTGCAAACATCCTAATGATAATTTGCCATATCCTACCAATGACGACGATTGTGAAGAAACATATAGAAACAGGTGATGGGACCTTCCTCTAGAGGCAGTTATACGTGTTGTACAATTGTACATGATACCAAGAAGACACAATTTTAGATTTGTCAGTGAATGTATATAAAATGAACATGTAAAAAGTAGACGTCTGTACGTCTGGAACTTATTCGTAAAGTAGCAGAAATAAAATAGAGATATATAAATATTTGAACAGATAAATACAGCAGAAAATGTATCATTGAAAAAGTTTTTGTTTATGTTTGTAATTTATTTGTGGTGCATTTTCATGGTTCATTGTAGTTTAATTCTTTTGGGATTACACCACCTGTAAAATAACAAAAAGCTGGAAACCAGAAGCATACAAATTAAATATTCAAAGTGCAGTATCAAGGCAAACCTCTAAAGTTTGCCCCCAAAAAACCACTGTATAATATGCAATAAAACATTATAGAATAAATTAACTAAATTTCATCAGTGGTTTTTCAGTTTTATACAAAATTCTGTAATACTAACACGTCATATTTTAAAATATGTCTAAATAAAATAAGTATTACGTAGCCCACGTTAACTAGTGGGCTACGTGCTATTACCGTGGGCTACGATTATTATAATACAATTTAAAAGAAATTAAACATTTAACTAGCTTTTTCCTAAACGTTTCAAGTTGATCCTCAACTCTTCGGCAGTAGAACGTTTGTATGATAAAAATTTTTTGTCAGATTAACATTTATAATTCAAATTGTCATCACATGCACCGATCACTATGATATTAATTTTCCACTGGTAACATCCCAGGATGTTGCCAGTGGAAAATTCAGTGATCAATGCATGTGATGACATTTTGAATTAAAAATGTCAATCTCACAAAAAAAAACTGCATCATACAAACCTTCTACTGACTACATAGTAAACTTTAAGTCGGCTTGAACCAAGCAGCTTGAGAAAATGGATATTGAAAATGATGACTTAAACTCTTGGAATTCAGATTCCGAGCGGATTAGAGGTTCAAGTCAATCCTAAAATATTGTAGCATTGGCTTTACTCTAGCTGCTTCATAGATTGCGATATAAACGCCATTGGATTTCGATTGGATTTAATCAGATAACTGCAAAAGTTTATATCCTTCACGTACTGAAGAATCACATGTGTAACGATTGAAAAACTTATTTAGCGATCCTGTGAAAACTAAAAAGTAAAACTCGACGATATAACAAACTTAATTTTGAGGTTAGGTCGTTAGCTACGTATATGAAGCACGTAAGCGCAGGAATACGGCTTCAAGTAGGATTGGACAGGGGATTCAATCCCTTCTTTATACCTACGAGGTGTAAACACTCAGGATTGAGATTCGGTTTAAAGCGGCTTTACTTTCAATTGCGCTTGAAATTGAGAAAATAAACGTAGTCAATGACGACGCGTTGGGGATCAACTTGAAACGTTTAATAAAAAGCTAGTTAAGTGTTTAATTTCTTTTAAATTTTATTATAATAATTATTTTATTTAGACAATACAAAATATGATTTGTAATATTACAGAATTTTGTATAAAACTACAAAACCACTGATGATTTTTAGTTAATTTATCAAACATTTATTTTATTGCATATTATACAGTGGTTTTTTGGGGCAAACTTTAGAAGTTTGTCTTGACACTGCACTTTGAATATTTAATTTGTACACTTCTGATTTCCTGTTTTTTGTTATTTTACAGGTGGTCTAGTTCCAAAAGAACTAAACTACAATGAATCAAAGTCTATGTTTGTTTTAATCTAACGTATATAATGAGAAAGATGAGAACAAAGCGAAGTGTATGTATAAACGCGCACATGCAAGAAAATAGGTACCACTAAGGAGCACACATTTAAATATTTGATTAGCTATATAAAAGAAACAGATGGAGAGTCAGAAACGTTCCTAGTTATGTGTTTGAAATTCCGTTCGCTTGTATGTGGTTTACTCCCAGATATATATCTGCAGCTATGGGTGAACGCTTTGTGAGAACGCCTGACACATATTAAAACCTTACATTTCGAATTTCATTAAATCAACGAACAATTGCTCTTAGTAGAATTAAATTTTCCATATAATATTCCACGGAGAAGACAGCGCGATAAATCATGCGCTTTCGTTTTAACTTTGCATAAACGGGGCTAAAATTACTATTGTTCCTCCGAGTGGGGTTAAGACGGGGAATTAAGCCGGGGAGTGTTTCTCTTTGTTCCATTAATGATCTAATTCCCGGTTTTTATACAAAGAAGCACAAAGGAAAAGTTACTCATATATTTTGTGTAATCTTTTTACGTTAATGAACAATCATAACAGCGTCTAAGGCAATGCAGAATTAATTTTTGAATCTAGAGAGTCCTCCCGTTCTATTAAGCCCTAATTAAAATTCTCGCATCACTGCAGCTGCATTTTTCTAGCGTATTATCAATTAAAATCGGTGCCCTATCCTCTGATGTTCGTTGCAGCGTGAATAATTGCCGCGCTTTCAATCAATATTTTATAGAACAGGCCGAAGATAAGTTTTTTTCGATTGATCCTAGGCTTTACAATCTGGTGGAATTTATGACTGGCATTTGTCTTGCGATTACGTTGCCTTTTGGGTAATTTTGCCCACAAATGTGTTCCATCTCAATCTCAAAGATCGTCATCAGTTCAAAGCGGTCTGAAAAATTGCAAATCATCTATAAGAATGTTTTCACAGTGAATTGCGAGTGCTACCTAAATCTGAAATACATCTAAGACTTTTACTGGGAACATTTCTTTAACATTTGGAACACATCTAAACGAACATAAGAACATTATTTAAGTATTTTAACTTTATAAAATTGGTGTTCTGCAGGGTGTTTCAGGTGATCTAGTGATTAAAGGTGCAAAAATATCTCTTTTCAATGCAATAATGCATTTGTGCGGCATCTATCTTTGTTAATCTTTTAAAAAACTACCTATTCCCAATCATTTTTTACGTTGATTATGAATGACGTTGAGTCGGAACATAATTAATAATTTAATGACATTTTATTAATATTATGGATTTGGTTGTTGGAAACTAAAAAAACGAAGGTCAAGCCTCGCAATTCCAAGGTGGACGATACTCTACCCCTCTCGCTTATCGGGGAATGTAAAAAGTCAAAAACATGTCGAGCGACAAATCTTATAAAATTACTTTCCCATTCATTGCATCCCGAATAGGGCCCATCGATCACTCTTTTCTTATTTAATGTAGTATGGGAGTCCATAAAATAGCTTTCATGTTGTATCAGTTTCTCGACAAAGGGCATACGGCGAAAAAAAAAATGCTGCAGATATCGACCGAATACAAATTGCCATGCTAAAAAAGGGTCACCCTCCACTTATTTGACACATTAGAAATATGGGTTGTTTACAAAAAGAAGTAAATGCGCTTTCCTTTTGGAAATTCCCTAGATCTGTTAGGAGATGAATTTGCATGATCAGCTATACGAAAACATTGGTGCTGCTTAAAATATCATATAAAAACAATTTGTGCCAAGGTGTGTTCATTTGTTTTTAATAAGAATGTGCTTATGAGTATTTATTTTTTTATATAAGAAACATGATTATTGTTTAATAATACAAATATAGACATTCAATTTTATGTGCCTATATACTTAAAGTTGATGTAAAATGTTTTGATGGTGCAACGACCGAAAACAGTAGCAGGATTGGTGCCGGTCATGGGCGCACACATTTACATTACCAAATTACACTAAGTATGTCACTTTCAATTAATTGCACTGGACCAATGCAAAACATTATATTAATATTACAATCACATGAAACTTTATTTCAAGCTATAAGTAAACAATAGAAAGCACAGAAACGCGAATAAAAAATGCGCTCAAGGTACCAAAACTATGCTACGCTCCTGAAGTCTGCTCATGTGGTGGATGGAACCAGTAACAGACAGACATCATTTTCAATTAGTTGAACAGAAAACAAAACTGCATTTGACATGAAAACGGGAAGCAACCTGACTTATTTGCACAATATTATATCATAATGATAATAAAGAAGTTACTAATACATTTGCAGATACGTTCTTCGAAGCATATACGATTGATCCTGGAACTCAAATTCCTGTTCTAGATCCGATTTGCAGGATAGATGCTACAATTGATAATGTGCTAATAAATTCGAACTTGGTGCTCAGACAAATGATTGAGCTACGCTCGGACTCGTCCCCTGGAGCCGATGCAGTCAATCCGTTGTTCTTGTCCAAATGTGCCAATAGCTTATGCATACCACTGAGCCAGATAATGGCGAAGTCTCTTGACACTGGTATAATTCCCTCGGACTGGAAAGTCGCCAGTGTAACACCCATTTATAAAAAAGGAGATAAACTGTCCAGCGTCAACTATAGACCAATCAGTTTAACATCGGTTCCCTGCAAAATGTTGGAACGTATTATCTGTGATGCACTAATCCCATTTTTGTTAAACAACGGAATTATTCCTTCTCATCAACATGGTTTTTTACCTGGTCGATCTGTCGTCTCCAACCTTCTACAAGCAATCAACAGATGGACCTCCAGCTTAGATGCGCAGCAGCCTATGGACATAATTTATTTGGACTTCTCTCGTGCCTTTGATAAAGTGCCGCTTAATAGACTATTACTTAAACTTGAACATTTCGGTGTGCGTGGAAAATTGTTAACGTGGATTTCGTCGTTTTTATCTGATCGTCAGTTTGCAGTGCGTATAGGTGATTCTGTATCAAAAAAGCTTAATGTTATTAGTGGCGTACCACAAGGTTCAGTACTGGGCCCGATTCTTTTCTTAGTATACGTATCTGACCTTGCTCAAAACTGTTCCTCTAATATTGTATCTTATGCGGATGACCTTAAACTTTTCTCACTGCCATCGCCGACCATTCAAGCTGATCTGGATCTTATCGCTGATTGGTGCTCCCGTTGGCTAATACCATTGAACCATACCAAATGTTGCGTTCTTTATATGTCCAAGAATAATCCAGAACTAATTTATAAAATTGATGGACACATTATTGAAAAAGTTTCACAGCAAAATGACCTAGGCGTTATTGTGACAGAGTCTTTGTCTTGGAGTGCTCATGTTACAAAGGTTGTCAACAGATGTAATCAACTTATTTACATGATTCGAAAATCCTTTCAGGATCTTACTGTTGATACATTTCTAAAGATCTACAAGGCGTATATCCGGCCACATCTGGAATTTGCAGTATCTGTTTGGTCACCTTTATTAAAGCAAGATATAAACCGACTCGAAGGAATTCAGAGACGAGCCACTAAGTTACCCAGTGGTTTTCATAACATTCCTTATGAAACCCGCCTGACCCGCCTTAAGTTACCATCATTAGTAGAAAAGTGAGATCTACTGTCCAGATGATATATTCCAGCTAAATATGGATCCCCGTCTTCGTGGACATCAATTAAAATTGAAGAAAGAACATTTTCACACCAGATGCAGGCAACATTTTCTGCCCAACAGAGTGTTCGACGCGTGGAACTCTCTACCCAATAATGTAGTGACCGCGCCGTCTTTGAATTCATTTAAAAATAGACTGGATCGTTTCATGAATTTATCTGCTTAGTTTAGTCATATCTTTGTCTTTTTGTTCTGTTACATTAGTAGGTAGGTATGTGTATATCGTATATGCTCTCCTGTTATGAGTACTATGACATTTATAGGGTGTATTGTATTATATTTAGTTTTTTTTTTTTTATCTTCCTTGTAATATGATCAAAACAAGCTGTCAAAGCTTCTGCTCATATTTCTATCTTAATAATAATAATAATAATAATAATAATAATAATAATAATATATTGCAACTACTAGTAATAATACTAATAATACAAACAATATTAATTTGAATGTGAGTGGTGTGTTTAAAATGTTTCTGTGCGCTCTTCTAAGATTCATATAATGAAATTATAATGTTCTTTAATGATAATCGTAAATATAAATAACTTTTTTTTCGAACCATACGAAGAATAAGACACTATAACATTAAATTATTTTGTATAAAAAGAGAGCCATTTCGGGACTATTTGAGATCGCCATAGCAACTCTACAAAAAAGAGATTATTGTACAGTTGTACAGTACCGAAAATTAATTTGACATTGACATTGCATGTCACTTAATATATTGAAGTTTCATTAAATAGAAAAATGGAAACAGATAGTGACTCCGATGAATCGGTAAACTGGAGGTGCTAATTAGAAGCGGTTGGAAAAAAATATTATGTTAAACTCGTACAAAAAATATGTTTTCGAGACTCGTAAAATTGCCGGACTCCGCTACGCGGCGTCCGGCAACCCTTTCCCTCGTCCCGAAAACGTGTATTTTTTGAACTAGTTAAACAAATAACTATTATATAGTATTGTCGAATTAGATACAGAAATTGGAGAATTACGTGTGACGGCAATGTAGCGCCTTAAATCTATTTAAGTAGAAAACACAATTACAAAATATACGTAAGTACTACAAATGTAACTTAGAGTGTGTTTCATCAAGACTCAATAATTGTATTTTATCAATTTATAAAACAATTAGGAAAATCACTGATATAATTTTGGTTTTGATTTTTAAATGGGAGCATATACTTTTGTCTGTTTCATTATATGGAATAGAATTCCCATTTCAACTATGTGTAGGGCTTTGTGGAAACGTACCATCCTTCCGAAGATAAATTAGTAATTATACGTTAGATATAATATATGGTTTTTTCGTTTTTTCAAATTTACTTAGGCATTGTCATTTCGCGGTGGAATTCGTATTTGTAAAACACCGTAGCATGTACACTAGGTTTGTTTCCATAATTGTTTTAAAGAGTATATAAAACGAAAACCAAAAATATGCTTTTTATTTGGAGAGAAATACTTTGCCCTCTAATTTCATGTAGTATTTTACAAGTAAATAAGATTTTTGCAATAAGAAACGTGAAAAAAATACTACAGGAAATAGTAGTGGTACCAATTAAATAGGTACCACTACTTGTAGGACACCATAATCTATTAGTCCAGACATATTAATTTTTTCGACTGAGAAGACTAATTGAGCATAAGTATATAAAGGGTGTTTTTTTTAAGTTTGATAGAACTTTACATGGCAACTACTATCAGACTAAACTGTTCAGTTAGTCTGACACTGTTTATAAAATTTATTTTCAGTATACTTTGGCAAATCATCATGAACAGATTCACTCTTGAACAACGCTACCAAATTCCTCAAATTTACTTTGAAAATCATTCGTTGGTTCGCCAAACGCATAGAAGACTTCGTGAATTTTATGGCCCACATGATCGTCCATCTGAGCTATTTATTCGTCGTACAGTGGATAGATTTCGTACCACATACTCTACATGATTTGAAAACACCAATGCGTCGAAGGAATGTGTGTAATAAATGGAATATTTCCGTTGTACGTGAAGCGTGGTTGCAAACAAGGTTTGATGACAAATTAATTTCCAGAAATGGACCTGTTAACTATCCACCCAGGTCCTGTGATATGACGCCCGCAGATTATTTTCTGTGGGGCTATGTCAAGTCATTAGTTTATGCTAACAAACCAGCAACAATTGAAGCCTTAGCAGCCAACATTATTCGTGTTATTCACGATATACGACCAGAAGTGCTCAAAAAAGTCACCCAAAATTGGATCAAAAGAATACGCTGTCTTGCGGGCAGCCGCGGTGGCCACATGCCGCAAATAATTTTTGAATGTTTAATGTAATAGATTGTTTTTTTAAATAATATTACTTTTTTAATCACAAAATATTTTCTTCAATATTTTTTTAAAGTTTAAATTTCTATCATCCTTAAAAAAAACACCTTTTACAAGTACGATACTTATACAATTACATATAATGAAATTAACAAAGGAGAAATTTAGACTCCCTTATCACAGCTTCAAAATTATAATTGTCTATGCATTCCTTTTATATTTTGTATAATTATTCGGCGACAGAACAAATAAATATCGCTCGACTTAACTTAAACGTACGGTTTCCTGTAGACGCAGCTTTAGTATTGCACGTAAATGTGGCTTTAAAATAGTGACGAATTGAAACTTTCCAACATACACAAGCACATAAACTCTTTGCAGCTAGTGTGCAAAAAATAAGCTAACCAGCACCTTGTCCGTTATTTAAATGGTATTTTCAGGAGAGCCTGAAAGCCAGGCGGTGGGCGACTTTAAAACAAACGACCAGTCGGGAAATATTTCTCGGAAGTTCTAGGGTGCCGTGCCAGGACGAAAACAACGTCGAGGTTGCCGTGACTTATGGCTTGCATCGGCCCGAAATGGAAAATTCAGTCATACCAGAATGTAGGTTACCGATGCATTGTTGTTGCCGCTTGCAGGCACGTGTTGTCCCGTCCTTACAACTCGGTTTAATTTACGTGTTTATGGCTCGGGAGCGATGCTGGGAGAGGTTCTAGCGTGCCTCCTTCATCTCGTTATATCCTATATTATGGTATTAATGACAGATAAGGTGTGTATCCCTAAATTACTTTTGACTCTTCGATTTTACATGATACAATTGACCTTTTCCTTTTAAATATGTATTATAGTATAAAAAAAAGATTTACAACAATCACCAGAATCGTCGAATGCTTTCGAATGCTCCATGTTTTTCATTTTTTTATAGTTTTCGGAACTTAATTGTTCCTACTCGTTCTTTTCCTTTTTTCTATCTTACAACATGATACATAGGCATCCTATAATTTACTCGTTCGATAGGTCGATAGATATACGAAATGTTATGATCATCAATATTGACACAAAGGTAACAGGGGGTATCACGACTTTACGCAAGACGATTCCTTATCTTAATAACTGTTGCTAAAGAACTATTGCATTAGCAGATAGACTCCAACAGGAGTAAGAATACCGAATTCTTAGATTTATCTACAGTCAAATAGAAGTAATAAATTATTGAAAGTGTATTTAAGTTTATAGGTGATTCTTTTGTGGGTATAGGGATCAATATTTTACATCAAACGACCAAATTCTTTAATAAGTCGACGTTTCGAGTTTTATGATGTTTATAAAATAAACGAAATATCGACTTATTGAAGAATTGCGGGTTTTTTGATATAAAATATTCATCCCTAGACCTACAAAAAATTCACCTATAAAGTTAATTTTGGATCACCAATCTCAAGAAGAAGTATATTTAAATTTTGATTTGTATATCATTGCAAATAAATGTAAATCCATAGCATTTCAGTTTTACAAAAAGTAGCCCAGATATCAGTATTCATTATTTTTTACTTATTATATATTCTGAAAGTATTACAGCATCACATTTAATAAACCGAAAAACCAAACCTCCATAAAAATATGTGTTTTGAGTTTTGCTACAGATTCTTATGACTTATGACTTTGTAGTGTCCAGATGTTATAATGTCATACGAAATATGAATATGGACCGTTTTGAACATCTTAAATTTTTTCATGGAACAGAAAAATCATTACGCCACTTTCTCGGAAAAAAAAAGAACTTCGCCAAGAAAAAATCTGCTAAAAATAATTAACGTAGTCCATTGGATATGGAGCTTTTAAGAACTGGCAGATAGATTGATGCGTTTTAAACTCTTATCCGAAAAGCCGCTTATACTAGCGAAAGCTTTATTTAGAAAACACTCAATGCCGATTAACGAGGCTATATATACCGTTTCAGGAGCTCTCCAATTTAAATCAATCACCGAAGTTGTTCTGAATCGGAAATTTACATTTCCAATTTAACAATCCGACATAATCCTGAGGCAACTGCACCGCTGTTGATGTAATAACATACAACGGCATCTATAAACCGTTTTAGAGAAGTCTATGAATATTGTGAAATAATTTTAAATGCAGTGTCTGTTATTTGTGAGGGAAATCTGTGTACTGCGTAATATTTTTGTTGTTTAATCGGTCTTCGTTCTTTACAATTACAGGGCTAAGAGTCAGTTATTTCACTTGTTTATTATTTAAACGAAATATAAAAAAATACTGTTTTGTAAAAAATAGACATATAAACATTAGAACGCCATTGTAGCTGTGGATATACCCTTATTAAAACAATTTTTAAACACAAATATTTATTGGATACAAATTTAACCTCCCAACCACTACTTTTTTTATTTATATGTTTGTATGCATGATACAACTACACTGATATGCTCATAACTTGACCAAATTTCGTTTGTTCTGCGCACCATGTCATTCTCGATGCAAAAATGGCGAAAATTCAAATACCTTAAAGGCAGTGATTTAATTATTTTCGTGTTTGTCAATTGTATTCCCGTATTATCATAATTGTGAGGCCCGAGGGTTATCAAGTTGTCATTTTTATATTATAGGGTGGTATTTATTTATAGTAGTGCTTCTTATTATCTCTTCAAATTGTAATATTTAGGTTAGAATTATATTCGGTAGGTAGGTAGGTGCACAGAATGCGGTTTGATTGAAAATAAAAAAGATTGATATTAATCAACTATTATTTTAGTTTTCCTGTATGAATCGTGTATTATTATTCCATAATCGACGTTTATTTTATTTTATTATCTTTGTTTACAAGTATTTTTATTTAATTTTGTATCGTAACTGACGTCACGCTCAATCGATAGACCACGCCCCCATGCGCATTGGCATATCAGTGTAGTTATATCATGGTTTGTATGTAGCAGATCTCAAATGTCAAATTCAAACAATGAAAGCGTGGAGCCGCCTTGACCGCGTGAGTATACGCGTAAGCACTATTTGCAAATTATAATATGAGCGACATCTATCATGAGCGACATCTATCGGGTTGGGAGAAAAGTTTCGGCGCCTTGACGGGTTTATTTGACAATGCCTGATTTCTTTCTATCTTGATAATATATTTTCTATGGAAAGCAATACTTGAACGACGCTGGCATATTGTATTCTGGAAAGTGAAAGAGGTTCGTACAACTCTATTAGCAGTTATTTCTCAGACCCACAAAGGCAATATCCACACAAGTATTTGGTCTCCGTCCCGATACGTTACTTGTGACAAGCTGATTTACGAAAACAAACCCGCACGTCCGCAGATATAAAATAAATCAAAAATCAATTTCGGCCCACCCTAATAAATCAAACCGGCGGGTCGGGCGAACAGCAAGCGTTGTTACCGGCTGAGTCTGATTTCTTAACGAAGCAGGCGACCGCCGACTGCCACGGGTCAGGAAGCTTAGTCGGCATTTCAATCAGTTGCTGCTTATAACAATAACTGTTGTCGCTGAAGGTACAGATGGAGGCTTGGGTGGGCGCGTATCCTTTTCCGGCTGGTTTACTTCAGGGCTGTTAGGGGCAAGGGCATAACATTGAGGGGTGACAAGGGCAAAGGTTTAATTGAGCACCTAGTTGATTGTGCGACAGTCAGAGGGCACTCAGAAAAAGGTTCTAACAAAAAGAAAACAATATCTGTAATTATGTTATTTATAATATACATGTAATGTCCAGTCCAGTCCAGTAAGAGGGCTGATTTTCCATAATTAGACACAAAAAAAATGATAAGACAAAAAATGAAAAGAACAAAAATGTAAACTAAAAAATACTAATTTTAATATTAACTAACAAACAAAAATGCTCATTTCGATAAATGGCACTTACAAGACTATTTTGAGACACATAAAATATATCCAGGAAATTATGAATTAAATTAAAATTGTTGCATACAGAGTAAAAAGGAGACCTTAACATAACATTTGCTTTTGCTTGTGGAAGATAGAAAAAATTTGTGTTCCTAGCATTAAATGACGGAACTCGAAATGCGATTTTGGAAAGAAGATGCAAACAATCAATTTTGTTATGTAGTAGTTTGTAGAGAAATACCAATCCAGCAACTATTCTTCTAAATTCAAGAGTATACATACTAAATTGGGACAAGAGAACAATGTGACTCTGCTCAGGATAGAGTAAATATTTAAGGAATTTCCTTTGAACATTTTCAAGTTTGGTTTTGTGAATCTGGTAATAAGGTGCCCAAATAAGACTTGCATATTCTAACTGTGATCTAACAAACGTGAAGTACAGTAACCTTAGACAATCTATATTATCAAAATCCTTGCACGATCGTATTATAAAACCCAGTGAACGCATTGAGACGGAAGTAATGTTATTTATGTGGATGTCAAATAAAAGTTTGCTATCAAATGTCACTCCTAAATCCGAAGTGTTAAAAGATCTTTCCAGTTCATAGATATTAATTAAGTAATCATAACTAAGTGGATGCAACTTCTTTGTAAACGTAATAACTTTACACTTAGACACATTTAAGTTTAACTTATTGAATGCACACCATTCTACTAAATGGTTTAAATTTTCTTGTAGGGTCTTACAATCCTCTATAGTGCTGATACGTGTAAACAACTTGAAATCATCGGCATATAAAAGTGACTTGACAGTAAAATTCTCGGCTAAATCATTAATAAAGATGTTAAATAGCAAAGGTCCCAAGATGGAACCTTGTGGGACCCCTGATGTAGCTATAAACGTTTGTAACATATATATTCAACACATTGACAACGATTGGACAAGTACGAACTAATAAAATTTGTTAATTTGTCACTGAATCCGATAGCAGCAACTTTCTGCAAAATGAAGTTATGATCAATTTGGTCAAAGGCCTTTGAAAAATCAGTATAGATCACATCAACTTGTTGATTGATTGATATCTATGGCATCGGAAGTGTACTGTGTGAAAACGGCTAAATTTGAAATAGTTGAACGATTAGTCATAAAACCATGTTGGGTTTCCGACATTATACCTTTTATACTACTATATATCAACGTGTAGAGGGTGACTTCAAATACCTTTGCAAAGTTTGATAAAATAGTTATGGGCCGATAATTAGAAATTGAATGTTTATTGCCTGACTTAAATATAGGACAAATTTTACCCTATTTCCATACATCTGGAAAAGTATCCGTTTTCAAAGATAAATTAAAAATCGCTGTTAGAGCGTTAAGGCTTGCGCGCACTAGCCGGAAACAGCCGACAACGGAACGCGCCACGGAGAAAGGCAATTTAATTCCTCAACGCATTTTAAATCATCGGCAGACCGCTACGCGCCGACCCGAACGGAAATCTCCGGACAGAATACTTTCTCGGTCCGATCCGTTGCGTTGCCGATAGTTGTAGACAGTGCGCGCTGAGACGTGACGGCGAAAACACGCAGTAAACCCGAAATGGACGAAGAAAAATGGCTAAATTCCTAAAACAATGTATAAATAATTACTTACAGTAATGACTTACCTTAGGGTTACTGCTAAGCGTTCTGCTGGTGGAATGGAGCTCCTAAATGTAGTATTCTGTCTTGTCAGATCTGATTTTATAATTGACAACAGTTCCTGAAATTGTTCGTAACTCATTCGGAAGTATTGGAAAAATTTTTCTCCGTGTTCAATTAATTGGGGAAATAAAGTGGCAAATTCACTTTCGATTTTTCTCTTTTTGCAAATTTCATGTACCCATTTTCGCTTCCTTCTTCTTATTACTGCATTTTGTTGTTCCTCTTCCTCGCATAGTAAACTTATAATTATAGCCATTGCATCCATTTTCACCAAAGTAAGCTGAGCGACTAAACGGAAAATTTCCGACGAGTGCGCGCTAGGTAAAAAAAACTGCCGTTTTCCGTGGCGCGTTCCCTTGACGGCTGTTGCCGGCTAGTGCGCGCGAGCCTTTATTTGAATCGTTAGGTATATTTTCGACGTAGTTATAAATGTAAATGTTGTATTACAGTTGCCGTATCTTTTTCTAATTTGTATTAAAATACATAGGTATCCTTTGAGACTCGATATATTCGGCTATTACAAACGCTCAAAGCTTCCCCTATCCGCATCTCTAGACCAAACCCTAAAATATGTCTTGGTTACATCAATGAATTTCAAACGTTGCTAAAAAACACGCGTCGTAATTCGATCTTATCTTCCCCACTTCTCTCAATGGCATAGCGACCCTTCCGACTCAACTTATATACCATCTACAACCTCAACCTTAATCTCATTATCAACGAGGGCTGGTTTTTGTGGAATCAATACTAGGGTCCCTCCAGTGCCAGTTTTATTAGGCTAATTGTAATTAATTACAGAGAATTGCTCGACAATATTATTAGGGATCTGTGATAAAAGTTAAATTAATTATCGGGGCAAGTAATTAAATGGGCATTATTTCTTGAAAGGAACGGATTCTGTAGATCGGGGGCGGAAGTATACATAGGAGCACCCAAATTCGTTAAGTACCAAGTCCCCATAATTTTGAATGATATAGGAGATTCTATCACAGACTCTGTAAGCCTTTGAAGCTTTGAAGTAAACCAAGGCACTTCCCCTTGTTTATCAAAGGGTAAATTTTAATGAGCCCGCAAATATAAAGGGTGTTCGAAAATATAAACACATTTGAACTATGATATTAATCCATGTTTGTTTTCTTTTCATTTTATTTTAGGTTCTCCTTGGCAATAGATTACGTAATTTAATTAAAAATTACATGTGCCCACAGAAAACGATTAATGGGGTATTTTCCTTCAATCGAAATGAAAGTGGAAACCTGTATTTTTATAAAATATATATTTTTTTTATATTTATTAGGATAAAAATTATTAAGATTGAATCGGTAGAAAATTTTTAATTCAATCTTGAAATTTTATTCTATATTCGTGACGTTACTAAGAGAAAACTAGGGAATATGTATCTATAAAGAGGCCACACTGATAATATGTGACTAGATTCAGTTTGTAACAACGGCAAACGACAGTCGACATTTCGATAATAATTGACATTTGAAATTTCCTGTTTGTGTTTGGCTTGACAACTTGGCGTGTTGTATTGTTGTTTTCTTGTGAAGTAAACTTTTATTAAACATGGAGCAAGGTTTTGTAGAGGCTAAGTCCGACAATTTACCGGTTATAGATTCTTTTATGATAAAAATCCTATAGATCCCTTCAGAAATAAAAGGGATGAAAAATGTAAGGTTAGTATTTAACTTATCAGTATTACTGCAAAGTCGATTAAATATATTCAAAAATTACCTTTACAAATTACGATGTTTTTCTATTACTAATAAATACACTTGTAATCAGTCACAGGCAGAGAAACAATTCAGAGGTAAAAATATAAACTAAAAACAATGTCTCATGTTAACCATGATGTTTACCCTAACCAAACAATTCAAACATAAACAAAAGTTAAGTTGTCACGCAGTGACACCAACCACACAAATGAAAATATCCTAAAAATCACTAAAAATTGAAAAATCAAAATCACTAATTTTGAATTTTCCCTTAGTAACGTCACATAGATATCGCGCATAATAAATCAATAATTTATGGACTTAAATGAACCCAATATTAAAATTCCAGAAATACGTATCTCTTCTTTTTCCAACTATATTCCATTGCCGATGTAAAAAAAATAGGAAAACACCCCATTCACACAAATTTGTTGTCTCTAAATGGCGAATTCACTAATAAAATTATATGAATATACGGTAGAAAGATATTCTAAGAGGAACTATTTTATTGGCTTTTATAACTACATGCTAGCGGTGAAAATAATGATAATTTAAAATATGTATAGGCATCTTTACGAGTAAATTGAGAGAGCACGGTATGAAGCTGTCAATGTTACCCGGTTCTTCTGTTTACTTCGGCCTATTAGGCTGTATTTTAATTAGAACAGACTAAAGCACCTACCTATCAAGTTTAAAACTACACTTAACTCGGCTCGATAGAAACCAATTATCAGTTCAATTTGATCTGCCCCCGTGAATGAACACGAGCAGCTCGTTATTACTGGTCACGTCCCTAGTCTGTTATAAACACCGCTCAAACCGGCGACACAGAAAATTAACATTCTTTCTTTGAGAGCGCCTGTTAACAAGGAAACAATGTGCCTTCTACAAACGACGCGACGCTTACGTGAAGTTTACGGTGAATATGCTAAGTAAGAAACATAATGCTAAATTAAAGAAGGGGGTGATAATGAATTTCAAGGGAAAAGGAAGTCTGACTTGAAAGGCATTTCATCCTCCTAGCGTTCCGACGTTCCTACGGTTGACTTTGAGTATTCTGTGTCTGCACATAAAGGGGGAGGCAGGATCGGTGGCACTCCGGCGACAAAGGATAAGTAAATAATAAAAAATCCGGTATTGTAGTAAAGTAGTTAATTTCTTTAAAGATTGTAAATGTATTATATTTATGTACAAATTGGTTTGAGAATACGCCACTTGCAAAATACTAAATACCTACATCAGGAGCACAGAAATAAGTTTGAAGGGGGTTTGGTGTGAAGATAACACTGACGTAATTTTCCACATAACACCAAAACACTATATTAACTAAAGTTCAATAGTGCTTAGGAAATTCGACAAGAAATTTTTAGTATTAAGGTATTAGGAAATATATTTTTTTTGTCGCAAACTAAAACATCACTGGTAAACTTTAGTTAATTGAGTCATTCATTAGGTATTTTATACAGGATTTTTAAGGAAAACTTGTTAAAAGTTTGCGTTAATACTACACACTTCTTTCTATTCCTTTTCCTTATTAATCCACGAGTAGCATATTCTCAACGAATTTTTTTATGAATAATTTCCCTCTCTATGTTCGATATTTATTATTCGGGTTTGTTTATGGTGTTAGTTGGTCCGTTCTCCTTGTTGAACCTTTTTATTTTCTTTTAAACCTAGATTTAATATGACTTTTATCACATCTACCTACTTTACTACTGTCTAAACAACACCTGCCTAAACAATAATCATCGCAACTTCTCACTTTAGATTTTTCTTGATAATGTGTTTTTTGAAAATGTAAAGGAAATCTTTTATAAGCTCGTATATTTTGGCAGTTTTCATATGGATATTACTAGTTTTAGTATAATTGTGTTTTTTTTTTCAGGTAAGTTTTCTATGGGTCTTTACTTCCAGTCAGCTTGTTGGTAAGATTTTGATTTAATTATTTTTATAATATATTTAACAATATACAGGACTAAAAATTGTAATGACTATTTTAGTAATAATAAGAAATAAATTGTTAATGGTTTTGCGAAATTCCTAAAAATTTATGCAGACGTTTACAGTAAGCCAACAAATAATACAAAACTCAACTAATAAAGCAAACATTTTTATATAAATAATAGACCACTACTAGTTATACAGCCACTTACAGTAGGAACCTATTTAAACGTAGATTTTTCATAACAATTTTGATAAACAACCAACTACTTCACAATCATCTCCAGATGATGCCCACTTGGTTGACGAAACGCGCGTCGAGTGCAGTATAATTTTTTGGTGTTATGTAGAAAACTACATTAGTGTTACTTTACAATAAAAAAAATATGCTTTTTACCAAAATTTAGTTCAAAAGGTCAAAATTCTTTGTATACATTTATAAGTATTTTTTTTTTTTTATTATAAGAGGAGATTGAAGACGTTGAGTTATACTTAAATATTTAAACTTCAACGCTTCTAAAAGTCCTGAAATATTCGAGGGTTTATCTACACATTTCGGTATTTGCGTAGTTTATTAATATTCCTTTCCCTTTTAATACTACGTTTCAGTTTAAGCCTAATTCCAATTTAAAACACATTTCTTTTTATATAAATAGCAATTAAAATAAATGTATTAAGAAAATTTAAAGTGCTTTAAAATAAAACAATTATTAATACATCGAGGATAAATAAAACTAGAAGGGAAAGTATTCTAAAATTCTCAGTTTACAAAATTCGGTGGAGTTTTAATTTCTAAATGAAAGACTTCAACCATAATTAAAAATAATAATAATTCTAGCCTTTTTGTTTTGTTTTCTCAAAACGTTTCTAATTGATAGGTACTCGATTAATCTTCTATGGATTATTTTTTAGTTTAAATCGACTAAAAGAACAAAAAAATAAGCTGGTTGAGTTAAATTTTTAATAAATTAAATATTTCATTTGTGCTAAACTAAAAAACGAGTGATAGAATGTTAATTATTAAATAACTATTATTAGCATTAACTTTTTTTTACTTTAAGACGTTGTTATTTTTACAACTGTTATTTTACAAATGGTGTTATTTACCTACATAGAATGTTTCATGAATCTGTAGAACTGTGCCCCAAATAAAGGCTCTTTCACACTATCAGGTCTCGCCTGTCAGGTATCGGATCTGATATAAATCTGAAGTACGATTATATATCAGGTTTGCATCGGGTTTTGTTGCACTTTGTTGCATTGTTGTAGGTTGCATTTGGTTGCATGCGCTCTGAAAACCTGACGAAAACTAACGGGCAGTGTGAAATCATTCGTTTACATGTGTCTTCCACCACCCTTGCGTCCGGTATCAGGTCACCTGACGTTGCAGTCGAGATGTCAGGTTGAAATCAGGCACCGGACCTGAACCTGACAATGTGAACATTTCCGTTCAAACCAATAGTCCACTACTTCTCAGGTTTGTATCAGATCCGGTACCTGACAGGCGAGACCTGATAGTGTGAAAGAGCCGTAAGTTATGGACAGTATAAAGTATGATACCTTAATAAATTATAGTGTATTGCAGATTTTTTTGGTAGGAGAATTGCTTCTTCGACATTAAAGACATCATTTATTGCTTTCCGAAAAAATTCTGAAGTTATCGTTACTTTATATACTTAGGCAAAAAACTGGCAAAAATACTACAAAGCTGCTTTTCATTACTTTTGTGTTGAGATGTCTAAATTGGCATGAGAGTCAAGTTAACTCAGCCTTGTTGATGCTACGTATAAGAATATGGAAATTTCTCTCAAAAATTGCTCGTTACCAGAGATTTACGCGAAAGCGACAATGGTACGATCTAGTATTTTTTTGTTATGTTGGTTTCGTTTCGAAAAAAAGTCGAAGCAGACTAGGGATTGTAGTTTGAGAGTTATAAACACGGCTTAGTTTTTATGTGGAAAGTTTTCAATAACAGCGCGAGTTTGCAGCCCTTCAGAATTTTAAGTTGTAAGTGAAAGCCATTACATCTCTTTAGGGTGAAAGTCGAAAATTGAAAGTGTTTTATAGAGTAATTATCGTTAATCATACGAAATCGTTAAAATAGGTACGTGAAAAAATAACACTTGAAATTGAAATATTTTTACTATTTAAAAGAAAAATATGTAATTAAAAAAAATTGTTTCAATTGAAGCAGATTATTAATTGTTAATTCAAACATTTACATCTTTGGTTTTAAAAATGTTTATTTTTAATTCAAGAAAATATGTTTTTAACCCATGGAGTTTTATGTCAATATTCTCTATATCTAGATCAAATAAATATTTGCCTTAAAGCAATACAAACATTGCGTTACCTAGAAAACTTACTGACAATAAAAATGTGAGTGGCAAGGATATAAACATAACTGAATAAACACGCAGAAAGGAGAAAAATGTTAAAAATAATAGTTACATAAGATTAATACACAGTTTGGGATACTAAGGGTGTAAAACTGACCTGACTGTAATTTATTGTTTTGAAAACTGCTTATTCTGTGCAAATCCGCATGTTCCTGTAGATATATTGTAAACACGTGACGCACAATGTCAACGTAAACTATTAATTCAATTTTTACACCGCCTGCAAGGATTTAGATTGTCATGTTGCAAAATAAATACATGCATATTTCACTGGAACTCTCTGGTAGTAATGCGACGCAAATTCAGTAAACTCAACCAAACTAAATTGCAGGCGGCAGTCTCCTCTTTGTCTAGCTTGTATATACCTACTTAATTTGCTTTTATTGCCTTTTGTCTCGAAATGCCATACAGTAGTTTACTATTTGCAATAGCATATAAAGTTATTACCATCGCATCAAGATATTGCAAATGCCTAATGAATATGGCGGCAATAATAGATGTGATTGAGTTTTGCGTTTGATGCACTGTGATTGAATTTGAATTGTATGTACACAACCATAATTATTGTGCATATGTGGGATGTTTGGGTGAGACCTTAATATGTGTGTATATATACGTATGTATCTAATAATAGTAACAGCCTTTGCCACTTTAGACATAAGTAATCAATGCAGCATGTTAGTTTATAGTTTAGTGTGTTCTATATACTACGAGTAATATTTCTTTTTTGTTTTTGTTTGCGTTATTTAACGGCCTATTTCCGCTACTAAGGCCACTCACCGACGTTGAGAGACGAACAACCCTGAACCGGGGGGAAATTCTGCCGAACTTTCACTTTTTGTAGTGGAATAGGGATTTTTTACTTGCATATCATGATACAACTACACTGATATGCCTATGCGCATGGGGGCGTGGTCTATCGATGAGCGTGACGTCAGTTTTGATACAAAATTAAATAAAATACTTGTAAACAAAGATAACAATATAAAAGAAACGTCGATTATGGAATTATAATACACGATTCATACAGGGAAACTAAAATAATAGTTGATTAATATCAATTTTTCTTATTTTAATTCAAACCGCATTCTGTGTACCGATCTACCTACCTAATATAATTCTAACCTAAATTTTATAATTTGAAGAGATAATAAGAAGCACTACTGTAAATAAACACCACCCTATAATATAAAAATGACAACTTGATAACTCTCGGACCTCACAATTATAATAATACGGGATTACAATTGACAAACACGAAAATAATTATATCACTGACAGTAACGCATTTGAATTTTCGCCATTTTAGCATCAAGAATGACGTCGTGCGCAGAACAAACGAAATTTGGTCAAGTTATGAGCATATCAGTGTAGTTGTATCATGCTTGCCTATAGCTTCATAGACAAGGTACCTCTGGTTTTACATCCTATCTGATGGATGGTAGGTCTACACTACACAAACCTCGTTTAAGTTTATGTTATTTCTGTGTATTCACTGACATGCAGGCTCACTAGAAGGTGCGACTCTTTCCTGCACGGCCACCCATCCAAATACTAACCGCGGACCACGTTGCTTAGCCTGTCGCTACGATTACTTGCCCGCTTATAAGTTATATGTTGTAAAGGACCGGTGCCTATTATGAGATAGGTTGTAGTATAATATCTGGTGCAGACATTTCTATGTATTTTTAAATTTTTAGAAGATTAAAAAATCTGAAAAAAAACAAACCGAAAATAAAAAGCGTTTTGTATCGGCAATAAAAATGTAAGTACTTGAAAAATACATTGGCCTGTACAAAGACTGATGACGTAAACTTGGGTTTCTTCTTGTTTTTCAGCAGATGACATCAATTTTTTGAAACTAAATGGGCTATTTTGCATATTTTACTATATATTAGTAAGTATTTTTTTTTCAGTATGCAGGTATACATATATTATTAACATTATACAGTGTTATTCAGAACTTATCCATAATAAAATTTGGGGATTTTCAACATACATGTAGAAATGTGGTAGTGCAAAAAAATTTTTTTTGGCGGCTTCTGAAAACTATTTAAAAATTTTTCATTGCACGCCGCTGGATACTGGTCCACTGTAATGGAGTGACCTTGGGACTGACAATGCAAACTGGCTAGCACGAAAAAACTTCGGAAGTTCTGAGAGTATACCGACACCCGGCGCAAAAAAGATTTGCAGCGTTTTTACTTTAAAATAAACTTAAAGATAGATAGATAGATGTGACCAAAGTGACGTGTCTTTAAAATGAATAAATTTTTGTTACACTAATTTTGAAGAATTGCGCTACTTGATTACTAGGTATTAGAAACATGAAATTTATAAAAAAATTGCACATATCTTGTTACAAAAGCTGTTCGAAAAACGGTGTTGGAAGTGATTTCGTTGAATTGCGTGGGGATTTTCGAGTGCCCAAACGTGTGTATTGTGAATGTTCTGTATTCCATTTCGAGTAAACAAAGCTTCATCTGTAACTAGTACACCAGCAGTAAATTGGGGATTTTCAGCATTTAGCTGCAACAACCACTCACTAAACCTAACTCGTAGTTGATAATCCACTGGTAACAGTCCATTAACTCAGCAATACTGTACACATGAGCCATTTTGAAAATTTTACAGTTTAACACTCCTACGATAAATAAAACACCGGCACACAGAGAGTACACACATAGACTGATGACTGAATAGACAATAGCGATATTATCCCCACTCCAAGTTTATTCGCCTAGGCGTTCTAGGTACAAAAAACGTGTTTACTTTTTTTTACCACATTATTAGGAATATGGTATATCAGATTGTCGTTGAAGTACAGTTGCCCATCTACGTAGTCCTTTATAATGGTATAACTTTAAACATTGTTTACGGGAAATCCTAAGACTTTTATTATAAATTTTTTTGGTGATATCGATTTCTTATTTAAGGATGCACCACATATCCTCAAAGTTTTAGAGATAAGTTCTGAATAACCCCATATAAGCTAATATGGTAAGACCTAGTACAATATGTATATTTGCTTGAAAGCAATAAATTAATGCATTAAACAGATTAAAACATTCGTAAATATAGGAATTAATAACTAATTAACTATTATAACAAAGGAAATAAGACCAAAAGAATATACCATAAAAGTATTAGGTTAGACAGA
Organism: Pogonocherus hispidulus; assembly: GCA_963924545.1. NCBI lineage: Eukaryota > Metazoa > Arthropoda > Insecta > Coleoptera > Cerambycidae > Pogonocherus > Pogonocherus hispidulus. The sequence continues at coordinate 78,391,166 of OZ004694.1, forward strand.
CAGAAATCTATTTAATCTTATTATTAGAAAGAACTCTTTATCTAGATATGTAGAAAATATAATAACGTAACGTGAGTATCTGATTGTGCATAGTTGACATGCCCTTTATTAGATCGAAAGCCCTACACACTCATTTTAGCAGAAATAATTTTTATAAATTCTTAGTCACCACTCAATTTCAATCTGTTTGAAACTGTAAAAATGCAGATTATTATCTACAATTTGGGACACCTGGTATACGTATAGGAATCTAATATTACATATATTAAATAAGTAAAAGAATTTCTGCTACACTCCATAAAGGAAACAACGACGTGACGTTTCGGAATTTTTGCTCTTCAATGTAGTACAGCTAGAGGAAAAGGTCTGCCATAGTATAGATTTGGAACAAAACTCTTAGAAAACGCAAATAATATGGTACTAAAGTCTCTTATTGAAGTCTTGATATCTTCATTACGTACCAATAAGTGCTATAGTTTTTAATTGCGTATTATTCCACCGAGCAGAATGTCAATAGGGCGAGAATGAGCTTACCGCCATTTACAGAGAGTCTCCGTCAGCAACGTTCAACCGCGAGAACTCCTAAGACTGTTACAATGACTGTGTAGTGTTAAACAGCACCAGATATTCTAATGAAGTTCACAGACAATTGATGGCACCGAAGTAAAGCTTCAACAGATTCATCCTCCGTTTCATTTAGGAGGATGCGCTTCATGCGCTTCAATTCTGGGACCAAGGCGTTCGTCTCAAGGATGCATTCAAGTTGTATAGGATGTGCCAAAATAAATTTGTCACACATTTTTAATTATATCTTTTTTTATTGTTTATTATTGAAATGAATTGTTGTCGGTTTCAATTCTTTTATTAAGGATGATTACATATTATATTAAATAAGTAAAAGAATTTTTGCTACACTCCATAAAGGAAACAACGACGTGACGTTTCGGAATTTTGCTCTTCAGTGTAGTACAGCTAAAGGAAACGGTCTGGGACAATATAGATTTGGAACAAAACTGTGGTTGCCTTTAGTCTTTAAGGTAAATCCGAATTTATAAAATTTGGTTCCAACCAATAATTGGTTCATAAAATACGATTTTAAAATGATCTTGAAGTTGAGTTAAATAATACGAAAGGCAGCAACTGATGCTAATTTGTGAGAATTTAAGACGAAAAAAAGTCTGGTTTAAAGTCTCAGATATGAAGATTTTTTTACACCATCCACTTTCACTGAGTTTTACAAACTGAATAAATAGCAAGAATTACTAAATCAGCTGTTATTTAAGGCCAACACCAAAGCTATCACAAAGTTTGCAAATAAAAAAAGTTTGGTTATGGTTAGAGACATTTTTACGTTTGGTGTCGTAGATTAAGAGACTCTTTCGACATTTATTATAAATTATTGTATTTACTATTGTGAATAGTACAGTTTTTCTAAGCGAAAATCTACCAGCCAATTATTTTGGCACACTCTGTACTGCGTTCGCGTGTCGAGACCGGGGCGTTCGCCCGAAGAGAGGATGCATTCCAGTTGTATGCAAAACACGGGCTGTCTCCTGCCGCGGTAAACTAATAAGCCCGCTGCTTGGAATTTTGAGCAGCGCAGGAGGACTAAATACAGCTTAACTTCGCGACGAACCCCCTAATTGTATTAATGATAAGAGCGCATCGCGTTAGCGGGGCGCTAAGACGTTAACAAGTTTTACAGCCTATCGGATTACCGTGTTATATTTCCGTGTAGTTCCGTCTGATGGAAGGAGGCCTAATATAGAGAGAGAAAACTTTCTTTATGCGGAGAAATATACACCTAAGTTACGAAGTCCTTGCCTGGCGCATTGCTTTTAGCTTGATAGGTGAGTATGAGAAATAAACTCTGGTGGAAATTTCCACAACTGTCATATAAATAGAGCGACGAATATTTATGCTGACGATGCCTAGATTATTTAAAATTTGACAATAATACTCTTCTAATATTTATATAATTTTTATAATTTATACTACACTAGTAGGTACTACAAATTGTAAATGATGCTTTTACAATAATTGTAGAATTATCGACATGTTTAATGAATTTAAGATTTATGCTTGGATACGGAGATCTAGAGCTCTAGACTCTAGAGCTGTTGTATATGTTGTATGCAAATGTTCTCTAGAGTATAGTGAACATACAACTTGTAAGAATTTGTTTAAAAACTTTATTTTAAATAAGATATACTTTCAATACTTCCAAAAATATTAATGTTACGCCTGCAAATATGACTAATAATGTTAATAATATAAGGGTCTTAAACAGATATTCCATGCATATTTGAAGTATAGTAGTTTGAAACATATTCAGGGTTTCAAGTCCAACATATTCATGTAGTAGTTTTTTAAGTTCTTGTTAACTTTAATATTATTAAAGTGGATACTCGAAGCGGATGGTTCTTTATGAAACATCGAGAAAATAATTGTTTTGAAAAAAACATTGATCTCATTTAGATGTTCCAAGAAACATATAGAAAACACTCTATATACTAGTATTTCGGCTTGTTAGGTCTTTTTTCAATAGAGTAAATGTCAGTAGACATTTACATTTATTTATAGACATAGGGATTTATTTATAGGGATTTTTATACATATTCTGGAACAGTTGGTGTCATTGACATTTATCAACTATCCTTTGCTTGAAAATTTAGTTAGGATATGATTTATATACCATTTGTATACATTTAACATTACTATAGCACACTATAGAAAACAAATGATGTAAATTTGTTGCTACCAACAATTAAAACCAAGTCACAGTCACAACCAACAAACAGTTGAGTGTCGAAAAGGGTTTCTTTTCGATACGCAGTTGTGTTTCATAATGACTTGTTTACAGACGAAAAATAGAAAAAAATATGGTTATTCAGAGAAGTACCCTGTAAGTAAAAATATTTAATTTCAGAAACAATAAGGAATTTGAAAAACTACACGGAAAATCATATTATACATTTGATTTTCTTTATTTGTAAGAAATAAATTTTGCAGAAGCAAAGGATAGTTCTATTTTTGGAAAATAACCCGGCAAAGACATTAACATAACTGATAACGTCTTTAGTGCTGTACTACATCGAAAATTATAAAAGAAGCAATAAGGAATCAATTCAGAGAAACGGCATGCGTTTTACCAGATAAAACAGAAAATAATTCAGCCCCGTCTTTCCAAATGTCCCTTATTTGAAGATATCGATTCAGATAAAAATAAATTTGAATAAAACCATCGCAAAACAAATGCTATTTTGTCTTTTATAGTGTGCAGTGTTCTATGTCAAGATATTCCCTCCACAACACTGAATTTCACATACATTAAGGTTTTAGTGAAATTGAAATTAAGATGTGTGGAATATTACAAAATGAAGGCGATTAATTAACGACAAATTAGATCTCTTGCCGTTTTATTACAAAGTAAAAGAAAAAACTATAAACAAAATGTTATATTAATTTGTATATGAAAATACACTGTTTTTTGTCTGAGGATAAATAGTTATCGATGCAAAAAGTTTTGCTGTTTTACAATTTTATTATTGTCAAAAAGGAAAATAAAGTCTCTATCTAAAAGGTCCATAGTTTGTTTTCAATATTTCAGTAATTAGGTAGAAATTGTAAACAATAGCTTTGTTTCTGCAGCGGCGATGGTTCGACTTGTCAAGATCAGGCACAAAGTGAAACCGACGTTTTTGTAGAACAAATCTCAAACTCTGAGTGAGACTTTGGTGTTTGGTGTGCTGAATCTGGAAACTATCATCAAACTGTTCGCTAGTAGTCAAAATAGTTTGAGACTTATGCAAATAATTAATATCTCACATGCGTGTCAGTTGTGGAAATCGTCCAGAATATTAAACAGCGAATAAATTATAAGTTGTGTCCCATCGATAATGAACAAAATATAGTTTTACCAAATGTCCACAATGCTTCAAATTCGACTAAGAAAAGATATAAAAACTCAGACGATTGTAACATCCATAGGATAGGAACTTAAGCTAGAGGTTCCTTAACAAAAACAAACAACTACGAATGTAGTAAGGATACCCCCATATCCTCCATCTGTAAACATGCCTTATAAAATAAGGACTGAACCAAATTAGGCCAGAACAGCTATTCTCCTAGCTAATCCACACCGAGCACTGAATTACTAAGCAAAATTTGTTGTATTTTGTCTAACAACGTTAGAATCAAAAATACAATGTTTTGGATTGCAACGAAAACTATACGAGGAAATCCTCTGGACCTTACATCATAGGATGTCACTAATTGCAGACCGGTTTCGACCTTTTTATGATCTCATCAGTGCAATATAAGTGAGCATACCTACGAATGCAAAGATCTGAGTATTTGGCACAATAGGTAAGCCTTGCATACGCAAGCCCTAATAGCGCCACCTCTTGGTAGTTCTCGCAACACAATCCAAACCTAACGGGGTGTAGAAAAAGAGTCCTACAGCTTAACAGATGGTTAATGTAATTAACAAAAACAAACAACTACGAATGTAGTAAGGATACCCCCGTATCCTCCATCTGTAAACATGCCTTATAAAATATAAGGACTGAACCAAATTAGGCCAAAACAGCCTTACTACATTCGTAGTTGTTTGTTTTTGTTAATTACATTAACCACCTGTTAAGCTGTAGAACTCTTTTTCTACACCCCGTTGGAGGTTCCTTGTCTATGTTATGATATGCAAGTAAAAAGTCGGGGAGATTTCCTTGCTCTACTCCTGCCGTCGGTGTAAAACCATAAATCATATGAATATTTACAGGATGAAATCTACCAAACTGTCTAATTCAAAATGTTAATTGGTTTACCAACCTCCAAAGGTCATTTTATTCTTTACAATTTTGGCCTTTCCTTTGCGTCTGTTACGTGGTGTTCTTTAGAGTTTGATCATTGGTTACAGCGCATCTTTTCATATTTTAATTGTCAATTTATCGTCGAATCAGTTTATATTGTCGTATATTTTCATCTACTATGGAATTACAGTAATTCTTTGACCTGTACTCTTGCAGTATTATTAAATCTCGATCATTTTGTGCATGCTAGGCGAAAACCCAACTCGTCAAGTTTTAATCTCCCTTAAGATTTGCGATTTATTGTAAATAGAATGAGGGAGAACGCGGCGAGAGGAATGACTGAGCAGAACAGCTTTTATTACTTAATGCATTCGATCATTTAATTTGAGCGTCGAGTTCTTCTGCTTCAGCAAATATCAGTTATATGGGGCAGCAGCGGATGAAATCGCGTTGTTTCTGGATTGATTTATGTCCGAGATTTTGTTGCTCCCGTATTTTCGTCTCGCGCCTGCCGGCTACCCGACGCAAAAATTAAGTTATCCCATTTATTTTCAATTAATGAGAAAAATTCGAGTGGTTCTTATGCCGCTCACGAGGAAATTGATCTGATGGAATTATTTTTTGTGCCACTTGACTGTGGTGTATCTAAAGGCTAATGAAATAGGCGGTGAACATAATATAATCTTGTAATATAGGTGTACATTCCTTGCATACCAGAAGCAGTGATAACTTTTCTAAATACGAGAAATATGTGGTTATACAGGCGCTATGCTAAGCCGAATCTGTGATCTTATCTAACACCAACATAACCAGTATAAATATTTTTTAAAACTGTACTCACAAGTAGGTACTTAAGCTGTATAAATTTCATTCTGATACCTCCTTCAACCGTTATAAGAGTTATGAGAGCAAAACAGGCACTACTGTTTTGAAGCAATAAGTGGTGGGGTCAATATTAATTTCAATGTGAGCGACTTATGTTGATTTATTTTGGCTAAAAACATTAAAATAATATTTACCTAAAAAATTACAAATTAAATGGTTAAATAACATTCTTGATATCACTGACGTAGTTTTCCACATAGCACCAAGACACTATACTGCACTCGACGCGCGTTTTAATCATCTGGAGATGATTAAAACTAAACCTATGCTAACATTGCGTCCCATTTATACCTAAACTATTTCTACGGTTCAGTGAACCGTCGCGACTGCTCAGTGAACTGTCACCATTCATATTATTTTTACATTTAGCAATTTCCAAACTCTCGAAAGCATCCAGCTGACTGGAATTTGTCACATTTGGGCGACACTAGACTTGTCTATTCTACCATATTTAAGATGAGCCATATGTTCCTTGAATCTAGTTTGAATTCACCTTCTCGTTTGTCCAACATACTTTTGATTATGGTCTTTTCAGCTAATTTCGTAAATCCCCGACTTTTCCTTAGCTTCTATTTCGTCTTTTGGATTGCCTAAAAGTTTGAGAAGTGCTTGAGTTTGGAAATTGCTAAATTTAAAAATAGTATGAATAGTGATAGGGGGCCAATCCCATATAGCCCGCTTTATTGGTTAGTAAGTCACAGTTTACTGATCCATCGCGGCGGCACTGAGCAGGCACGATGGTTCACTGAACCGTAGAAATTCTTTAGGTATAAATAGGACACAATGTTAGCATAGGTTTAGTATAATACTATTTTTGGAGGGATATTTTTCTTATAGATGTACTGCAGAATACTATGTGACGACTTTAGTGCTTTTCGTGCCAGATTTTTCGGGCAATTACTTCGACAAGCTGTAAAAATTATGTTAGCAGGCTCAGTTTTTCCATATCTGACAAGATAGTATCCTATATGAGTTTACTAATAAAAATAATAATATCTCTTTTCCTCATTTTCATCCCAATGATGCGCCTGGAAGACGGATACTTACGATCTCATATCTTTAACTACTACCTATTTAGTACGAGAATATGAGAAATCTGAAAAACCTTATTAATTTAAGTGAACAGAAGGTGATGAGTGCCATTTATGCAGTGAGGTTACAGTACTCGTTACATATTAAGAACGTTAAATTTTGAAGCAATTTGAAAGAGTTGACCGGTGCGTGCAGTCCAAATGCGTGAAATGTAATGTAAAAACCTCGCATATTTCACCGTTCAACAACGGAGCTCCTTAATGTATTTACACAGTCAAAATACCATGCACAGTACTGAAAAACAAAATGTTGCATCCTTCGTTAAACGTAATATCGCTGCGCCTGGTTTCTGTTCTGATTTTAATTTTAATAATTTCTTGTTAGATCATCAGATTTGGCCAAAACACAATAGCCCTTTTAGGGCAACTACCAATTGTGTTTGGACTGTATACAGTGTTATTCAGAACTTATCCATAATAAAATTTGGGGATGTTCAACATACATGTAAAAATGTGGTAGTGTAAAAAAAATTTTTTTTGGCGGCTTCTGAAAACTATTTAAAAAATTTTCATTGCACGCCGCTGGATACTGGTCCACTGTAATGGAGTGACCTTGGGACCTGACAATGCAAACTGGCTAGCACGAAAAAAACTTCGGAAGTTCGGAGAGTATACCTACACCCGTCTTTAAAATGAATAAAATTTTGTTACACTAATTTTGAAAAATTGCGCTACTTGATTACTAGGTATTAGAAACATGAAATTTATAAAAAATTTGCACATACCTTGTTACAAAAGCTGTTCGAAATTTTGTCCATCAGCAGTAAATTGGGGATTTTCAGCATTTTGGTGCAACAACCACTCACAAAACCTAACTCGTAATTGATAATCCACTTTTAACAGTCCATTAACTCAGCATTACTGTACACATGAGCCATTTTGAAAATTTTACAATTTAACACTCCTACGATAAATAAAACACCGGCACTGAGAGAGGACTCAGATAGACTGGTGACTGAATAGATAATAGAGATATTATCCCCACTCCAACTCGATTCTCTTGGTCTTAACCAGGCGTTCTAGGTACAAAAACGTGTTTACATTTTTTACCACATTCTTAGGAATGTGGTATATCAGATTGTCGTTGAAGTACAGTTGCCCATCTACGTAGTCCTTTATAATGGTATAACTTTAAACATTGTTTACGGGAAATCCTAAGACTTTTATTATAAATTTTTTTGGTGATATCGATTTCTTATTTAAGGATGCACATATCCTCAAAGTTTTAGAGATAAGTTCTGAATAACCCTGTATTTTAATTTGTTTATAGTAATTATATCGGCCACGCTTTATATACATTCCAGAAGTCAATGGAGTTCGAGTAGTCCTCGAAAAGCTCAAATTTGTGCATTCTAACTACAGATAATAAAATGGCTAGGAATGTGGGAGTCAGCTTTAATTTGAACCATGCCGTTCCCATTCTAAATATCTACATATTAAAATGCAGTATAGGTAATTTTATTAAATAGCTTTTATTTAACTTCGCCAGTTGCAAAATAGTAGACCAACGCTTTGGGAAAGTTGCTTTGATTGCAGTGCGCTGTGGGCTGACACGAACACTTATTGTTATCTCTTTGATCAGCCGGAATTGTATAGAGAAGGGGGAGCTTTATGTTTCTCAGGAAATTATTCTGAGTGGCATGTAAATGCCCACCGATAGTAAGTATAGAAGTTAATAATTCTAATTATTCCGCAATTCCGCTTGGGTACCTTTATTTCAAGCACATTTTTAATGACTCCTGACTTGACTTTGACTTTCAAGACTTAATAAGTCAAACAAATTTTAAACTTTGCAAATTGAATGAATTGCCAGAAAATTAAACGGTATCTACTTATATACACGTACCTATATGACTCTTATACGAAAATAAAATAATACAAGTTTATACAAATATGTATTTTTATTTTGAAAAGAAATAGAGGTCTTTAATATTTTGAGATTTTGGCATAATAGTTTAACGTTATTTAAGTTATTGGCATCTTGTCAATAATTTTATTTCGTTTTTCTATCGATGCTTCGTGAAAATGCATACATTGCAAATTTCAAAATTTGTCAAAAAAATCATTAAATTCAATATATTTCATTTTAACACTAAATTGCAAAAAAAAAATAAATTGCAAGCGTATGTTCTTATAAATTTTAATCGTATTTTCATGAACATACTCTCCTGGAAAATAAACAGATTAGTTTAACTTGCCCTGATATCGTGATATCTCGTGATTTAGCACTACCTAAATGGGTTAAAACTAATTTTAATGTAATTCACTTTACGTTAAGCCGCTTTGGCCAAAAACATTAAAATAATATTTATATGGAAAACCACAAATTAAATGGTTATATAACGTTGCTCTAAATCCTAATTGGATAAAACGGGATAATCATTATCCCGCTCCTGATAATAAATGAAATATAAATAAATACGTGGGTTCCATTATTATTTTCAGTTATTATATCCACGTGCACTAGGTACTTGAAATGAAGGGTAGAATGGATCACAGAAGCTTATAAAGGTATTTTTTTATTAAAGATAAGCGTGAGTGTCAACCTGTCAACGGAGGTATTTTGTTTTAAGTATATTAAAAATAAAATATGCTGTTCGTGACAGGAGCTGCTTTCCTTCACGAACAATATTAATTTTTCTGGAGTCGATAAGTAAAAGATGTATACCTATCCGGATATTACAGTATAATATATTTTCCATTCCTGATAATAATTTTTGCCGTACTTTGTGCACACAACAAAATATAACCAGTACCAGTAAATTATCTCCAGAGAAATAAACAAATTATTATTATGCCGGTGTTGGCAATTAATTCAATTTTCTTTAAACTACTAATGTAGCTTACTGCCATGCATCGCGCGGGTATTTTTATTTTATTTTAATTAACACCTTTCATCCATTTCTGTTTTTCTATTTTTTTACTATTAATTTTTTAATCACTCCTTATTTAATAACCACGATGGCACAGTGGGTTCGAACCTGCTGTGACAGCAAGTCTGGAACACACTGTGGAGTTCTAACAATATCTTTGAGTAATATATAACCCCTTCCCAATACTTTTTAATTTGGATTTGGGGTTTGTCTAATTTATATGGTACTTCAACTTTTATATACACAGCCAGCTAAAAAATTACCTCAAATATTAGAGAGCAATTAGGGAACAAGTTCTATACGAATATATTTATTTAAATGAAAGTATAAAAATTTACGTAGGTAGGTAGGTAGCTCTCCCAATTTTCTCGTATCCAATAATAAAACGATAAAATGTCTGAAAAGAGAATGAATTTAAAAGGTTATGCCGTCGAGTTAAAATCTAATATCGCATCAATTTATCAAATCGTTCCGACCCATCATCTCGAGAGGACGACTTTAAGTAAAATGAAGGTAAAGTTCTGTCGAGTACATTTCCCGGCCCTATGGGAAGTGAAGGGTAGTTTATTTAAGGTTTATATTGGTTTGTTGCGATAGAGCGAAGATAGTGTCACCCCACGTAGTGCTTTAACTGGGAACAGCCCGATACCATCTGGAAAACTTCGATAAATCGGCAGATTTACTTTTCCAATAGCGCCTCGATGTGTGCTTCATGTCCTCGGATCCGTAACTTTTATTTTATTGCCGTTTTTTCGTGTATTTTACCAGTGGCTTAACCAATGGTAGGATACGTCCCTCCCAGGACCCGGTAGTAACAGTTAAATAAAATATTTTTTTCCAACATCACATTTGAAAACGAGATTTCCCACATCAGACTAGACATTAGAGACGCAAAGAGGTGTTTGCCTTCGATATTATTTATAATCTCTCTCCCTACATTATTCTATCTAATCTAAAATCCTACTGAATAATGATAGGCATGCCGTCCCCTCTCACACACAAGTGGTTTTTAGTGCTAATCCTTGTGGTTAGAATGAGTAGTGATGTTATTATTACAGCACCTTATAACTTTTTTGTTATACACCCTAGTCCCGTATGCAAGGTGTGTGGTTACGCCACTGCTTTTAACACCGCTATTATGGAAATAAGCCGGTTCGTTACTGAAAGCTAAAAAGATAACATTGTGCGTGCGGATTGCATCTCGTAAAAACCATCGTTGGAAAGAGAGTGCGAATAATAGGTACATTTGAGGCGATATCGAGGAGAAGAGATTGACTTGTTTTTTTAAAAAACCTCATACTTGGTCGCAGTCCAAAGAGAATCTTGGATTATATTCTGCTCTTTCATTGCCTGCTTTAATTCAATATATCGAAGGGAGCGATCTAGTGAATATCTGCTACTCCAAATTTAACACCCTTTACAGCTGCTCGGTGAATGGTTATTGTTGCGTTCTTTTCGCTTAGATTGGAAAATGCTTTTTTGTGGAGAAACAAATAAAAGCAAAACAATTTCTAACAATTTTTTTCTTTAGGCCGATAAATAAGGTAAGCTCTTGTGGCTTCTTTTGACGGAAAGTTGCTTCTTTTAATAGAAAGAAGACAACTAAAAGCCGGTTTTTTTAAATCTACATGGTAGGCTATCACCGAATGACACTTGTTCAATATCTTTATTGTAATAAATATATTTTCAAATTTATTTTACGACCCTACTCCCTTCTTGTTGAGCCACTGAGTTAAAAAGCAGTTTCTTTTTGCATGACAATATTCTTTAATAAATTTATATAAAAAGATATCGAGATGGCACCCTCCAGATGGCGGATGAATTTTGCCAGTACTATTGGTATCTGGGGGGTGTTAACTGTCACCAGTTACGATTTTCTTTTTTGTATAAAATTAGTCATTCAATACGATGGAGTCGGAAATTTGTATCGAGATATTAATTTCCTTAGTTTAAAACTCCTAGGAGTTTTCATGGTAGCTAATTCTGAATTTTTGGGCAACAATTAGAAATTCTTGTGGGCCTCTAATTTCACAGAAAGTCACAAACATTCAACGTGAATCACGATTCCCGCTATGCATTGGTATCTATGTTATTTGAAGATATACGAAGTTAGTAAATTAGAGAAAATTACTAGCACTAAATAGTGGTTCTGAAAAATTGTGGAAAAAAACTACAGGTTCTCAAAACATTTCAATAAATAAAACAATAAATTTCCATCGCCGGATAAATAAAATAATAAACATCGCCGGATTGCTTGATTTTTCTCTAGCTTATTTATTTATTTATTTATTTTTTTTTTTTATTGTTTTCCTAAATATTTTATGAACCGCTGTATTTTTTTTTAACAATTTCCCGGGACGACCACCATTTATAGTGCTAGCTATCTCTTCAAATAACGAAAGATATCAGTACATAGCAGAACTTGTCATTCACCCTGTATATTATAAGATTTTAATACTAAAAAGAACAAAATGTAGAAGACAGGGTGTAGTAGTGTGAAATACTGAGGGAGACGCTTCCTCAGGCGATTTCTTATTAAATCAAAAAAATCAGGAACAGTGACGTACCTACACTTTTTTTCATAGAGATTGTAAAAAATACGTCTATTCATATGCACGATTATAATAGTACTGAAAAAAACTGCTAATTTCCTTGTTTCAGGTTATACACCTGAAACACTGCAATTTACTGCAATTTAAGAAGAAATTTTAACCGAATCCAGAAATTTCTCAAAAAATTTACTCTCACAGTATTCTTTCTGTAATCAATAAATAATTGGGACGTTCATTTAATAGTTGATGTAATTCTTGAAAATATAAACTGGAAAATGGAAAGTAAATAGAAAACCTCCCTCCAAAATATTATACCAATATAAATTAACGCCCTAGGCATTTATTGGTAGCGAAAGAACGCTGTGATAAATAGCTGCAAAAATATTTTATATCTTATGGTACAAATGTTTATCTAAAATAATTCGTCAAATAAAAGTTTGTTTTTAAACCAATAAAAAACATATATTATCTAATTTATTTATGTAGTATAACATAACCATGATACAAGTAATTAGGTATACGCTGTTGAAATAACTTCTGAAAAATTCGTTATAAAAAAACTGTAATGGATATCTACTATATCAAAATTACAATTCAGCCTTACAATTTCATTTTCACTGAAAGAAAAAGCAAAGGAAATGACATAATAATACACATATCACTTCTGAATTATATACTCCTCATTCTGCATGCCTCGTAAAAGACACACTAAATGAGGCTTTTTTGTAAACAGGAAGAAAACGGGATGCGATATATTTCTATTCCCATCTCGATAAAACTTGATTTCTGTAGTTTAAATTGTTTTCCTTTTTATACAGTATTCTTCGCACAGCTAGAGGGATGAGAACAATGAATCATTACAAAAACTGTGGCACAGTTTCATATTCTGTTGTTTTTGCTGCCGCACTTAACTTGGTAAAATTATTTTCATTCATTTTAATATATATACAGGGCGCCCTATTTCTTGACCCGTTGCATGGGTAACTTTTTTATTAGTAGAGATACAAAAACGCTTAAATGAGCAAATTAGTGCAGTTTCGTATTAGTAATTCTACGGTAAGGCGAAAAATTATATACGGGGGAAGGTTGAAAAGTTATTGACAAAAAACGAAAAATCCAACTTTTCTATTATCCCTCGTAGCTCGTTCATTTGAAGAGTTAGAGAAAAATGCTTCACATGTTTTTTGCAGTATTTTTCATGTAAAATGACATGCACTTACTACTTTTTATATATCTCTTAAAATGGTTGAGAATCACAGTAAAATATATTTTTTTTAAATGTAATGGATAGGTGGCTGTGATATTAACCGAAAGTCCCCTTTTTTCTCTTTCAGATGATATAACATAGTCCATATTTTATCCTTACAAAAGTAATAATAATCGTTGTTTTTAAAGAAAGTTTATTGTCACATCAAGAATGCTATGGATTATGGAACAAAAGAATGTTTTGAGAACAGAAATTATTAATTAATTAATTATATTGAAGTAAATGTTAAACCACCATCCTGTTGGATACATAGTAAGCAACGTTTCTGGATACTTCTTAAAACATTATTTATTGTATGTCCATGTATGCTTCTAATTGCATCTTGAATCCTGACTTTTAGATCCTCTATATCTAGAGGAGCTGTCACATAAACTTTATCTTTCAATAACCCCCAAAGAAAGAAATCTAAGGGGGTCAAATCAGGTGTTCGCGCTGGCCAGTCGATATCCATTCTATTTCCTATAACATTATCAAACTGTTCATGTAAATATTGTTATACCTCGCGGGAATTATGCGCAGGTGCTCCATCGTGTTGGAAGTATTTAAGATTTCTAAAAATATGAAGTGGTAATTCATTTAAATATTCCTCTGTTAGAGTATTCCTTAGAAAATGAAGGTAATTATTCGCATTCAAATTATCTTCGTAAAAATATGGGCCAATAATTTTGCCACAAAAAATTCCACACCACACATTTATCCCAAATTGACGTTGATTTCTTCTTTCAGAAACAAGATGTGGACTTTCTCGGCACCACATTATGTTATTATGGCGGTTAAAAATACCATTGTTGGTAAATCTACTTTCATCACTGAATAAAATCTTTTTCCAGAAGTCTAGATCCTCTTCGCATTTTGAAATGTACCATCGACAAAATGTCATCCTTCTTTGATTATCAGCTGGATATAAAGTATTGCATATGGAATAATGATAAGACTTTAAATTGTTACCTTTTAAAATAGCTCTTACAGTTTCCTTGGAAGTGTTGCAGTGATGTGCAATTTCTGCAGTTGAAGAATCAGGTTTAAAATTTACATAAGCCAAAACATTTATTTCAGTGTCTTCATTGAAGTTTCTTTCATCCTTAGGCTTTGAAAAAGAACCGTATAATCGTATATTATTTTCCAGCTGTCTAAATATTCTATGATGGGGTTGTCTTCGTTCCATGTAAGTTTCAAAATAAAGATTCGCTGCAGCTTGTGCATTTCGATTTTGGTTATAATAATAAAATAGCATATCATTTTTCTCTTCGTTGGTGTACATATTTGCAACACTATTATTTTGTATGCAGTATTAATAATAAACAATAAACTACTTAACAAAAACTAAAAATGTCACTTATGATCTGTCAATAATTAAATGCCAACTAGACGTTTTTAAAAATATCAGGAATCTTATTTTTTGTTTTATTTCCATAGCATTCTTGATGTGACAATAAACTTTCTTTAAAAACAACGATTATTATTACTTTTGTAAGGATAAAATATGGACTATGTTATATCATCTGAAAGAGAAAAAAGGGGACTTTCGGTTAATGTCACAGCCACCTATCCATTACATTTAAAAAAAATATATTTTACTGTGATTCTCAACCATTTTAAGAGATATATAAAAAGTAGCAAGTGCATGTCATTTTACATGAAAAATACTGCAAAAAACATGTGAAGCATTTTTCTCTAACTCTTCAAATGAACGAGCTACGAGGGATAATAGAAAAGTTGGATTTTTCGTTTTTTGTCAATAACTTTTCAACCTTCCCCCGTATATAATTTTTCGCCTTACCGTAGAATTACTAATACGAAACTGCACTAATTTGCTCATTTAAGCGTTTTTGTATCTCTACTAATAAAAAAGTTACCCATGCAACGGGTCAAGAAATAGGGCGCCCTGTATATATATATATATATATATATATATATAAATTCTTTATATATAATAATATAATCTCTCTGCTTTAATCTGCTTTTATTAATTATTAAATAACCTTCAATGAAAGTAAATAAATCAAGTTCAATCACGAATTATTGTAATTATTCAAAATATTGTTGTAAAACATAAAGAAAATAAGTAGAAATTTATGGAATGTGATAAGTATCTAATTATAGAAACCACAATTTGTAAAAACTGTTAAAAACTTAAATCCACTTTAATCTGAAATAACATTTTCTAAATTATAAAATTTATAAAATAGAAGTTTGTCATAGAAAAGATAATAATAATAATTTAGTTGGATTTTACTGGCATTGCATTACTTCGGCATCTCCATGGGAATCGCCACATCTTTCATCGAGACCAACCACCAGACACTGACCGGTTTCGCGCTTATTATGCGCTCATCAGAGTGCCATAGGTAGTGGAATCGATGAACGATGTTGCGACATGTCTACGGGACGTCGTGAATGTTAGTATAGTGGTTAGTATAGTGGTTAGTCCCTGCTCTCTTGGGGTCTTTGCTAGTATCTGTCTGGAAATTATTGTTAAATTAACAGACAGTTTTTCATTTTCATTTTTGAATATTTTTGTCTCTAAGGAAAATTTCTATATTTCTGTCTTTATTCCTGTACAAATTTTGTGTAGGAATTGAATACAAATCAGAAGCATTTTACCATTTTACATAAGGGGGAACATTCATAAATATCAGTCTTGTGGCTTTTTTACCGAGAGGACGTCGTTATTTCTTTCTTTTAATCTATCTATATGAAATTTATGCTGGAAAACTAAAAAATCCCATTTAATTTTATTGTTAATAACTTTATATAAGAATCATATATACTGCATCGTCTGTCTTCGTATTAAGCCATTTAAGTTAAACTGTTTGTGGGGTATCTCTTATAAGATAAATATTATAAAATTTATAAACCGCTGGTATGAAGAACCGACGTTGGACTCTCTCAATGGCAGATATATGCCCTATTGCACAATTATGTAAGTGAACTAGTAAGCAAGGTGCATTTTAAATCATTAAATCAACAAAAACGAGATGAAAAACTTGACTTTTCTACTATCCGTCGTAGTTTCACTACTTGCAAAATTACAGAAAGTATTTCGCGGTGTAGAATGGCGCCAGATAGTTCATTTTATGACAACTCTTCGAATGATAGAATGCAAAAGTAAATACCTATTACTTAAATAGGAACAGTAGCCGGCTGTTGTCAAGCACTATCCCAGCATCAAGTTTGTTACTTCTCTCGAATGACAAAATCAGTTATCTTAAAGCTCTTGAGAATTAAGGCGCCCTATGTCACATACCGTTACGTATAAAAGCGGCGCCCATTAGAGAAAGCAGAGTATGATTAGGGGCGTGCCCTGCTGTTCTTCTAGCAGCGGAAGAAAAAGAATCGCGAGGGCAAAGGGCAGGCGTCGCAGGGGTAACGAGTTATCACATTACGGGGTTTTTTCTTAATTCAGCTATTAATAATGAATGGGCCACGGGGGCCTCGCGAGAGAGCGGGACATCTCGCGGCGCAGGTCTCCACCCCTACTCGCTCCGGGTAGTCACCGGAGCGGCGTTTCGTCAGTGTGGCCCATGCTACCAGCGCGCGTGTGAGTTCACCGGAAGTAAATGAAATGTGAGTGATCGTGGTGTGATGGTTGACCCTCTTAAGGTCTTTTGGGTGTTAACCAACAGCACTTATCTAGGTAAAGAACGAGTTTTTGCGAGAAAAATATGTGGGCAGTAACAGCGAAGGATTTGAAATTTTTTGTAATATATTAGATCAAGTTTTCTTATAAGTACCCTCTAGAATGGTCATTAAACTCAACTTTTTCTCACATGTTTTAAACCGAACTAAGTTCTGTGACACGTGGGTACAACAGGCTCAACTTTAACAAACTATCAGATAAAAAACTAGGAGATAAGATTTAAAATAATTTCGTACAACGAAAGAAAAGTCTAAATCTTACAACTTTTTTATTAAGGGAGTACTAGTTTTAGATGCAGTTTGGCCAGGCAAAAAGATGCCCGGGAGGAATATATCTTTAAGGCATTAGGTTCGATATTACCCGTAAACAAATTAAACTAAATATTGCATGATACAGTTTTGTGAGCACTGAGCCATGAGCACCCACTCATTAGAATGGTTAATATACGTATTTTTACAATATTTCGAATAAAGGTGTAAGTTTTATGGCAATACCCCCCTGAACCACTCGCCTTCACCATGTCACAAGATAAATACAAAGGAATAGCACACTGCTATTAACATGACATAGTAGAAAATAAAATAAAGTAAAAATAAAATTGCGTTAGGTATTATTGACAACTTATTAAAAATGTTAGAAAATTTAAACTTCAAGAAAACGAAAAGCATGTAGCTTGTGCAATGAAAGCAAACATTTAACTGTGAAAGCTATTTTTCTATTTCACTTCACAAAAGAAAAGAATACCTAATTTTTTATTTATATAAACATTACCCAAGGAATACCCTTCCATATTTATTTGGAACATATGATATTTAGGTTTTTAAGTTATCATGTAGTAGTATCATGACTTCGCGTTTATTTTATCAAATTTCGTGTTTATTTCAAATCATCATTATTATTTTCAACATTTTTTTCGTGTTGAAAACATTTATTTCAATCATTTTGAAGCTTCTGAAAAAGATTTTATTGCCAGCCAATACTGAGTGGAAACAATGTTTCTGTAAAATCTGTTAATACGATATAAATATATAGAATAATGAAATAAATAGAATACAAATAAAGAATAATATCCTATAAGTAAAAATTAAATATATCCTTATTCTTATAAGAGAAAAAGGACAGGATTTTTATTGAAATTTATTTTCCTCGAAGCAGTTATCGTTTAGCGAAAATTAATGACCTTATATAAGAGTATAGAAGATTCTATCCTGAGTTAATTTCGCAGAAATGAGTTTTGTTTTGTTTTTAGATATCCTTTGAAGTAACAATTAAAATTTGAAAATCATATTGTTATCCGGTACTAAACAAATCAAAAATTGGTAGCGAAGTTACCGCCTCACTAAAAACTCTTATATGGAAAGCCGATCAAAGGCTAATACAAAATATGTATGTTATTCCCTTTCATAACTAACTGGGTCTTAGGCGTTCGTGAGCAGTATATGCTCATGAATAACCGAACATTGCAATTTCAAAAGTTATAAAACTATCGGCGCATCGAAAATTGCTTCAGGTACTTTGAGGTAAGCTGACAGATTCAATTTGCGATGCTTTTTAAGAAAGCATATCTATGAAGTTTTTGCGATTAGAAACACTTTGGAAACTACGACGTATTCAAAGGATTTAACCTCCCTTGTGATTTTGTTTTCATAAATTTTATAGGTAACGTTTTTTAACCTCTGCTCTCAAATTATATACAGGGTGTCCACCTAGTGCGCGTAAGTCCAATATCTGGGTTAATAAAAGATATAACTTAATTTTTCTTTCTACAGGGTTGTCTAATATCCCGAGCTGCACAAAATGAAAATATATTTACATATTCAGGGTGTTTAGTTTTTCCTGGACAGGTACCAACTTCGTTTTTCTAAAAGGAAATATATATTTTTTATTGCTTTTTCGAACTAAACCCTTGATTTTAGTAGGACTTTCATCAGCCTTCCCTATACCTAACTTAAACTGTTTTTGAAATATTGACGGGTGAATATTGACATTTTTGCAACTTTGACACCCTGTAAAATCTAAACGGTTTGAGATCAAGCAAAACGGTTTGCACATTCCTATCTTAACTTTTCATAAGCTATCGTTTGGTACTAATTTCAGAATTATCCAAAAATTTAAAATTTTCTGAAAATTTTGAAAATTTTTAATTCCTGGATAAATTTGAAATTAGTACCAAACGATAGCCTATGAAAA
Source organism: Pogonocherus hispidulus (assembly GCA_963924545.1). Classification (NCBI taxonomy): domain Eukaryota; kingdom Metazoa; phylum Arthropoda; class Insecta; order Coleoptera; family Cerambycidae; genus Pogonocherus; species Pogonocherus hispidulus. Next base: position 78,410,475 of record OZ004694.1, read on the forward strand.
GTTAAGATAGGAATGTGCAAACCGTTTTGCTTGATCTCAAACCGTTTAGATTTTACAGGGTGTCAAAGTTGCAAAAATGTCAATATTCACCCGTCAATATTTCAAAAACAGTTTAAGTTAGGTATAGGGAAGGCTGATGAAAGTCCTACTAAAATCAAGGGTTTAGTTCGAAAAAGCAATAAAAAATATATATTTCCATTTAGAAAAACGAAGTTGGTACCTGTCCAGGAAAAACTGAACACCCTGAATATGTAAATATATTTTCATTTTGTGCAGCTCGGGATATTAGACAACCCTGTAGAAAAAAAAATTAAGTTATCTCTTTTATTAACCCAGATATTGGACTTACGCGCACTAGGTGGACACCCTGTATACAAAATCCCTCTAGAGAGGGAAAGGGAGCAGCATAAACGTTGGTGGTAAGATAATTAATACTGTAAGATTCTTCGATGACGCTAAGTACTGGGGAAAATCATACAGTTGCAAGACCTGTTGAGCAGCATTGAAAAAGAAAATGCATCTATTCATTGTCAAAATTCATATGGTCAAAGTGCGTTTCCAAGAAATCGTAAGCTAAATGGTTATCATCATATTAACATGTACATTAGGAACATGTTCCTACGCCTTGTTAATAAATTTTATTTGAATTTTGAACCGGCCAATCTTCAAAAAATTTTCTTTCAAAATATAAATCCGATATCTGATTGTTTTATATTTTTATTTACTTTCCCAGTTCCTTGAATAATCATTAAATCTTAGTAAATCTTGATTGGACCGGTTGATTCTTATTTTTAAAAATAATTGTTTTTATATGTATGACCATCGACTCATAAATAAATACGGATATGCATTGAAAAAACACTTTTGATAGATTTGTTTGGACGAATATTCGTGGCGTAAGGTTTAGTTGTAAATAAAACTTTATTTTTAAATATGAAATAAAAAATTCAGTTCCGTATTTAAAAACAATGTTGGTAGTGATATCTCAAATATTAAACGTCGTTTCAAAAAACCTGTGATACCATTTTGCTGATAAGATAAGATAACATAAAATAAGGCTTATTCGCGTTTAACTTTTTTCACTTACGTTGGTAGCTTTAGATTTATTAAGAGAAATCATTATCGGCCATTCTTCATATTTTCCCCAATATCTCAATACGGAAGTATTGACTGTACTAAAACTAAAAACAATTTGGCAACACTGTAAACATATTATGAATAGTCGTCAGAAAAAAAAATTCCTCTAATTCACCCGACAGCACACTTTATTTAGGATACCCTGTATGTATATACTATAAGTTAACTGAGAATACTTCAGTTTAAAATGTTGACAAGTTATTTACGCTTTCGCTTAAGAGTCCATTCTCTTATAAGTGCAACCAAATTTCTTTTTAGTATTATAAATTACATATCACCGGAAAGATCAAAAGATAAATTAGATCCCTATAGTAGCAAAATTTTTGTTTAATACATGTATTTTAGAGAAAATAATTTTTGAAAATACGCTATTTTAGTACAAGATTGTTTGCCTGGAATTTTAAAAATAAAAAGAAATAACAAAAATTACTACTATAGGGATTTAAATTAAAGTCTTATCTTTCAATACCTTTTTACTGAAAATCGCTATCTTTTATAGTTTTTTTTATAATTAGACACGAGACGAACGCCGATTTAGGGCTTATTTCGACCTAGTGAATGGACTCTTAATGTAAAAATAGTTGTAAATTAAGATATCGTAGCCGACTGTCTTACAGTGGCTCACAACAAACGGCTGTAAGTAACTAAAACATTTTCAGAAATAACAATATAAAACTGTATACTCTTATAAAACACAAAAATGCACTTGTCACTGGTGCCAAAGTATTTTATGATTTTTATTAAAAAAATCACAAGTTTGGTTTGTAACTCCGTAGCACTTAGTAAATAAAACCATTAATCTGGCCATTACATTCTATCGCCTAAAATGGATAAATGTCTATGCCTGAAAAGTAAATGTTATGTCAGATAAATTTTTATATACCTAATAAGTTTACTACAAAAAACTGTTACAAAGTGCGGACTTTTATTACGCAAATAAATAAATGTCTGGTTATACTTTTCAGACCAAAATCGAAGGAAATTCTGAGACAGCGCAGCCGTTTGTGCGTATATTGTGTACGCATGAGAAGTTATGACGACATCCCAATAAATTAGTGGAAAATCCTTGAGGACAAGGAAAGTTTTGGGTAGACAAGTTGGCAACGTTTCTGCCAACCATTCCCCTATTAATCGTTTTATATCATAGACATTACTTCTTGTAACTGAGTGTTTAAATTAGCATGAGAAAGCTCCAGGGACGGTACGTAATATATTCTGCGCGTTTCACGGTTCTCTAGACATAAAAAACAAAGCCAACCGAAATAAAAATGTAACAAACTTTTTAATAGAACAGGGGAAACTAGCTGCGTAATTTTTCATATGTATGTATGCTTTTTAGCGGTTTTCCGGTTTTATTTATCACGCTAGTAATTTAAAAAGTTTATTGGTTAATTAAACTGGAATAAATTGTTCAATCGGGGCATTCTCTCTACGTTATTTCGCTCTGATGTGATGAAGTGCAAATATCCAATGCCTATTTATACAGAACCCTTCAAACATAATTATTTTATAAGTAGAAAAACATATATTATTTCAGCATAGTCTTATTTCACCACCACATTTCATTTCTATCCTTGGTTTTTGGATATGAAATAATATATGATGTATTGTATGCAACTCTAATTTAAACTTAATTAAATACACAATACATATTAAATTAATTTATATTTATAGAATTTAATTTAAATTTAGCTTTTAAAACTGCAATAAAAACACTTTGCAGATGATCAATACCATAATAATGTCTATTTCATAGCATATATCTACACTTTTGTTTTAATTGAAAATATCATAAATATTTTAGTCGGTCAATAAATAAATAAATAAATGTATATATACAGCGTGGGGCACTACATATGCCTCGGTTTATATAATAGTGGAGTAAAAACAAGAGCAAAAGTCGCTTCCTTCTCGAAAAAAATTTTTTTAAGGTATAACCACATGAAACCTCTACTGGATCATTGGTTGGGTCCTTGTGCATGTGAAATGACTAAACACGACATCTTTAGGGGAGTCAGACATTTTTTATCCCCAAAAATGTCAATAATTTGTCAAAATGTTATATTTATGTTTTTTAACTTCGAAACTAATTAACTTATAAACATGAGGTTTTTTTTAATCGATTGAGGACATATAGGCGGTCATAACTATACTAATCTAAATCCCCTGGTTAGCGTATTTTTTCTTGGAGAATGGAGTAAACTCGAAATTTTACTTTTATTGTTGCATGATTCAAGCTCGGTAAGCGAGAAACTTTTTTATTTCAAGGAATTTTGCCATAGTATCTATGAATTAAAGAAAAAATATTGAGAAAGTTTTTAGAACAAGAACCAACCTTCTGTGACAAACAGTTTTCGAGTTATCGCCATTTAAAATTAATAACACAGGGGCGCGCGGCGCCGCGCGATGTGCTTTTCGAAGACGCCACCAAATATTATCGCACCGTACCGCGCTCTCGATGTGTTTTGAAGGCTCGCTTGGGTGATCTCCTGACCATTATAAAATATCCAAAAAGAATTTTGTATTAAAAAAAATAATTTTATGTTCTAGTATATTATATATTATCTAATTTCATATAATTCGATAAATATTTTTTATCAGGAACCCAAATTTGCATTGTATTTACATTTATATTTTTAATATAAAGTTAAAACACGAACTGAGGTCTTCGTTTTGTGGTCTGTTACTATATAATGGGTGGTATGAATAAAAACGAAGATCCTGCTACCTACTACTACGAGTATTAGTATATTCTACATAGTATTTACTTTAAAACAAAGTAGATACTACAATTTCAATGTACTCCCTTGTATTTTTCCTGAAATGCTAAAAATAATAGCATTCTTATAAACATTATAATTACTTTAATACTTTTTGACAAATTATTGACATTTTTGGGGATCAAAAATGTCTGACCCCCCTAAAGATGTCGTAATTAGTCATTTCACATGCACAAGGACCCAATCAATGATCCTGTAGAGGTTTCATGTGGTTATACCATAAAAAAACTTTTTGCAACATTTTTCTACCGTTTTTACTCCACTATAAGGAGAACCATTAAAGTTAGTAAAATAAAAATTAATCGGCGTACCACAGGGAGCATATTCTAAAATATGTTTAATCATACGAGAAAAAGTTACATGTCACCAAAGAACACCCTGTCATTTTTTAATTCTATAGACTAAATTAGTAAAACAAATATTATTTTATCTTAAAGCTATAGCCTTTTGTTAAATATTGGTTCTGACTACTTGAACCTAATTTTAAAACGGTTTTTATACGACACATTTTAATTTTGTTCTACAATATGAAAAATTATTAAATATCTCAGGAATTATATAATGTAGGTATAGGGAAGGTTACAGAAACTTACATTAATTTAGACTTAAAAAGTGACATTACATACAGAGTCTTCAATTTAAAAAAGTATAACATTGATATGTAATTTTTCTCTCGAATGCCCTGTATAATTGAAAATATTTTAGAATGTGCTTCTTGTGGTACGCGATACGTCTATTAATTTTTATTATACTAAGTTTAATGGTTCTCTTTATATAGACCGTGACGTATATAGTGCCTCACCCAGTATATACATAGGTATATCCCGTTTAATTTATTTCAAAATATTAGTTCTCTGAAATGAGTACCTAGGCAAAAGGTATTTGCTACTACAACACGAGTATCATTTATTCTTAACACCGACACACAGCTGTTTCGACCCACTAGGCCTCCTCAATACCGTACGGTCTCAGAGTAAAGATAAATTCGTAGTGGCTTGGCTTATAGCCCTAAACTATAGTGTATGAACTTTCAAGCCACTACGATTTGTGTTCACTCAAGATTTGTGCGACACTGAAGGGACCTAATAAGTCGAAACAGCTGCTTGCAATCTGGTGTTAGAGATGATTGATATCTAGGTGCAGGTATTCGCTACTACAACATGAGTTGGTGGTGGTGATGCCTACACTTATGTGTATATTATATCTATATATTACGTAAACAATATATATATATTTCAATAAACCGTTGAATTGTCTTTAAACTGTATTAAAAAGCAACCAGAGTTAAAAGCATTATCCATCAATATATTTTACTGCGTCTATGGTGACAAGTACTACTCTCGGTAACCTCTCTGGAAACTGCAAATAGCTGTAATATGAGGAATATTGAACATTGTAACTGGCAGATAAGCTGGGACCTTTTAAAGAGAGACCGTAGTCTTGATTTTTATTTTAATTGTGTAAACCTGCATTTTAGTTGTATATTGGCAAATAAAATTGATACAATGTTCAGTTATTGAAATAGAACCGTTTTAATTCCTGTGCAGGTAATTTTACTTCCAATAAATTTTAAAAATGCCATACCGAAGGATCCGTTTATAATAAAAATATCACTTTAGGTGTTATTTGAAAACTAGTGTCCTTAGGTGGAATGACATATAGAACAAATTACACATTTAATGATTAAAGCGACATTTACATGTACGTTTTATGTTAGGGTTTCCAACATGCATATGTATCGCCTAATCGAAGGACGAACAGCACTTAACGGATTTATATGGCTTCATACCTTCACGATTTTATCTCTTTCAATTAGTACACAAGGAGTTAATATCCACTCTACAGTTCCTGAAATATTGATGAAGTTTAACCTCCGAAGGTACACGTAGCGCAATTGCACGGCTTGTTCTCATCCTTCAGGTAGGTATACCAATTTTGCTAGATTGATTACAAACCAATTTTAACTTTGTGCAGCCCGGTAGAGCTGTGGAAATATTTGGGATACTCAGCGCCTTCTGTTTTTCAGTAAAGGAATAGCCACCTGAAAAATAAAAAAGTTAATTATTAAAATATTACTATTATAAAGTAACGTCATCTGTTTAATTTTTCTTAGTTTCAGATACAACAATAATAAAAGTAATAATAATAATAATAGTAATAATAATAATAATAATAATAATAATAATAATAATAATAATAATAATAATAATAATAATAATAATAATAATAATAGCGTATTAATCGTACTACCAGTATTCATCATCAACTATACCTAATAGAAAACAAATATCATAAATTATACTGAGGCCCAGCTATACAAACTAATAAAACGCTAGCCCATAACGGACCAGATATGTTAAACACTTCTACATAAAATAAAAAAGATCACTTACTTCATTTCATGGCAATTCCATCTGACAAAAAGATAGTGGAAAAAATACAGAAAAGAAAGCAAAATTATCACCAACTAGCCATAGAAGTTGAAAGAATATGGAAACAGAAACAAGTTCTATTTGGACTAAAATAGAACTAAAAAGCTTGATACTATAGCTTGGTAAAATAATTTTGTACGAAGTTATATTGTTAAAGCTTATTGATAAAACTAAAAACAATTCATCAGTTAATATGAAACAAGCAGGTATTGATGTCGCACTTTCATTAACGGCACAAATTTAGATTTATTAAGACCCATACTACAATCAAAGTGGACCCCACTTTGACCTGTAATTCTTAAGTGATTTTTATAGTCTCTTTGGGTATTTTTAGGTAATGCAACCCAGTCACGGAAGCCATTATAATATGTTAGCCGCTCAAAGGGAGCAACACCCAAAATGATCTCCGTGCCACTGCCAAATAGGTGGCAGTCTTTCCCATTTAGCGAAACGTGAAAAGGCTGTAGAAGTTCTTAGTACACTTATAATCAGCGAAGGCAAACGGTTGCAATAATACATAATATGCTGTTGAGATGACTAGAAAACATGGGCGGATTTAGCTTTTCGACATGGGGGGGTATCCCAAAGAACCACATTTTTAAAAAATGTATCAATTACCTGTGCATTTAGATAGGTACGTTTCTCTTTGAACAAACATGAAATAAAAGCGTTTAATAAAACATCCTTAAGTGAAGTACGTTTATGTTTTTTTTAAATAATTACGTTTTTGCTTTCTGCTAGAGTAAAATTTGAATTCATGGGGGGGTAATTACCCTATTACCCCCCTCCCCCGTAAATCCGCCCTTGACTAGAAATGATTATGTAAAATCTCCAAAATTTTCGTTCGGACCAAAGCTCGCCAACTGCAAAACGGTACAAATAGTTTTATTCAAATTTGAGTAGAATTTATACACATATTAGACATAGACTTTTGTAAAAACAAAGGACTTGCTTATTATTAACAGCTAAGCTAACCTGATTAACGAACACTTTTCAATGATAATTTACTAAATATGAAAGCGTTGCTTCCTATTCTCTATGATTTTACCTTATACTTAAAAGTTTCGCTATTCATTATATCATTATTTATATATGCTTTGAATGCATATTCACTGTGATTACCACTTGGCATTTGCTTTAATTTTCGCAAGTTCAAAGTCGAAATCAAAGCAAAGTACACAGAAGTCGAAACCTTTGACACACCGATCGTCTAATTATTAATGCATTTATACAGATATGATGTTTTCGAGCAAATATTGTCTTGAAGGTATTTTCCAGTCTTTTAATATCTCCTGTCTTTATTATTAACATTCAGCAACTTGTTTGCGCAGCAGTAATAAATACACGTAACACAGTCGACCCAGTCAACTCTTGTATAACTTAAAGGATTTCAGGAAGTCATAAAATCATTTCACGAAAAAGCATTTTACCAATATTTTACAGAGATATGTAAACATTGATGGGTGGTGTTATAAGAAATTTAAAATGCTTCCTTTTTTAATAGAAAGTAATAAAAATACTATAATAATTAGCGCATTACTCACGACGGATGTAAAAAGGAACTGATTTTTAGATGGATTGTTTCATATTTTAGAATACAAAGTTAGCAATCCTTCGATAACGTTTGGATTAGGGTTCATGATTTATGGCCTGTGTTGTATACCTTTTTTTGTGTATGCGGGTTGAAGCAATCATTATTGAAAATTGAAGCCTATTCATATTCATAAGTGTCAAATAACTCGTTTGCATTCAACCTGAAATGCTGAAAGTTCGCATAAAACAAATGCACTTTAACGAGTGCAGATCCCTGGCTAGTTTGAGACCTTATGTTTGGGACATTAATTTGCCATCAGCATATTGATCGATATATAATTATTTAATTAATCCACTATGCATGGCATTTCAGTTTTGTTACAATTAAAGTTTGTACTAGACTAATTACAGCGGAATATAATTTCTGAACTTTGCATTCCATAATGCAACATCTGACACCATATTTTTGTATTTTACACCTTCTGTAAAATTTTAGTACAAAGGCAAACTTTTACAGTTTGCACCAAAAAACATTATGTGATAATATGTAATAAAAATAAATATACCACAAATTAACTAAATTTCATAAGTGACCCAATTTGACCCAAAATCATCAATTTGACCCAAAATTACATATGTAATATTTCAAGTTGACAATACATATATTGCATTTGAACTTACATACAATACTAAGCGACTTTCTTAGTATGACCATTTTATCTATAGAAAGGATTTCTACAAAAAATTAATGTGTGAATGTGAATAATTGTTGAGAAATATATAGATAGGTTTTGACTCCCCTAACTCTGTCTCTCCCTTTCTCCCTCTCTCCCTCTCTCACTCTCCTTTCCTGGTTCACAAGCTGATGCCAGTCTTGAGGTTTGTTTTTTTAATTATTGTGTTTCTTTATCGCCTTTCTTCATTTTATCCATCTCTAGACGTTTCTTTAGCTTTGTTAGAGCCCAATTATTTGTCTTTCTTATATCACACCCTCCTCCTCCTGTTATCAAAGTAACTTTTTCCATGCCCTTTTCGTTAGTCTTAATGTTTTAACCACATCCCCCCAAATCTTCACATTGAATTGTCTCTTACTTTTGTTCAAATGCGATTTTACTATTTTTTATTTCCTCCTCTCAATTTATCTGATTTATCTGTTTAGCTGTTATTTTTTGATAGTCCTCATTTCGATTCCTGCGGTTGTCTATTGTCTCTCAACGTATTTTCTATTATTTTCGCTCAAATTACAATTATTACAGTATATACATAAATGCAAATTAAATTTTAAAACATCTCCGCCTCATATTATAAATTCATGGGGTTGATAAAATAAACAAGCACCAACATTATGCGAAAAGTAATCAGTTCTTATTTTATCCGAGGTTAAAATTACTAGATAAAATTCTGCTGTGCATACCCTAGATTTTAATTAAAGCAGTAATTTTACTACTAACAGAACTTTCCTAGTGAAGCCTACGCTAAGTAAATAGTATTTACCTCTGGTCATAGCTTATACCTGTAAGCTAAAATTCTATTCAGATTTTGAGAAAAATGTTCTGTAAAGAAAAACTTAATTGGATAATATTAGCAGTAACCATGTTACTTACTATATCTTAGAATATTAGCAGCAATATCCGCATAATGTAACCTAAAGTTATGGGTAAAAAAATGTAGGTTTTTTTAATGCCTTATTATTGAAAACTTATTTGTTTATATAAGCTATATGGATACATTGCAAGCTGCTTCTTGACGAGTAACTTTTTTTTTTCTATATACCTATTTTAGAATATAAACATTCTGATACGATTTATTAGTTATAGTTCATCAAACGAATAAATAAATCTACACTACAAAGCTATAGCATTCAAGGCAAAAAATAATGTCATACTGTTAAAGTAAAAATTATGTCACTTTCAATTCCTGAATTATTTGCTTTAAATTATTTACCTGCCTTATGTCAAACAAATATGTTTTTATTTTAATAAAATGTTTTCAAATAATTCTCTTATAGAGTGATATTGATTACCTATTAATGTTAAATAAATTGTTTTCTGTGTGTAGAACTAGCACTGACGTAGTTTTCCATATAGCACCAAAACACTATACTATAGTTATTTGAAGGAGATGCCGAAAGCAACTACTCCACGGCCAATATGCCCCGACTGGCGTTGCATTACATCGACATCTCCATAGGAGTCGCCACAATATTCAGGAGTAGATGTATTCGGCATTTCCTTCAAATAAATAAGCAGGATTGTCTTCCTTAAAGACAATAGAGGTCACTGCTATAATGGCGCCTGCGGAAAAGCAGGTCGTTATCTGTCTGTCAATTTGACAATAATTGTCAGCCAGATAGTGGCATAGACCCAAGCGGGCACTACGGTGTGTTTCTCACATATATATATAATACTACTATATCGCGGGTAGAGGCCCAAAAATTCCGAAAACAACACGGCGCCGACATACAATCTCTATCCTTATCGAGAGTACCTTAGTCAAATATGCGCATGCGCACGAATTTCGCGACTTCCAATAAGCATGCAGCATAAATACTGCATCTCTGTCTACCGACTTCTTTTAAAAAAAAGTTGAAAGTTGGAAAGTCTGTCAATCTATAAGCAATGTGTCAGTTTCCGTAACCATGGATATCGACAAAATCTGCGCATGCGCAAATCGAACAAAGGGTCTCTGGAACAGTATAGCACTATATCTTTTGTCCTTTGATGTTTTCGGAGAAACCACTTATGCGGGCTAACATAGGAAATACGCGATATAGTAGTATTATATATATGGTTTCGAACCACTACTAATACTATACTATAGTGTTTGGTGTCATGTGGAAAACTACGTCAGTGCATTATCTTCACACCAAAGGTTCCAATCCCTTCAAGATGTAGCACTAACATTACATCTATTTTGTATGGTGGAATTTACGGCCATGTTAGGCGCAAATGCAATAACCGTATAATCTTACAGTAATCTTGATCAACAGACGTAATCCATACGTATAAAGTAAACAATGTACAAGCATATTAAACAATAAAATCTCTGGTAATCCCCTGTCCAAATACCCTCGACGAAAAATATCATTTCCCGGCTGTTGGTACACACATGTAATCTCTGACAATTCACAGTGAATTCCATGAGGTCACATTTCGCGTTGCTGAAAATCCGAGTGTTTGCCTATACGCCAGCGGAATATCCTCGTATCGTGTTGATTATTCTGGCATTATTTAGAACTTGCCCGTATTTACGCGTCCTCCCCTTAGGGGGTTTTTCAGAGGCATATGCAAATGTCTTCTTCCGAATGGACGAAAAAATTTCATTAAGATTATCTTTGTTTTATCATCTCTGTTGTTAAGTCGTATCTGGTGTTCTCGGGTTAATAGTAAGCGAGAACATCTTTTTATTGCAGAACAAATACTAGCAGGTATATACAACGTGGGATTCAAGTTACGTGTTAAATGATATAAGAGGAAACTTTTTAACATTCAGCGCCCTGCTTGGAGCTACGGTATACGATGGCTTTAAATCCGTGTTAGAAAAATTATGCAGAACCTAAGATGAACAATTTTTTCTGATAAAAAATTACAAATTTACTATAAAATCAGTAATAAATGTATTGTTAGTTTATGCTAGGATGTTTCTTTTATTTTAATTATAAACATCTTCAAAGATGAAAGAAGATAACCGTTCATGTCGTAAATTTAGTCAAACACAACACTGATGTATTAAAATATTGTTTAAAAATGTATGCCTTACTAATAATTATACTTTTTTTACTTTTGAGAACATTAAAAAAAACTGTTGCAAATTCACTTCAAAGTAATTATCAAAGCTACAACGATAGGAACGCTCACTGTCTGAAATATAAATGAGCAATATCGGAACCAATAAGTTGAGTAAGAAAATTAAAAAACATCAGATTTGTTTTTTCCTTTTAATTTTTTTTATAAAACAACTTTGTAAGTGAGCAGAGCACAGATGAGTAATATTAAAATAAATAAAATAACATGAATAATGATATTAGTTAAATTAAACCAAAAAGTATCTGTATAAAAAAGAACTTACAAATGTTTATAACTTATTTTCGTGCAGCTTATTTGGATTTAGATATGGTCGGGCATTGCCATCGTTGTGGCCTTGATGAATACTGTTAATTGATTTATTTAAACGAGATTTCGAAAACAACTATTCCACGGGACATGTTCCCCGACTGGCATCTCCATAGGAGTCGTCACATCCTTCATCGAGACCAACCACCAGCCACTGACCGGTTTCGCGCTTATGATGCGCTCTTCAGAGTGCCATAATAGGCAGTGGAATCGATGAATGATGTTGCGACATGATTGCCTAAGGGACATCGCGAATGTTAGTAGTAGTGATAAACAGACCGTAGTGCCCTCTTAGGGTCTACGGATAGTAGCAAAGACCCAAAGAGGTCACTACGGTGTGTTTCTCACCAATGTTAATTGATTTCACCAAGTTTCTTGTAACATATATTTCAAAACATCAAGGTTTGTTTCTGAAACATTTCTTGCAAATGTGGCATGTTATATCATCCTTGAAAATGTGGTTTCAGCCAGCGATGTGTGTCCTGCGTGGCCTACTTTCGACAATATAAGTTCAGTTACATTGACTTTAATTGAAAATACATCTTGAATTCGAATTCCAAAGTCTACCGTTTATCCGATATAAAACTTAGTATTTTATTGTTCATACATACTTTACTGTCACCGTGGTAGTAGATATACTACCATGGTTAACGCATTTTCGACTACATCATATTTTACAAAAGATTTCGTAATTGTTCAAGAAATATGAACTGATGTAAACAGTATGAGCTTTATACATAAAACATTATAATCCAGAGTCTTTTTGTAATTGAATTATATTGAAGCATTACTTCTAATACCATCGCACAAACAAAAAAAATAAGTTTTATTTTCGCCTGAAAGATATCAGCATTATATTGTATTTATTCACTTATCTCCTTTATATTTATCTCTTATCTCATATCTTCTATTTATTTATCTCCTTTATCCTAAACTTGTCAAAAATAAATATCACGCGAAAACTAATTTCTCAAATTAGAGACGTTCGCCAAGAGATATTACATGTTATTAATAATATTTAGTATCGTTACACCCTGCAAACGGAAACAAAAATACTGGCTACTTTCTTAGAAATTACTTCTCTCGAGATGAAAACCATTTCGTATTTGTTCCACAAAGTATTCACATATTTTCGGCTAATAACAAATCATTAAAAGCACAGCTTCGTGTTGACGCTGAAAATGGGGTAATATAAGCAACGATAAATTTGACTTTATAGTATAGATATAAAGCGACAGAGTTTATCATAGTTTAGGAAAGAAATCTCCAAGAGAGAGTTTAGGTCCAGGGATAATAGTTAGGGTAACATGTGTAGGGAATGCATTTGGATTTACTACTGTCCTCAGACAAAAGATATTTCCTTGTACTAATTTGTATGCCTTAGTACGGCAAACAGATACACACAATCATTTTAAAACATTAAAAATAGGAAAAATATAAAACTTGCACATATAATACAATGACAAACCTGAAGAGAAATAGCAGTTTGAATTATAGAAATTTTAATGATAGTGACGATTTATGTTTCTTTCCAACCGGATATTCGCCATTAAAATGTTTATTAGTAATATACTAGTAGTAGTAGCTAGTATAAATCACACGACAAATACATCTATAGCTGCACGGACGCTTCTACAAATAGACTATAAAAACCATACTTCTCCAACGGAACATCCAGGGTACATTTTGCGAGATATAGATAGCAGTATTTCTAGATCATAAAGTGCAGAACAGCGCAGCCGTTTCACGTTTTATTTCGCCTATAATCAAGATTGCATCACGAAGATGCAATTAAGCTTTTTAGAATGCCATTTGTACGGTTCGTAAAATTTTCTTAAAGTATACACGAATAGTTTTCCCGTTTTCCTACTCAAAAGAAATGGCACTTAATTGAACCGAGAAAAATTATATACGTCGGAAAAGTATGAAAAATTCATACAGTGAAAAATGCCCAGCTCTTTTATCCTGTGTGTTGCAGAAATACGTGACGCACGTGTACATTAAAATGCAACTGTACACCGGCAACTGCAATGGGCGGATTCCTTTATTTTTAATTTCGAAGAAAAACTGGATTTATGATGCTGCTGTTTGTTTACAGGGTGCGCGATATTTGAATATTTAACAGGATTTATTTCTTGCTGTGGGAAAATTTTTCTTAATATTGCAGTGGAAATTTGTATTTCTATGTACAGGGTGGGCCGTATAAGAGTGCGTATCCCCTTATCTCAGAAACTATGTGAGATAGAAAAAAAGTTTTATATAAATGTTGTTTGCGTTAAAGATATCGGTATTTTTTTAATATAGTTATATTTGTAGCTCTTCAATATACAGGGTGATGAACTAAACTTATCTTTTTTTAAATGGAACACCCTGTATATTATTACATTTTTGAAAAGCTCTTCAAAAGACTTGTTCAACGATATATAATATGATGGGTCTGTAGCCCACCGTTTCGGAGCTATTGACTGTTATCTTCAGGAAAAGGTTAATATTTATAGCGAGCTAGAAAAGTTACTAATTGAGGTGATAAGCTGTAATTTGGGCCAAGAAATTATAATTTGGTCTATTTTATAAAACTTCTGTCTAATACTAAAATAAAAAAAATTGCAACAGTGATGCCAAGTTTCGTGAAATTTCATTTTTCATGATTTTTTTAAATGGAACACCTTGTATTTTATTACATTTCCTGAAAGTCCTTGCAAAGACGAGTTTATTGATATATAATATCAGGGGTCTACGACACACCGTTTTGGATTAATCTGCGTTTCTCTTCAGGAATTGACACATAAGTTATGCATGTTTGTATGTAATGTATTCTCTGCAAGAAAAAGTAGGCTTAATAGAATGTTATATATTTAATCACAAAAGTCCAGCTTTAACATTGAGAGATTATGTAAAAAAATATCATTTAAGATAACTGCCAGATATTCATACGATTCTAAATATTTGTATCAAATTTAAAAGAGATGGCAATATAAGTTATAAAAAAATATAAGTTATGTTATAAGTGTGTCGTAGACCCCTGATATTATATATTAATAAACTCGTCTTTGCAAGGACTTTCAGGAAATGTAATAAAATACAGGGTGTTCCATTTAAAAAAATCATGAAAAATGAAATTTCACGAAACTTGGCATCACTGTTGCAATTTTTTTTATTTTAGTATTAGACAGAAGTTTCATAAAATAGACCAAATTAGAATTTCTTGGCCCAAATTACAGCTTATCACCTCAATCAGTAACTTTTCTAGCTCGCTATAAATATTAACCTTTTCCTGAAGATAACAGTCAATAGCTCCGAAACGGTGGGCTACAGACCCATCATATTATATATCATTGAACAAGTCTTTTGAAGAGCTTTTCAAAAATGTAATAATATACAGGGTGTTCCATTTAAAAAAAGATAAGTTTAGTTCATCACCCTGTATATTGAAGAGCTACAAATATAACTATATTAAAAAAATACCGACATCTTTAACGCAAACAACATTTATATAAATTTTTTTTTCTATCTCACATAGTTTCTGAGATAAGGGGATACGCACTCTTATACGGCCCACCCTGTACATATTTAGTTAAACTCATCATATTTCAAGCTGGAGAAAAGATCAACTTGACGAGTTAGAAATTTGTAACACGATTTTAGTAATACCTTGTATAATATGTTTTCAAAATTATTAAATCTAACCTATTAATAATAATAATAATAATAATAATAGTCTTTATTAGAAAATGTGTATAAAAACAAATACATTTACATTTCCTAAAGGCGGAGTCTAGCCTTAGCTAATCTACTCAACCTCTTATACCACGTTATATACTCGTACAAAAAATACTTACAATACACATACACACATATACAGCATACATACACATATATACACATATATAGTATATAGTACATATATATATACCCACATATTTAACATAGTTAAAAAATACTTATTTTATATATTCTAGAACAGATAAAATGTTTATGATAACTTTAAAATATGTAGTGACTAAAATGAAAGTCAGCAAGAACACAATCACTCACAATGTTTGTTGAAGTAAAATTAATTGCGCCTTAACCATCCTACGAGACCTGCTCAAGCCAAACAATTTTACATCGGCTCTTATGTTGTTGTATACTTTAACAGAGTTATATGAAAATGACGCCCTAAACTTGGTTGAACGATGTGCCGGTACACATAAACTATTTACATATCTTAGATTTCTCCCGTGAGCGTTATGTCTATAAGATAGTTTTTCTCGCAGATAAGTTGGAGAAGAAGTTGTTAAAATGCGATGCACAAAGATAGATAGATTATATTTAAATGTATTGTCCATTCGTAACCACTGCAGACTATTAATTTTATTTGAAACCCGATCATATTTGCGTATGCGATATTAGTATATAGGAACACAAAACTACGAATAGTAGGTAAGAATCTACTTTATTTCCACATCTGTAAAAGCCTTATTTAAATAAGGACTAAAACAGATTATGCCAAAACAGCTATTCTTCTGGCTATATGCCTTGCCGAGCGCTGAATTACAAATCAAAAATTTGCCGCATTTTGCCTAACACAGTTAGAATCAAAATACAAGGAATCGAATTGCAACGAAAACTACGAGGAAATACTTGGACCCCACATCATAGGATGTCACTAACCGGAGACCCGTTTCGATCTTTTTATGATCTCGTCAGTGCAATATAAGTGATCGTACCTAAAGATGCGAAGACTCACTTCTATTGCAGAGGGTGCGTTCAGAATATACCCCTCTATTTCTATACTGCTCTATTTCAAAACCAGCGAGTAAGTATTTTTTTTTTTAATGTATTACCTAGTAGATTTTCAAATTTTACAACTCGGAATTCATCATCTCTAAATGGAATCCGTTATCTTTTTTAACATTCGAATAATTGTTAAACGACAAAATCTGATACTTTTGGGTGAAACACCTTGTATTACCGATAATACGAATGTCTAATTCCATTACCACATGTTTAATATTTCCGTACATTTTACCTACATTCAGAGGTACAATTTATATTGCTTGTTCCGCGGGAAAATAATTTAATGAACAGGATCACAAAAAGTGCCATTGAATAGATCGTATATTTTTTTCTCTACTGCCCAGCCAATTTAAAACGTAACCGGGTGTTATGTGATGCCAGTTGGCAGTCTTTTATCAGTTTTACAAGATGAATATACCCCGCACGTGGAATTTCCACTGAATTTTACCAGTGTTTACAGCAGGCCGTGGAAATAAAACACTGTCATTCGCGCACTGTGATTAATGATATGCAGAGAATTTACGACGGGAAATTTCAATCACAAAGAGCTGCCCCTGCGAATAAAACTATATGTGTGCGATGGTAATGTGTCGGAATTCAAACAATAGCCAGAACAATTTTGATAAATGTGTGCGTTACATATGTGGATAAGCGCAAAAATTTACATTTTGCTATTAAGTCACGTCCCGTGACGCTCTTTCAACGCATTATCATTTATGTGCTGACAGTCGAAAAATAATTGAAATTTAAATATTTATTAATGGCAACTGTAGACATTTAATCGAATTGCACAGGGTGGTTCAAGTTGAGATTAAATTAATGCAATATCGCATGATGTTATACGGCCACGTTGTGGCGGCATTTCTCGGTCACACTATGTTTGTTCTAACAAGAATCCCAAATCGTCGGTGACTATCGGGAGTATGCGCATTGCAATTTTTCCGTTCCATCAAAGCCAAAAGGAAATCGGTGATTGGCTCCTGATTGACAGTACACTGTTCTATCATGGTTTATGATTGGTTTGTGGACAATCAGAAAAGTTTGCGGATTTTTTAGGAACTCTGAATCAGAATCATGCGCAGTAAATTAAATGAAATGACATTCATCTCTACTAGTAAAGTCTTACCTGCATTATTATTATTCATGCTGATTGTGATTAGGTACTGAAGTATTTTTATGTTAGAAGCCTATGTGAATTTTTCTAAACAACTACAAATCATAAAACACTCTTTTATTATGGTTTTTTGGTTTTTGTTATTTTACAGGTGGCGTAATCCTAAAAGAAACAAACTATGAATCGTGAAAATGCACCACAAATAAGTTACAGACATTATCTACTCTTCTCTTATCTATGAAACACTCCACAAATGGCAAAACGATAAAAAACGTTCCATGTTTTCGTTATATGTCAAAAAATGAGGTTAAGTCGCAATAAATCCAGCCCACAGTTTACTCTTTGCCAGATTTGTCAGTTGTTCCATCACAAACTTAGTTGCATTTGCAACTGATTAGTTGCAAATTTGTCTCTACTAACGCATGCGCAGATATTGTGGTTACAATCAATTGGGGATTGATCAGAGTTTTCTTGTTAGAACAAACCTACTGCCTATTAAGTTCTGGATTCGATCCCCAGCTCCGGCACTAGCAGTGTCGGTTGGTATGGGATGTTTGTTTGTATTTTATGTGTAGCCCCATTCCGGATAGCCATTGGCTTTGTTTGTTTGATCCAATTTATATGATAATTAAATTTTTTTTTATTTATTTTGAAAATTTGTTTATGTTGTATTAGGTATACTTATTTAAATAGACATTTAAAAAAGAACAACACTTTTATACTAAAGCTTGTTGTTGTTCTTCAAAATGATGTAGGTAAGCAGATTTGTTCTAAAAATTTAACAGATAAGGTAAATCTCTTTGTCCATTATTGCAAATACAAATTAAAGAACAACGATTATAAGTTATTTCGATATTTTTCAGAAACGTCTTAATCTGATTCAAGTGAGTTGCAAAGAATTAGGCATAGGTCCTATTAAAAAAAGAATCATGATTGAAAGTTGATTGCTTTGGAAAAATCTATGAACCTCTCTTAAACTTTTCAAAAAAGGACAAAACTTATCATGAAGAAGTGTTACTTTTTCAACGTCTAATATAAACCTAAAATAAGATTGAATGGAATTAAGAGAAACAAATTTTCTAAATTGCTATCTTGATTTTTTAACATTGAAAATGCTTACAGGATCGCGAAGGTTCGTATATGGTATGTTTCGATGAAAAGTGTAACGCGATGAGCATGTCACACAGACATGGTTAGGTAGTGGGGGACCGAGTACAGCGGTCTGGCATTCCTATTTGTATATTGCAAATTGCAAGTCTGAGAATCTGCGGTCTCTTGTGTATGTGATATACAAGGCGGAATAGCCTGTAAGTCACAAATGGTAAGTTCTCAAATTAGAATGTAACTAAATTATAAAAGTTTGGCATTCGTAATACAAGGTGGCAAAGTCTGTAAGTCACAAATGTTCTCAAATTAGAAGGTAACTCTTGCAAGCTTTCTATAGTTCCAAATTTCCTTAATTCATTTTCAATGCATTCTGATAGTTGCAAGAATTGCGAAATCTGTGAATTTTTCAAATACCAGACAATTACCACGACGAAGGGTGGTATAGTTTTATTAGTATACAGATACTGATTCAGTAATACAATTATTAAGTGGATGTCGAAAAGAAGATTGATATGGGGTACTTAAAATGTACCTGTATGTATTTTTGAGCTGCAGATGAGGACTACTTTTATCACTGTTTTATTGATGCTGGCATCAGCAAGATTTTAGGCTTTTTACTCTCTCCCTCATGAACGTTTGCATGGAAATGAACACCCCAACAACTAAGAGGGCGGTAGTTTATTTACAAAAAGGATTGCCGCGGTGTTTCCCTAGGAGTTCCGTCAGCTATTATGCGAGAAGTAATGAGTTTATGAGAGCTTCTACTTCCGACGGGCTGGTCATCCCAACATAAAGCCAAGAAAATGCGTAATAAAGAATACCCTGGCTTGCCGGCGCTGGGTGCGTAATTGTATTTTAAAAGGTTGTAAAAATATGGCCTTTTACGGTGCCTGAATTACAATGGGTGCCTAAGGGAACGTAACTGTTGGTAGCTGTGTTCCAGTTCAAAATTAACTTGTAAAATATGCTGCTTTTACATATGCCTCATGGAAAAATGTGTACCTACCCAATATGCTTTTTTTTAATAAACGACTGTAAATATTGAACAACTTACTTTCAGTTATTTTCTCTAAAAATATAAAAAGAAACTGTTATTTTTACATTTATTTACTTTTATTTATTGCAGATTATTGAATACAGACTATCAATCAAAAATGTTGTTTTCATTAAACATTTATTGTCCCGCAAACGAATGATCCAAATCTAAAAAGAAATACGCCGTTGGATAGAGCATTAAATTCCCTTTGACAAGAGGGTTGTACAGTCCCTGTTCCTATTTAAAAAATATTGTAAGGGGTTGTTACCCCTCCGGGGGCAGAAATGAAGTATTGTACATTAAGTTGAGGAGGCTACAATTTCAGTTTTTTCAGTAAATAATTTAAAACAGAAATGTCGTCAAAAAATATATATTTTTTTTAAGTTAAAACAGGAGTTATGTAACCATAAATAAGAATTTAATAAATATACTATTTTATTATTATTATTTTTAAGCGCACCACAAAAATGAACAACCTCCCTTCTCAACGCCTCAGTCTTGTGTAGACACAGGGTACACATGAAAAAAAACGCAGACACACAACCATTCTCTGGGAGAGGTGACATTGCTCCCTTTGCGAGATTCGAACTCGCGCCGCGATATACCATTCTGTCAGTCACAAGCTACCACCCAGCACCTAACAGACTGAGCTATCGCCGCGGCACTTACATTTTCATATTTAAAATGATGTAAATTAAAATAACACAATACCAAAATAAAATATACAAAAAAAAGTTGAGGATATGCCGCTGTAATGCCATAGTGTTATTTATGTAATTATTTAAGTAATAAGGTTTTCTTTTGCATAATATTTGAATAATTCCATATATCTCTTATTTATTTTTTTGACTTAAGGGCCGGTCTTTCCATCTCTTTATAAAGTTGCTTTTAACTAAAAGAGACTTAAAGTTAAAAGGTGAATTTACCTGACAATTAAACAAATTGCGTCTTTTCAACACAATTTAACTGCTCTTTTGTAAAAAGACTGTTTAATGATATTTCCAATACTGATTAAATAAGAAAGTCTACATAATAAAGTGAGACAGATGAAATGTGTCAACCATAATCAACAAAATATGTCAATCATGACAACATTACCTAACATACTGTGGCTATAACCAACGTTAACTTTTTCTAAGTTCTAGTCGTTTCTGGGCTCTCTAGTTTAAATCTAATATTCAGAAGTGTAAAAATGTCTTCCCAGGATGATATAGTAAAAAACTTGAAACCAAATTGCCCAAGAATTTGAGGCTCTTACTAGCCAGTAAGGGCCTGCTGTGTAGCCTGCTACACATTGTAACAGTTCAGTCCTGCGTTCAATATATGATTCAATAAAACATGTCATAAAATCTAACAAATATGTAGAAATCATTTTCTTATTATTAACCTGTTAGTGTGATGTCGTAAATGTTGCTCGATTTCTTGTAGAATATTTAACACCGTTATTTTTGATACACGAAATCTTCTCATAAATTCCTCATCATCCTAGATGTTTAAATTGTTTATAAGAGGCCTTACAGTATATATTTTTCGTTCGCAATTTGCGATATTTACCGTGTTTATAATTTCATGATCTAATAATATTTCTTCTTCAAAATCAATAATTTTCATTATAAAAAATTATTTTTTGACGTTTTTTAATCAAATTGTTTACTAACAGTCAAATTGTAAAATTTCGGAGGTTAGAAATATCTTTGTAACAACTTATAGGCCAGTAAAAGTGACCGATAAGTTAAAGAGCAGATAGAGAACTTTAAATACAGGATTTAATTTAAAACAGTGAAGAGACCCATTTTGTAGTTACAAGGAAGATAAATTTAAAATGATGTTTATAAGGGGCTGGAAAGACCGGCCCTAAATCCTATAAATAAATGTATAGACCCTTAGAATTATTTATTACTACGTTATTAGCCAAAATTCATTATATCAAAGTGGTATAATCATTTTGAATTATCGTTGAACCGCCGTTCTTATTATTAGTTCCATACAATATTTGTCGAGGCAAAGCACCTTATATGATATGTTGAAAGAACGCCTGTTCTATGAGGATACTTGACGACAATAATCCATTCTTAACTTGCGAAGCATGCCCTTCGGGTCCAAAGTTACCTAGGTTCTTTTAAGTTTAATTATTACAGCTATTTGCACCGCCATACGATACTTTTATTTTGAGCAGTTCTGAGATAAAATTACATGGGAGCTGAAGAATACGAGGGTTCAAAAAAGTAATATGAATCTCTTGGATCAGCGATAGACTAATAAGCTTATTACAATTTTACGCGAATGAGAGCCCTGAAAATTTCAAGAGTTTAGTTTATGACTTGGCGACGAAATCAATAGAAAGCGAGTTAAGTTATTTACGAGGCTCTTATTTTCTCCATCCTGACGATTCCATCCAATGTAATATAAAATAAATGAGAAACGTAGGTAATGTGTTTTGCGGAATTAATGGGAAAAAACGCAAAGAGATATAAATGTTTTTGCTGCCTGAATTCCAATAAGCTACTCCTAGAACAAGTCTCTTTTGCAAAAACGTCAGGGGCCGCCTACGAAAAACATGCCAGGGTGATTTGTTCAAACGGTAGAATTTTAGGAGTTAATAATTTTGTTATTTTTTGCAAAATGCTAGGTGGAGATTATCAAGAAACGCGTAGATTTTATAGGTAACATGAATTTCACCTTTAATAGAGCAGCAAGAAAAAATGTACAGAAACAATATATCTTTTTATACCAATTAATTTGAAATTCCTTAGGCCGACCGCCCACGGTGCGACTGTTTTGAGACAAAGGTTGCAAACTAGTTTACTCTAGAACCAGTTTACAACCAAAATGAGACTCTGGCACGCACACGGATGCGACTCATTGTGAATCAGTTTCAATCAGTTGGTGTAGCAGTGCAGAAAATTTTTACCATGTCAAATTCTGAATATTCAGAAACAGATGAGGAAGACATCATTGATTATTATCAATACCGCAGACTGAACAGGACACAGAGGGAGTACTGAGTCCAATTCTAGGCTCTTCGTAGCAGCAAAAGAACTGTCTCAAACAGATAGAAATTTTATAGCTTTTTATCGAATGTCGAAGGAATCTTACCTGGAATTGGCAAGGATGATTAGCCCTTTCATAGAGAAGATGGACACAAATATGAGAGAAAGTGTGCCTGCACGAGAAAGAATATTGATCACTCTGAGGTAATTGTAATTTTTAATATTGGGCATATTCACTTGGGCAGCCACTTCTTGCCATGGTTTCTCTACCACGGTCTTTCTTTGAGTACCCAGGAAGTTTATAATTGTACAGTTCCTCGTGTTTCTCCACCTATCCGACAAATTTTAAGTTTAGTTCTTGATCACTCATTTTGAAATAAACAAATAACACGTGGTAAGCATTGGGCAACTTTAAACTGCAACGCAACTGCGACCGCGGAAAATGGTCCCGTACAACCGATTTGGGACTGATTGCAAACTAGTTTCATTCGAATCGATTCGTGTGCGGCTCGACACTACTATACGCTGCCGCGGTTAGAAAACAGTTGCTAGCTCAACTGATTTGCAACCTTTGTCTCAAAACAGTCGCACCGTGGGCGGTGGGCCTTAGACATAAATTTTATATATCTTTATGTAACTCGTACACATACATAGGGTACATACTATTATACTATTACTAAAAAATTGTAATAGAGGTTTATTTTTGTTTATAGATTTTGTTTAGTCAATTGTTAAAAGTGTACTCAAGCAATTTGATACGTATAAGTAATTTAACACTTTTATTCATCGATTAAAATTTTAGCGGCTTGATACAGAACGGAATAAAAAATAGCCGCTATTATTCAACTAAAGTTATTAACTTTTAGATCATCTTCGGTGAAAGTGGAAGTGATAAATATAGCAGACAGTCTGAAAATGATGAAAATCCCACCTAATCCCTCTTTCTAAAATATAACTTGGATATTACCCGAAAATTACTAAGGGAACCCAATTTTCATTTGGCTTACTTGATTACATTTGCTCGAGGTCCGTAAGATAAATAAGGAAAATCATGGTCTGGTTTCTTCAAGGAGACCAATTTCCTTATGCACTTTGCTATTTTTGCTCCTATGCTATTTTTGCATGAGGTAAAATGATAATATAAGGGGTGAAATTACACAAATTTAATTCAATTTTAAATTAAAGTTAATTTGAAATTATGAAAAATTGCATTTCCTATAAGATCGGACAAAAAAAAAGTAGTTTTAAACACGATTTTTAAGGTAAAAAGGATGGGGGATCGAATTTATATTTAACTGTTTGTTTTATAAATTGCGAAAGTTTTTTATTATTTTCGCGCATCCTCCATAAAATAAAAGGAGTACGATTTCTTAAATCTATCGTAAATTGTGCGTACGAGTAAAAAATCTTACGAATCTTGGAGCGGTGTGAACTTTTAATCAATCACGTATGTCGGACTGACGTCGTGCGATTAATAAAATTTCACTTGCAAAGTGTCATTATGTGCGATACGGATCGAGTATGAGGGTCGAAAAGGGCGATGATTCGGGTCAGAAATAAATGCCCGTCTAATAAAGGCGGGATTAAATCCGAATCTGTATGAACAGGACTTGACGCGGCGATTTCGCCACACAAAGATAACAGATGATGGACTATAGTTCGTGTGTACATCGGACTTAACGCTTTATTCATAATATTTGTCATTCACCGCGCCGTATGTTTGCAAAGCGCTACTGGATTATGAATTACCTGGCTTGTAGGCCAGTCGTACGGTATCTAATAGTGTTTTGTTGACTATAGAGCAGCGTTCGTTTTTTGTGAAAACGAAAATCATAAAGAGCCATGTAGAGAATGTATTAAATTAGTAAACTTCCCTCTTTTCGTACCACACTTGATTAACACTATCAACTATGCATCGGCCGAAATATAATATTAAAACAAGCAGGATATTTCAATAATCTTACTAGTCTTCCAATCATCCAATCCATCCAATCCAATCCATCCATCCATCCAAGTCATCCAATCATCAAAAGTCTTAGTAGCCATCTTAGCGTATAGATGGACTATAGTTCGTGTGTACATCAAACTTAACACTTATTTATAATATTTGTCATTCACCGACGCCGTATGTTTGCAAAGAGCTACTGGATCATGAATTTCCTGGCTTGTAGGTTACTCATACGGTATCTGATAGTGTTTTATTGAATAGAGCAGCGCTTTCATGAGTCATGAGTCATGAAGAGAATGTATTAAAATAGTAAACTTCTCACGTTTCGTACCACACTTGATTAAAACCCTGGATTTACAGTGGATTTATAAACTCGTCGTTGGCGCTGGCGTTCGCGTCCAAAGTTAAAACAGTGTTTAAATATATAGACGTTTATAAACGGCGTTGGCGTCGAGTTGGCGTTGGGGTTGGCGTTCACCGTCATTCGAGATAACTCAACTTCAACTTTTGTGGCGGTCGTTCGCCCAGCGTTCGTAGCAAATCCGTAGCAGTGGCGTTACATCCAATACGATTGCATATTGAGAATCACGTGGTCGGAACCCTTGGGAGAAAAGGAAACAAGAAAGTGACATACCATTTTGATTTTGACTTTGACATTTGGTTAGTTTAGTAGTTTGCTGGATAATTTTACATTCTCCTTGCGAAATTGAACATGGATAGCCAATGTAAATTTAATTGATTGATAAAAAAAGTAAAAACAATCTTCAAAATAAATAGTGATGTAAACTTTTTAACGTTTATTTTAAATAATACACGATTATACAACTAATACAACTAATCGAACTAATTTATACAGAAAAATAATTCTTAAAATACTACTTACATAATTACACATATTGCAACTCGTGAGCTTCATAAAACTTAAGAGAATACTTTCACATCTCTAAATTTACTTTGGGAAAATGATGTAGGACTGGTAACGATTTATGTATGTATGATTATGATTGTTGAGAACCCTAACCTTATTTCATGAAACAAAATGAAATATCTAGCACCAACGCCGACGCCACCGACAGTTTATAAATCGCGTCTTTGGTTTCCTACGACGACAACGCCAAGGTCGCTCTGCCAACGCCAACGCCAGCGCGAACGAAAAGATTGTAAAAGCCAGGGTTATAAACTCATCATTGGCGCTGGCGTTGGCGTTCGCCTCCAAAGTTAAAACAGTATTTTAAAATATAGTCCATAGACAAGGGATTGGCGATGTTAGGTTGGTTAGGTATATTCATATAGTCGTTTATACACGGCGTTGGCGCTCTTATTTTCAACTTTTTCGCCCGGCGTTCGTAGCAAATCCGTAGCAACGCCAACGCCAGCGCGAACGAAAAGTTTATAAATCGAGGGTAACACTGTCAACTGTGTGCACCGACCGAAATATGATATTAGAACAAGCCGTAGTAGCGTTCATAGCCGGAGGTTACTTGTCTACGCGGTGATAGCGCTGAGTGATAAATATACCACTCAACGGTGATAGGCAAGTAAAGATCACTATGCCGCTACAAAAGAGGGTTCGGAAACATTTCCAGGTTGAGGGTTGGTTGTCTCCTCGCGTTGGTGATAGTCGCCTTAGTGGCGAAAATAGGTCGACGTGGTTCCACAAATAAAACAGTCGCTCTTCGTCGCATCTTTCATAAAAACTTTATTGAGTTTGAAGTATTTTATTTTATTTAACATATGCAACGAACATATTTTTGTGGAAATTTTATTTTCCGCCGAAACACAATTAACGTCATATGGCTTTACATTTTCACAAGCATATTACACTAAATTTAACCTGTTTGTATTCATTTGCGCAATTCTAAATAGTGTGTAGCGTTTATAACTCAACAAAATTAACGATTCTGGTCGCCAAAAACAATCAGTTATGAACAAACTCATGGCAACTATTGTGATTTCAAAAAGCAAACATTATTACTTGGCCTACTGTAACATGTATTGACAATGCTAATTAATTATGTTGTGCTAATTAATCTAGAAATTAATTACGGCTACAACATGAAATGTATTTAAATGGAATAAATATTACTCCGCCAATGCTGTCAACATCTGGCAATTGAATACTTAACGTACCTATTATATTTTAAAATTTTTAAGTTTTAAAGTTTTTTAAAATAGGATTTTTATTCTACCTGCTATTTGTTTTTGTCTGCAAAATCACTTCAAGGCATAAATTAATAATGTGTCCTTTAGTAGAGCATCCCTTTATTGTTTAAATACATTACACTACCTACAAATATGATGATAATAGGGGAACATATCATAAGGATATGATGTTGAAGATTATGGTTTTGTAGATAGCTCGGTGTTATTCCCTGATGTGCTAGTAATGTTTTGAAAATATCTCCTTTGTTCCTACTAATTACTTACTAATAACTTACTATTCCTAATGTGTTACTTTTCGATAAGTTTACATACAAAAACTATTTTTATTAACAAGAGTTTCTGTCTACCTAATCTAACTCTCCTAACTCCTAACTATCAAAGGAATAAAAAACACCTGAATGAAGCAAAGAAGTATGTTCATCAAATATGATGTAATACATCACTGATTTTATTGAAAATGACTTTGTACGGTACTGAATAGATGGGCAGTCGTAGAATCTCTTTGATTGAGAAGAGACTTTCCTGTCATGAAGACCTTCCTGAACGATTCCATGTGGATTATCTGTTGTCCATATTCAACAGTTGTGAACATTGGGTCCCCCATTTAGAGAGAAATGGGCCTCCTCTGTCCATAAAATACGGGATAAGCATTCGGGTTCAATTTCCATCTGAGCCAATATTTCTAAAGAAAAATCATACCTGACAGGAAAATGTGCATCATTTAATTCAAACAGCAGTGTAAATTTATTATGGGATTGGCAATCGTTTTGACACGAATTCACACTACTGATTGCTAACGGATTAGTGTTGGCTACGTTTTGATTTCCATGAAAAACTTCTGCAACTTGGACATCACTAATCCTTGGTCTTCCTGATGTCAGTAAATCAGTTATAGGCCCTGATCTTTCAAATTTGCTAATCAAATTACGGTTCGCTTTCATTTGATAGGTCTTTGCTCTCATTTTTGTACGAAATGTTCGTAACCCAGCAGTGTAATTTCTGCCGCATTCGTAATAACATGGTACTAAACTAATTCTTGTTTATAGACCCATGTTATTAAAGTTTAAATCGTTTCAGTTTACGTGAGTTTTATTTTGGGAACAATTCTCTAAATCGCTAATGATTACGTTTGACACTTGTATCAGCAGTTGACACGACAACTCTTTTGTTTTCCATATATATAGTAAAATCCAATTATTGAAGCAACTAGATTCCATTTACGTTTTGCTACTAGCTTGATTTCTTAAAATTATATAAGGCTAAAGTATAGATACCCCTTACTTTATGATGGCCCTATATTATGGGTATTGACCATATTATTGTTTTTTTTTTTAGTTTTCAAATACCTCACATTATATAGGGTCATGCTGTGCATGACTTGAATTCGTGTTGGAGGTAATTCATATTTCGCTCACTTGCAAAAATTCTACTCTCGTACATGGGAAAAGGAGCAGTTTACATCGGGGTTTTCGCCAAAGAAAAATGCACCGGCAAGCACATCACGACAGATACTCGTCTTTTTGTGCATGTTCTCCTGTTTTTAATAACAAACTACATCAACAAACGTGCTGACTACGTGAGATGCAACAATACGTCTTCGTCGGAACTTCGTAATTCGTGCTATGTCACCCATTTTACTTATCATGCTGCAGCTTGTTGGTAGCAAACTACATCAGGGTGGCACCAAATTTTCTTGGTATATCTCTCTGTACGCTTTACACCTCGCACACACTATTTCGCGAAAGTGGGTGTTTATCATTTGATTTCAATTTTATTGAATTAAACCATTTTAGAGAGGGGTCAGCATAATGTAAATAATAGGATAAGGTATAGGTTCGCATTTCATAAGCCTTTAAAGAAACATAGGTACAAGTCACTTTGAAATTCAATAAATGTAATCTATAACTAATAAATAATTTTAAGACGATAAACAAAATTAGTAGTCTATGGAAGTATTTGTCATGTTTATGTCTCTCACTAGCTGTCACTGTGGCGTCGATAAAATCACCTAACCAACCTAACATCGCCAATCCCTTGTCTATAGATAAAATGAGTTCAGACGAAAGTGTTGCTTTTGACAGAATTTGCAGCAATATACATCGAATCATTGGTATCTGCCAAATCTGAAGATAGGTACGAAATCGAGTATCTACTTATAGACGATTTTAAGATTGGTACAATTTAAAGGAGATACGTAGCGTATCGGAATAGTGAATTAATATCTATTTATAGTCGACTGTCATCATAATGCTGTCATTATGAAAGTCAAAATCGTTAATAATCTGACACTTTCTAGCACCCGTGCTGTAATGTGAAAGAATCGTGCCATAAAATCCACTTTATGGCACAATGCTATAGTAACCATATGCGAACATTCTACGATTGCACAAATTTAAGTTTTTAAAACTTAAATTGTCTGTTAAAACCACAGTTCGACTATAAAATAGCGTATGAAATTCGTTTATAATGCTCGATTATGGCATTCGTGAAGTGTTAGCGCATTCGCTTCGCTCATGCGCCAAAATTCACTCATGCCATAATCTGCTGCATTATAAACTAATTTCATAATATACTATTCCTAAGATTTTTTACATCTTTTTACCTCACTAGATTTGTAAAGTGACATTTTACCGAACTAGTGCGGTAATTATGTCATTATGACATTCAAGTGAATATTGTAATGTTTGACATTATATATTGATAGTAGATAAACTATTATATATTTTCCCTACTTTCCATGCGTTCAAAATTAACATGAGTTCAGAAAAAAACTATATTATGCATAATTTATAATGTCGTGAGATGTATTTGGTGTTTAACAGCCCGTTTAGAATCTGACATTTATTGAATGAAAGTGCCATATCGACATATTATTATTATATTGAAAAGGGTCTACATGTATTATACATTGCCAGCTGATATTGCGATATTCGGTTTAAATTTATTTGATAGCATCACCCAGCCCCTAAAGCACATTCTGAACAATTAGTGTCAACTCTACTCGTATCACTAGACAGCATCCTTTTTTATTCATATAGACGGCCAATTATATATGTTTCGACCAAAAAATAGGGACCTGAACACAAGAAATGTTCAAATTCAAGATAAATATAAGTGCATGTTAAAAACTAGGTCAAACTAGATTTTAAGTTCCCAAATTATTGATTAAGTTGTTACAATTAATTGAATCAGTGACTATAGAAAATAGTCAGTGATTGAATATATTACTCCAGCAACAGCCTTGCATTGCCATCAAAATTGTGCCCAATTTATCCCATTTAACCGATCTTGAATCTATAAAAATTAACAAGTTACTCATGTAAGGAGATAGATAATGGTAACCCTATAGACGGGTGAATTCAAATGTGGCATTTTAGCAGTTATGACGCAGGTATATTATACCCTCAAAGATAGAAAAAAAGTAAGTGGAAAATAGAAATAGAATAATTGTTTATAATGTTGTGTTTATGTATGCTGTTTTAGATAAAGTTTGTATATTTTAAAATTATTCAACTGTAAGTTAAGAAAATCTACATTCGTAGAAATGACATTATTTGATGAAATTGTATATCTACTACAATGAGTCGAAGGCAAAGATATTAATTACCTACTCTTAAGAGTCCATTCACTAGGTCGAAATAAGCCCTAAATCGGCGTTCGTCTCGTGTCTAATTATAAAAAAACTATAAAAGATAGCGACTTTTAGTAAAAAAGTATTGAAAGATAAGACTTTAATCTAAGTCCCTATAGTAGTAATTTTTGGTATTTCTTTTTACTTTTAAAATTTCAGGCAAACAATCTTGTACTAAAATACCGTATTTTCAAAAATTATTTTCTATAAAATACATGTATTAAACAAAAATTTGCTACTATAGGGATCTAGTTTATATTTTGATCTTTCCGGTGATATATAATTTATTACACTAAAAAGAAATTTTGTTGCAATTATAAGACAAATCCGGTACCCTTGCAATAATGGCTAACTTTATTTCCATGTGCCTTTTTACTTCGGTTTTACGTGCACCTCCGAAATCTTAATAATTCGGTAGTGGGAATATATAAGTCTCCACGCATCGGCCACCCATCCTCTCAATCCGACCCAGCATTCATGTCTGTCAAATCTACAGTGAATGGACCCTTAAATATTAAAATTAACATATATTCTCTGCCTCGCGTTTTGTCACGTAGATATATTGAAAATATATACAGGGTTATTCACGCAAAGCGGGTATTAGACGTTCTTGGGTTTCGGTTAACGATAAAAATCTGATTTTTTTATGGGGGAGGTTTTCGATTATTTCAGATTCAATGAAAATATTTTCAGGTTTGCATCACTTCCGGTTATACCGGAAGTAGACCACAACTTCGTTATTTCAAATAGAACACCCTGTAATTTTGAACTCTACGTGATATTCTAAACACATTTCATGTAGGATGTTCTATACCTACTTTTAACTTTTCAAAAGCTATCGTTTGATACTAATTTTAGATTTATCCAGAAATAAAAAATTTTCGATTGAATTTAATCTCTTGGTTAAATCTGAAATTAGTATCAAACGATAGCTTTCGAAAAGTTAAGATAGGAATGTGCAAACCGTTTTGCTTGATCTCTAACCGTTTAGATTTTACAGGGTGTTAAATTTGCAAAATGTCAATATTCACCTGTCAATATTTCAAAAACAGTTGAAGATAGGTATAGGACATTCCACATGAAATGTGTTTAGAATATCACGTAGAGTTCAAAATTGCAATAATATACAGGGTGTTCCATTTGGAATAACGAAGTTGTGGTCTACTTCCGGTATAACCGAAAGTGATGCAAACCTGAAAATATTTTCATTGAATTGGAAATAATGGAAAACCTCCCCCATAAAAAAATCAGATTTGTATCGTTAACAGAACCCTAAAAACGTGTCTAATACCCGCTTCACGTGAATAACCCTGTATAACTGTGTAGCTAACATAGACAAACTAGAACGAGAATAATGAGTTATAATTTATAAATTACCTACTTTGAATTTACTATGGGTACGTATGAATGTAATAAATTTGTTTGGTATACCATTCCTTAAAATGTTATAAAAAATCATTCAAATTAAAAACTCGCATTAAAAAGGAAAGTTACTTTATATAAAAAGTAATTTAGATAAAATCTGATTATTGAAAAAAAAAATATGAGTTTCATTGAGAATAGAAAAAGATTTATACATATATCTTCTGTCCTCCGATATCATAATTTCGTTATTTCCAAAAATTACTCTAATTTGCCTGCAGAGAAACGCTGTAGAGAATAGAAAGTTGGGGGAAATTTTCCAGTTCGCTCTCGAGCATTCTGCTGATTGAATTTTAAAACTACGAGCAACTGAACGAAAGCCCTTGTTTTTTACATATGCACAGAAATAAATGAGGGAGGGAAATGATCTGTAAAACTCGATTTCACGTATCCTTCCAGCCGTTAAGGATTGTTTGAGGTATTAGGAGGCCCTGAAAGAAATCCATACGAGCATATTGTATACATGTGCGCTAATTCTTTCCATTACTTTACCATTTTCCCTGTTTAAATGCAATGACATTGCGTCAGGAGGACAACATACTATGTTTGTTAGAAATGATGCATTTGTTCGACCCAACCAGACTTCAGTTAAATATGTCATAGATATTGAAAAAGCTCATTGTGTGAATACGAATGCGAAATTTACGATTGGATAGTTCAGTTGGGAAATTCATATTTATGATGGATAGCGACGCACAGTGGAATGCCACATAGTCAGTTTAATACATATTTTGATGGAGTATTTTCCGAATAAAAATGGATCAAAAGTAATTAAAATAAACTTTATTGGAACTAAAGGGATAATTCATTAATCATGACTTTTTAGAATGACACTGACAGACGTGGAAATAATTCACAAGTGGAATTTTGCCCACAAAAATCTCATAGTACCTACCATTTTTTAAGTAAAAATAAGTCGTTGCTATAGATAGTTCTCAGCGTAAAACAAATTAGGAAAATATTCTTTTTAATTTTAATATTTAAATTTAACTTACTTTGTGATTATTTTTCAATCAATAGGAACGGATGATATCGACAACAAATCTCTTCAAGAATACCGAAGTCTACTTCTCCAAATCACAAAATTATATCCGTTGAAAAGGAAATGTCGAGAACAACTAGTCCACGAGAAAATGCCCTGACCAGTATTGAATAGGTAAAAGAAAGGGATAAAGCCGGCAATCTTGACAACTTCACCTCGGTCAGGTTATGATAGTACCAGTGAGATACTTCAGTACTGTTCTCTAGTTGTCTATACTCTATACCATTGTCTGTGTCCGATAATGCTATCCACCAGCAGCAGCAGCAGTCTACCAGCATTGAGTACTTCAATATATGGTCGAGGGTAGCGACCTGTCAAACTGCGATACAAAATTTCACTAGTTCAGGCCCCAATAGAAGAAATGTTTTTTTAAATTGTACTTCTTAATTAATTACAACTATTAGTGTATTCATTAGTAGTTACAATTTTTACAGACAAGGAAACATATTTCTTCGAATAAGTAAACACTAATAATCCTAATTAATTAAAAAATAAATAAACAAAAAAGTTGCCTCTTGGTTCAAACTACGAAAATTTTGTATTTCCGTTAGATAGGCCGCTTCTGACAACTCTTGACATACTTCTCGTTTTGTGCTCTGATACAACTATGTATACTGTTACTATTAACCCGAAACGAATTTTTACTGACATTTTAATCAAATGAGTATTTTACTTCAATATTTTGGTTGCAGAAGTGTTAGGAAAGCAGTTCTATTGGTTCTGTTAGCAATATTTCTCATAGTGTGCCGTGGTAATATAAAATTCAATGAAATATAATAATTACTCATGTTAAGGCTCATAACTAAATTATGCTATATCTCAATTAGTTTGTTATGGAATAGATTTTAAGTTATTCTGCAGCCGTTTCCCTTTTCCCTCACAAGCAGAACAGCTCCCCTCCCCCTCCCCCAAGCTTTATGTCATCTAAAATGCCGTCTAAGGACGAATACTATTCTCGTAAGAATATTTGTTTAGAGCGGAACGCTCTCGGGGAAGGAAAAACATACGAGCCATTGTATTACTGATGATTATCATTTTTCTTTCGTGGATGTTTCGGAAATTTATCGCTTCTTCTTGCTGGCAACGACGCGGGAATCTTATCGCTAACTTCTGCTAAATTTATTTAACCAAGAGCGATGGCTATTTCGGTAAATTTTAAAAGTTTGGGAAGTGCCATTATGTTTATTAATCCCGACATGGTTTTAGTACAATGAAATCGTCTTGTTGGGTTGCGAACCTACATGTAAAAGTTTTAGCAACTTTTAATGCACTGTGTTAGTCTGTTTACTATTTATAGCACATTAATATTAATTGCTAGTATGCTTGATTTTCATTTCATGAATTTTGGTATTTAAGACTGAAAGTTGACTTCGTTAAAGTTGCTCAACACAAATATTGACAATTATACTGTTTAAAATCGTTATGAGTCGGTTTTAAATTGCCGGTTTTTGCTTAACTATTACTCTGAAATTTTAACTGTATACAAATTTTCTTGCATCCTAACAATTATGTATACTGTTAGGTAAATTATGGGAATACAACTTTTCAGGGTCCAAAAGAATGCAAGAATCGCTTCTAGTAGCTTCACATATTTCCTTCAATAATATACTATGCTATAATCAACCAAGAGGGTTAACACATTTTTTTATATTAAAATCTCGTAAACTGATCAGTTCAGTAAAGTTAAATTCAAATGATGAAAATAGCAAATATTCATATGGTCCTTTTAGCACCATATAGTACATTGTGTGAAAGTCAACATATTTGTCATGATGAAATAGTAAAACACGGCAGTGCATGTTGAACAGCGATTTATCTGCTCTGTTGCAGGAACAGAGGTGTATGGCATATATCCACATATTTTGTTAAGTATTGTATAATACACTACATACTGTATAGAGATAACATACCGTGCAAAATTTGCTGGCACTTACACCTATCTCTGAAATACGCCAATAACTAGTTTTATACACGATTGATTTAATTAGGCATGAATAAGAAACTACAGTTTAAAAATATTCGGTGCAAAAAAAGATCTAATGTCTCTTTATTATTACTTATAAACCGACAAAAACAGAATACAAAACCACTGTAGTCAAAAATAGGTCATTCAAAATACCAAATCAATAAATTGTAGTAGATTTTAGGCTAAATAGGTCATCAAACCGAGAACTCACAAGTAAATCCTTTAAGAATGTTGATACCTTCAAAAGGCAACTCAAAACTAGTATTATACATAAATAGAAGCAGTACCACAAGCTCCACAATATGTTCTGGAGGGAGTTTGCGGAGTTCGAAGATGTCTAGATATTTCGTCTGTTTCTCCTCCTCTTTCAAGACAATGTTGGTCTCGGCAGGAGCCGAGAACTCGATGACAAACATTGTCTTGAGCTGGTGGTCCAGGAAGACTACATCAGGCTTATTGGTTCGAATCCGCCTGAGAGTGGGAAATGAGTAGTTCCAATAAATTCGGCACTTCTCATTCCCCATAACGGACTCAATATCCCCCGGAGCGTATGATATAACTGGTGTTTCGTCTATCTCATAGGAGTGCCGTAGAAAGTAATAAAGCACATTATTATTAGTATATAATTTTGTATTGGGGAAATCTATCACCGGCCCGTTTTTAGCATGTCTAAATATATGTGCTTCAATATATGTACATATATATATACATATATAACCACGTAACGTAACCACGTAACCACGTAACGTAGATAACGTAACCACGTTATCTATTATCAATTGTAAAGAGTATTTACGTTTTTATTTATGTAGAACTTAAATATCATTAAGCAACGTTATTGTTTTTAAAAAGCACTTGTTTTCCTAAAATATTAATAACCAGAAAGAATAATTAAATAGTTGTTCCCGCCGCCTTGATATTATTATAGTAGTTTGATCCATGAGAATAATAAAAGAACTTCTCCGCTAACTGTTTAATTTCGTAATCTAAAACGCACCCAGCCAACACCAATTCCCTCCTTTAACATCTACCCGGGACGTTTGAGCTAGGTGTTAGTGATTTTATAATCTGTAATCTACAGTGATTGCTGCCTGTCCCTCCCCTTTAAATTCTCCCCGGAAAAGGAAGTAAAGCAGAAGTTACAATTATGTTTAGAGCTTCCCCCCGATGGCAAACAAACTTATTAGTTGTCACAAGTTTCGCAAACAGTAATACTACGGAGGATTTATCAACTTTCAAGTCATTTATTAATGGTAATGGCTACGAGAGTGTCGGGCTGACGTAAACAATTTGAAAATAGAATACAATATTTGTAAGTATACCTCCACTAGGGTATTTTCGTTCCTAAGACGTACTCATAAGGAATCGTACAATGGGCATCTAAAGATCTTCTCCTGTTAACTTTTTTACCTAATTGCATTAAATATTTCGGACAAAACATGTGCAGGATAAATCTATGTAGTTTGTGATGTTAAATAGTAAAGAATTCTAACTCCACAACGAATTGGGGGTTCAGCAAAATTTTCAAGTTGGAGGTTATCTTGTAACGTTTACACCATTTGGATATTATTAAAACTGATTTACTTTTAAAAATATCTAGATGATGCTAACACTATTAGATAAACGCTGGTGGGATGAAGGACAGTGTTTTCTTATTCAGCTGAAAAATACAAATACCATTATGTCTAAAACTAGTATTAAAAAGAGTATTTATGGTATTATTTTCTCTTGCAATCCTCGATATGAAACTATAAAACCATCGATGAAGTTTTTAGAAATTAATTTATTGATAAATTGCTTTCACAATACAGGGCGCCCTATTTCTTGACACGTTGCATGGGTAACTTTTTTATTAGTAGAGATACAAAAACGCTTAAATGAGCAAATTAGTGCAGTTTCGTATTAGTAATTCTACGGTAAGGCGAAAAATTATATACGGGGGAAGGTTGAAAAGTTATTGACAAAAAACGAAAAATCCAACTTTTCTATTATTCCTCGTAGCTCGTTCATTTGAAGAGTTAGAGAAAAATGCTTCACATGTTTTTTGCAGTATTTTTCATGTAAAATGACATGCACTTGCTACTTTTTATATATCTCTTAAAATGGTTGAGAATCACAGTAAAATATATATTTTTTAAATGTAATGGATAGGTGGCTATGACATTAACCGAAAGTCCCCTTTTTTCTCTTTCAGATGATATAACATAGTCCATATTTTATCCTTCCAAAGGTAATAATAATCGTTGTTTTTAAAGAAAGTTTATTGTCACATCAAGAATGCTATGGACTATGGAACAAAAGAATGTTTTGAGAACAGAAATTATTAATTAATTAATTAATTATATTGAAGTAAATGTTCGAAATGACCACCATCCTGTTGGATACATAGTAAGCAACGTTTCTGGATACTTCTTAAAACATTATTGTATGTCCATGTATGCTTCTAATTGCATCTTGAATCCTGACTTTTAGATCCTCTATATCTAGAGGAGCTGTCACATAAACTTTATCTTTCAATAACCCCCAAAGAAAGAAATCTAAGGGGGTCAAATCAGGTGTTCGCGCTGGCCAGTCGATATCCATTCTATTTCCTATAACATTATCAAACTGTTCATGTAAATATTGTTTTACCTCGCGGGAATTATGCGCAGGTGCTCCATCGTGTTGGAAGTATTTAAGATTTCTAAAAATATGAAGTGGTAATTCATTTAAATATTCCTCTGTTAGAGTATTCCTTAGAAAATGAAGGTAATTATTCGCATTCAAATTATCTTCGTAAAAATATGGGCCAATAATTTTGCCACAAAAAATTCCACACCACACATTTATCCCAAATTGACGTTGATTTCTTCTTTCAGAAACAAGATGTGAATTTTCTCGGCACCACATTATGTTATTATGGCGGTTAAAAATACCATTGTTGGTAAATCTACTTTCATCACTGAATAAAATCTTTTTCCAGAAGTCTAGATCCTCTTCGCATTTTGAAATGTACCATCGACAAAATGTCATCCTTCTTTGATTATCAGCTGGATATAAAGTATTGCATATGGAATAATGATAAGGCTTTAAATTGTTACCTTTTAAAATAGCTCTTACAGTTTCCTTGGAAGTGTTGGAGTGATGTGCAATTTCTGCAGTTGAAGAATCAGGTTTAAAATTTACATAAGCCAAAACATTTATTTCAGTGTCTTCATTGAAGTTTCTTTCATCCTTAGGCTTTGAAAAAGAACCGTATAATCGTATATTATTTTCCAGCTGTCTAAATATTCTATGATGGGGTTGTCTTCGTTCCATGTAAGTTTCAAAATAAAGATTCGCTGCAGCTTGTGCATCTCGATTTTGGTTATAATAACAAAATAGCATATCATTTTTCTCTTCGTTGGTGTACATATTTGCAACACTATTATTTTGTATGCAGTATTAATAATAAACAATAAACTACTTAACAAAAACTAAAAATGTCACTTATGATCTGTCAATAATTAAATGCCAACTAGACGTTTTTAAAAATATCAGGAATCTTATTTTTTGTTTTATTTCCATAGCATTCTTGATGTGACAATAAACTTTCTTTAAAAACAACGATTATTATTACTTTTGTAAGGATAAAATATGGACTATGTTATATCATCTGAAACAGAAAAAAGGGGACTTTCGGTTAATGTCACAGCCACCTATCCATTACATTTAAAAAAAATATATTTTACTGTGATTCTCAACCATTTTAAGAGATATATAAAAAGTAGCAAGTGCATGTCATTTTACATGAAAAATACTGCAAAAAACATGTGAAGCATTTTTCTCTAACTCTTCAAATGAACGAGCTACGAGGGATAATAGAAAAGTTGGATTTTTTCGTTTTTTGTCAATAACTTTTCAACCTTCCCCCGTATATAATTTTTCGCCTTACCGTAGAATTACTAATACGAAACTGCACTAATTTGCTCATTTAAGCGTTTTTGTATCTCTACTAATAAAAAAGTTACCCATGCAACGGGTCAAGAAATAGGGCGCCCTGTATATAGTGTCTTGATACTATACTTGCAATATTTATTTAAAATGTTTCTAGTTTTGTATGTTTCTTTAATTTTTATACATATAGTTTGACTTTTGCAATATATTGCAATGGTACGTGCGGGACATCATAATGAATACCTATGAAAACAAAACATCAAACAGTTAAAACAAAATAGCAAACAATTCATTCACATAAATTAATGAATTACTATTTAATTTTTCTTTATCTAAACGAGCTTTGTAGTATTTGGTAGTTATTTCCAGATAATGGAATGGTTTTTAATTCTGCTGTATTTAATTATATTTTCTTATTAATTTTCTGCTCCATAGTGTATTTATTATTAGTTCCCTACATTGGCTGCATTTAAAAACTACTCAATGGTATAGAATTTACTATTTGTTTCAAATCATGAAGTTTTCCGTATCCCTTCTATCTTGTGACTCAAAAAATATAAAACCCTTTTATATGTTAACATTTTTAATGAAGATTTGTTTCGTTAATTATATTATTTTATTCGAAACAGGATTTGTATTACAATGTTTTACGGAATTCCTGCTGTCAGGCTTTGATCTCCAAAATTTACACACAGACATATTCCATGTCAGTTACTTTCATTTAACTTTATCGTTTCTAAGGTTTCTTGGGTACGAGCAATGAAAGAGCCCTACATTGTACAGTTTCGTATACATTTAAACGTCAAAAACATCATTAATGTTAGCTGAATCGATTCTGGTTCCGGGAAATAAATTGTATTCTCTTGCGCAATTTATTTTGCTGATGGTTATCTTTTTATCGTAATGATCCCACCCGCCTAGGAGTATTTTCAACTCTGCTCTTTTAATAAAAGGAAAAAATAAGAGAGCTGTGCCATTAACGGCGCCCCGACAAAAAGCTTTGAACAGAAGGAGTGGAAGGTAACTTTTTAAGACTGGGTTATCCAAACAGAAAAGCGGGATGCTTCAACTTCAAGTTAGGTGCTCAGTAGACAGATGCGAGGGTATACATTTTTCAAAACTTTATATATGAAATATGTATTGTTTTTAAACCAGGAAAAGGAAGCCTAACTTTGTAAAGGCGGACATTAAAATTTAAACTGCCTTCCGCATGTGAACAAAAATTATCATTTTCTATAGCTGCATAAAAGTATGCTCGTATATTTTGATATATTCCAAACATACATTCTACTTTGGAGGTTATTTTCATATTCATATATATATTTAAAGGGAGATTCGCACACAAGCGCGGCTCTATGATAAATTGTATATATTATATACGTACAATATAAATCGAGATAAATAAATCTTTGTATTTATAACCTATATAAATGGGTTTTAGAAAGAAATATCTGTTTATTGATCGAATATATATTGCAAAAATTGGAGCAGCTTCTTCTGATTTCTTCTAAGCTTCGTACGAAATTATCCCTAGAACTGCATTTGTTAACCGTAACAGAATGTGGTCCGCTCGATTACCTTATTGTATTACCGCTCGATTACCTTAACATCGCCAGACTTTATTTATGGGGGTTTATAAATGTCGCGCGTATAACAATAAGTCCCGTTATATTAAAGTACTAAAGCAAAACATTGGGAATAAAGTTCAAACAATTCCAGTGTAGACCTTGGAGAGCACCGATGATTTTTGAAAGAAGCATAGAAGAACGGATATCAGCAAAAGGATATTTAAAATAATCAATTTTTAGGTAAGGAACCACCCAAGAGTTGCAGATTAAGAGATGTGTTTATCAGTATGGATAGAATAGAAAATTATAAATTTTTTTGTTAAATTTATATAATTTTTTTGTAATACAATGATGGACTACTTCCACTAATAATATCACATACACTAATTTTGTTAAAAAATGCGTCCATTAATGATGAAGTCTGAAGGAAAAGTAAAATACTTAACTTTTATATCGTTTTATGATATAATTCTAAAAACTAAACGAAAATCAAAAGGGCCCTATGATCGAAAACCTTTTAACCTCTGTGTAAATATTACCATGGAACACCAAGTTGGTGAGAATTTGGTCAGCAATATTCGAGGAGTATTTGAAGGATAGTAGGCAGTAGATGGAGCCAGAAACACGTGTATTTTTAAAGGGTGCTAAATTTTAGTCATTTTTGGTACCCTGGTGGGGAACGTCACGTTTTACATCACGCATTTCCTGAAAAACGTTACGCGTATCGTGATAGACAGATGCGAGAGATAAGGTTCCCTTGGTGGGGAACGTCACGTTCCCCACCAAGGGAACCTTATCAAGGTACGTGACGTGGAGGGGGTAAAATTACTCAAAAATTACTAAAATTTAGCCCCTTTTAAAAATACACGTGTTTTTGGCTCCGTAGCCCTATAGCTTATCTACTGAAGGCTCTGCTAGGTTTATGAAGAAAGTGCTTTAATTGAAATGAATTGAGGAGACTCCCAGAACAACAATTAGACATTTTACGTCATCAAGTTAACAGATTTCCATAACATAGTTACGCCACATGTAACGGACACAACATAACCTGAAATTGACATATTATGACAGTATGTCTTGAATCAAGTAAAAACAACATTCGAGGAGATCATCTAAATGGTTTTCGTTCCATAGCTCTCGTTGATATATTCTTTAATGAGACCAGCGGGATTATAATAAAAACAAGCGTTCGGTTCTGTATTCAGCAAAATTGTTATGCAAGCTGAAGTCGCAATAGGTGGTACTGGCTTTAGATACGAAATTTATCGGTTTCCCTACGGAATGCATTTGTGTATCAGAAGCGGCATTTA
Organism: Pogonocherus hispidulus; assembly: GCA_963924545.1. NCBI lineage: Eukaryota > Metazoa > Arthropoda > Insecta > Coleoptera > Cerambycidae > Pogonocherus > Pogonocherus hispidulus. The sequence goes on from OZ004694.1 coordinate 78,452,460, forward strand.
TCTCGTAAGCTATAAGAACTTTGGCAAGTATCAGCATCGCTCGGAGTTAAAATAAGGTCCAAATTTATGTAGTCACACTACATAGATGAATACGGTATTCAATAACGGCAATGTCTTTTCGCGAATTGAATCTTTTGTCTCGAGTTACAAACAATTCGTTATGTACGTGACGGTTGACCAAACACGGAGCAGTAAAAAAAGTCGAAAAATAGCAGAGAAAATGGTAGCTATTAAAGTCATAGAACATCTGTATGGCATGAAGCTTCATAATGGTTTACGAATTATACGCGTCGTTTAATTTTTAAATGTAAAAATTGTATATCTATTAATGTAGAAGTTCAAAGATGGATTTAAATATCTTATGTTATTGAAATATTGTGGTAATACACAGGGTTATTCAGAACTTATCCATAATAAAATTTGGGGATGTTCAACATACATGTACAAATGTGGTAGTGCAAAAAAAAATTTTTTTGGCGGGGTCTTAAAACTATTTAAAAATTTTTCATTGTACACCGCTGGATACTGGTCCACTGTAATGGAGTGACCTTGGGACTGACTATGCAAACTGGCTAGCACAAAAAAAAACTTCAGAAGTTCTGAGAATATACCGACAACCGGCGCAAAAAAGATTTGCAGCGTTTTTACTTTAAAATAAACTTAAAGATAGATAGATCTGACCAAAGTGACGTGTCTTTCAAATGAATAAAATTTTGTTACACTAATTTTGAAGAATTGCGCTACTTGATTACTAGGTATTAGAAACGTGAAATTTAGGTATAAAAAATTTGCACATACCTTGTTACAAAAGCTTTTCGAAATAATATTCCTCGACTTGTACACAATTTTGGGCATGCCTTATCCAATTTTGCGGCACTAAACCGAATGTTCCTCCTGGTTGCTGATCTTGTAAACGCAAATTATTAAGTAAATTGGGGATTTTCAGCATTTTGCTGCAACAACCACTCACAAAACCTAACTTTTAATTGATAATCCACTGGTAACAGTCCATTAAGTCAGCATTACTGTACACATGAGCCATTTTAAAAAAATTACAGTTTAACACTCCTAAGATAAATAAAACACCCGCGAGAGCGATTCACAGACTGACGACTCATAGACAATACAGATATTATCCCCACTCCAACATTATTCGGTCGGTTTTAACCAGGCGTTCCAGACAAAAACTTGTTTACTTTTTTTATCACATTCTTAGGAATGTGGTAGAAAAGTATCAGATGTGTTGAAGTACAGTTGCCCAGCTATGTAGTCCTTTATAATGGTATAACTTTAAACATTGTTTACGGAAAATCCTAATACTTTTATTAAAATTTTTTTGGTGATATCGATTTCTTATTTAAGGATGCACATATCCTCAAAGTTTTAGAGATTAGTTCTGAATAACCCTGTATAGAAAGACTATTGCTACTATGGCCATGATTTGAATTCTCGAGAAGATTCTGTCAACATCTATGTAAATATCCGCCTTAATATAAGGAGCTGCAGATGTCCAAGGGCGACTGCTGTCCCCGAGAGTCCCGAATGAAACAAAGGGATGAATTATGAACAGCCAACAATCAATGTATTATATAGTCTTCCCGGGAAGATAGGGGTAATGAAAGAAATCCCGGAATAATTTCCATATAAAGAGTCTCTCGTACTTTATGAACGAGATAACAGTGGGATTAATCAAAACAAATGAGTGGATATACAATGGAATTTTTGCTTCATTTTCATAGAACCGTTTGTTATTTAGTTGATCTGGATGCTACTTCCCTAAAAGTGACAAAGAAAATATACAAAGAGAAATTATATGTAAAACCACACAATTAATCAGCTTTTTATTCTGATCCTTTCGATATCGTTTTATCGTTACTTTTGATATCAACACATCATTGTGATTACAATGTGTGTAAAGATAATACATCTATTCTTAAAATGGCAAAATTAGAAGAAAAGCGGCATCATTTTCTGGTTTATACAGGATACTTTGGAACCGGTAGATTAGATGTATCAGAAAAAGTTTTGTCAGTTTTTTAAGTCACTCCTGAAGGAGCTGTAACATCAATGTCAGATAAATCTTGAGAATTTATCTGACATATGTCAATGTTTGTTATATGTCAACAAACTTTTATATAATGCTATAAAAGTCACATATACATGGCTTGCCAAGAGGAAAATTTCTATTCCAAGTGCTTTTGAAATTATACAGTAGAATAAAAAGTAAAACAAATATAAAGAAAGCCTCTTATTCTTTTTTCTTCTTAATTAAAATTGTATTTATCCAGCCACTGAGTGTTACTCAAACTGTCTTGGTGAAACAGGTCCTTTCTTAGAAATGGAAATTTTTATAGGCATTATAAATCCACTGAGAGAGTACACCGTTTGTTATTTTCTACGCCAGACAAGATAAACTTAACCGTTGAACTACCCTTAATGGATTCCTGTTCACGTTTTAACAATAGTAAAGTACCCAAATGAATTTTAGAATAGCTGTGATATTAAAATACTAGCATGCAACATGAGCAAATGCAATCTCTAGAGCATCAAGCACATTTTCTATATTTCTGTTTAAAATATATATTAGTTCCGCCTAAAGAGACATTATTCGTACTGCGCATACCGGATATACTTTAGATTACAAAACAAATTAACTCGACAAAATTCTACCCCAACATAAAATAATTTTTTAAATGGGAAACACAGGGATTAATTCAATTATATATAAAAGCATAAAATACTAAATGAAAGATAAAAGTCTACTCAATGGCCTCTTTATCCCGGTTGATGGTCCATGTTTGTTCATATCAAATGGATTTTTTTGTGAACACGGGATAACGTTAGCCGCTGGTTAAGATGCCTTCTTTAAAAAAACTCATAAATTCTGTTAAAAAAAACAATACGAATTCGTATCTTTTGGAGTTGCATGACTCCGTCATAGTACAAATCCGAGAAACGCTTATAAAAAGTTTTCACAAAAGGTCTCATAAAACAAAAGTTAAAAAGTGTGTATGTTTCGAAAGCTGTATTACCCATAAAATTGCAAATTGAAGCAAATGTTTTCTTTTGTATTTTCCAAGCCGCTTTACAATAATTTAAATGGTTCGAAGGTCTTATTATTTTCATAACCTTATTCCCTTTGCAAAAAAATCGCGTCCACACTGTCGAAGTAATACCATCCATATTTCTTACATTTGATAAATGCGGTGGGACAAATCCATTTCTAGAAGCTTTCTCAGCAATCTGAATAAATTTACCTTTGTGATTTATCTCACATTTTTGTTGCTCTCTTGGCATCACATGCTGAGGGTTGACGTATAATTCTACTACTCTGCTGTAAAAGAGACCAGTCCATTCAGACAAAAACACGTCCGCTAACTCGTATATTTTTACGCAAGATAAAATTTGATATGTAGCAATTGGTTTTTTACACGCATCGCACAAAAATCAAAATTTTCCATTATTATAAAATGCGTCATTTTATTATACCTACTCGAGCTGAATACATGAACATGACCCTTTTAGCTAGTTCAGTATATTCATTTATAAGTTCTTCTTTGGAGCTTATGGTTCTTTTCAATAATTTTTCAGAGTGTAACCAACCCTCTCTTGGACAGCTTTTGGCTTTGGATTTAGAGGTTGTCTTGTTATAAGATGTCTTTATTTTTTACCTAAATTTGCCTTTGTTCTATCAAATAAAAATTTTATTTTAACTATTTCAGTACCGCTTTCTTTAGTACATTTTATTTTATAAATAGCAATCGTTTCCTTCAGAGTAATGAAAACGAAAATCGTACTGTGAGTAGGTGGAAATCGTCATTTCAGCCCGAAAGGCTGCCTCTGCAACTGCTCAGTTGACAACGAGTGAATGTTCCGCTCGGATTACCCTTTCGGTGATGATTACGGATGCAAATGCGAAGAAGCCCCGCATCTAATGCTCCAACTAACTCGAATTTCTCGCCAATTTCCTGCTAATTTCAGGTGTAATTATTAATCTAAGTATTGAGAAGTGTTCCAGTCTGAAACTAGGTTTAAGTTCTACCTTAATTGTACCTCGGGGTTTGGAGAAGTTCAGCTATGCATTATCGGCTCGAATATTTGTTAAATTTGATTATATTTGGCGGGGGACGATCTGCATTGCTTCGAATCATTGCGCTGATACGGCCGAATGAATTCTATGGGGAAATATTGGCACAATCCTATTTAAAGTTTGTGCTTCTAACAGCATTACAAGATGTTGCAGTATAATTTGAACCCCACTTTATCTCATTGATTTGATCAAATAGAACGAACTATTTGGTTTTATAAGAGGCGTTTTATAAGAGGTTTTATAACAGATCTAAACGCTTTCCTTTCTTTTCTGTTAGAGCAATTAGAAATTAAAAAAACCTTTAATTATAAATCCTTGTGCTACGAATGATCAGATAGATTTTACACTCTCGCCCTTCTTAGAAAAGGTACTAAAAACTCGGGCTTTGCCAGATGGTAGGATCAATCGGAGGTAGGTGCTCGTAAACAAATAAATAACGAAAACGCGCTTGGAAACGTTTAGTAATAGACATTTACTCTATTGAAAAAGGCCTAATAAGCCGAAATACTAGTATATAGAGTGTTTTCTATATATTTCTTGGAACATCTAAATGAGATCAATGTTTTTTTCAAAACAATTATTTTCACGATGTTTCATAAAGAACCATCCGCTTCGAGTATTCACTTTATCTAAATTATACGTTTGCTTTCTTTCTATCTTGTATGCAACTGCTGGTTCTTGGTCACTTCATAATTATCCAGGAAGAGTGTCTGATGACATTCATCAAAACTAGTAGTTGTATTATTATAAATATGAAAAATAAACAGCTTTGCTTTTAAAACGAAAACAAAAAAAAAACTATTTTGCGACAACGTGATTATCACAGCCAATTGATTATAACATCCGGTAAACAAAGTGTAGAAGTCGATGCATAATTAATATAATGTAATAAAAGGCAACCCTTTTAGCAGCCCCATTATAAAATTTGCTCTAAGCCAAATCCGTTTTGGGGAGGCAGAGTGGCGAACTACCTGCAAACAACTAGGCGGCGGTTAAGCTATTTTGCACAACTCTTATCCTGAACGTGCCCCATATTCAATAAATATTTATGAACTTCCAGAAAATATTGTATAATCGATTAATCCGCTGGATTCTTTGTGGCTTATTTAACAAAGTTTCCAGTTAAAAGGTCGTTTACCATAATCCGCCATCCGAAATATTTCCATCGTTGCGTGGAAAGTTATCTTTTTTGGAGAGTGGTTTGACAAGTTCATTATCATGTAATTGGTTTCGAGGTTTTATGCTAATTCGCAGTAAATTTACCAACGGTGGCAAGATGTGCCCCTAAAATTAAATGCAAATTTTAAGCCAATAAAATAATAGGGTCGCAGAAATGGGAGCTGATATTTTAGAAGTTTATAATCCTCAAAACGAAGCCATTCGATTGGAAGTTTGCCACCGATCGTAATCAAATTTTTAACGATACATTTTCGCCCTTTTTTGGGTATCATTTAGGACATAGGGTATACTGTGTGGATATGAATTTGTGGACTATGTGTGATATGATTGCAAAACTACTGAATCAATCTGATATTCAAATGTAATTAAATTCAGGTTTCTGATTCTCTTGCTAGACTAGACCAAATTTGATATCCGTACGTCCAGACTTCTTTTGTTGAAAAAAGAAAAACAATGCTAACAGCACCTTTAAATGTCTTGTCGTTTTCGAGTCACTTCTCATACCAATTTTGTGAAAAAAAAAACATAAAAAGCACCAGTTAGAATTTATATTTTATTCTAAGTTATTTATCTCAGAATTATGTTTCCCAAAAAGCTGACTGCAGAATTCTAATACGAATTCTAGTACAAAAAGCAAGATATATAAAGGCCCATCCATTTTGCCAAAAATTTAAAATTGTTCTATAGCTCACAAGGGATAATATACAGGCTTATTCAAATTCGGGTCTATACATGGGGATCTCGGAAATAATAAGAGATTTTAAAGATATAATAAAACACATCCAGGGCCATATTTAAAAAATTTGAATGTGTCATCAGAATAAAACTTAACTCTTTGGGCATTTAGATTGATTACATTTGATATTAAATGAAATGCGAAAACGCATTATTAAATTAAAAAGTATTTCAGTTTTAAGAAAATTTGTATCCTCACTCAATTTTTTAAACAGTACACTACTTTATATACTTAATTTGCCTTTAATAACAAAGAAATACAAACAAGATGCGTAACAATAAGCGTTGCAGAGGGGCATGTGGTGTTCAATCTATAGGCAAAGGCAAACACATTTAAGGATATTTCACAGCTTGTGTCTGCCCAAACAAATGTCCATACCGCAATTGAAAATGTGGAAAATGTAAACGAATAAAATGAATGTGTAACGTAATAACGAAAGTTGAGATGATAAAAACTTTCTTGAAGTTTTATAGGGCCGAAACTGGTGGCTCGTAAAATGTCGTTCATGAAGTACTTGGGGAAATATAATAAATTTAAAATCTTTTTAGCGGCAACTTTTATAGAGATGTATACCGAACATAAACGTAAAATATTACAAATTCGCTTCAGAAAGTTATAGTTCGCAATATTTTTCACAGCGAAAAAATTGCACTTAGGTGGCGAGCATCCATAGCCGCTACGTTTAGAATGTATGACCACCAATTTTATATAAATGAGATTCAGTTGTAGATATAGGTATCTACAATTTTATATTACTAGAGTTCGCTTAATAAAGACGTCAGAACTTGTAGAATAAACTCAATTATTTTTTTGTATAACGCCATGCGAATATCATACAATTTGATTAAAAATATAAACAACAAAAAATGTACGGTATTACATATAAAAACAACAGTATTTATATAATAAATACTAAAACTACAGGACCACTTGAACAAAAATAATTGAACATCCCACGTTGAAAGATATTGTCTGGAGGTCATTTGTGACAGTACAAAAAAACATTTGGTAATGCACCAGTGAAAACATATACTGCTTTATGATTTTCACAACTTTTTGATGTATATATTAATTTTAAATATATAAAACCATGACAATTGTTTCGCCAACACAGTGGCTTCTTCAGATGTGAGTAATAGACTAATGTTACAATGCCAAAAATATGTATAAATATAGGTTGTAAAGTAATAAAATATACAAAATGTTTCGACGTTCGTTTAAACGTTTGCTGAGTGCAAACGTTTGAAACTAATTTCTGATAATTCAATTATGGGGTCTTCATTTCCACATTTATTATTTCACCTCATTCCCCGTAGTGTTTAATCGTAATAAATTTAAGATCTCGCTAATTATAAAATTTCCCCCGGGAAGATAAATTGCAACGTCAATATTTAAAGTTTAATAGCCGGGCGAGCACTAATCCCCAGCCGTAATTGGGTGTGAAATAAGGGTTAGAGAAGTTACAATTTACATGCAGGGTGTATACAGTTGAGCGTTCTAGAAAACTGGTTTTGTGAGCATTTATTAGCTTAAGTGCACCCCGAAGAGAGAACTAACAAATTTAGATTTTATTGAGCGGAATTCTTTCATCAACAACAAAGTTGCAGGTTTTTCCTCCAAGTAACTCGTTTTACTGCCGAAGTTTATCAAAATAAATACAGGCGGTAATAGAGGTCGGTATTTAAAAGTATGCATTTTTAAAACGTAATGACCTAAAATGAAAAGGCGTGCTATACAGGGTGTCCACCTAGTGCGCGTAAGTCCAATATCTGGGTTAATAAAAGAGATAACTTAATTTTTTTTTCTACAGGGTTGTCTAATATCCCGAGCTGCACAAAATGAAAATATATTTACATATTCAGGGTGTTCAGTTTTTCCTGGACAGGTACCAACTTCGTTTTTCTAAATGGAAATATATATTTTTTATTGCTTTTTCGAACTAAACCCTTGATTTTAGTAGGACTTTCATCAGCCTTCCCTATACCTAACTTAAACTGTTTTTGAAATATTGACGGGTGAATATTGACATTTTTGCAACTTTGACACCCTGTAAAATCTAAACGGTTTGAGATAAAGCAAAACGGTTTGCACATTCCTATCTTAACTTTTCATAAGCTATCGTTTGGTACTAATTTCAAATTTATACAGGAATCAAAAATTTTCAAAATTTTCAGAAAATTTTAAATTTTTAAATAATTCTGAAATTAGTACCAAACGATAGCTTACGAAAAGTTAAGATAGGAATGTGCAAACCGTTTTGCTTGATCTCAAACCGTTTAGATTTTACAGGGTGTCAAAGTTGCAAAAATGCCAATATTCACCCGTCAATATTTCAAAAACAGTTTAAGTTAGGTATAGGGAAGGCTGATGAAAGTCCTACTAAAATCAAGGGTTTAGTTCGAAAAAGCAATAAAAAATATATATTTCCATTTAGAAAAACGAAGTTGGTACCTGTCCAGGAAAAACTGAACACCCTGAATATGTAAATATATTTTCATTTTGTGCAGCTCGGGATATTAGACAACCCTGTAGAAAAAAAAATTAAGTTATCTCTTTTATTAACCCAGATATTGGACTTACGCGCACTAGGTGGACACCCTGTATAATAAACATAACAATTGTTTCGCTAACGTTTAGCTTCATCAAATGTAAATACTAAACTACTTACAATGAGAGAAGAGTGCTCCTTAAATATAATTAAATCAAGAACAGGTAACCGAATTCTAAAGAAATATAAACCTATTTACAATTGGAAATCCGTAACTGTTTACGGCCTAATTGAATTACATATTTAAATGTGCAAAACAATTTTGTTAAAACAAGTTTAGTAAGGGAGAATTATTTACATCAGTTTGATCATTTAGTAAATTATTAGATTTTTTATATCAGTTAATTTCCAAACTTTTTAATAACGTAAGTCTTCTTCCTTTGGATGCTGTGTGAAGCACATCAAAGTTATCGTTGAAAATGTGATTTTCTTCTAATAGATGATTGGCATACGTAGAGCAAGTCTTCATACTTGCAGAACATTTTTTGTGTTAATTCAAGCGTTTTTTAAAATTTCGTCCAGTTTGACCAACATATACCTTGGGACAAGTACCACAAGACAACTTAGAAATAGGTACCAGAATTCTCATCTTTTTTATTTTTATCGTTATTGTTTTTTATAATGGAGCTCAAAGTGTTACTTGTTTTATATGCTACATTCAGACCGCGTTTATATAAGAAATTACTTATTTTTTCGGTTAAATATCCACAAAAAATTAATTAGTTATATTTTAAGCTAGGAATGGTAGAATCTTTTGTAATAGGATAAATAGCTTTTAGAGCAATATTATATTGTTTTTTTCTGTATATGTTGGTCAAACTAGACGAAATTTTAAAAAACGCTTGGATGAACACAAAACATGTTTTTCAAATATAAAGACTTGCTCTACGTATGCCAATCATCAATTAGAAGAAAATCACACATTCAACGATGACTTTGATGTGCTCCACGCAGCATCCAAAGGTAGAAAACTTACGTTATTAGAAAGTTTGGAAACTAACTGATATAAAAAATCTAATAATTTACTAAATGATCAAACTGATGTAAATAATTCTCCCTTACTAAACTTGTTTTAACAAAATTGTTTTGCACATTTAAATATGTAATTCAATTAGGCCGTAAACAGTTAGGGATTTCCAATTGTAAATAGGTTTATATTTCTATAGAATTCGGTTACCTGTTCTTGATTTAATTATATTTAAGGAGCACTCTTCTCTTATTGTAAGTAGTTTAATATTTACATTTTATAAAGCTAAGTGTAGCGAAACAATTATTGTTTTGTTCATTATATAAAGTTTTTGTGAAAATGTATTAAAACATTTATGTTTTTTATTCAACATACAGTATCTGATATGGATTTTCAACAAGCTTTACTTGTCGACAGTATCAATAATTTGGTATTTAATTCAAAACGTACCTATATTTTTCTTTATTGAATGTACAATTGAATCCCACATTTATAACAATTCATATTCATTTGTTGCTATGAACGTATGAAAATAGAATTTTATGTTTTATACTGATATACAGTTTGTTATCATAATAGTAATTATAAAACCAGTTTAATATTACATTTCGCTCTGCCAATATCAAAAATATTTTTTTACGAACGCATGGGCAACACTCGTATATATCTTATTCTGGATAATTAGAAGTTCAATGAAAATACTGAAATGCTGATTTTTGTTTCAGGTAAGACATACTCACAAAATGGTCTATATCTATAATTTAAACCATCAGTAGTATCTCCAAGTTTCTTCTGCTGTTTATACTGGATCTTCTAAAGGTATGAAAACTAAATTCATTTACATATAGTGAGAATAAATAATATTCGTAAAGATAAAAGATAATAGTAAATAACGATGTTCATAAAAGAAAAAATAAGCAGTTAAGAATCATGTCTATAACTTATTTGTGGTGCGTTTTCATGATTCATAGTTTGCTTCTTTTAGGATTACACCACCTGGCAACAAAAAGCAAAAAACCAGAAGTATACAAATTAAATATTCAAAGTGTAGTAACAAGGCAAACTTCTAAAGTTTGCCCCAAAGGACCACTGTATAATGTGTGATAAAATAGTATTCGATATATTAGCTAAATTTCATCAGTGGTTTTTCAGTTTTATACAAATTTCTATAATATTATATGTCATATTCTAAATTATGTCTCAATAAAATAGTTATTATATTTAAATTTAAAAGAAATTAAACACTTAACTATCTTTCTTCTATACGTTTCGAATTGATCCTCAACTCTTCGTCGGTAGAATGTTTGTACGATAGAACGGTAGAACTCGTCGGTAGAACGGTTTGTATGAAAGGAAGTAATTTTTGTCAGATTAACATTTTTAATTTAAATTGTCATCATATGCACTGATCACTACGATATTATTAATTTTCCATTGGTAACGTCCTATTGGAGTAGAGGAAGCCATGTTTGATCTATGAATATTGTTCCTGATGAGATACAATTATCACCATTAAGTTTAAGGAAAGCACTTTCTTTTAATTTTCTTTTAACTGATTTTTCTATTATAATAATTATTTTATTTAGACATAATTTAGAATATGACATAGGGGAGGGTGGGGCAAGTGAGACACCTTAAGGTTTGACGATCTATAACTTTTTTACTTTTAGAAATTAAACAAATTAAACAACAAATATTGGATAAAAAGAAACTTTAATTCTTTAAGAAACAACTTAACCCTAAAAAACGTACAAAATATTAACTCATTATGAAACGTAAGACTTTTTAAAAAAAAATAGTCAAATGACTCACTTGCCCCAAGGTATGGGGTAAGTGAATCACCTGTAGGGGGCAAGTGAGTCCTTATACAAACTATTAACGGCAGTTGTCACAAACATAATTATTGGCACCTGGTTCGTTATCTGAACACTCCTCGTGCATCCAGGCACTACATTTTATGCACATAATCCATTCTTCGTGACAAGTGTCTCAATATATATTGTGACAGTAAACGCATATTGTGGCTTTCTCTTCTTTTGACACTGTTGCTGCCATTGCTATGCACTTTTCCTCCTTTCCTTCAAGTTTCCTAAGCTTCCTCTTTTTTGACTTTTTTGAACTTGACCCTGCTTTCTCAAAATTCTTCTTGACTACTACTTGGGCGCAAATGCGGCCCGCGAAATAATAATATGCCGCCCCCTCTCCCACACAAGTCTCAGACTTTCGGGCTAATCCTTGTGATTAGAATGAGGGGTAGAGATATTATTATTATTATTATTACTAATTTAACTTTAACTGTTTTTACTTTCTCTTTTAATTTTTCTTCGAGTTGGTCTTTGTAATGTGAACTGGTGGTTATTTTGGATCCATCGACGGTTCTGGATTTCGTTCTGGTGTTCTATAAAAAGTTAGAGTACCTTAGGTTCGCTCAATATATGTGTGAGCTAAAAACACATCAATTATTTTTAATTATGATTATAATTTATACTAATGTGGGGCAAGTGAGTTGTAACTATGACTCACTTGCCCCAACGTGACCTCAAAATTTTTAAAAATAAATTCAAGTAGAACATATACATTTGGCAACAATCTAAGTTTCACGCGGTATTACTAAAATATAAGGTTATGTTGTGTTCATAATGGAATATCTAGATATTGCGTTTAAATTGTGAAAAATCCTTACGCAATTCACCGTAAATATTACATCACAACATGCCAAAAACAAAAAATATTTATATTTACCTTAGTTTTAATATTTCTCAGTGATTTTTTTACGGACACGATGCACCTGTTGATACGGATGTAAACTGCACAGATTGTCTTCGGCTGTGTTGTCGGTTGTACGAATTATTCCAAAAGACGCATTTGCCCCCTATGGCTCACTTGCCCCACCCTCCCCTATAATATAGAAATTTGTATAAAACTGAAAAACCACTGATGAAATTTAGTTAATATATCAAATACTATTTTATCACACATTACACAGTGTTTTTTTGGGGCAAACTTTAGAAGTTTGCCTTGTTACTACACTTTGAATATTTAATTTGTATACTTCTGGTTTTTTGCTTTTTGTTATTTTATAGGTGGTGTAATCCCAAAATAAACAAACTATGAAGAGGTAATAATCACTTAAATATGTTAATGTTAAAATTAATACCTACCTAGGTATATTAATTTTACAAAAAAATACGAATTGAGACTAAAAACCTTATAGTAAGCAATATTAAAAACCAAAAAACCGAACTAAAATCTTCACGGTTCTTTCACATACCTAGTATTTTGGAATTCAAGATTTATTTTATTATAGTATTTGTTTATAAAATACAGGATGTTCCATTTAAAAAAATGACTTTTGAGCAGTTGCAATCAAATGATTTTATTTGAACATACTTGGATTTCTTACTTTTATACCGATTAGTATTGTCGAATTTCACCCTAAATGTGTACTTACTTTGTAATTGGATGCAACGTGAACTGACAGACTTATTTATCTTTAAACGTTATATATTTTACTCCATAACAGTTTATTCATTATGAATTTCTCATTTTCTCTGTCTACTGATCTTCGAGCACTTAACAGTTACTGATTTAATTTTTCCTCCGCCTTAAAATTTAAATTAGCTTACTTATAAACCTTATATATTTCCCTTTTGGACTAATTGGCTGTATATAAAGCTTTCATCAGTGAATTCGCTGCACTAATTAATTGAAAAAAGTAACGAAGTAATTTTCAGTAAAATAAAATTTTAAAAGGTGCCTAATGAGTACCAAGCCCGGTCACTTGCAGCAGAAATGAGCACACTGCAAAGCTAATTAAGTACGAAAAACATTCCGATGGCCATCAGGTACGTACGAGAAAGAGGATGCTCCATTACCGGCGCTCGCAACGCTGTGGTAGTTGGCGCCGGGGAGCATAAACTGATTACAGTGCAGTTGGTATAACAACGACGCCTTCTGTAACAAAGAACTATAGGGTGGAGTAATAATAATAATAATAATAATAATAATAAGTTTATTGAAATCCAACAGACAACTTGTGTCCATAAAATAGGATACATAGTAATGAATAATAACACAGACATATCATAACCATAAAAAGGTTACATAAAAAATCATACATAACATACAAATATAATATACAAACAACACATATAACATACATACAATATATAACAATCAAAACATAGAATTAGTTAATATGGCATCTTTAATAGTACGAGAAAAATGTGCAAGGCTATTACAAAATATGTCAGCAAAAGGCTGTATTTCATTATAATTCCTACACATGGAAATAAGTGGCGAATTCATGTAGTGATTAGTATTAGGGGTGTGAAACTTAAAAGTAGGAATATGCCTTGACCCTATTCTAGGGATGTGAAACTGCAATTTTTCTAAAAAATCAGGATTATCTACTTGCCCATGAATGGTTTTATATAAATAGTTAATACTTGATATTTTACGTCGAATAAACAAAGGGTCAATTTCAAATTCTCGCAGTAATTCACAATAATTGTAATTTCTCTCAGGATATCTATTATATTTTACAAAGTATAAATATTTACAGAACTTTCTTTGTATATTTTCTAACATTTTTATATGCACATCATAGTAAGGACTCCAGGCAACACAACAGTATTCCAACCGACTCCTGACAAAAGAAAAATATACTATCTTTAGACATTCAATACTAGTAAATCCCTTTGTATTTCTAATTATAAAACCAAGCATTTTTAAACAGTGACTGTTAATGAATTTATAATGCGGTATAAACGACAGTACAGGATCAAGTATCACACCGAGATCTTTTTTTTCATAACACCTATTCAGTAAATCACCCCCTATCCTATAGTCATATAAAATCATGGTATCTTTCCTAGAAAAGGTCATTGACTCACATTTTGATTTATTTAAACTCAACCTGTTTGCCTGACACCACTCACACAACAAATCAATATCAGCTTGCAATGACTCGCAATCACTTTCTGATTTTATGACTCTAACAATTTTCAAGTCATCGGCATACAAATAAATATCTGATTTAATACATTTGCTGATATCATTTACAAACATTAAAAATAAAAGAGGCCCTAAATTGGAGCCCTGAGTAACACCACTAGTTGCACAATAAATATCTGATTTAAAGCCCTTGTATTCAACATAATTTTGTCTATTCGATAACAAGGAAAGAATAAGTTTTAACATATTTGTGTTTATTCCGAATTGACTAACCTTTCTAATTATTAACTCATGGTGTACTTGATCAAACGCCTTGGTAAAATCTGTAAATATAACATCTACCTGCGTCCGATCATCCAGAGCTTGGGAAACAAATTGAGTAAAGTTACAAATATTCGTCAACGTCGATCGACCTTTAACAAAACCATGCTGCTTAATACTTATCTGACGACTTACATGATTATACACAAAAAATGACAGAATGCTTTCAAAGAGTTTGGCAATATTAGGGAGCAGAGCAATTGGTCTATAGTTAATAACATTAGATCTAACACCAGACTTAAATACCGGACAAATTTTTGTCACCTTCCATCGGGTCGGAAAATGACCTTTATCTAAAAGTAAATTAAATATCTTACATAATGGTTCTTCAAAACAACTAATACAATCCTTCACTAGAAATGCAGGTATAAGATCTGCACCCGTCGTGAAGTTAGCTTTCATTTTATTAACGGCATTACGAATATCATTGACTCCAATAGTAAAACAATGGAACACATTTTCACAAGATATAGAATTGTCAGCACCATTATCACACATCACATTATCATTTGTTAAGAATACACTTTTAAAGTGTGAAGCAAATCCACCAACTATATCTTGAGGCGACGAAAGGTTGTGGTCCTCAAACATCATGGTATTAGGTATTCTTGACGACTTCCTTTTAGCATTTATAAAATTCCATAATTTATTTGGTTCACTCCGTATACTCCTTTCAACATCCCTAACAAAATTGTTGTACTCACGCCGAATGTCATATTTTATTTCTCTTTTTAAGTTTGTTACCTTACTTTTATATTCAGCAAGTTTGTGTTTTTTAAGTAATTTGTAATAGCGATTCTTTAAATTAATTTTTTGTTGTATCTCTTTAGTAAACCATGTGGGAAAATTAGAGTTTCTAGGTGTTGTTTTGGGTACAAATATGTCTAAAGTATTATATAGCTTTTCATAAAACATATCACATGCAGCATCAACGTCATTAATTACATAAATATCCCTCCAGTCAATTACAATGGAGTGTTTTATATACCAACTATCATATATCCGCCTCGTGACAACTTTATGAGAAACTTATTATTTTTCTTATTAAGGAGCGCAACCTATGATTCCGTTGGATTCCCTACAATACGGCTCAAACAAAAGAGATGTTCGTACCTGGAGGATCGTCGTACTGTTAATGGTGAATAGTGCACTACGATTTGTTTGATTCAAGTTCTCCTAAGTGTTCGCGAAAAACTCCAAGAGAAAGGATCATCTTGTATCAAGATAACACTCGGGCGCACACTGATGCTCGAACAATTTATTTGAATGCCCAAAACACTGAAATAATGGGTCATTCACCGTATGGTCCAGATCTAGTTCCTAATGATTTCATTTTATTTCCGTATCTAAAGAGCAAGTTGCAGGGTTTACGTTTTACGTAAAATAACCTAACGCGGGAAGATTGGAGCGTTTGGATGTTTTGAAAATTGATTTTCACGCATGCAAAAATGCATTGACAGTGGAGGGAAAACCTTTGAAAAATTATAAATATGCTTTGGCAATACATTGTGTATTACTTCACTAGGCGCAGCTTAAAGAGAACAGCCCTCATGTAACAAATCCATTCAAAGGTCTTTATTTTCTGATTCCCATGACTTCATTTTTAAATTTCACCGATTAATTAATTCCGAAATTCCTAACCCCTGTAAGTTCATACGATATTGATCCAAATCTGTGAACATGAATACATACATGGTATTTCATTTTGAATATAAGGAAGTTACCATAATCCATATCTAATCAAACGAGAGAATGGACTTGCGCTCGGGCGAAAATTCGACTGTTTCGGTTAGATCTCCGCCTATTCAACCCCTGCCTCGTTGTAATTGGCTCAGCAGTTGACCAAGGCCGATATCTACGAACCTTTTTTAATATTCTTACCTTTTAAATAATAAATGTCTTATTTTACGAATATTGAGAGTTTATACCGGGATATCAAAAATTAGGTATCTTGGTCAAGGGTGGTTGTGGAATGTAAAACGTGTGTCTTACTTTAAATTTTTGAATATGTTTTGTTGTGTCAGAATCTATCAAGTCATTGTGCTGAAATTTTCTAATCCAGTTTTTAAATCATGCCTCTTACCACACAGCACAAAATTTTCATGATTGAAGCCTATTTTCGGACGGGTGCGCTAGTTAATGAAAATTGGCAATACAGTCAACGTTTGTGTTTGGACAATTTTCGAGAGCACTTCCCAAACGTGGCAATATTACCGGACAATTTTTATGCGTGCCTTACAAATTGTGTTAAAGTGTTTCGCGAAACTGGTTGTGTGACTCATAAAAAAGGTGCTGGTAGACCAAGAGTTCGTACAGAAGAAGTTGTCAATGACGTTCGTCAACGTATGGAAGAGGAGCCTGCAAAACCTTTGAAACGTCTTTCTCAGGAAATTTGACTTTCTTATGGAACACGTCATAAGATTTTAAAGAAAGACTTGAACATGCATCCATATAAGATGCAAGCACATCAAGCTCTTCTGCCCGCAGACCACCCCAGACGCCTTGCTTACTGCCATTGGTTTGTCAATAATTTAATGAATGACGATCTTCTGGACTTAACTTTTTTTTCTGACGAAGCGTGGTTCCACCTTTCGGGATACATCAATTCTCAAAATATGCGAATGTGGAGCAATGATAACCCTCATGTTTTTACTGAATCGCCACTACATGCTCAAAAAATTGGTGATTAGATGGCAGTTTCTCGCAGAAGAATATTTGGGCCAATTTTTTTCGATTTCACCGTCAACGCAGAAAGGTACAGACACAACTTTTTGGCTGAATTTGTGCAACAGTTAAACGATGATGAACTTCGGTACGGTTATTTCCAGCATGACGGTGCAACAGCACATACTACACGAGAAAATATTGCTTTCCTCCGCGAGTTTTTTGATGACCAGCTGATAAGTTTGCATACAGAAGTTGAGTTTCCTCCGAGATCACCTTGTTTGACAATTATGGACTATTTTATATTTCCTTACTTAAAAAACAAGATTTTCGCAACTCCGGTAAATAATTTGCAAGAACTGCAACAAAGAATTGTTCAGGAATGTGCAACCATAACGCCAGAAATGCTGCAAAACGCTTTTCACAGCATGAGGAGGCGCGTCAACTTGTGCATCGAACAAAACGGGGGACATTTCCAACAATTACTGTAATTTAGTTTTTCTTGTTACTAAAACCGTTATTTCATAATTTGTAGTACATTATTGTTTTACAACTGAAATAAATAGATATGAAATTTGTAGGTTATTGATGATGTCAGTGTGACAGTGACATAATTATTTCAAATTTAAAGTAAGACACACGTTTTAAGATTCCACAACCACCCTTGACATATTTGACATTGATATCCCGGTATTACATGGCACTGATAAATTTATTTCACCTAATTAACCTACTACAATGAAGAAGCGCTAAATATTATGTATTATACACTCCTCCTACTACAATCGCCAGTGCGCAAAGCAAGTCCATTCTCTCGTTGGATTTAGTTTAGATCTGCTCAGTTTCGTACAGGTCTCAGAGTGAAAACCATTCATTGTCGCTTGGAAATGATATATATCTTTAAATATAGATATCAAAAATACCAGGAAACAGGAAGGCTTGACATATACGAGAAAAAATTGTTTTGAGATGTAATTAATTTATTCGGCAATTCTGTTCAGTTCTATAAGTGCAAGTAAAGCTACAGTTCCACAAGTAAACATTCTTTAGATAAACGATGTATTCACTCTGCCAGGTGCGTAAAAATGGCAAAATTAGGAAACTTTGGAGAGTCGCTGTAAATGACCAGGGTTAGTCAGTTAAAATTCCTTTTTTAAATCAAGTCGCCCGGCACGTCACTAACGATGCCAATACAATCAATCACTTCCCCTAATTGTCCCTTTTTGCCCTCATATTTCAGCCGGTGCAGAGATACGGACTGAAAAATGGCCATTTGATCGAGTTGGGAATACAATTCATATAAATGGATCAAAGCTGTGAAGTTACCTTGCTATAAAAAAAGTGTCAAACAGTTGAATGTCAATTAACAGATTTAATCTGTCAGAACAGATATCTTCGGTTTGGACAGCTAATTTGAAAGGTATTTTGTAAACACTACGTAAAATAAAACTATAGTGAAATGTTCGGGTAGACATTTTTTTAATAAATTTAACATAATATATTCTAAGCTGGTTTAATGTAATTTTGAAACAACTTAGTGGGTCTACTATAAAATGTCTTTATCGTCATCTTCCTTTGATTGTACTGATTATAGCAAATCAATGTTTTTTTTATAGATAGATAGATAGATAGATAGATTTTATTGGCCACAAATAATACAGTTTTACATATACTATGTTGCAGAACAATAGCATTTGTTCTGTTACTATACAGTGTTATTCAGAACTTATCACTTATATCATAATAAAATTTGGGGATGTTCAACATACATGTAGAATGTGGTAGTGCAAAAAAAAATTTTTGGCGGCTTCTGACAACTATTTAAAAATTTTTCATTGCACGCCGCTGGATACTGGTCCACTGTAATGGAGTGACCTTGGGACTGACAATGCAAACTGGCTAGCACGTAAAAAACTTCGGAAGTTCTGAGAGTATACCGACACCCGGCGCAGAAAAGATTTGCAGCGTTTTTACTTTAAAATAAACTTAAAGATAGATAGATGTGACCAAAGTGACGTGTCTTTAAAATGAATAAAATTTTGTTACACTAATTTTGAAGAATTGCGCTACTTGATTAATAGGTATTAGAAACATGAAATTTATAAAAAATTTGCACATACCAAGGTATGTGCAAATTTTGTAACAGCTTTTGTAACAAATTACAAAAGCTGTTCGAAATAATATTCCTTGACTTGTACTCACTTTTGGGCACGCCTTATCCAATTTTGCCGCACTAAACCGAATGTTCCTCCTGGTTGCTGATATTGTAAATGCAAATTATTAAGTGAATTGGGGATTTTCAGCATTTTGCTGCAACAACCACTCACAAAACCTAACTCGTAATTAATAATCCACTGGTAAGAGTCCATTAACTCAGCATTACTGTACACATGAGCCATTTTGAAAATTTTACAGTTTAACACTCCTTCGATAAATAAAACACCGCCACACAGAGAGTACACACATAGACTGATGACTGAATAGATAATAGAGATATTATCCACTCCAACTCTATTCGCCGAGGCGTTCTAGGTACAAAAACGTGTTTACTTTTTTTACCACATTCTTAGGAATGTGGTAGGTATATCAGATGTTGAACTACAGTTGCCCATCTACGTAGTCCTTTATAATGGTATAACTTTAAACATTGTTTACGAGAAATCCTAAGACTTTGATTATAAATTTTTTTGGTGATATCGATTTCTTATTTAAGGATGCACATATCCTCAAAGTTTTAGAGATAAGTTCTGAATAACCCTGTATACTCGTTCATTAATACATAAATATGGTTATGGCTTTCCTATATGGTTTGAGAACTATGTGCTCCACAAAAATTTACTGAAAATATTTAATAGATATATTTTTTTACATAATTTATATGCGTCTAACGTATTAGCCAATATTTATTATATTGTATATCTCATTTGCCTATCATGTACTCTCATTAATTTCCAAATTATGTAATTCTAATTATGTTATCAACATTTAAAATTATGTTCATTAATTTTATATAAAATTCCATTCAACGAGCAGCTACGAAATAAAATAAATTAATATAAATGTTTGTGGAAAATGCATTGGGATTAACTAAAATAGTTGCATGCGTGTGTAGAGAATAAAACTTGATCGATAGAAAATAATTTTGCATAGGTATTAATAAAAAATAATTTTATTTGAATACAATAAAATTATAACAAATTATTGATTAAAGCATGTATATTGGTGATACTTTTTGTCTTTAGGAAATGCATAAAACCTGATTGAAAAAATAAAAACTTTTATTCTAAAATTACATTTATCAGACTCGGCCAATAACTACTGTGTTGCTTTATACAATTATTATACTTATACAGTCATCACGCGTATTGCCATCGCCGTAGATCGTAATCGTCCGGGCGAAATTTTTACTTTCTCGTCGAGATATCCTGGGGGAGCAATCCTATTAGCGCAGCTACAAGTGTATAACAATCACTCGAAAGTGTAGGCATTCAGAATTAAGCACGTTTAGCGAAAGCATAGGCGCCGGGATTAGGCCGAATTTATTTTCTTAGGCGGGACGCCTTCACTAGTTCAAATTTAGCTCTTTCTGCCATGAAGGAATAAATTTAGCTGGAGTTCTCCAATGGATTTAATTGTTCTTGTCCTACAGACATCCAGTAACCTACTTACGGCAAAGAGTTCGCTAGGTTTAAGAAGGTCGGTGGCATCGCCATTTAGCTGAGAATATTTACAAGATAGCAACAATATTCACCATCAAAATTCAATATACTACAACAAATTGTAAACAAAACTTAATAGTTACACGTAATTTGTCACTGTGACAACATATTTCGTTTCTTTTTTGCACTATACAGTCTGTCGATAAAGTAACCCCCCCCCCCCTAACTTTTGAACGAATCGAGTTAGAGAGTTTTAACAAAATACAGGGTGAATCACGTAAAATGAAGTTGATTCTGACGATAAATTCGATTCTTCAAATTCAAAGATGGCGCCACGAGCGCTGTCAACTCAATTTTTTTAAATGGCAAAGTGTGTCCTGTTGCACCTCTTTTAAAAGATAATTCAATTCTTTACTTTCTCGTTTTTGAAAAATGACAATCGAGTTAGCCGTTCTCTAGTTACAAGCGTTTCTGTTTCTAATCTGATCCATGAATAATATGTTAATTAATATTTTAATACAACAAATTTTGAACAAATATTTATTAAAACAAAAAATAAAAGAATTAAATAAGTTGTTCAAAATGTTGTCCATTGACTCCTTGGCACATAAAAAGTCTACTTTGACATTTGCTAAAATTTCTGCAGGGACATTTCTACACATATGGTGTGAAGGTGCATTTAAATCAGAGCGAACAGAAGCGAACGAACGCGTTTGCTTCTTGCGTAATTTATATGGAGAACAACACAGGAGCGAACGAACACGTCCGTGTTTCTGCATATATTAGAGCGAACAGAGACGAACGAATTCGTTCGTTCGTCTCTGTTCGCTCTAATATATGCAGAAACACGGACGTGTTCGTTCGCTCCCTTCTATTCGCTCTGATTTAAATGTATCTTAAGATGTTGCTGTAGTTCGTCGATATTTACTGGAGGAGTTCTGTGGACTTTTGTCCCCATAAGAAAAAATCAAGAGGAGTTAAGTCCGGGGAAAGCCGGCCATTCTATCGGGCCCCTTCTGCTAATCCATCTGCCTGGGAAATGGTTATTTAAAAAATTGGTAACAGGTCCATAGAAATGAGGCGGGGCCCCATCTTGTTGAAATACAATACTTTGAATGTTATTGCCTGCATTTCTTTCTATCTTTGGAAAAAATTCCTCCCGCAGCATTCTTAAGTACCGCTCTCCTCTTAAATTTTCTCTTAAATCTATCAAATCGAATAACTAAAAAAAATAAGAAAAAATCTGTAGAAACTTTCAAACACTCTTTAATTGAACACTAAACTACTTTCTCGAACTTTATTGACGTTTCAGTGACTGTGGCAAGCAAAGACAAGGAGACTTGATAAAAGCAAAATTTTTAAATATCGTTAATACAAACGCTTGTAACTAGAGAACGAATAACTCAATTTTCATTTTTCAAAAACGAGAATGTAGAGAATTGAATTACCTTTTAAATGAGGTGCAACACGGCACCTCACGGCACGACTTTGCTATTTAAAAAAATGAGTTGACAGCGACCGTGGCGCCATCTTTGAATTTGAATAATTGAATTTATCGTCAGAATCAACTTCATTTTACATGATTCACTCTGTATTTTGTTAAAACTCTCTAACTCGATTCGTTCAAAAGTTAGCAGGGGGGTTTACTTCATGGACAGACTGTAGTTAAGATCAATGCAGCAAATATTTCGTCTATCAAATGTTTTGATATAACAAATTAAAATTTTGATGCGACCTGCAGTATTTAATATCTGCCTGCATTTATATTGCAACCCAGAAACGCATTATAGGAAAACGAAAAAATCGCGCACTGAAAACTCATCGATCTCGTGAACACCGGAAAGTAACTGACGTTTTGGTAAATATTGGAAGTAGGCAGCCACTTAGTGGTTCTCGAAGTTCAAATGGAGGGTGGTATATTTTATTTCCTTGGAAAAAATACTTTTCGCGCAATACATCATTATCTGAAGGTTTGATAATATTATGACACGTTGATATTTACGCCGAATATTACTGTTTCGATAGCATCAAAATAGAATTGCAAAATAGTAAGAATGATATTAGTGATGAAACAGTTTCAGGGGGAAAATAAATTAAAATCGTATCGTTATTGTATATGAGTGCATCATATTTGTGATGAAAGGTATTTACATACAGTATTTTTTTTTTATATGTATACCTATATACAAAACATACTATATGTTAATATTAAATAAATTTAATACGAAAAAAATCAATCGAATGTGTGTCGGTGGGTGCCGTGGTGGTTTAAACGTGTACCCTCTCCTCACATTCTCCACCAAACATGCCATTATTGCAAAAAATTCTGCTTGGAATACCGTGGAATAAGTTCCCAGACTATAGCTTGAACGCCATCTAGGTCGCAGCCCAAATACTCCAGCTCCTGTTCCTCTGTCTATTTTGGAGCCATCTGTGAACCATAGCGGGAGGCATAGCTAGGCCTATCCTCCATTAAAGAATAGTTATTCATGTCAAAACAGTCATTTTATTTTGTAATAGGTAAGAGAAATTTGAGGTCGAGGTGATTTCAAGTGCAAAAATCCATGCAAATCATATAATAAATAACTTTTATGACGAGTTTCATACACTGCTTTTTATAGGACAATAATTAGAAAGTGTTCAGAATCAAACAGTGAACGGTTAGACCATCGCCTGTCTGCCAATTGGAGAACTTTTGCACTGTTATCGACTCAGAAATGCTTGATGGAAAGTGCCAACATGTTCGCATAACGTCAACACGTATCTTTGCGAAACCCTTAGCAATAAATCTGGTGTGTGCATAATACATCTAATAAAGTCGGTTATATTGGAATAGTTTTCTTCCACACTCTATTATACTTGAAACAACCAGTAACAAATGACGGTTATTTGGATGTCACGCCTTTGCCAGTATTTAAGCTATAGTTTTCGTTTGACCTCTTCCATTTCGTGTCCATTTAAGCTTCAGCGACGTGGAAGCCAAAAAAGGCAGATAAATATCTGTGAGAAAACTAGAATCTCAAAACTACTTCCTGCATAGCATTCTTAGTGATTAATAGACATTTGGATGCGAGCGCATCTGCCCTAGAGTTTGCCAGTCCTGTCAATAACCCGGAGGTGCAGTGGCTAATGGCTTTTCTCCAGTAACAGATGGTAACTGTCAGAATTGTACTCGGTTTATCTTGAACTAAATAAAACTTCTGCAACTCCCAAGATAACACATCGGCGATGGCAGCTTCCGGTGAGATGGATGATTCGTCCATGATCTGATTTGTCAAACACTATTTAAGCAGAATATAATAAAGTATTCCAATTTAGAGGTAGGAGGTAGTTATAATAGTGGCTAGTGTTTAGTATTTATTTGTGTAGTGTATATAAGAAGAGATATCCACTGTGTTTGTTAGTGTTCGAAAAGTTCTAAGTAAAAATTGGTAATAGGATAATTATTAGGTCTGTTCAAGCACGAAGTCCTGGACATTTTGCCACTTTTTATTTTGTTACATAGACTGCATGCTTGAATAATGGACCTTGTATAAAGTAAACCAATTTAGTTCAGTAGAAGGTCCTAATATGGGTCCTGAACCTACTAAAACAACTAAAGTCATTTTTGAGTCACAACTTAAAATACCTCAACTGATCGCGCAACACTTCTATAAGTGTGGCACAGATTTAGTTAAAAACAAGTTGTGAAAATGTTTACATATAATTATTTATTGAGAGGTTTGGCAAAATTTACATTGAATTTGTTTGTAATCCTCGCTTTAAGCTGGGGTTTTAGGACTGAACATTATTTTATTGTAACAAACAATGTTCAGAAAGTTGCTAGAAAGAGCACCAAAACAGAAACAAAACAAAAAAGTCACGGAAATGTCTGATAATCATCAAAGCATCACCAATCATCGTATACCTAGTGCTATAGGCTCTTATGACGTATATAGTACCTACAAACATGTTTTAAAATTTAGCCTAAGAAACAAGTGATAATTTTATTTTAATATGAGACGAGCATCATGCCCATCAATATGGTATGGTAGCTTCTACATATAACGATGTATTTTTCTGGTAGAATCATATCGTATATCATCGTCGTAAAGCTTTCGCTGACGCAGGCATGCTCAAGACTAATGCCTCAACAATTTCAAATTCTGCAAATACCCCATTTTGACTCGGGTCAAACGGTTTCGCAAATATATAGGATTTACCACTATTATTCCTGACCCCGCAAACGCAGGAAATAATAAAAAGGACATTTTTCATAGCTGGTATATGCAATTTCAGGCTGGGGTAATTTTTCAGAGCCAATTTAGAAAATTCGCCTTTAAAGTGGACGCCATCAACAAAAATCTGTCGGTTTTATTAGATTTTTGCGCGACGAGTTACATTTCGTAATGGCTGCAATAAAACATTAGAATGCAATTAACTTAAAAACCATTAGCTGTCTTTGTTCTGTTTCTGCTTCATTCATGGAATGTAGTGCTGATAAAGTATGTGAAATAATAAAATAGGCGTAAGTGGCCAAAATATTATATAAATTACATCCAGGCACGGCATAATGACTTTTCTTTCAATTTTTTTCAAAAACTAAAAAAAAAAGTGTCAAATCACAGTATCAAGGACAACCGATTAACAAAGTTGCATAAAGAGCACTCCTTTTCAATTTTTTTTTAATTTCCGAAAGATAATATATTATAGTCCTTATACATATATACATATACAAAACAACCGGTAGGGAAATATAATGCGTATTTTTTAATAAATACAACCGTCCCGTCGTTCCAAATTGAAGAGAATTAGCTCTGCAGCTTTTTCGAAGTCAATTTGCATTTTTACATTTCATCCTGGTATAATCTCCTCAAGGCATAATCCCCGTTTTGCGCTATTTAGTGCTCGTCCATATTTAACATGATGCAGGAATGCTGTGATATTATTTTTCTAATTAATAAGTATTTGTGAGAATTATGAAAAATATTTCGTCGTGAATACTGGATTCAATGTTTTAATGATGAATTTTATTTATTTATCGAAAATATCGAAATATCCACGTTTGTCTGCTTCTAAAACAATGCCTCACATACAATGTGAAGTTTAATAAAAATCTTTGAATAAGGTAGAAGAGAGAATAGAAAGAAATTTAAAATGTAAAACCATTTGTGAAATTTAGATCTGTTTTTTTTTATATTATTCTTAGTTTAAACATAGGGCACTCACAGCTTGCAAATACAGTAAAATATTTTGCAATATTGAAATATGACGATTATATAGAAGAAAAAAAACGAGAAAGTGCTTTTCTCCTTCAAATTTTTATAACATTATCTCAATACTTGACACGTTTTCATACATGTTCTCGAGAAATATTGTAGTAAACCTCATGACATGATACATGTTTCTATTGTCGTCGGTATCACGTTAGAAATTTAATGCCTCTCCGACTTTGAGTCTATGAAAGTCCATAACACAAATGCCTTTTTAACTTTCCAGCAGAAAAACGTTGAGTATGTCAAACGCAAACTTTTTGCGCTTCATTCCCGTGAGAGAATTTCTAAGAGCAATGTTCTTTATCATTGCTTCGGAAAGTTGTATTACTGATATTCTCTTTGTTGAAGAGTCTGTGTATCAGACACTATTGTGTATTATAAGCAGATATTTGTTGTAACCATGTCGTTACATCGCTTTATAATATATTGTCAGTTTACGTTACAAAGTCTACAAAATGAACTTCTTTACTTAGCGTTTACTATACAATTAGTTACTTTTATGAAAGTTACTATTTAGCAATTTTTTGGCATTTTATATTTATAGTTATGTACACAATGTGTACATAAATCTTTGTGACAATGTCTTTGACAAATCTTACTGCAAATAATTAGATACTTAACACACACGTCACTTAAAAATGTCAAGTACCTTAAATATCCAAAATCCAATATTTTGTTTCGATCTGCATCTTATACCTTAGTGTTATACAAGTTATTAACCATCCATCTTTTTTGTTCAATTAAATTTGGTTGATTTAATAGTATGAAATTTGTTTAAATCACGACCGATGCCCAAGAAAACAATGAGACATTGAGTTTAATAAACGGCCAATGTGGAAACTTTAAACGTAAATCCCCAGTTTAAACATAAATCCACTATTTATAGAAGTTTTTACGCATTGGATAATTCTATCCAATCTAAGTTAATTAATTTCATTCTTATTATCATACCTGTGCAATTATATAGCTTAATCAGACTGCATTAGTTTAATACTTAGTATATCCAATTATAAAATACACAACAGAATCTCTGGTAGGCAAGCAATATTCCGATTTACATTTGATAATGGTTTATCCTATATAATTAATCCATTATAGAATTATCGTTGTTTACAGTTGCTCCCAAAGCAGCTTTGCAAAAGGTCTAAACATTTTTATAACAACAGATTCAAATAACATTTAACAATTTACTTTTTTCTTTGTCACGTTACTAAAAAAATTCTTATAAATAAATACGTGCTTGGCTGGGTAACATATTGGGTTTTCAGAATCAAAATATTTGAACTATATTGAAATAATTCACCAAAGTATATTTGAGATAACACAATCGTGTGTAACTGTTTTTATATCGAAATACGACCGGTAGCTTTCGAAGCGATATCAAAGGTGGAGTATTTTAAATTTACATTTTGTTTTTACATCGGTTTGCTTTTTCATTGTGGGTTTTTTCACAATTGGGTTAAGCAACAATCATTTAACAAAACAACCACTCACTACGTATTTGTAAATTTCCTGTTATCTTCAAAGTGAAAAATATTTTAGAAAATAAGGTACAATGTCTGCTATTAGATCGTTCTCACTCACTGTGATATCTCACGAAAGATATTAGTGAATTTATACTCGACTCGACCGTATTTTTTTTCATTTTGGAACTCGGTTGCCTTATCTATGAATTATTTAGAAATTTGATAGTCGAATTGTTTTCACGATTACACAGTTTTTAAAATTAAATGTAAATTGTTACTAACTTTCTCAACATTGGAAACGAAACTGGGCTATGGTTTAATTTGCAAAATTGTGTCATATACCTGCTGATTTTGATTGATAAAACAAAGGCAGTTGAACTTCGAACTTTCGAGAGAGCGACAAGTGTATTTTGAAATAAAACACTCTGTAAACAGAACCCAAAAAGAGTTACTATTATATAGAAGATCTATTGTGGCACTCCCAACCTATTTAGAGCACTCTGTCCAGCTTTGTTCTTTGCATTAGACTCCACAGCCTTGATAGAGGCTCTTCCATGTAGCTATTGGCTCTTGGTCTTCCTTCCCTAAGTATTTGAAATCTTAGTCTTGTCAGACCCTCGCACTGGAACAGTACGTGTACTGAGGTTTCCTCTTCTTCTTAACAGAATCTGCAATTTGCATCTTCTGACAGTCCCATAAGATTCATGTGCCTATTTAGCCTACAGTGTCCTGTTAGGAGACCTACTATTATTCTGATGGCCTTTTTATTCTGGCCTAACAGATCTGCTGTGAATTTAGGCATGCGTTCTTTAATGAATAGCTTTGCCTGTCTCAGTTGTGGCAGATTCCTTCACCATTCTAGAGATTTGTTTCTCATCCATTCCTCCATGGATGTTTTAATGTATGGCTTCGCTATGCCGCAGAAGGGTTCTGGTCCTATGAGGTCTTTTGATGCGCCTTCTCGGGTTAGTGCGTCTGCCTCCTCATGCCCAGTGCCCCTCGTGCCCAGGTACCCAAGCTAGGGTCACTCTATTCTTGTTCCCTAGCTCTTTCAGGGTGGTATTCAGACAGTCCCACACGAGTTTTGACGAAACATGTGGGGACCCTATTGCCTGTGTCGCCGCTTGACTATCGGAGAAAATGGCAATCAAACAGTTATACGTGCCTCGCTTTATCGCCTCCTTACCGCAGCATTGTATGGCTATTACTTCAGCTTGAAAAACAATTGCCCATTTGCCTAGACTTATTGAGATTTTGGTTATTGGCCTCGTCCCGGCTCCAACTCCCTGTTCTGTCTTGGAACCGTCTGTATACCAGACTATTTGAGCTGTTATTGGGGGACCATTGTTCCAGTATTCCCTGTCTGGTATTTTGATTAGAGAGTTACTATTATTTTTGTTACTATATGGATATAGGTAGCAAACTTTAATACCCTGGGTAATCATGAGATGATGCCTATTCAAAAGTATTTAAAAATACAGTGTCTAATAAGCATCTTCAGTGTGAGTTTAGTTCTTAGTTTAGTTCATCGTGTTTATCCCTGGTGCTATTCTTGACATTCTGATGTCATTAATATCATAGATTAGTCTTCTTTAAATCGCTTTATTTTACTCATACCAGGAGAAAATTTTGAGTCGAATCGTAATTGTGAGTCGAATCGAAAACATAATTTCTCAATTATATCCATAGGGCCATGTCGATGGCACTGTCGCGTTTTGTTCCTTACAAAGACCGGAAGCTGAAAAAACGTAATTTATATTAAAAAGTGGCATTTATAAAGTACTTCCGCCTTGCCAAATCTGTAAATTGTATCCAAAAAAATAAGGAGGAAAGAGGGGTATATGAATCCGTCACGATTGTATCCTAAGATGTTCTAAGAATCCGCGATCACGGTCTAAGAAACTTTATTCAGGATTACGCTAGCGTTTACATCTGAATGACTCTCGAAGACTTGGCCCGGGGGAAATACTATAACATTTATTAGGTTGGTGCTGGTGGGATTTCCTAAACGACGCGACCGTTCGGGCCGATCGCGCCGCCATACATCATCGTCACCGCAATAAAGGTCGCCGTGACAGTTCCGATCCTAAACTTTTTAACAATTAGAAACGTTCGTTTAGAATTTTTCATTAGGGCATTCAGCGTGGCAGGCGAGGCGTGCCCGGAAACTTTTGGTTCGAATTTCGCCGCGCCGAGTTTCTTTCACGGCCCCGGATGTCGAGATCGCTCTTCGTATTTTTAGGCCTACTTTGATGTTCTTTAAACTTTTCTAAATAAATCGATCTATCTTTTTACTCGGCTTGAGAAAGGGAGAATGAAGTCGAAACTTTTCCGGAAAAGGGGGAGAACATAGTTTCAAAACATTTTTCGATTTACAGGTTTACGATTAGGTAAGTAGGGGATAATGGGAAATCTGGAAAATTTTAATAATTTTTCTATAATACTTATTAACCCCTCCATTATAAATATACCGTTGTAAGTATACCGTATACGTTAAACTTCTTATTCTTACTAGATTATTTAAAAATGTTATAGTAGAAAAGCAATTTATGGATAACTTAAGAAAAATACTACTTACTAATATTCAAATTGCATATCTAGTGACTGTCGCATAAAAATTATACTGTTTTTGTCATCATCCATAAAAATGTATGTCTACAAGTGTCGGATAATTGTTTAAGGTTAGAATGACAAAATATCTTTGCTAGATACTAAATTGTACAAGAATTGCACATTTGTCTAAACATGGTAGTGTAATAGTACTTTGTGTACTGTCTATTGACAGAAAAGTTAAAAAAATTTTCCCCCAACCCATGAAAATGCCTACTTTCGCGCCGCTAAAGGCTCACGAAAATGTGATTTTCTGACAGTGTAGGATAAAAAGTATCTACAACAGAACAACTAATATTTAGTAGTAATTGATTATGATTACGTAGTTCAACTTGTTTATTTAGCATCATGAAAATTAATTCTTTATTTTAGTGTGGTAATGACAATTATGTCTTATTTTAGGTAAAATTTTTTGGTAACCTTTTGGTAAAACCTTACCAAAACCACAGGTGAAACGGGTATCGTATGGATCATAGGCTTTTATTAAAGATATAGTCAGTGGTTTATTCATCGGGAAATAAATTGCAATAACTTTTAGGCAATCCAAAATACAAAATAGAAACTAAGAAAAAGTCAGGGATTCGCAAAATTAGCTGTAAAGACTGTAATCAAAAGTATGTTGGACAAACTAGAAGGTCAGTTCAAACTAGATTCAGGGAACATATGGCTCATCTCAAATGTGGTACTACAGATAAGTCTAGTGTCGCCCAACATGCATTTGAGAACAACCATAAGATAGATAGTAGCAATTTAATACTAATTAGGAATATAACAAATTCCAGACAGCTGAAGAATGCTTTTGAGAATTTGGAAATTGTCAAATGTAAAAATAGTATGAATGGTGACAGAGGGCCAATCCCATATAGCCTGCTTTATTGGTTAGTAAATAACGGTTCACTGATCCGCCTCGGCAGTTCACTGAGCCGTTTAACATACAAATAAATTTATTACCTTCACGGTAATTTTAAACTACTTTATCTTGTCTGTGTCACATTGTAGTTCTTGAGGCACCGAACGGTTTTTGGTATTACTCAGTATGATGTACAATTTTTAAACTATATTGGAAGTAGATATGTTTGAAAATTGGTGAAGTTTTGTATCAACTTCCAACTTTACCTTACAGTCTGTGACAACAGACCCTGCGATCATTTCGATTTTGTTAGAAGCTTATCTTGTAAATATGAATTACATGAAGACAAAGTTCTTCGAAATTGGAAAATGTAAGCAAAATTGTTGAAAGATTAAATAAAAACAAATTTTCTTTTGATTTAACAACTCTCAACTTGGTATCTATAGTACTGTTACTCCTTCCGGGGTTCTAAAGATAATTGAAACTTTTATACAATAATGAAAATCTGTATTTAACACTTTAAACACAACACAACAGTTCTTGTAAAATATCTAATTAAATACATGCCGAAAACACTTCGAAAATTGCAGTTATTTCACTTAAGTATTGCTTATTTGCTCTTGATCGCTGCCTGATTAAGACTGACTTTTTCGTCGGCGCGCCGCGGCCTTTATTTAGGTGAACCAGGCTTCTAGATCCTCGTAGAAATTTCCATCGAATGCTCACGAATAATCCACATATCAGGGAGTTCAATAAATAGTCGATAGCCAAATTATACGAGGGGTATTCGATAAGTACCTTTGGTGACATCCAGGAAATGTGGACCAAAGGGCCTATCTCCCTTATTTGAAAGCCTAGAGACTTGAGACTTCGTTCTTGGGGGGGGTTGCCCCTGGCACCCCCAGGGGCGGTGTTGCCAGATAGTGTACAATTTCACTAAGGCTGGGGAAAAAGTAGATTTGGCAACGGCGCACTCGGGCACTGTGTCGGGGATTTTGTAACAGTACAGAGTAAAATTGGAAGGACGCTAACTACGTATAATAAGTGCGTTGTTTCCAGCTTAAGAGCAACAAAATTGTAGGTTTATGTCGTTCCCTAAACTAGCACTTTTTGTATTGACTGCATTAGCTTAGTACCTGTTCAATATAATTGCCTTTATTCCACCGTTCCTCAAATCGAAATCTGAAATGAATTATTTCCAATATCTGAAATGCATTAAATCATGACCCTTTTAAGGAAATCACGTCCGCGGCATCTTTCCAGAAAGAGCTCACATCTTATTTGTGTTGGAATTCGAATGGTGTTGAACGGGAAAACATAAATACCTTTTTATTTTGACTGAACGTACCTCCAATATTTTGTCTCAAATTTGTAGATTTGCATTTACTTGAATATTGATGACGCGATTTAAAAATACGGAACAACGAACCCTCATCAGCGTTGGCGTTGTACAGAAATACAATAAATGCATAACAAGAATTTGCTAGAGAAACACACACAGCCTTGCGGTTGTACAAAAAATCGACATTACAATTCACTTCATACATGTCTATTTGCCTATTTTTTTTATCAATTTTACTAAAAGGATGTTATTCGGAAATAACTGTTTTAAGTTAGATATTATAGGAAATACCTCATTTTGATTAACGTCATTTTGATTCGGAACTGAAATGCCCTATAGATGTTTAAGATATCAGAAGAATGTACTATTATCGCAAAATGTTTAATTTGTTTTTAGTTTGGTAGACTAGAGCAAAAATACGTTGACTATAGGTTTGTTCTAGCAGCAATCTCAAACGGTTCCCAATCGTACGGAGTTTGCGCATAGTAATCCACGCGTTCTAGCAAACAAATCTCGGATTTTCGACTATTAGTCAGATGTTCTAGCGACAACAAAACGCCGTTTACAAACCAGTCGAAAACCGTCAAAGTAGTCCACAGAAATTCCTTTGGATTTTCAGTTTGTGACATGCGCAGAAGTTCGGGATATCTGCCGCCACGTGGAGATAAATTTATGTTATTCAGTTAACCTATATTTTTAATTTTTTTGTTCTCTTGTTAATTTCTGGATTGCAGCAAACTCTGGGCCAGTGGACTAGATTCACCCGTAATATTTAAAAAAACGAACAATACATTTATATCGAACATCGAAAATTATAACCTAAGTATACATTTATACCGATATTTGACATTTGACGCATTTAAGTTCACCGGTTCACCACAGAACATCGCAAGAGTCACGGAATTAGCTTCAAAGCGTTGTAGCAAATTAGAAATCCCAAACCGTTTGTAACCAAGTTTTAGGACGAACATGCGCAGTTGGACAATCCAATAACTGGCTTCAAACCATCCGAAATTTTGTGCTAGAACAAACCTAATATGACCAAGTTGGTGACCATGCAAAACCATCGTAGGTGGTTTTGAATGAGGAAACGTTTTATCAACGAACAATTATCAATTTCTTGACATTCAACTTAACTCAAATGAACATGAAACATCAAATGTAACGTCAACAAAAGTACCGTAAATTAAATTAAAGTTAATATTAAACGAAATATGAAAATGACGTCATTCTCGGAATTAAAAATGTAACATTGAATGTTCACATTTAATTTTTAATTCGTTCTACAAACTAGCTGGAACTTTGATAAGTGTTAAATAAGTTGATTTAAAAAATCTTGCCATCTAAATCACTTTATATATTTTTGGTGGAAATTTAAATGAAAAGATCAGCAAACATTTATCAAAAGCTAACAGCAGTGTGTTATCTTAGTGTTCGCGGTTTATCCTAGTTTTCCGTAAACTGCTTCAACAGAATCAACATGTTTGCACCAGATATTATTAACCCCAGCTACACATTTTCCGGAATATTGCGTCGGAATAAATTCAAACAAGAATGAGATTTTGTAGAGTATTAAAATACTCGCGCGCAATATCCTTGCGTTCTTTGCATATTGTTTTTCGCGCGGTTTATTAATGACGCCATATGTAATGCTGACTTACCAGATTTTTTTTATGAGACCAGCTGTCATACTCTGGCATTAATAAGAACCTCGTGTTTCCTAGGTAATGTTACGGTTCTTAAATAAATACTGTTCTTGGAGAAAAAATGTTCTTGGCTCAATTCGCTTGATAAATGTCTTGCTCTCAAGGTTAAATTATGTATCTCCATCTTCATAAACAAAGTAGAGAATACGAGCCGGGTAACATTTTAGCCGTCTTATATAGTTTGGAAAAGTGTATTAGTAAATTTCAAGGCATTAAATGGTTTTATTATTGCTCGAGGTAATACTTTTTAATAAAATTTGATTTAAAATAGTCGTTTTGCCCGAATTTGCCGTCGGGCATACAGCAACT
This sequence comes from Pogonocherus hispidulus, assembly GCA_963924545.1. NCBI lineage: Eukaryota > Metazoa > Arthropoda > Insecta > Coleoptera > Cerambycidae > Pogonocherus > Pogonocherus hispidulus. Next base: position 78,487,118 of record OZ004694.1, read on the forward strand.
TATATCTATCTAATTGTTAGAATAACTATGTTCCAAACTCAGTGATATACCTATTATTAGTTACATTTAAATGTTAACAGTCCATATCACTTCAACTACAGTCAGATAGGAATTTATGTGTCGTTTCAAAACTTTCAGATTTCGAAAATAAATCCCTATTTACACTTCTAGGTCGCAAGCAGAAGTTTTTAATTCCCCCAGATTTATTTATGTTGCATTACGTTGAATACAAGCGGTTGGGAGTTTCAGTTTGCTGGACCTAGGAGCATTTCAGTTGAATCGGGAACCGGGCGGCCTAAAACTTTGTGAAAATAATCGCGCTTGTCACAGGACTATCTATTTACTTACTCCAAATAAATAGACATCAGTTGATGAGTCAATAAAAAGTTTCGCATGTTTGCTTGGATATATATTTCCAGAATACTCTAACAGAGTGCCGAAACTTTTGATAAAATCAATTGAACATATATTTATATAATAAAGTTCTCCTTAGATATGTCCAAAGTTCGCAGACAATGTAATATTGAGGAGTAAGGGTGCAAGGTTTCTTACATTTTCACTTATTTGATGCTCCTTAAACATAAAATTTTTATATGCCTTTCATATCCTTTACAAAGATGGTTGTTTTCACAGTGTATATAATTAAAACGTATTTATCTACTTAGAAGATAACCTATACTACTACAGAAAGTGTGAAAAGTAAAGCAATTAATTAGGCATGAACATGTTGATGGCCTACTGACGTGTTCTACTTATTACCTCAAAATTATAAACATTTTTATTAAGTAAATTTATTTGATATTTTTTAAATATCAAATAAATTCTAGTATAATTTTAAGTACACATTTTCCAGGTATCACTTCAATATCAATCAACAAATCAGTCTCAACTTAACCCATACCCTTTGTCTTTTGAATAGTATATAGTATTAACAAAAATTGTTAATACCTAAAAAAAAAGCCTAAAATATATTATAATTACTGAATAGTATCTGTAGAATGTCACAATAAAAATCATACGGAAAAAGTTTTAGCAAATTACTTTACATGTTTTGTAAACACATACATCTATTCTTTGCAGGGAATGATGGATTGTAGTTATTGTGCTTTCAGAAATATGAAGATTAACCACCTCGACAATGTGCTGTACTGACTGCGTAATATTAATTCTACATGGTATAGTTACCACACTCTATTGATTCCCTTGTTTGCTAATTATTAGTAACAGGCACATTATGTACTAAATGAAATGAACTATTTGTTATGTTAGACACTAATTAGCTGGAAATATCAAACACAGGACGTGAGCGTTAGTGTATGTAGACCTTAAAAAAATCATAATGCGGTGTATTCTACTAACTGCCAGGAAGTATAATGGTAATATGCTAAACTCGAACGATACTAAAGGGTGTCCAAATTTGACTTTGTGATTTAATTTAATAATAAAACACAAAACACTTATTTTATTTTAAGTACAATTGTTACGGTTAATGATAAAAAGTTATATCAGACCCCCTCTGCTTCTTTGGCATGCTAACATTCTTTTCCCAAAATTTTCGATAACATTTTCGCAGCAGACATACTATTCAATTTTTTTAATTTCTTGAACAATGTTAACTCAAAGTTGCTCTGTTCTTTGAGGATTGGTAGCGAGAACTCTTTCCTTCAGAAATCCCCGAAATAATCCAATGGTGTTAGGTGGCACGATCTAGGCGGTCAATTAACCTCAATTATTCGAAAAATTTTTCGATAGGCAAACCTCTCTCTTAAAAGATTTAGTGTTTCATCCGCTGTAAGGCCAGTGGGACCATCCTGTTGAAACGACATGTTTGGACGTCCATACCTTCAAATTGATTCCAAAATAATTTGTTATCATTGTCCTGTATCGAGTTCTATCAACACCACCTATAGACAAGGCCTGCACGCTCATTCGAAAATTGCTGTGACGTCAGCTTAAGTGGTTTGCGCCAGGCGTGCTAAACCTCAGCAGCACTGACTGCCAGGTTTATACGTACTATAACATAACCTACAAGTCTATTCTTGCTTTGCATTTCATGAATCGCATTTCGTGTGTATTAGTTTCTCAGTTTCAGTGAATAAATAATTAAAATAGTGTTTTGTTTAGTGAAATAAAATAGGTATGTAAAATGGCGCATACGTGTTGTGTAGTTAATTGCAATGGAAATACAAAGTGTAGTCCGAAAGTGCACATGTTTAGTTTCCCAAATGAGCCAGCTAGGAGACAAAAATGGGTATCGGCAATACCTAGAAAGGATTTCACACCGTCAAAAAGTTCTAAGGTATGCGAACTACATTTTATAAAAAATCATATTATTTGGTCTATATCGTGGGAAGATTCCAAAACGGGGGAAGTAATATCGGCTCCATTAACTTATCCAAAATTAAATGAAAACGCTATAAGTACCTTGTATTTTTCCGAATTGCCCGAAATATTTGTCAAAACCTATAAATTTCCGTCAAAGTCGTGATGAAAAGTTAAAAACTATTGAGGAGCAACAGATTCTAGATGCCATTGAAAAGAGTAAGGAAGAATTTAATATTCGCGAGGAATTAGTAACTTTCAAAGATTATAATGATTTAATGGAAAAAATTTAAAGTATTGAATTAAAGCAAGATTGGTTTAATATATCGACTGATTCACATATTACATTGTTTAAAATAGAAAATTTGCCTGGTCCTGTTATATACGCTGTTATATATAGTTACGCTGTTGTAATAAAATCAAATTTTGAAGTCGAAACATTTCTTTATGGTAAAATATACATATAAGTATAGACAAATTAAAAACACCTTTTAGTATTACTAATATTCATCAAATTCAATACCTAATAGATAAAATTGAACAACACAATTTGCAACCTACAGATTCCTTAAATTGTAAACAAAAAACGATAAATCATGTTTGTAATATTTTAAACAGCTTTGAAAACTCATTAGAAGAAATCGACGAAATGCCTGAGGATATAGATCTAAATAATAAGAATGTTGCCAACGTTAGTTTTTCATTTATAACTGAACAATTAAAATTATATTGCACTCCTAAGGAAAGATACCGATATTCGGTAGAAACTTTCATTTTGTGTTCAATAATTTTTACAATCAGTCCACATGCATACAAATATTTAAGAAACCATGGAAAAATTATTTTGCCTCATACAAAAACATTAAAAAGTACTTATTTGTAATAATTTTTTATCAGATCCAACTGTAGAAAAGAGACAATCATTTTTATAATACGCTAAGAGTATTTTTTCTTATCTCACAGACAGGGAAAAATATGTCATGTTACTTATGGACGAGATACATATAGAACCTTTCCTAGATTATAAAGGCGGAAATATTGTTGGTACAGCTTTAAACGATTCTAATGTTTTAGCAACAACGGCTTATGCATTTATGATAACAAGTATATATTCTGCTTTTAAAGATTATTCATATTGCTCCAACATCTAAACTTAATCATGAACTTTTATATTCTTTCATTAAAAAAATAATTGTAGGTTTGGAAGAAATTGGTTATAAAGTATTTTGTGTAATAAGTATTGTTTGATAATTATGCTATAAATGGCAAGACTATGAGTAATTTTTCATCTGAGAAAAAATTAAATATTGTTTATCCACATCCTAGTGACAGTACGAGACCTCTTTTTTTATTTTTGATTCTGTTCACTTATTAAAATGCATTAGAAATAATTGGATTAATTTAAAGCCAAACCAAATATTAACTTATCCTGATATTGAAACTAGTATCGAAAAAATTGCAGACTTGCAGGCACTTAAAAAATTGTATGCCCACGAAAATGACAAGTTGCTAAAATTTGGTTATTCTTTAAGCTTGAAAGCTTTATTTCCGTCAAATTTAGAAAGGCAAAACGTAAAACTTGCTTTAAAAATTTTTAATTCATTCGTAGTCGAGGCACTTTCACATTTTGCTAATAAAATAGATCATTCACAAGACACATCTAATTTTGTTAATATTATTTTAACTTGGTGGAAAATTGTTAATGTCAAGACTCCTCTTAAAGGTAAACGGCTAAATGATTTATATCAAAAACATTTGGAAATATTTCAGTAGATGCATTCCACGAAAACGTTGAAGACAGTTCTGTGATAACTACAGAAATAATTTTATATTTTATTGACCAAGTAAAGTTTCCATTCCTTTTTTCTAATTCATTATTATCTTATCATCAGATATAAGTGTATACCTAAATTTAAAAACGAGTGTACAAACTAGTTAATTGGGCGTAGGTATGTTATAACAACTAACACTCGCGCTGTATTCATAGTGCGACATTCAATAGTAAACCACTTAAGCTGACGTCACGATTCAGCGCGCAGGCCTTGTCTATAGGTGGTGTTGGTTCTATTCACATTAATCGCCTCACCACCTTTATTCTGGAAGAAATAAGGACCAATCAAGCCTCCCGCCCAAAACCACACAGTCATTTTTTTTTGGATACAGTCATGTCTCCAGTATTGTCCTTGGATTTTCCTCACATTCTCCTCACATTCCCCGTATTCTGCAATTTTGCTTGTTTACGTATCCACTAATTTCGAAATGAGCTTGGTCGTTAGAGATATATTTTTTTAAATCTTAATGATTTTCTCTTCTATCTAAGATCCAATTAACAAAAGTACGACGTGACACGTGATCATTTGGTTTTAATTCTTGAGTCAACTGTATCTTATAAGCTTTTAAATGGAGATATTTCTTTTAAGATGTTATGCAGACTGGATCTTTTAATGTTGGCTTGCTGTCAACGATTGCGAAGTGATATTTTCGAGTTTTCATCAACACTAGCCGTGACCGCATGAATGTTTGCTTCTGATAGGGCACCAAGATTGTATAAACGTTTGTTTGTAAGATTTTACTTATCCAGAATGTTCAAATTTCTTCATCAAATTTTCAATAACAGATGGTGCCAAATTTCTTGATGCGCCACAACTAATCGCAAAGTTTTTACCTGATATCTGTCACTAAGGAAAATATCTTATAGGAAAACTGTAAATTAAGATTGGTATAAATGGTGGCCAGTTTAAATCGGAATGTCAAATTTGGACACCCTTTAGATAAATATTTTTTATTTTATTTTTATTTTATTCATACACTACCCAACAGATACATATCCATTTACAGGGTAGGACTTACAAAATACATACAAAATACAGTATATGCAACAAATATACAATAATAAATACAACAAATTTATAAATACAAAATATATGTAACAAAGAACGACTAGGAAGGTCACAAAAAAGAGAGAAACAATAAAAAAGACAAACAACAACTAAGTAAGTTACAAGAAACAAAACATTAAGAACATGTTAATGAGATAAAATCTAACAAAGTGAGGGTTGATTTGCATTAAACAGGAAATCGATTTTCATTTAAAACAAGGGAGAAATTCAGCCTCTTTATTGATGTCATACTGCAGTTAAATATGTCAATACTGTTACTAGTCCTATTGCAATTCCTGCACATTCTTAATAAAGGAGAATGTTTTTGAAGATTAGTCCTGGCAAAAGGCAGAGAAAACAGGGCATTCTGTCTGGAGTTCACTCTAGTAATCTAAAAGTTTAACTTGTTAAGAATTTCAGAGCAATCATTACTACCGTGTATTACTTTGTATACAAAAATTAAGTCTGCAGTGACTCTGCGGCTTTCGAGGGTGATAACTGCAAATCTATCAAGAAGTTCTTGATGCGGAGTCCCTATGACGGGGTAGACACCATCTACTTTGAAAGAAAGGAATTTGAGAAAGCGTCTCTGGATCTTCTCCAAGCTATCAATATGAATACTATAAAAAGGACTCAAAGCAACTGATCCGTATTCCAGTTTTGATCTAATATAGGAATAATACAGAAGTTTAAGCGTATCAATATTGTTCAAATCATGGGAATTACGTATTATAAATCCTAAAGTTTTAAACGCATCACTGACAATATTATGAACGTGTACTGAAAACGACAATTTACTGTCGAAGGTGACACCGAGGTCTCGAAAATTACTGCATCTTGATAGAGGTGAATTGCCCAAAGTATAACCGTACACTATAGAGGACTGTTTTAAGGAGTATGTCATTACAAAACACTTACTAACATTTAATTGTAGTTTGTTCGCTTTACACCACAGTAATATTTTATTAATTGCTGATTGTAGAGCCATGTAATCATGAACATTATTAATCCTAGAGTACAGCTTAAGGTCATCCGCATACAACAGACAAGGAATATCCAAGTTGTACACAATGTCGTTAATAAAGATATTAAAAAATAACGGACCCAAGACAGACCCCTGCGGCACTCCAGATTTTGTAACAAACTGTGTAGACTTTTCGCCACAGCACTCGACATACGATGATCGATTTTTGAGATATGATAGATAAATATGTTAAATTACAGAAATCGTGCAGTTTTTGAACAAATGAACTATTACTTAAATTTATTCGATTATTTAATAAGCACAACCGGGCGAAATCTAGACTTTTTAACAACACTCTGTTTCTTAAGAAACAATTTTGTTCAACAGATTCTTGTTCTTGTTGATTTGGTCATAGAAGTGCCTTCAAATGTTCTTTTCTGATAATTCTAAATGTTTTATTAGATACCTACCTTATTTCAGAAGGAAGGAAAATTGATCTTTACCTAAAGGAACTCCTAACATTGTCTTTTATATTAGAAAGCGTTAATTAAATAACAAAAGCAAACTTCCAAATTATGTTTATATAATAATATAAAAGTAACTCAAGGGATAATAAGAGGAAGAAACTTTAGTTTATTAATACATTTCAGAACGAACCCTTCAAAAGCATCTTAAAAACTCGCTTCTATGGAATCTCAGCTGTATCAATACTCCGACGTAATCTAGCGGGAAATGCATTTACGCAAAACTGCATATGAATTTATTTTAATACGAGAATACGTGAAGCTAGAACGAGGTGGGTTTACGAGACCAGATTACTTATTCTGTACTTGTATATTCCGGTTCTGCTTTTACTGAATTGATCGGGTTAGTTCAGTTATTTATTTCAATTATACGTTACATTAGAATGATTAATCTTGTTTGCATAATAGAAAAAACGTTTATTTTAAAAATATAGATGTGATATCCTTTCAGGATCTTAATCAAACTTAACAAACTAACAGAAGTGTTTTTTATTGATTCATTGAAATATTCCGTCAGAAATATTGAGAATATTAGGAATATTAAAGGCAGTGGGCCATGCTGTATTGAATAAGAATATTTTCAATATGGCCGCACTTGCATATTTGAATTCCGCTAATTATTTTAGGGTAACTTTCGTCAAGTCTCTTATACTTAAATACAAACCATTTTGAGATGTTTCAGTTTTTTTTTTATTTTACACTGAGACTTCAAACTATCTGCTTTTGTCATTTTCAAAAAAGGAAATATTTTAATTAAGTTTTCAGAGTCATGTAGAATTGAATTCAGCGTCGACCTGTAATAGCATTTCATAGGCCCATCCTTCTACTGTTTTGATATTATGGAAGGTGTTTGTTGCACACGCTTATCTAGAACTAATGAATTAGAAGTGACTTAGAGTTTGTTTTTAATTTTTTTATGTACAAAATTGTATAACACACCATATAAACAACTCATCTGTTTTGAAAAGAATATTGATCTCATTTAGATGTTCCAAGAAATATATAGAAGACACTCTATATAAGTACTAGTAGTTGTAGTGTAGTAGTGTGTAGTGTAGTGTAATGTAGTGCAGTGTGTGTAGTATGTAGTGTAGTGTGGTGTAGTAGTTGTAGTGTAGTAGTTGTAATGGGGTGTGGGTCAAACCGGTAGAAGTATTGAAACTAGAGTAAGAGAACATAAAAAATTATTATTAAATAAGGCAAAAATTCAGGATTTTCGACGCATTGTATAGAAAACAATAATTTTATAGATCAGAAAAATGTAAAGGTACTGCATCGTGAAAAGAAAGGAAAGCGCTTAGATCTGTTAGAGCAATTAGAAATTAAAAAATCTTTAATTATAAATCCTTGTACTACGAATGATCAGATAGATTTTACATTTTCGCCCTTCTTAGAAAAGGTACTAAAAACTCGGGCTTTACCAGATGGTAGGAGCAATCGGGTATAGGTGCTCGTAAACAAATAAATAACGAAAACGCGCTTGGAACCATTTAGTAACAGACATTTACTCTATTGAAAAAGGCCTAATAAGCCAAAATACTAGTATATAGAGTGTTTTCTATATATTTCTTGGAACATCTAAATGAGATCAATGTTTTTTTCAAAACAATTATTTTCACGATGTTTCATAAAGGACCATCCGCTTCGAGTATCCACTTTATTAACTCAACTGTGTTATTTAAAATTACATTGATTTGTAACATCGGTATCACTAATTCTAATATGCTAATACTTTATTTACCTAAGGGTTCGTTTTACTTATTTTATTTTGCATACCAATTATGAAGAAGATACTTGAACAAGGGCATCTAGATAATGTCATCGTAAATTTAATTATAGACTTTTCCTCTTTGAGACGAACACAACAACGTTCCGTACGTTATTCCTCTACAGTAAACAATAATTCAGGAAAGAAACCTGTAACTTAGAAAGTCTGCCTCAATTAAAGTTTCTCCACAGCTGGTTGTTATCCAGCCAACTGAATTCCATCATATTAAATTCTCAGGCAGAGACAACGGAAATTAAAACAAAATGTTTTGGAGACGCAGATAATTGAATTTTTAAATTAGAAAATACTGTAACTGTTTTTTTTTTTTTTTTTTTGTTCAACAATGTTGAGTAAGATGCAGTCCTGCTTATTAGCGAGCGGCTTGTTTACTATTCGAACGAGTTCAGATATTGTTTTATGAAGAACTTATAATTAAACCTAGTTTTTCACTTCCACTTAAATTGTTATAAGTAAATGAGCGGCTTAACGAGATTCTGTTTTTGACGTGAAAGTACTCAAATACACAATCAGCTGCAGATGTTTCATCTCTTTAAAATCGGCTACTATGCATATTTTATTAACACAGCGTTTGCTTTGATAATGCAGTCCGAGTTGTATTATTAAAAATTCTGTTTGTCAACCTACCCATCATTATCTTGTGAGGTATGAATGTAGAAATGGCTTTTATTATAAATTGTAATAATTTGTAGCCATATAAATCTCTATAGTAGCGAAAATTATGTAAATGACCTATTGTGTTTTAATTGCACGCACTAAAAACGATAAATTATAAAATCATAGCATCATTAATTATGAAATAACCAGCAGGGTTAATTTTATGCCACCGCATAGGTATTGTATTAAATATCATACAGAGACATTCGAGTTTATAATTTCGTGAAATTGTATATTAAGTGTGATTGATAATGATTATATAATATGATGTGATAAAGAATATATATTCGTATTTTCTCTGTATGTCAACCATTCACACAAAGCACGAAATTTGGCGTTAAAATAAGGATATCCGGAAATCAAATTTTAGATCAGATGTGGTAAAAAAATTAATCTAAATATTTTCAACGCACATCATTTCCAACCTCACAACACTGACGTAGTTTTCCACATAACACCAAAACACTATACTGCACTCGACGCGCGTTTCGCCAACTAAGATGGCACCATCTGTAGATGATTAAAACTGAATGAATTATGAATTATTGAAACTGATGAATTATGTGAAAAACTACGTCAGTGTTATCTTCACACCAAAGGTTCCAACCCCTTTCAAGATTTCAAACCTCAACTAAAAATAAATACTACCTTCATATTTGGTAACACCCGGTCCTCCGAATATATATTTTTTTGTACTATAGTTGTGTTTATAAACGTATACCTATAGTCATATAAATACAACGATAAAAAGTATTAACCCGAAAACGCTTAACGTATTGCACTATCTAAATACAAAAAAGATAACTTACATTTAATGCAGTATTAGCATTAGCAATTATTCAATAGTTTTCTAATAACCTAATGATTTTCGAATATGCGAGTATAGATAATCAGTTAAATTCGATTTAAATTCTGAAAAAATTATTTCGGATTAGGATTCTTGATAACTAATATCTATACACCTCTATAAATATCCTCCTCTATAAATATGTTGCACACTTAAAAAATCTTTTTATACGTTTGTTCAATTATTTTGTGCTTAGGTGACTTTTCATAATAGCTTTTGATCATGATGAGAGTCGAGGAGCTACGAGCACAAGTATAAAGATATATACAGTAGTTTCACTCTTCAAATTTTTTGTACAAAAGTTTTTAATACGCATGTCTGCTCTTGGGTAGTATGCGCGTTGGTAAATATGTAGAAGGGGAAGAATGGGCCGGTGTACGCTATTTTATGGGCGCACATTTGCTTTACAGGTAATTAGCATACGTTTGTGTGTCTAGGCGTTTGTGTTTGTGATTTTGATAACTGTTTTGTATCGTGCGTTACATGGCTACAAAATATTGTTTCATTTGTAAACGAAATTCTGACATAACATAACTTTTTGTTATAGGCCACTCTTTTGACTCTTTAAAAAATAATAATCCGGACCTATGCGTGTCTCCCAAAAACGCTCACTAATGCGCATGATTGTGCGTGGGTAGTATGCGCAGTGGTCTTTTTGGGGGGTTAAAAAAACAAAACTTAAGGACACCAACATCAATGAAATTTTGCCGAGTGAAATTACTGTATATATCTTTATACTTGTGCTACGAGTATGCAAGACCTGATATTTCACACTGGCGCACCCGCCATTTAATGAAATTTTAAAACATTCTTTTTGCATTTTTAAAAAAAAAAGAAGTTTTGGCAAAAGAAAGCTTTTTATTCAAATTCCTGTGAATTAAACACAGTATTAAATATGATAAACACAAACGGGCACCATATTTCAAAAATCATGAATATTTTGTTCACCCCATCAAAAAAACCCCGAAACACTAAAATTGATGCACCGTAAAATTATTGAATTATATAGAGTATCGATGTTCCTACTTAAGAAATATAAAAATTATCGCATATACAAGAGAATGTGAAATCTGTTAAGAAATAATGTGTTTCAAGCCAAGAAATAAGTGATTTATGCTACATCGTTACCAAGTTGTTGTTAATTCCTGAGAAACTACAAACAGTGCTATACCGAATGATGATGAAACAAAATTATTTGCACAGCAAATTATATAGCAAAATGCCTTACATAATTTCTTCTGTAGATCTATTAGTAGAAGTAGGCCGATTGAAATCTCAATACAACGTTCCTAGGCACCATTGCGGTTTCTGTTTACGTTTAAATGTTGCGGATGAGATAAAAAAATCCGTGATTTCTCAGTAATTAACAATAATTTGCAAACACTTGAATAGATCCTAAATAAAACTCTAATAGGCGTGCTCGGTAATTACCTCAGATTGCTCAGATTTATCCCTATCATCCGTTTAGAGAAAGTCAACCCGCATCATTCGGATATTAAAATCGAACCGATTCAAGAGAATTTCTTTGCTCGAAGAATTTCTGCCGACGACAGAGATTAATTTGCATTTTTGAGGTTTACTTTTGCATTTTCCACTGTTTGTTCACAGTTTAGTTTTCACAATATTAATAATCTGTTTTTTGCTTAAAACATTTTATTTAACAACAAAAAACATTTAAATTAATACTTGAGGCAAACAATTATAGTGAAATTTCCTTATTTTAGTAAAAAAACTTTTTTAATTAGGAAGATTTATTTACTTCAGTTTTATTTCATTATTATTATTTTAATATTATGATACAACAAAAACTTGTGTGTAAACAATGTTTTCTCACTTCTTAAGGACAGTTACCTAAATGTTATGAGGGCGAAATTTACTCATCCGCGGAAATCCGACCTCCCCCCTAAAGAACCTAATCTAACGGGGCGTTATGTATCCAGAGCCCTCTAGCGGCCCTTACTTTTAATTCTCTCGGGCTTTTCTAATTATGTTCACGCCTCCATAACCCGGAGCTTATGTTGCCGTTCCGAGGCCATAAGGATAAGAAGTTTACCATGGGGGCTTTGGCCCAACACCCTAACCTTTAGCCTCTCTCGGGCGAGGATATTTGTTTTCTCATATGCCCTTTTTTCCGTCTCATAAATCAGGGGTGCTAGTGGGTTAACCCATAAAAGATTGTATTTTAGTGTAGTTCTTCGTTCTTTTATAAGGCGGCGAATGCTGAAAATTGGTAAGGAAAACTGTAATTTACTTATTTTTTGCTCAACGGTAATGTATTAGATATATAGGGTGTTCCGGAACCAGTCGCTAGAATTAAATGGTTCAATCCTTATAAACTTTTATTTGAAATGCAGGGTTAGAAAGTTTTTACTGATTTTCTCAAAGGCAGATTATAAGCCCATACTAAAGAGGCTGTAACTTTTTAAGTAGGTAACAATTGTTATAATAAATACTCCTCTTGAAGTCAACCGCAGAATCCGCAACTTCATATTTACCAACTATTTCTGTAACACCCTGTTTAAGAAAAATCCATTAAATTAGCAAAATCAGAAACAGATATATAACCAACAAATATATCAGTTCCAACAAGTAAAAAATTTTCAACAATTTTATCAAGTAATATGGTGAATATAACAAAAATTACAAATGAAAACTAAGATTGTGACAATATGTGAATTCAATTCATTTTTAGGAGAAAACTGCTTATTAATAAAAGTGATTAAATATGATGTTTCAGGGAAAAGTGAGAATGAGGTAAAAACTCAAATTATGGCAATACGCGAATTTAATTAACTTTTAGGAGAAAACGCATTTGCACATTCACAAGGTAAATTATTAAAAAACATTTTGAGAGTATTAAAACTTCCTGAAATACTCTTTAATTAGATATAAACGTCAGTGCCAAATTGAAGGAACACCTGAAATTTTGACCACACTTTCACAATGTATATCTTCGGTTACAATTAATCGATTGGGATGAAATTGGTATGGTCTTAACCATAGACATAAGAAGGGGGAGACAGAATTGTTTACATTTTATGCCGATCAGACATCGTTTTCAACAAAAATCAATGATGTAAAATCTATGCGGATTGCCCTAGATCTACCGACGGTGTTTGAAAACGAAGAGTATATTAATTATATTTATCTGAATTTTTATGTGTAATTAAGAAAAAATAATATACTAAATATTTATCTGTGTTCTTTAGTGAAAATATATAATCTCTACTTTTAAAACTATTTATAATTTCCTAACAACATAACATTATTATCGTGTCAGGGAAATACTATGGCAATGCTGTACGGCTGTTTTGCTATCAAATGACGCTCTTATGTCAAAAGATGACGTTACAATGTTGCTGTGCTGTGTTTGTGATCTTTTGGGATTTTTTATTTATTTACAGTGTTTTTTTGGCAGTAGAGGTATTTAGAGCCTTTTATAATCAATCTACAATAGTTCAACAGTGCGTGGTTTATAAAAAAGACGACTATTCTAACCCCGGACTGGTATTTCGGCGGTAAGTAAGGTTATGTTTTTATAGGGTAAGCAGTGGTGTTGTTAACTAAATTTTAAGTAAATTATTGCAAAAAATATTTATCTGTTTTGTATAAAATTTTTGGAATTAAATGATTTTGGACCGAAAAATGATGTAGTAGCGTTGTAATAAAATTATTGTCCAATTCCAGGCTGGATTTCCAGTATTTAAACAATAAATAATTTTGTTGCAACTATTTGAAATGCAGAAAAATAAACCTATTAGATGTTTGTTATATTTGAATACAGAATATTATTGTTTTAGCTTTCCTGTTAATCCTGAGAGCAGACAAATGTGGATTTTTTAGTGGTTAGAAAAGCTTCCTGATGGAGTTTAGGGTATAAATAATACTGTCAATGTAAATGTTTAAACAAATCCAATAAGATAATACAGAAATTCAAGCTATGAGAGATAAAGTAAAGAGAAAACTTGATCATTGATGATATTGATAATGAATGATTTGCATTCATAAGCTTTTCAGTCGAGAAATGAAGAAAAGGTTTGATAAGAAAAAGAAGTGTTACTTACAAAAAGTGATCTTGTCTTTGGGCTAGTGCTGTTACAGACGGCAAAGAGGTAACTGGAAAATTAAAATATGGCGGGCTGTACAAGGTATATAACTACAGCTACTGGGAAATAATAGTTAGGAAATTATTCCGTAAAAAGGTAATAAAGGTTACAAAAGGTGTATGGTTGTAAGTAGCAGCAGATAGTTTAAAAAAGAAAATAGATAAATAATTTAGACGTTAGTTCTGATAGTGACTCTGACTTAAATAGCACAGATGAATTGATTGATTTGCTAGAGTGTTGAAACTATTATTTTATGTGAAAATTAACCCGTTTATTAATTAATTATTACATTTTTCAGCTATTATTACAATTAATTGGACATGTCATAGAAAAACATTTTATCTAATTGTTTATTATAATAAATCAAAGCTGGATAATGCCAATGTGTTCCTTTAAATGTATAAGGATATGTATTAGGTAAAAGTTTATAAAAATAGATACGAGTGGGAATTCGTGAATAGCGCCCACAAAAATAAATATTTTTTTTTATAGTTGTATAAACATCCAACTATATTTTTGTGAAACGATTGAGGCAATAGTGTATAAATATTAGTGTTTATAAGCTAGGAAATTTAAAGCTATTGAATAATAATAATAAGGAAATTAAATAATAAATTATATTGATAATGAATGATTTGCATTTATAAGGTTTGCAGTCGAGAAATGTGTGAATAGCGCTTGACTGCCATACAATAAACAAAATGAAAACCTGTAGTAGAGAAATGCGTGTATAGCGCTCTACTATACAGAATAGTTTCACAAAAATCATTCATACCTGTCTTTTAAAATGTTACAGGTAGGATCCGTTTAGGCATGGGCAAAACTTTCTTCGGTGCAATAGGCCGAACTTTAGGCCAACAGGACCAACAGGTCAACAGGAAGGCCGAATATTAGGACCAGCTGAATGAAACACCATTATAAGTGTTTTGAATTGTTTATATAACATTCTGCTGAGATTTTAATAATGATTTTGTAGAGTATTGAGAATATATAGGTCCAAGCAGTCCATGTCTTATTTGCTCCGACACAAATCTCAGTTCTAACATAAATAAACTTTTAAATTAAAACTTATTGTAATGATCCCTAAAAAAAACTCCACACCACTGGTAAAGATAACATCGAACGGGGACGCCTAGGTTACAGTATTGCCATTTTATAAACCCATCTCCTTCCCACTTATGTACAAGTGTGAAAGTGTGTATGATTGTAAACAAATGGTGTTTTTCTAATGGAATGTTCTGTCTCCCCTA
Organism: Pogonocherus hispidulus; assembly: GCA_963924545.1. Lineage (NCBI taxonomy): Eukaryota > Metazoa > Arthropoda > Insecta > Coleoptera > Cerambycidae > Pogonocherus > Pogonocherus hispidulus. Next base: position 78,502,453 of record OZ004694.1, read on the forward strand.
GTAGTATTATATGTCTATGGTCTTAACGGAGAATTCAGTGATACAGGGCGTTCTTCAACCCCTTACATTTTTACAAAAATTTGACAAGCTCCCAATTCTTTCACAGCCGTTGCGGATTTTCTTTTATTTAAATTTTATCCTTAGGCTTATAACCCCAGACGTTTTTACCAGCTTTGGCCTAACGCCGTTCTTTATGGAGATAGGAATTTATTCTAAAAAATGCAAGACGACTTTAGAATTGTCGCATAAATTGAATGAGAATTGGAAGTTTCCATGTTCAGTGGCTATAATGATGTGTGTGATGAGTATGTCAAAAAAAGCAGCAAAAATGCGAATTTCTGCATAAACAGATAATTTGGTGACACTTTATCGCAGTTACAGTTAGCATATGGATTTTAATCACTTTGCTTTCATCTACTGGCTCATTCCTCCAGACGTTTTTGTCAGCTTTTGCCTAACACCGTTCCTTAAGGAGACACGATTTTTTTCTAAAAATAAAATACGACTTAGAATTAACACATAAATTGAATGAGACTTGGCAATTTCCATGTTCGGTGTCTGTAAGGATGTGTAAGAATTAAATTTGTTTTCAGTTGTCAGTTACATCTATACAGGGTACGTCAAAAAAGCAGCAAAACGCGAAATTCTTCACAAACCAAGAATTTGGTCACATTTTATCGCGGTTGACTTCGATGACCCGATAAATTGCATTTTACTGTGGCGTCGATATTCCTATCACTATGTGCCCCCTTTACGTCCCATAAAATAAGATCATTTAGTTTGTGTCGTTGGCAAAATTTACACCTACCGTTTAGCTTTTTCGCGTAGGGGTATCAATAAACTGTTTACTCTCAAGATTCGAATTTTCCGCTTCAGCAGACGTTTTCAGCATGAGCTGTCTGCTCGGTTGAGCGAAAAATTATTAATTTTAAATTTGCGAGTGGCCAGAGTTGTGCATGAGGGGGCGATAAGCGTCGCCAGATAAAGTTGCTGCTAATAAGAGAAATATTGGCAAAAGGTATGGGCTTTTTGTATTATATTAATCTTTTCCTGTTTATTAAAGAGAAACAAGAAAAAGAACTTGAACAAATTAAAAGTAATCAACCATTTATCAGCAGAACTGTAATAGGTGTATCGTCAAAAACATTAAATACACCGGAGCAACTCATTTTATCAAATGGTTTAAATTTGATGTAACTCCAAAAGATATACCACCTTTAGATATTACAGCAATTCAAGAAGGCTGTCAAACATTACCTGGAAACATTTCTAATGAATCTAAAATTCGTAGCAAAATTATACTTAAGAAACCTGAGAAATTAAAAGTCATCTCATCACTAAAGAAGAAAAGTTATCAATAAAATCTTTAAAAACTAATAGAGATATAACAATTTTACTTGCTGATGAAGGAAATGCTACAAAGTAATAAAGGATACAATAGATTATGATAATAAAATCTGAAACCTTATAAATGAAGACCATTAAAAATTGCACAAAGACCCAAGGAAATCTATTGAAACTATCATGAAATCATGAAAATGCACCACAAATAAGTTAGACATTATGGGTTAATGGCTTTCACCCAATAGTATGGGAAGTACAAATCAAATTAGTGATCCCATAAAAGGTACTCTTCTGGAAGACGGTGGACCATATATTCCATAGAATTCATAGAATTCCATAGAATAACAACCACTAAGCTATTTTAAAAAACTTATCTCTTATCGCACATCACTTGATTCTAAACTACGAGATTATGAGTTGATTTAATAAAATTACAAATCATATAGGGTAAGGAATCAGTTAAACATACTGGTATAAATTTCAAAATAAACAGCAACAAAGCAGTCTAGTCAATATCTTTAAAAAATAAAATTAGCGTAATTTTATTTACGCCCAGAGAACTAATCTATCGAGTTTCATAATCAGTATCTGTTTTACCCGTTCAATTTTACTAATTCTCTTTGACCAGGCTTTGAAACACTATACTATCTTACACAAAGCTGAAACTTTATCATCTTATTTTGCGTATGCCAAGTGAAAGGGAGAAAGAAGAAACAGGAAGAAGGTGGAGTAGGGGAGAAAGGAAAGCTTTCGAATGCCGGCACCACAATGGTCGGGTAATCAAGCGCAAGTAAATGAGAAACTTCAGAAATATTTCTAAGAGTTCTAATTCCGATAGCAAGTAAACAAAATACTGAGCAGTTTCCAGATGGTTATAAAGCATGTAAATGAACCAAAATATGAAGCCTCTGTTTATTAACCTTAAGTCACTGAATAAAAATATGCAAATGAATACGAATTTCAAACCACTGTTAAAATAAATAGAGACTTGGTTTCGTAAATAATAGAACACAAATTTATATTATATAGACTTGTATCTGAATGCCTAATTAGTTAAAACTAATTAGTATGCATGTTCAAGTATGTTTAGTATAAGGCTGAGATTGAAAGGGTTATTATATGTATATTGTTGTGTAGAGTTGGACTTAACACAAATTATTACAAATTATTTAATTAAATATAGAATACGATTTGATAACGTATTACTTAAAATAATTGTTACAGTTAATGAGAACGAGACAGTTAATTTTATTTTTATTAAACAATATTGACACAAGACCGAAAGTGTAAGAGGGCATTTGAAATATTTTCATATAATAAATTATCGCGATATATCGAATTTCTAATTAAATTAGAAAATAAGAGCAAGATGATTGATATGTAATACAAACAAAATTGGGCCTAATATTGACCCCTGTGGTACTCCACCGCAACATGATGGGTTTCCTTGACAGAAAATATCCATTGCCATCAGTGCCCAACAAAATGATTTTTTTTTAATCCTAGTAGACTTTCTAGTAGACAGCACCTTTTATATTTGACACATAAACCAAAGTTACATGAAATTACTATAGATAAAACAGCTATCCGTATATTTTAGGTTCGACTGTATTGATTTTGCCAAATCCTAAATTTATACAAACAGGGTACCAGTCTTTACTTTTTTGGTGCCTGTACTAACAACAATTCTACTTTCACTGCCCAATTTAAGTGGATTAACCCGTGGAACAGAGAAACTGGCAGTAATTATTCACGGACTTTTCATTCAAAGTGTCCGATTAAAGCTCCATCTAGCCAAACTTTTTGCTACACAAACAATTAGTAAGTTGTTGGGCAAGTTGAAAATAAAGAAAAAACTTTTAATTGCGCTAATTGCAGGAATTAGCCGCCCAAGACTTTTAATTAGCAGCTTCGCTCCGGGTTCGTTCAGCCTGGTGGAGAATTTTGGGAGATTATAGTAATATTTTGCTTTAGAAGGACGAGAAAGTCCTTATACTTAGTATTGCTCGACGTGAGGTAGGATAAATACATTTCGAAAGTTCAGCGATGGAAAAACTCGTAAGGAATAAGTTAAACATTTTTTGTTAGAAGAGTTAGAAAAAATTGAAATACAATTTGGCGGTCAGTATATGAGGAAAATACCTGTACCTGTACCAGTTTTGTACCTGTCTTATTAAAATTTTAAACTTAAACGGTTAAAGTCTTTATGAATTTCAGTTCATTGATTAAATAATTACATTCAATATAGTTTCAAAATTTAAAAGTTTTTTTTTGTTGCTACACTTGTAACATTTATTTTGAGAGCTTTCCGTTTTCCTGTTCTTTATCATTATAGTATTCCATTAAATAGTCCAACGACACAAAATAAATGTTAAACTATATATAAAAATAGCATCTTACTTTTAATATAAATCTGGTTTTCGGAAATGCAAAAATATATAAATATAGTGCTAAAAATTTGGGAATAGTTCTCGACAGTACATTGAGATATAGAGACCAGGTTTTGAGGTATATTCAGAGAGCTTTGCATGCAGCTTTGAGGCTTATATATCCCCACAGGCAATATTTAAGTATTATAACTAAAAAGACATTGTGCGATACTTTGGTTCTTTCCCAATTTAATTACTGTTAAGCTTTATACGGGCCTGCTTTGGATATTGATTCTTCTAAACGTATTCAGAGAGTTCAAAATTCATGTTTACGATTCATATTTCACATAAGTTAGTAGATATTAGATGGCTAAACATGAAAAATCGCAGAACATTGCATACACTCTGTTTATACCAAAAGATTATTTTAACTAATAAACCTTCCTATTTATACAACAAAATAACTTTTAGATGTGATGTACATAACATTAACATATAAGGAATAAGGGATCCATTTCACCTCCTGCTCATAAAACGACTTTTTTTGAAAGATGTTTCACTTTCAACATTTATCAGCTGTATAATTCTATTCCTATTGAGTTCAAATCATATTCACAAACCAAATTTAAAAAATGTTTAAAAGACTTTCTTTTTCCTAACCAATAATTTTTACATATATAAGTAGGTACTTACTTTGTTGTGATTGTTTTTTTTTTGTGTATGTATAATATCTGTACAATCCTCAAATTTTTGTCTTCATATTATTATTTTTTTTTACCAGACAAAAATGTATTTCTTATTTGTCAAGGGTTAAGTGGTAGAGCACAACATTTGTGAACTTCCCCTTGTGATTTTCAATGATAAAATAAGATTCAATGAACATACTTATTTAATTTTGTAATGTAGTGTGGTCTGTTGTTGAAAATAAAGGCATTTATTATTATTATTATTATATAGGGTGTTTCATTTAAAATAAGCAAGTTGATATATACTTCCGGTACCTATAACCGGAAGTAGAAAACAACCGATTTTTTTAAAGAAATAGATTGCCTGCCAAAATGGCATCTGTCAAAATTTCAAATTTATATCCCTATTAGTTTTGAAAACGCATCCAACAGGCGTGAATGAACCTGTAAAATGAATGCCCAGAGCCAGTGAGCCCTAAACAACTTTAAAAAGCCAAACGCACACTTTTTTATTGAATTGCTTTCGTATTTTCCATTGGTAGGTATATAATGGATTGAATATAATTTTTATTTCCTTCATCTCTCATAATTCCCAAACAATGGAACTCCAGCTTGAGCGCGACGTTGAAGGGTCCCCTCGCGAGCAGATAAAATCCGTGGCCGCGAAACTGAAAACTCAATTTTACCCCTTCTGCTCATTCGAAATTTGATAAGGACGCTCCCATATATCACACTTAGACAAAGGAACACTTTATTATATTCCGCTGGCATTTATTGGAATACTTGCCATCGGCCGGGACCTACGAAGTGAAGTGTGAATAATAAATCTACATTGTTCCGCAATGCAAAGAGGAGATACAGGCAAGCGAGAGATACCGCCTCGTCCCCACCACCAGATATGACACGCATCAAACGCGATACCCGGTACGTGCCAGCTGTTCGCTGCGTCAACAAATAATTATTATTCCCTGTGAGGATGTATTGTTTGTCAACAATCAAGAACGGTTATACAGCGTTACGGGTCGCTTTAATTCGTTGTACTGCTGCGAGGTGCGCTTTTGATGCGGACTATCCGGAGAGCTTTGAGCATGATTTTGCTCTTCCGTACAAACGACGATTTTGATTACTTTTCCAAAGGATTCTTAAAGTAGGCGGTGTCAGATGTAAGGGTCGCACATAATTCAGAGGGGACATTTGGGAGCAGTGAGTTTCCAGTAATGTTGCCTCAAACTCTTGAAGACTTTTCGATAGAAGACATGCCTTTTGTTGGGTGTTTGAAAGTATACCTACGCTTGTTTATTTGCTGTAACAATTTCTGCAATATTGGAAAAAAGTTGAAAATGCTTTAATATATTTTTATGAAACAAACTGGTAGCCCATGTTTAAGTCTGTTTACATTCTTTATAAATTGATAAATATTATGTAACGTACACCCACTTAATTATATTTTATCCAATATTTATATATACCTATAGAGAACGTATTTTTTAATGAACATTTATTTATAGAACAGAATGTAGCTTTGTTGTGATAAAAAATCAAATTATATAACACAAAGAAATTGTTTACGTATTTGTTTATAAATATCCAGACAAAAAAATAAATTAAGACAAGAAAGAGGTCAAAAGAAAAAGATAGAATGAATTGAAATTGGTTATTGTTATAAAAGGTCCTTCCTGAGTTGTTAAAGGACTATGTCATGAATCCTTTGGTTTCTTTAACTTTTTTTGTTATCAGAAGTTTCTAAACCTGCGTTCCTAACAATATTAGATATTAAACAATTCGTAAATCCAGTTTCTACACCAAGCATATTAATAATCTTCGACCGATTCCCTTGGAGATATTTGCGTATTGCCTCGGATAAACTTATTGAATATTCATTAGATTTACCACAAGCTGCACCGGTAGCATATTTGACAACCGCATACTAATGTCAGCTTAGATTAGTAATGTCAAATTTGTATGAAGAAAACGTGCCACATCATCAAGCCAAGAAAAATGATCAACCCTTTAATGGCTTGTAATACCTATAAATATTTACGGATGTTTAGATTAGCTGGTAGATATACCAACTTTTGTATAAAAATCGCGAATAATCCGTTATTCAAACTATTTTCTATATTATGACGGATGCGCCGGTTGAAATGTATGTGCTTATTACTCGTTCAAACACATAACTATTAAATTATCTAAACAACCACTACGCCAATAATATTTAATAGGGGCGGTTGCTTTATTTTGCGAAAGCCAAAAATTTTTATAATAATAATAATAATATGTACTTTATTAGAAGAACGCTATTTACATAATATATAAAAGAGAAATTCAACATGGTTTGTCTATTATAACTAGTCATTATAGAAAGACAGTTACTTATTGTATTAAAAAGAAATGCTGAGTTTGGTAGAAAATATAGTATAAATTCAATTAGAATTGTAAAAGAAGGCAGATTCAAGTAATACACGCTTTAGTGAACATCAGTGAGTTGAGTTTTACTGTATTCCAAAACGTTCCCAACCATTTCTCAGTTTTAAAACTCCTTATAGATGTGTTTAAAAATGGACATAATATACAGATGAATAAAGAATACAATATACATTCGCTATACTGTCACATACAGGGTTATTCACGCAAAGCGGGTATTAGACATTTTTAAGGTTCTGTTAGCGATAAAAATCTGATTTTTTTATGGGGGAGGTTTTCCATTATTTCCGATTCAATGAAAATATTTTCAGGTTTGCATCACTTCCGGTTATACCGGAAGTAGACCACAACTTCGTTATTTCAAATGGAACACCCTGTATATTATTGCAATTTTGAATTCTACGTGATATTCTAAACACATTTCATGTAGCGAATCCTGGATCTAATCCTATACCTATCTTCAACTGTTTTTGAAATATTGACAGGTGAATATTGACATTTTGCAACTTTGACACCCTGTAAAATCTAAACGGTTAGAGATCAAGCAAAACGGTTTACACATTCTTATCTTAACTTTTCAAAAGCTATCGTTTGATACGAATTTCAGATTCAACCAAGAGATTAAATTTAATCGAATTTTTTTTATTTCTGGATAAATCTGATATTAGTATCAAACGATAGCTTTTGAAGTTAAGATAGGAATGTGCAAACCGTTTTGCTTGATCTCTAACCGTTTCAATTTTACAGGGTGTCAAAATTGCAAAATGTCAATATTCACCTGTCAATATTTCAAAAACAGTTGAAGATAGGTATAGGACATCCTACATGAAATGTGTTTAGAATATCACGTAGAGTTCAAAATTGCAATAATATACAGGGTGTTCCATTTAAAATAACGAAGTTGTGGTCTACTTCCGGTATAACCGGAAGTGATGCAAACCTGAAAATATTTTTATTGAATCGGAAATAATCGAAAACCTTCCTCATAAAAAAATCAGATTTTTATCGTTAACCGAACCCCAAGAACGTCTAATACCCGCTTTGCGTGAATAACCCTGTATATTCTATTGCGGACATCAACGATGGCAATTTGGTGTGATGCATACCTTAAATCCATCCCTCCTTTTTCTCTTTCTCTTGTTTTTATACAACATTGTCTTAATTATTAATATTAGAACCTCATCTCCCTCGTTTTTAAAATGTTGTTCTTTAAATGTTGAGAAAGCCCTCTACGTAGGACAAAAGGTCTATTTTAAATACAATAAAAAATATAAGTAATATCTACAACATGAAAAATGGGACATTTTAAGCAGAGTGAGGCGCCTGAAGTATTTTCCTCGGATGAGTCAGTTTACATTTACAACATTTTTGCTTATCTACGAAATTCAATGGTTTTTTTTCAACTTTATCATGCCACTCAATCATAACATATAATTATGATTGAGTGGGTGTAGCAATTACAACATAGGATTTATAGAAACGAAGGAATTGCATATATTTCAAAGAAAGATAAGTCATTAAACCTCAATACAGATAGGATTCCAAGGTAGGTACATGCAGAAGGGCGTAATTAAAGATAAAATCCCCCTTTCGAATGAAAATTAACCAAACACAAACACCTGGTTTGCGTGGGTTGTTGTCTGCATTCAAGCAACCGCCCATTATTCCGATATGATATATAAGGCAATAGAAAGCAGTCATTCGTCTTGGAGGCCTAAGATACCGTTATAGCATTAAATATCCCCAAGATATTAATATTTCCCTGAAACAAATGGGTTAAGGTAAACTTCCCTATACAGATTGGATAGGATAATAATTATTAATATATATTAATATATTTATTAGAAGTAAAAGTCTGAGCACATATTAATATTTAGTAAGGGGTACACAGTAAAAAAATCCGACTGATTTTAACACTGAATCCACACTCATCAGTGTGTATATAGTCCACACTGGGCAGTGTTAGGCATATCGGTGTATTATTACATTATATAAAAGTAATTTAACACAGTAGATTTTACAAGGTAATGTGTAATAGTTAATTATTAACCGTGTAATTATTCCGTTTTTATGGCGGATTGATTCATTTTTAACACAGGGTTTTGTAAATTTTACTACAATTTATGAGTACTTCTACAAACTTGGCGGGTATATCGTTCGTGTAATATGAGTTCTAAAGGTTTAGTTATTATACTACCCAGTTCGTGTTAAAAATAACACTGCAGCAAATTACGATTACCATTTAGTAATTTTACCATTTGTCTTTTTTTACTGTGTAGTTCCAATATTTATTATTGTTAGTTAGTTACACTTAGAGACTTAGATACTTAGAAATAACAGTACAAATCTTTAACTCTTCAAACACAACACAATACTTTTTGTATAAATATCTAATTAAATACATGCCAAAAAAGCTTTGAAAATTGCAGTTATATTTCACTTAGCTATTGCTTCTTTGCTCTCTATTGCTGTCCGATTAAGATCGACTTCTCTCCCGTGGCCTTTATATAGGTGACCTAGGCTTCTAGATCCTTGTAGAAATTTCCATCGAGTACTCACGAATAAACGACATACAAGGTCAGTTCAATAAGTAATTGACAGCCAAGTTATACCTACGAGGGGTATTCGATAGGTACCGGTGGTGACATCCCCAGGAAATTTTTACAAAAGGGAATACCTTCCTTATTTGACCCTAGAGAGTTGAGACTTCTCCCTGGGGGGGGGGGGTTGTCTCTAGCACCACCAGAGGCGGTGTTGGCAGATTCTCCAGAATTTCCCTAAGACTGGGGAAAAAGTAGATTTGGCAACGCCACACTCGCGAACTGTGTCGGCAATTGTAATATTAGGTATTGATAATTGATTTTGCTATAACTAAGAATTTCTAATTATGTCGATCATGATTTTTCGGCATCAAATCTGACATGGTTTTAAGGTATAGATTTTTTTTACCTAATTTTTTATCCTAAGCACGGTGGAATACATTTTACATTTGCAATTAAACGTCTTTACCTTTGTTGACATAATTTTTATGCTCAATTGTACAGTAAGAAGAACACATTGCTGAAGATGTGTTCAATTTTTAGTAAATTGCTTTATGAAACTCCTCGCTACAAAAGCTTCAAATTAATTATCTTCTTTTTAATTTTTTTTAAATTGCTCAGCAAATAAGCATTCCTAGATAATTATTATTAGTTTCGATCCACTGAGGTTCAGCCCCCAAGCCGTATTATTTATAAACGAATCGATCCAACAAAAACGAAACACGGACCGGTAGAGAAAAATGTTTGTTAACATGTTGAACTGCTAGTTCGGGATCTAATCTCAAAAGTCATTAATCTTGTAAAGTATGTTAAACTAAGTTTTATCGGATTTAGGCGAACTTAGTTCCTCATCAATCATAATTTTTCATTATGATAATATCGTAAAAAATCCATCTATTTTCCCGAAAGGTCGCGGCGACAAATGTTTAATTAATCACGTGTTAATTAATTAAATATTCATCGATTGTTGAGCTGGTATTAGGGTATTCACAAAGGAAAGCTTAGGGCGAGCCCCTCGTAAGCCTCAAAGTTGGGTGTCGAGGGTAAACCGAACGAATTCTCGAGAGCCTGCCCGCAAGCTGCCTAATTCTATTAAATTACTGTGCTATTATGTGTTTAGCGGGAGCTGATTAATAGCAAAAGTTGATCGTCGTAATTTCGGAGATGTTATTCCAGCAAAAAGTGAAATCGACGGGATTTTTTCACATTCCATTGTCCTCGTCCAACAAAATCAAAATGCGATTCGACGGTTGCAGCTACAAATTTTCATGATCATAATATACACTGATCTGGTTTCAATTTCACTTTGTAGTCGGTGATTTTCCATTTGATTGGATTTTAAATTTACTGCAATGGATTTTTTGACGCCTAAAACGCCTCACATGTGAAAAACCTTCTACGTTCTTTATAAACAGTTTAAATTTTTCAATACAATTAAAAAAAAAAGGGTTTTAAAGAAATTTACCTAGTGATGCTTCCACACACAAACCTTATTGTTTAGAAACGATTAACATTGACAACAATAAAATATCAAGTCAAAACCATTTAGGTACGTACCTCCACTTCCACCTGTATAGTGTGGCACAGATTTATGACAGATTTTTTAGAGACATAATTTTCAAAGTTAGCATGGCGGAAGTACTTAAGGGTCACTTAAAGTGACATAAAAATTATCTTTTTTTCGCTTCCGGTTTCTCCAGAAGTAATAACCACTCTCGATTTTTATATGTAACACCCTGTTTATTAATATATTTTTTTACTCTCTACTTTTGAATTAAGAGTGCCTTGACCGTCCCCGATTAATCTAATGAACATAGCAACCATAAAAAAACAGAGTTGGCATCAAAAACATTCAATTTCTCTACTTACAGCGCGTTAAAATTCTTCAAAATGGTTATAGAGTTGACACTAGCTTTTTCAAATAATACCATAATTGTACTAAGGTACCATTAGACAGTCCAATTAATAAGCAATATTTGTGAATTTTTTTTTGTTCATCAGTCACTGTATTGTTTATTTAACTTAATTCGCGGCTTCTATGATAAATAAATATCAGCTGAGGTATATTCTGAGTTTCTGTTTAAATGAGATATCTATGGACATTCATTCAAAGAAACTTGATTTTGGTAAAGTGTAACATATTTGTTTACAATAATATATAAACTAGAAATGGGAAAAAATCGCTATCGCGATTTTCGTTCCCATTTCTAGCCCTACCGGGGGTCCAGGCCTGCGGCCTGGGGTCACCCTTCGGGTGACAAATGCATCTAAAATAATATTATTTTAAAGAAAATACATATTAAAGAAATTTTGTGATAATGTAATTATACTAAACGATTTTTCTTAATATTTTGATGAATTGTAAGGGTACTCTATTCTTGATGGTAAAACATCATGATTTTTTAAGTACTGAAAGTAGAATTTATTTTTAAGTACATTAACATTAACATTTAAGTACAGTAACATTATTGTCAATTTTATCAATGGGACCAAAAATATTGTAGATATTTACTTTTGTAAGCTAAAATCAAGAATTTAACAGACTGCCAAAATGAACGAATTCATTTAAAGCTTTACGTGCAGAAAGAATTAAAGCTATGGATAATGAAACAGAATAACTAAATACTAATACTAATCAATAATTGGAATTAAAAAGTAAAAAAAAAATTTGCCTGCAGCGAGACTCGAACTCGCGAAATCAGCATTATAAGGTTTTGAATCCTACTACTTTCCCATTGCGCTACCACGCCTGTTGTAAAATGTTTACCTTGAGACGTTTAAGTATATAAACTGTACGTGTCAACCTGAAAAAATAATTTTTACCGATTTTCTCATTGGAAAAGCATTTCGCTTCAGTATTTTGGTAATCAGAAATGTTTGGCAGTCAGTACTATTCATTCCGTTAGCAATATTTCTCGTAGGAAAATAACCTATCTGAAGTTTAATTAATTTGACAGTTTTCGTGGGAGGTGCTTGTCTCGTTAGTGTAATCTCACATGGGGATATAAAATGAGATAGAAGTTGAGACGGATGCGACTCGAGATTTTCGAAGACGAAATAGACGTAAAAGGAGTGGACGTACGGTCTCGAAAAAAAATCTCAAAGGATTAGAGAAAGGACGGTTCTTTCGCGTGAAGCGGGTCTCGAGGCCGTAAAATTAGAAAACGGGTCTAGGGAGTCCCGCGAAAAGTCGGTATTTCGGCGGGCGTGACGGGACCATTAGGCGCGAGGACAAACACCGGTGCTAGCCGCATCTCTCTCGCCGAACGGCGATCGACGAAAATTTTGCAGAGGTTTTTTGAAAAGGCGTTTAAATTGGGAAAACGCGTAGGAAACGGGACGAAAATACCCCTACGCATTGGAGAAAGGCCGGGGGCGTCCTCCGGTGGTCCGCGGAGATCGTTCCGAGATTGCCCCACGGAGGAGATAGCTTTGAAACTGCGGATTCGGCAACGGAATTTAGAGGGAGACAGAATCGACGCGTTTTAATATATATGGATGATTAAAATTGACTTCTGTAAAGAGTCCATGTCTAGCCTAGAAGAGGATGTTAGTCATTATTTCTGAAATATGTTAAACAAAGTATAGCGAATAACGGAGCCGGCTAGATATAGTGCTGAGTTCGAGACACTTTTATTTCTCTATACAAAAACTATACTTATAAAACCACTGTTTTTGTAGACAGAGCAGCTCGTTAGTAAAAGGAAAACAACTGCGAAACGCCCCTTGCAAGCTCATCAACAATAAATTACTCTGCAGAGGATCCTACCTACATTAAGAGTTCCGTTAAAGTTCCAAGTTATTCTGCATCATCTATATCATGTCTCTTAAAGTGCAAGTTGAAAACAGCTTAAGCATCCATTACATTTTACAGAATTACATAAATGCAATTGTAAGAGATAAAAATGAGTACCTAGTACCTTTTTGAATTAGATATGTGTATCAGTATGCCGGTATATTAAAAATGTATTAACCAGCTATTGTTAGTAACATCTTCAAAGCGCGGGGTAAATGTTGGCGTAAATGTTACATTCTGATATTTCTAAAGAAAGTTCCTTCGACCAACTGTAACTACCAGTCGGTTTTTATTTCCGGTTTAAAACTAAGGCCCTTAATGCAAGGCCCTTAATAAGGCTCTGTGTTTTAAATCTCATATGGTGCCCATCTTCTGCTGCTTTTTTGGCAAGATTGTCGACATCTTCATTGTGAATTTGATATATTTTATAGGATATGACACTATTAATATTTAGCATAATGAGCTAAAACATTGTTTATTATTAAACTGTTATGCTTATTAAGGGTCCATTCACTGTAGACTTGACAGACATGAATTCGGGGTCAGATTGAGAGGTTGGGTAGCCGATGGGTGAAGACATACATATTTCCACTACCGAATTATTAAGATTTCGGAGGTGCACGTAAAGCCGAAGTAAAAAGGCACATGGAAATAAAGTTAGCCCTCATTGCAAGGGTACCGGATTTGTCTTATAATTGCAACAAAATTTCTTTTTAATGTTATAAATTATATATCACCGGAAATATCAAAAGATAAACTAAATCCCTATAGTAGCAAATTTTTGTTCAATACATGTATTTCAGAGAAAATAATTTTTGAAAATACGCCATTTTAGTACAAGATTGTTTGCCTGGAATTTTAAAAATAAAAAGAATTACAAAAAATTACTACTATAGGGATTTAGATTAAAGTCTTATCTTTCAATACTTTTTTACTAAAACTCGCTATCTTTTATAGTTCTTATATAATTAGACACGAGACGAACGCCGATTTTGGGCTTATTTCGGACTAGTGAATGGACTCTTAAGCTGAAGTGTGAGAAAATGAATAATCTAATGCTATCGTTTCAACTTTGGATCTTGTTTGAAAGGGTTCTTGGTTGTTATATTACATACTTAATATGAAGTAGGTACTCAAATAAAACGACTTAGTCAGAAGATAAGTTAAACCAGTATTTGCTGTCACTTAAAATGTGTATCTATGAGGGTATGGATGTGCTAAAAGTTTAAATGTAGACTTTAAAATACCTAACTAATTACGCTGAACATCCATCACTACTGTCGCAGACTACCCGTTGGGACCAATCCATTAATATCTACTGATTTAACAATGCCTTCACTCAATGGTGATACAAAATAAAAAATGTATGGCGAATTTGTAAAATAAACTATTACAATAATATAATAACTACAATAACTGCAAGTTCATATACTTGCGCCTAGAATTCAGTTTTTACTTCACTTCAAATCTTTATTAGTTGGCATTGTGTATTGTGTAAAAATTTAATAATAGTGGAACACTTCCTCTTCGTACTTTCTTCCTATACGGTCTTTATAAAAAAAATGCATTTTCCCTTTCAGTTCAATTTATTAAATACTTCACATTTTTGTTCACGTACCAATCTCCGCAGCATTTTAAATACTTGGCGCGGCACGAGTAAGTTAGACACGTGCAATTGCCTCCACTAAATAATTAAACTCAGAGTAACAAAAATATTTAGTAAAAAACAGCTGTGCGCTTGGTTGTACAGTATAGTAGTGTTCTAAGAAAGAATAATACAATGGGGACCCAAACTAGATCAGGAAAAATCGATTACAAAGTTATTGTGATGGAATCCGTCCGAGAATTACTAGCCGACGAACAATTTCTAAGCGGCTTAATAGAAAAAATTAGTAAAAATGTAGAAGAAAAAATGTTAAAAAATGTTGAAAGGTTAAATAAAAACTATGAAGAACTAGAGGGAAAAATCGAAAATCTGCAGCAAAATGAGAAGTTACATAATTTATGTGTGTATGGCATTGTGGAAGAAAAGACTAAAAATAACAATTTAAAAGAAACTATTATAGAATTGATAAATAACAAGATAGACATAAATCTCAATGAAGCTGATATAATTGGGTGTTATAGACTTGGAAAATTTGAAGAAAAATCTAAGAAAATCCGACCAGTGATTATTAAATTTGTTTCATATAACGTAAAGCAACAGGTGTTAAGAAATTCAAAGAATTTCAAAGGTAGTAAAATATACATATCCGAGGATTTAACAAAAACTCGTTGGAATTTGTTAAAAGAAGCACAGGCCAAGTTGGGAATAAAAAATGTCAGAACCTGGAATGGAAATGTGTCTATCAAGGTAAACAACAAACATATAACAATTCGTTCAAGTGCAGATATTAGAAATTATAGTTAATGATGTTACTCGACTTATAAGAAATGTATTAAAAAAGAAAAAATAATGGTGGAATGGTAAATTGCAGTGTAGAAAATTGGATTTAAATTAATTTCAAATTAAATCTTGATTTATGTTATATCTATATGTATATATCTTATGTATATGCGTATGTATGTATATGTGTTTATTTAGTGGGGTATATGGGAGTAGATTGCCTTTCGGGTTGTATTTTGTAGATGGCGTAAACTTATGTGTTTATGTTGGATTTAATAAATGAGCTAGAGGAGAGGGAAGAAGTGAAAACATTAACTTATGAATGCGTTGAGGATTGTGTAGATTGTATAAAAGGTACAAATAAGTTAAATATTATACATTTTAACATAAGAAGTTTAAACAAAAATTTTAACGAGTTACTAATTTATTTAGATCAATTTAAAACAGAAAATGTGGATGTAATTGTCTTATCTGAAACTTGGAGGATCGATTCACTGAGTAATTTTTGTATTCCTAACTTTAACTTGTATCAAAATGAATCACAAATAAATCAGAATGATGGTTTGGTGGTATATATAAAAGAGCATATAAATGTTAACTTAAGTATTATTGAATTTAGCGAAACAAACATTTTGAGAATAATTTTCAGAATAAAAAACATTACATGTGGTTTAAACGCATCATATAGGCCACCTGCTACAGATCCGCATATTTACACAAATGAGTTAAGCAATTATATTTTTAATTTAAACAAAGAAATGATTGAAATATTTATTGGTGATATTAATATAAATATAAAAAATAAATCTGAAACCTTAGTAAATGACTATTTAAACATATTTACAGAAAATGGTTGGGAGTCTAATATTAATGATATAACAAGAAAAACTGAGAACACTTCAAGCATAATAGATCATATATTTATAAGAAAAAAAGAAATTATGAATAAACCGATAATTATTACACCCTTCATAGTGGAAACAAATTTGAGCGATCATTATACAATATTTGTATCAATTGCATCTGTAGAGTTTGAAACGTACCCGGATAAAGAGCAAACTTCTAATTTTACAACAAAAATTAATTACAAAAAATTGAGAAACTTATTATTACAGGAAACATGGAGTGATGTACTCCAAATTGATGACGTAAATGAAAGTTATGAAATATTCAGTTTCAAATTAAACAATTATATAAAAGCAAGTACCAATAAAATAAAAAACATCTGCACATATGCAAAATCAAAACCGTGGATAACCATTCGTTTGATAAAATCAATAAAACATAGAGATAAACTAAAAAAACTTTTACTAAAACATAATACAAATGAATTAAGATTAGAGTATATTACATACAGAAATAGGTTAAACAACATTATAAAAGAAACAAAAAACTATTATTATAAAAACAAAATAGATATGGCGGAGGGTAATTACAAACAAATATGGAAGATACTGAATAATGCATCAAATAATATAAAAACAAATAAGAATGACATTAAACTAACAGATAATACAAATAAAATTATTGACAATGATGAACAAAATGCAAATATTTTTAATGAATATTTCATAAATGTTGGTAAAAATTTATTAGCCACAAATAAAATGAAAAATAGTAATGCAAAAACAAATATCAATTTTCCTGTAGTGCAGAAGTCCATGTTTCTTAAACCTGTAACAGAAGGTGAAATCATTATTCAAATTGCAACTTTAAAGAATGGAACGGCTACTGGACCAGACGGGTTATCTGTCTTTACTATTAAAAAAATACATGAATATATAGCCAAGCCCTTAATGTATATAATAAATAATGCATTTCTGACAGGTAGTCTTCCTAATATGTGGAAACAATCAATAGTTACACCTATTTATAAACAGGGGAACAAAATGTGTGCAACAAATTATAGGCCAATATCAGTTATAAATAATGTGGCAAAAATATTTGAAAAATGTTTTAAAAACCGTCTCGTGGAATATTTGGAAAAAAATAAGTTATTAACAGATACGCAGTATGGTTTTAGAAAGGGACTGAGTACGGAACACGCTGTGGTAGATTTAATTAAAAACATAACAGATAATTTGAATGAAAATAAAAAAACTCTTGCAGTTTTTTTGGATTTGGCAAAAGCGTTTGATACGGTCTCTCACGAAAAACTCTTGGATGTAATGGAAAGTGTAGGTATAAGATCTATTCCTTTGAATCTTGTTAAAAATTATTTATTGAATAGAACTCAAAGTGTAAAAATAAATGGCAGCAAAAGCAAAGAATTAATAATAACTATGGGCGTCCCGCAGGGGACCGTATTGGGTCCAATTTTTTTTCTAATTTATATAAACAGTTTAGCAAGTCAAAAATTAAATGGGCATTTAATATTTTATGCAGATGACACGGTGTTGATATTTAATGATGATTCGTGGGAGGCCGTTTTCAGATCTGCGGAGAGCGATTTGATGGGGGTGCAAGAGTGGCTTTATAATCACAATTTACATTTAAATACTACCAAGACGAAATTCTTAACATTCAGCTTATCGATGGACACTCAGCCACAAAAAAAAACATTTAAAAATACACAACATAAATTGTACAACACAAAAAAATTGTACATGTCCTGAAATGGAAAAAGTTAAAGAAGTGAAATATTTGGGTATATTAGTTGATCAACATTTGAGGTGGCAACAACATATAACTTGCTTAACAAATAAACTTAGGATATTAAATTACAAATTCTATCAAATACGAAGTATTTTAAATAAAAAAAATTTATTAATTGTTTACAATTCTTTAGCAGAATCATTAATAAATTATTGTATAGTGGTATGGGGTGGTCTTTTTAATAATATACTACATAATTTGCAAACAACTCAAAATTCCATAATAAAAGTATTATTAAAAAAAAACAAGCGATTCCCTACAGAGGTGTTGTATTCAGAAACTAAATTATTAACCGTAAGACAACTATATATTTACCAATGTTTGTTGTTCATGTATAGGCTTCCCAACCGTAATTTGGTTGCACATTCATATGATACAAGAGTTGCTAGTAGTGAAGCCATGGTAGTCCCCTTTTATAGAAAAGTTCATATACAGCGTTTCATATTTTATTATGGTCCTAAATTCTTCAACTTACTTCCTACTGAAATAAAAAATTTAAATAAGGTTAAAAATTTTAAAAAAATTGTAAAAAATTATTTGTTTCAAAATCATAAAGACTTTGAATATATATTGCACCAATAGATTATACTTAATTATACTATATTATTTACTTACTGTGAATCGGCCTTCCTCCTTTCATTGTTTTTGTTGTTATTTATTTACTTTATATTTCTTCGCTCTCCCATTTCAACGCTTCCCAGATTCTCGATGAAATTGCATACCGAGTATAAATGTATATGTATTTTTTTGTTTTTTTTTTGGTTCATATAATAAATATATTAATGTAAACTACATACAGGCCTCAGGCCTAGGTAGAATAAAAGAAAAATTTTGTTAAAACAAAGTTAATTGTACTTATATAGAATCATATATGGCTATTGTATGTTGTAACTTTTACCTTGTGTCTAATAAATTTATTATTATTATTTATTATTACTTAGGTACCTATTTTTCACTTCTTGCTGGTAAAACAAAAGACTAGCATTTTTATAGTATATCCTTACTTTTTAGTAATACTATTTTTTCTTTTCAGTGACAAAATTCATCCGTATTGGGATAGCCGATAAAAATGACAATCCACCTTATTTCGATAAGGCCCTGTACGAGGCGGAAGTCGACGAAAATGAAGATATACAGCACACCGTCCTCACAGTTACCGCCAAAGATCACGATGAATGTAAGTACCCCTTCCTTCATTATTTGTTACATCCGAAGCGCATAGTTGTAAATAATACGCCTTTCGAGTGCTTAGAGTAGTTCGAGATTCTTTGATAAGCTTAAACGTGACAGAAATATATGTGGGAAAATCTCCATCTTCGGCGACGTCTGCAGATATATAAAAGGTTCACCTGAATGGGATTCGCACTTGGGGAAAATAAATGCTATTAAATAGCGAGTGGAGTAATAATCATCAGCAGTTCTTATAAGGTGTCTCGAATCCTATCTCACTTTATCCTATTAAATAGAATTATGGCAAGTAAAAATATACATTCGCACATACTGTGCCGAAAACTTGCCACAACATTTTTGAAAGGGATTCTCTGCGTCCATATCCTTATACATTCTACGTACGTATTAATGTATTAATCTTTAAAAATATATCTAGTTTTAAGTGGATTGTAGCTACAACTAAAAACATATTAAATTTGATCTGTCTTTAAGGATATACCGAGGGATATACCTACTTATAAAACGCAAAGCAAAAATTTATTTCCTATACGTTCAAGGTGTTGAAAACATAATAAAAAAAAGTTGCCCAGTTATTCATAACTATATGCCTTCGGTACAAAACCAGTACAGAAAGGAGATAAGGGCATTTGCATTTTAATAGGCTTAGACGAGATGGCTCATATGTTTTCGAATTCTTTTGCTACCTTTCCTTCCTGAATATTTTGCTTTATGAGTTGTTGCGAGATTTTAAATGACATTTTTATTCAGGGTTAGAACTATTTAAAAGAAGGGTATGAAGAGACCAACAATTACGATTCAGAAGATACGTTGAATTATAAAAAAATTTGGTAGTCCTATAAGCCAAATCTTTCGATAAAAGTAGATCCAAAATATGTCGTATTTGCAATTCTGGAAATATGCTGAAGAACCAAAAATTAACATTTTTTTATTTTGCAATTTACAGCTTAATTCAGATTCAATCAAATTTATATTATTTTTGAGATATCTAAATCTATATACACTGTCTGTAGCCTTTTTTAAATATAATTTTAATCTTCTAAAGATAACAAATTACTTTCTACACACGTCCAAGATATTAGCACGGTCACTATAGGAATCTCAGAAATGGGAAGAGATACAAGAAGAAACTAATTCGAAAGAATGAAATTTTTGGATTTTTCTGCGCTATTATCGATACCTGTACTGGAACAAAGAGAATAACGCTTGTTTATTGCAACTTTAAATAGTAAGCTTAAAAATGGCATCCCCAGGTTTTCTATTCGACGTTTCGTTTCCGGGCGACCATCAATAACTTAATTTTTTTAAATACCATCCATTTGTGCTTTATTATAATTTCTTTGGCACAAAATGTGACACAACCTTTTCTTTGTTTAAAAATCGATGCATATTCCTGATAGCAAACCATCAAGCAGTTACCTCCTTTATAGGTATGCTCGTATACAGTTTACCCTTTGAAGTTAATTGATTATTAATTGAAGTTATTGATTAATTGATTCACTTTTGAAATAGTGCAGTTCCTCCAAAGTCATTGTAGTGTTGTATTACTACTCAAAAGAGTGTTAAGTATTTTATGACAATTATAAGAAAAATTTGTCAAATACTGGTCCGTTTTCCACTTTCATATTGACCGTATAAAGGCTTTAAAATCATCAAATCTGATACATTGTTGAATTTCTAATGAAAAAATTTTAAAAATTCGGTTTATTTAAAAAATTAAATTGATGGTCAGAAGGAGAAGAAACGTCGAACAGAAAACTGATCATGCCATGTTAAGGCTTAATAAAAGTTACAATGAATAAGGGCTTATTCTCTTGGCTTCAGTATCGATAATAGCGCCCGAAAAAATTAATTAAATTTGGAAATCCAAAAGTATCATTTTATTGGCCCATTTAATCAAACTTATCTCTTATCATTTTCGAGATTCCCTAGTGGCCTTTCTTTATCTTGGACACGGTGTTTAGCTACAATAGTATTTTTGCTTTATAAATTTTTGTACTGAAAAATTATTCCACTGAAGTCTATTTGACAAAACGTACGGGAGACAAAATCTGTGAATAGTTTGGTTTAATACCTATTTTATTAAACATTTATAATATGCATATGGGTATTTTAATAAATTTCCAGTTTATTAAAATTTTAATTTTAAACATCAGTAAACAATACGCTTTGTTTTGGCTTTATTTTCTGGCAAACAGAGGTCTACACCAAATTTTCAAATAAAATTATTCATAAATATAAATATAATACCATATTTTTGCACGCATTTTATAAATAAAACAATACAAACCTGTATCGATAATGCCACTACAGGTTATGGAATAACATACTTGCCTCATTTTAATAATACATTACTTGCATTAAATTAATATACAGGGTGGAGACTTTAACTGGAACTAATTCGCTATCGGGGAGCTGAATAATTTATCGAAATATTCCCGAGGCACATCAACATTTGAATGTATTTACCTACCTTTTCCAAGCAATATGCGAAATATAGTCCTTGAGGGAGGGCGGAAACTACCCCCAACTTTGTTTTTTCAAATGCATCACTATAGAGTGTGACCTCTCATTGGAAAAGTGACAGAAAGACGAATCCAGCGTACTGATCACATTTAATATTTTTCCAAGAGGTTGAGGGTTGCATAACATTAAAATGTAATTATTACAGTGAATACTCGAAGCGGATAGTTCTTTATGAAACATCGTGAAAATAATGAATGAGATCAATGTTTTTTTCAAAACAAAATGTAATTGTTAAGTTTAATTACTTTTCAACGCAACAATTGTTCAAAATGTCCACCATTCACTTGTTGGGAACATCCTAATCTGTGATAGGTTTCATCCCCTACATTACGTAACATTTCCGGTGTTGTTGCCCTGGTTTACTCTCTTATTATTTCCTTCAGCTCATCAATGTTGTTTGTTTTTTCAATGTAAACCTTACTTTTCAATTACTTACTACGCTGTTATTGTTCTCCAATATCTAGATAGAATTTTTCCCGGTAGGTGGATTGGAAGACGAGGTACCATTGAGTGGCCAGCAAGGTCTCCAGATCTTACACCGTTGGATTTCTTTTTGTGGAGACATCTCAAAAGTAAGGTTTACATTCAAAAACCACACAACATGGATGAGCTGAAGGAAAGAATAAGAGATGAAACCAGGGCAATAACACCGGAAATGTTACGTAATGTAAGGGAAATAATATTCTTTCGTTGAAAAA
The DNA here is from genome assembly GCA_963924545.1 of Pogonocherus hispidulus. Taxonomy (NCBI): domain Eukaryota; kingdom Metazoa; phylum Arthropoda; class Insecta; order Coleoptera; family Cerambycidae; genus Pogonocherus; species Pogonocherus hispidulus. The sequence continues at coordinate 78,525,065 of OZ004694.1, forward strand.
ATGTTGTTTTTAAAAACTATTGAAAGAATAAATTCTAACGAATAGTAAAAGAACTTATTTATTTATTTTATTACAAGTTATGAGAGTGAAATTATCTGTCAACTGAACACGTAATGTGCTTCAGTACGCCTTTTTATAGTTTTCCTTATCTCAACTGACCACGCATTTTCTAGGAATATAATGCGCCCCTCAAAGTTTGAAAATTAAGGGAAAACATCGTTTTTATCATCTTGATTTTCATTAGTAGTTGTGGTTGGTTTAGATTTAGAAAACCAGAAAAGGTGACGAGCATTATTTTTTTATAATAAAACATTTATAAAATTTATATAATATAAAAAGCAGTATTAAAATCATGATTAAAATTAGTATTATATTAAAAGTATTAAATGCACTAGTATTAACTGTAGTCTCTAATGGTTTAATTTTAAATTCACTTGATTCACTTTGTATTTTTGAAAGTTTATCTAACGGGATTTCTCCGGGGATTTGAATCTTGTGAGCGGCATCTTCCGGGTGCCATTCTGAGATGACAGGCAGGTGGAAAGGTCCTCCTTGAATTTGGGATTCCTCATTTGTATACTTCATGCCCTTGAGTAATATGGTACAATTTTTGGGAATTTGTACCAGGCTGGGTGTTTTTACATCTGTAAATCCATTAGGCTGACATTTTTGGGTTATTCTGACCGTTTGTGTTGGCAGAATAATTATGTAGGCATCGTTGATGGGTTCAACCAGGGTTGTCTGGAGATCGATTGACGTTGGTAGACAATCAGATACTTTAATATTTCCTCGTAGTAAAGCGGGTAAGCAGTCTTTTTGGGTTATCCATTCTTTGATATGGGTAACGCAATAGTTGTCAATTGGGTGGCAACTGTCTTCTTGATAGTAATGAGTAGAAGAATTCATTAGGATATAGGGTTTATAAGGTATGATGGTAGTATTATTGACTGGAATTGGGAATAAATGAAATAAATCGAAAACATCTTTCTCAACGATTGGAAAGTGTATTAGAATCATTATATTATTATCATGATATTTTAATTCCGTGTACAAGTATCTATAATATTCTTGTTTAATGTGCAAATCTAAAATTTGGTTATTATATTTATTTTTCATAATGGAAATTATTTTAGTTAATTCGTTAAGGGGTAAAACTGCACTTGTTAGTGTGCTTAATCCAGCAAGGGTGATTGAATTTTGGACGTTATCTATATGTTCTATCAACATGGTACAATCTATCAATAACATATTGAGTATTTGTTGTATACTTATATAACGGGTGATTTTATCAATTACTAATGAAAGTTCGGTAATTTCTTGTTTAACGATTTTATTATTAGTATTCAGTTTTTTAAACAATCTTGTAGTTTCGTTCATAAAATTTTGACTAATAGATACAAAATTTGTAAAATCGTGATGTATCGATTGCTGGTTTTTATCTAAGGTTGCTATAGCGTTATTATATCTCTCACCATCTTCGTCTGATAGTGTGCCAAAAAGCCATCCTTGAGTTCTTCCTATAAAATTAAATAGAGCTCGTTTGCGCCGAGTAATTTGGGGTTTTAAATTATAAAGCTTTTGATAAGCTTGGCGTATTGAATCTTGTACATGATCTTTTAGGGGTTTTAGGCTAGGTTTCAAGTTACTAGTTTTATAAATAACTGAAGTTCCTGTTGGTTCTTTTATTTGTAAAGAGATATCGTTTAATATCGTCTCTATTTGTACCAGATATTGTTCATATTGATTTGTTTCTATATATTTTATAAAAGTATGTTTTCTAGATGTAACATGGGTCGGTCCGATTTTGTAAGGGAATATTGGATTTGTCAGGGGAGTTATATGTAGTGTATTAACATGAAGGGGGTATGTTATTGTCAGAATGAGTACTACGATATTCTCCATCTTCGTCCTGTAAAGTTAAATCTTTATTAGCAATTTGTCGGATAGGCTTTACTATTTTTTTATGAAAAGTCCCTCTATTTGTGTCTAGTTTATCTAAGTCGTCTAGTAATGGTTTAGCTTGCTGGTAAATAGGTTGTATCTTATTACGAGTGTTATCTTTGATATACACGTTATTAGTTTTTTCTATATGAATTTCTGGGGGTTCTATTCGATTTTTATTTACCTTCGTTAAGTCTCTGGATTTTAAATTATTTTCGTTAATTAATGAATGTATAACGTTACTATTTTCGACGTGTTTAGTCAAATAATCTGAAACAATTCGCGACTCAGTTATTTCCGCTGGTGCTGCATAATCTAATACGCCTTTAATTATTTGCATGGGTGTAAATTTCGTAGAACTGTGAATACTATTATTATATCCGATTAGAGAATAGGTCATTAAATTTGTTATTGGTTTGGTTTTTTGTTCACTTCGTAATAGTCGTAAGCTTTCGATTAAACTAGAATGTAATCTTTCTACGGGACTATTTGAATTAGGGTTTCTAATAGTAGTGTAATGTAGGTTAATTTTATGTAGTTCACAAAAATTTTCAAAATGTCTATTTTTGAACTCACTGCCAAGGTCACAGGTTATCTTATGCGGTATGCCATAATGTGATATAAATATCAATACATTATCTAATATATCTACTGCATTAGTGGTTGTGGGGTATGCTTGAGCAAATTTGGAAAAACTATCAATTATGGTAAAGAATTTTACTTTTTCTATCTGAAATGTGTCTATATAAATGTGATCAAAGGGTTTATCTCCGATCGGAGTATTTTTGAATATTAATTTATTAGGTTGTCTTTCGTATTTGGTTTTTTGACAATTTGCGCACATGTTAATATAATCATTTACATCGTTTCTTAGTGTAGGCCAATAGTATTTTCGGGTTAGGGCTGTAATAGTTTCATTTATACCTCTATGAACTGTTTTAGATTCATGATGATATTTAATTTTTAATATTTGATCGTCTTTAGTTTTAATATCTTCCAAGAATAACGTGCATCGTACAAATTTAAAAGATTTCGCTAGAAAATTGGTTTGAATAGCTTGCGTGAATGTACTTAAATATTCCGTTGCAATTAATAGGCCATAAGTTGCGTTGGGTTTTAGATAGTCTTTTAAAAAGTTAATTAAATCCAAGTCAAAATGTTGCGTTCTAAGTGTGACGTTATGTCGTTTTTTATTATCGAACGGTTGTACAATTCGAACGATTGAATTTAGTGTATCGTTACTAACACGAAAATCTATCTGGTTTTTGAATGTATTCAAAGCTCTGTCTGATATGGGTATTTCTAATATAGGATTCTCTTGTGCCGTATGTATCGTTTCATTAGTATCCATTGGATTTTCTGGTTCCAATGTGATATCCGATATGATATTAATCGGAAGGGTATCTACTACTTCGGTATTTACTGTTTCATTGATAATTTGATCTACCGTTGAAGTGGACTGTATATTTTGTGAATCGTTTTGTGACACTATTTCCGTTTCATTTGTTAGGGCGAAAAAGTCTGCTAAATTATTTTCTGTTGAATCATAATTATTTAAAATTGACTGATTATCAGAGTCGATTTTTACTCTAGATAGGGCGTCGGCCACATAGTTGGTTTTACCTTTAATGTATTTTATTTCATCATAATTAAATTCTTGCATTTTTATTTTCCATCGCAGAAGGCGTGAATTTGGTTCTTTTATACTAGCTAACCATTTAAGAGGTTTATGATCAGTCTGAATGGTAAATTTGTTTCCAAATAAATAACTTTTCCAATAACTACAAAAATATATAATCGAGGCCAGTTCTTTTTCAATAACTGAATAATTAATTTCGGCTTTACATAGCGTTCTACTGCCATAGCATATTGGCTTGTCATTTTGCGATAAAACTGCACCGATAGCGAAGTTTGAAGCATCGGTAGTTAAAGTAAATGGTTTCGTAAAATCTGGGTATGCGAGAATGGGTTTGTTCATTAGATAATCTTTTAATGTTTGGAAACTATTTTTATAATCTGTATTATTAATATCAATTATTGAACCTTTCTTTAAATAGGTAGTCATGGGTTTGGCTATCTTAGCATAATTCTTAATAAATTTCCTATAATATCCCGTTAATCCTAAAAATGATTTTATTTGTTTAGTTGTTTGTGGAATAGGGAAGTTTTGCATAGCCGCAATTTTATTTGGGTTAGGTTTAACTCCTTTATCTGAAATTATGTGTCCTAAATATTCGGTTTCACGTTTAAGGAATTCGGTTTTATCGAGTTGTATTTTCAGGTTTGATTCCCTTAGTACAGTAAATATTTTTTTTAAATTTACAAGGTGTTCCTGCAGTGAGACCGAATAAACAATTATATCGTCTAAATAAACCATACATATGTTGTTATTAATGTGGTCTCTTAATATGTGATCCATTACCCTTTGGAAAGTGTTGGGCGCGTTTCGAAGGCCGAAGGGCATTCTAAGAAACTCATAATGCCCTCTATCGCAAGTGAAAGCGGTTTTTTCTATAGAGTCTTTGTGCATTGCTATTTGATGGTAGCCCGAAGCTAAGTCTATAGTTGTAAAATATTGACTTTTACCTAATTTCGCAAGTGTAGCGTCTATGTCAGGTAAAGGATATTTGTCGTCAATTGTTTTTGCATTAAGAGCAGTATAATCAATTACCATACGATACTTTTTTTGACCTGAAGCATCCTGTTTTTTATTAACTATCCAAATTGGATGCGAGTATGGACTCTGAGAGTATCTTATTATTCCGTTCTCTAAATATTGGTCTATAGTTTGTTTAATAAGGTCTTTATGTACGTGTGGGTATTTGTATATGTGTGGATGAGTTGGTATTTCGTCAGTTGTTCTAATATAATGTTGAACTTTGTCAGTTACTGTTAATTTTTTGTCTGACTTGTGAAATATCTCTTTGAATTGGTTACATAAGTTTAATAATTTAGATTTTTCGTCTGCATTTAAGTGATTGGTTCTTATGGATGATTCTAAATTAGATATTGGTTTAAAATTAGGTACATAATTATTATTTAATATTTGTTCCATTGAGAAAATTTCATGAGATTCATTATCAATTTCTTTACAAGGTATTTCATAGGAAATCTGAATAGTTTGTGGTGAATTAGACTTATTTTGTATTTCTACATAAGCATGGCCATTCTCTGCTTTTGTGATACAATTATTTATTGAAACATCGTTAAATTGTAATTCCTCTATAAATATTTTACCATCTTGAATATTTACGGGCAATTTTTCTAACTTAATTTCATTTGGATTTAGCATAAAATTTAGTGTCTCTTTATTTACTTGTCTATAATGAAATGGTATTGAAAAGTTATGTCCAATTAAACTTTGTGTTTTGAAATCAATATTTAAATTTAGGTCTCTAAGAAAATTGATCCCTATTACTCCATCAAAATAATTATGGAAGTTATATGCTACACACTCTGGGGTATATTCAATATAATTTTGTAATATATTTCCTATTTTTTCACTAATGTATGAATTTTTAACTATTAGCCAGAATAAAGGGAACTTTGTTATTCCTCTAGCAACGACTGTACCACCAGCTGTTTTAATTTGTGTTTGTTTACTGGTAATAGAATTTGGAAAATAATGTTCTATTATCTCCGGTTTTAATATATTTAAACTACAACCTGTATCGAGTAATAATTTTATTTCTGGTTCGTTTTTTGTTGCCCTAATTAGAATATATGGTAACGGAGTTTGAAAATTTGTGTTTATTTCAGCTATGGTTTTATTACTTGAGGCGTGGGATTGATAAAATCCTGAGAGTCGATGTCTTGTAAGTTATCGTCTACTAGATATTCGTTATCTACGTATTCAGTTTCATAACTTGCGTTATAATTTTCATTATCATTGTAATAGTTATACGGGTGTCCGGTTTCTTCATTGTAAAGTCTGTTGTTTTCAGTATCATTGTCATGTATATCACTGGGTTCTAGTAATTCCGCGATATTCTCCGTGTTTTGTAACTCGTTTATTTTATTAATGTGCTGTGGTGGATAATTTTTTCTGTTTATCATTGTCTGGTTTCTAGTACTTGTTGACATAGGTGTGGGGTTAATTCGTGGAATATTAGATGGAATGTTACTTACACCTGACATTGGTGTTGGCTTTGGGAAATTTTGTATTGGATTTTGTCTGGGTTGCCAAACATTTGTAGGCTTGCCAAATACTTGTGAATTTGTTGGATATTGGGCTCGATTGGTGAATTGATTATGAGGCGTTTGATAATTTATCGGTTTGAAAGATCTCTGCGGAAAGGAGTTTTGAGCTTGAACGGGCGTTTGTCTAACATGCAGTGTGTTGGATTTTCGTGGAATATTTTCCCTAGGTACTAATTGTTTGTAATGGTTTTGGGGTTGCAAGAACAGTTCAAAGTTTTCGTCCTCTTGAACCAATGCCATAGCTTGTTCTAAGCTAGTAGGACTTTGTGTAATAATTTTGTCACGTAATCGTCTGTCTAAGTGTCTAACAAATATTTTTAATGCTAAGCTGTCGTATTGTCTTAAATGGACCTGTTTTGTAGCAGCATCCATTTCAATTACGGATGTTGTTTTTAATTTTAGTGCCAATTTAGATCTAAGTAATTGTAGTCGTTTTGCAAAATTGTGATAAGTTTCACTTTTTTGTAAAGAGCAAGTCATAAGGGCTTGTTCCAAATTATCGAGACTTAAACGTTCTCCATACACATTGCGTAACTCAGTTTTAATTAAAGACCATGTATTTAATTCTGCACGAGATGCAATAATCAATAATGCATTTCCTTTTAATTTGCCTAAAATTGCCTGATAAATAAATTGGTTTAATTCGGTGTTAGTTGTTGAGTGGTATTTATTGTAAAAAGCATCACAAGCTGAGATAAAAATTTCCAACAAATCTGTATTTCCATTGTACTCTGGAATCGTTTCTAATATTAATCTTACTAAAGTATAATTTGTTGTGTCGGTAGACATTTCTACAAGTTTATTGAAAACTGTTTTTTACTTAATTTCACTTAAATAAAACAAGAATTTGTTCTGGCGTACACTTACACACGGACAATTTTTTCTTTTCTTAATTAGGTATCAATGATCAATAAATGATTTTAATACTTGATATGATCTTAATAAGATTTATCACAAAACTAATCTAAATATCCAAAGATGATCTCGAATTGGATTTCAAAGGATAGGAAATGTAATATTTTCGCTCACTTTTGGCTCGGTTCGCATTCAAGTCTCAATCTGTCTAAACTTGAACTTATGCTACCCTTGTTACTGGGGTGTTGCGAAAATGATTACGGGATTAAAACTAGGATGTAATATTTTCACTCACTTTTGGCTCGGTTCGCATTCAAGTCTCAATCTGTCTAAACTTGAACTTATGCTACCCTTGTTACTGGGGTGTTGTGAAAATAATTACGGAATAAAGGATGAATTCAAAAAACTCTTACTCTCTCCTGAAGTGGAATTTGAAGACTTCGATCCTTGGTGGAACAGCTGCCTGATGTAACTTTCTCTGGAACTCGTAGATTCGGATGTTAAATTAATCGTTGAGACGAACGCTGATCAATATTTGATTGCTTTTAATATCCTACCGACTGCGCCAATAATATTCTTTCGTTGAAAAAATGTTGTTTTTAAAAACTATTGAAAGAATAAATTCTAACGAATAGTAAAAGAACTTATTTATTTATTTTATTACAAGTTATGAGAGTGAAATTATCTGTCAACTGAACACGTAATGTGCTTCAGTACGCCTTTTTATAGTTTTCCTTATCTCAACTGACCACGCATTTTCTAGGAATATAATGGGGACGAAACCTATCACAGATTAGGATGTTGCCAACAAGTGAATGGTGCACATTTTGAGTAACTGTTACGTTGAAAACTAATTAAACTTAACAATTACATTTTAATGTTATGCAACCCTAAACCTCTTGAAAAATATTAAATGTGATCAATACGCTGCATTCGTTTTTCTGGTACCTTTCCAATGAGGGATCACAGGCCATAGTGTTGCATTTGAAAAAACAAAGTTGGGGGTGTTTCCGCTCTCCCTGAAGGGCTATATTTCGCATAATGCTTGGAAAAGGTAGGTAAATACATTCAAACGTTGAATGTTTGAAATGTTTATTCCAGTTAAAATCTCCACCCTGTATATAAGGTGAATTTTTAATTGGGCAAGTGTATGTATAAAAACAATTATTTATATTTAGTTCGCGCCCATTGACCACATTCAATTAATTCTATAATAAAGTGCATGCATTATGCATATCAAACTTTGCAACGCGGTTTGTTTAATTTTGTTACAACGCTTCCGTTATTGCCAGCACTCAATAGACGTCAGCAACAGAGGGACAAAATAGATGTGTAAATACATTAAAATTTGCGGTAAAACCAAACTATGCTGTAAAACAATGAAATTAACTGTTATTGTCTACAAGTGACGGTTTGTGTAGCGGTAATATTTGTTTAGGTCGAAACAATAGTCACTAAAACGTTTACCAAGCAATAACCGGATATTGTGTGGAGGTATTACATTTGTATTTCTCAATCCGCCGATATTTTCTGTTCACTAATCCACTTTGTTGTATTTGATTTAATCGAGATTTTCGATTAGAAGTCTATACTGAATTGAATTGTACATAGCTTTCAGAACTTTTTTGCTTTTTTAATATTGGACATTAAGAGAATCGTTAGTTTCAGTACATTTATACCACCAATTCAACATTTTCACAAAAAATCATTACAATGCAGAGACGTACATCAATGTTGCCAACTTTTTGTCACCAAAATTAGAAGGAACTATTTGGTTATGAGAAAGTTTCAAGATTAACTATTTATGAATACCCCTAGTAGACGTTACAATATAAGACAAATTAAGGCAACAATTAGACAGGCAGTTAATGACAGATTTTTGGTTATGATCTTAGTCAGTATAGCTTTGAGAGAGTATTATACTGCGTATATATCTATATCTCATGACGAAAAGGAATGAATCAAAGAGACATCTCGGGTTCTTCATATAGAAAAGTGAGTTTTCATTGTTTGTTAAGAGTTAACCACCGGCATACCGTCAGAGTGGGTCCAAAGGGTTGTTATGATCACGTGAACTTGTATTTGAATAAAGGATTTTCCGCTTTTCCCCGAAAAAACTGTATACAACTTTTTGCTATAAGACTGCTGACAAACAAGATGACTTCTAATGTTATTGTGACTGACAACAACTGCTAATTGTTTGCGTATGCCCAAGAGCATAACAAATGCATAAATGAAAACTCATTTTCTATATGAAATACCCAGGATGACTCTTTGTTTCATTCATTTTCGTCATGAGAATTATACGCAATATAATAAACCTCTCAAATGCATACTGACTAAAATTACAACCAAAAATCTGTTACTAACTGCTGGTCTAAATATAAAATTTGGCGTTTTGGTATATTTTCAGGTTTTAGGTTCAAAATACATCGCGTGTTATCATACATCGATATGTAACCCTTCTAAATACATATAAATATACCGGGTTTCCCATTTTATTTGACTAATGGCAATTAACATGGGCTATTACATTTCATTGAATTTTATATTCCCAGGGTACACTATGAGAAATATTGCTAACGGAATCGATAGTACTGACTGTCAAACACTTCTGATTACCAAAATACTAAAGCGAAATGTTTTTTTAATATATCAATAAAAATTCGTTTTAAGTTAATAGTTGTAGTTTACATAAGCCTTTTAGCAATATTATTTAACGTCATTTATTGGACTAGTTGGTTGAGTGGCTGTCTTTCAAACTGAACCGCAAAATTTTGCAGGTTCAAATCCCGCCAGAGACAACTTTTTTTTATTTTACATTTTCATTCATTACAAATTATTAGTGTTTACTTATTCGAATAAATATGGTTCATATTTATTCATATACCTCAATCTGGATATTGAGTTAAAAAGTTACAGAGGAACTGTCGTGAATTAGTAATAGGTTTTTTTTAATAAAAAACTAGAATTCTAAAATTATAAGTTTTTTTTAAAATACGTTGAGTTTTTTAAAATATATTCATATTTAAAAAAACTCCTAATTTTAGAATTATAGTTTTTTATTAAAAAAAAACCTATTACTAATTCACGACAGTTCACGATTGAGGTATAATTTGTAGTAACTATTAGCAGAGATAACTACACTATTAGTAAAAGCACAGTGCATGTAATAAATAAAAAATATGATGCTTGTTGATTACTCATTTTATAAGATAGTAGCTTTAGCCAAAGATAAAGGAAACGGGCCAATTAAAACATGTTTTTTTTTTATAAGTAAATATTGTGAGTTTCAAAAATAATAAGGAGGTATTGACAATGAACCATATTTATTTGAATAAGTAAACACTAATAATTTGTAATTAATGAAAATGTAAAATAAAAAAAAGTTGTCTCTGGGGGGATTTGAACCTGCAAAATTTTGCGGTTCAGTTTGAAAGACAGCTGCTCAACCAACTCCAACTAGTCCAATAAATGACATTAAACATTATTGCTAAAAGGCTTATGTAAACTACATCTATTAACTTAAATCAAATTTTTATTGATATTTTAATTAAAACAGCATTTCGCTTTAGAATTTTGGTAATCAGAAGTGTTTGACAGTCAGTACTATCGATTCCGTTAGCAATATTTCTCATAGTGTGTTCTGGGAATATAAAATTCAATGAAATATAATAGCCCATGTTAATTGCTATTAGTCAAATGAAATGGGAAACCCGATATAAGACACTGTCTTGTTATTTGTCAGTGGTTGTAAGTATCTAGGATTTAACTTAACAGTTACGGTACATGCTGTACTGTTATTATAATTCTTATGTCTTACGGCTTTCCTTATATCTAAACAACATAAATAAACAAGTAATTAGCAACAACTCACGTACAAACAACTAAAACATGAGAATTAGAGAGCATGTAATAATATCTTTGGAACATATAATCTGTCACAGCGAGGCTTTTATCTCTCAAATTGCACGATACTTCGGGCAACGCATGCAGATTGTTTAGCCGTAAACAGAGAAAACGGAGATTTATTATTTTCATCCTAAATTACAAAAAAGCGACTCCCCTTGCATTCGGGATGAGCTCCCTTTCACAAGATTGCCGTCACGCCACAGCGACATCAATAACGGCTTAATTAAAAAACACGAATTTCCCGTCCTTTTTCTTACATAATTCGCAACACACATTTTAATTAACATCAGGAAAAAGTCCTTATTAATCTCTGAACTTTGACGAGTACTCTCGACTTGAATTAGTACTTATGAAATTAAAATTGCCCCTTTACTCGTTACGAGAACCATCTAACGACTTTTTATGTAAATGAGAATGAAAGAGTAGAAATAGTTTATCGCGTAATCAGCATCTGTCATATTTGTTGTAAAAAATAACAATAGTGTTTCAACATTTTTATAAAACAATACTAAGATATAAACAACAAAGCAATAATTGAAGTGAACATGAAATAGTTGCTTTCATTTGAAACAAAATATTATTTAATTCCATATTTCTAATAACTTGTAATTGTAGAATTATGGATATATGTAAACTTGAAATTGGTAGGTAGTCAGAGGAGTCAACAAAAAAATTCTATGTTTTTAATAGTGTATGTTTCGTATGTGTATAAGCATTTTAGGTTTTTTTCTACCAGTAATTAATATTACAGTGTAAATACAGGTATTTGTTACTTTTTCAAAACAGTGCACATAATATATGTATGTATTTTGTTTATACAACGAGGAACAGAAGTACCTACATGGCTATCGCCCCCCCTCCCCCCACTATAACTTCCGAACCAATTGAAATATTATAAAGAACACTTAAGTGGTTATACAAAATAAAATGCCATTTTTCAGTACAACAAAGAATGCACAAAAATTTTCATGACGATTAGATGGTGAATTTTGAATATTTTTAAACAAAAAAGATTTTATTCAGTGCTTAGTTGTCTTTCGGTAAACAAAAAGATAATTTTAAAATTACTTCAAAACAAAATTGTTTTTTTCTTTTTAGATGGTAAATACTCCTAAAATATTATCCGTCAATCTTATTACAACTTTTTTCTTTCATTTTACTTCAAATTAGGAACGTAAGTATTTTATATATATATACTTTTAATGATACACAATTAGAGCCTAAAAGAACACAAATACATGTCGAAAGTATATTGTCTGAGATTTTATATCTTAACCTTTATTTTATTTACCGACCAACCCGCCTACGAGTTTATATATCGAAGAACGACAAAAATAAGAGATAATAAAATGCATAGCAACTTATTTGAAAGTGCAACAATGATGGTTGTAAGAAACTCTTTAGAGGACAAAATTGGCTCCTAAAAACTCTTGTCAGCCTCCGAAAAATTGCTACTTCTTTAGACTAACCCCATACGTCGTTTTATTTTCCTCGACAAAGAGAAGGAAGCTGCTGAGAAAACAATAGCGTCGTGAGCTAGTTAATCAAGGCAAGCCAAGTTTCGTAATAAATGCAGTTGCATCAAACTTCGTCCCATAATTTGAAAAGAGTTTTAACCCGATTGCTCCATATACTAGGGTGGATATTCTTATTTAACCGCCTCGATTCTAACAAACTTCAGCACAACAGTCAACTCCACCATATTCTATAATAAGTTTGCGACAGATTAGAGATAAAATTGGTTTATGGTTTTATGGATTATAGCTCCGTAGGTACATTATTAAAATTTATATTGTCGGATTTGTAGTAAGCCACTTCACCTAAATCATTGAACTATAGATATTTTGTTTCAGTGAAGAATCACTTTTATAAATTCAAATAAGAAAGTATAATACGATAATTCCCTTTTAAAATATTTGTTTATGAGAAGACGCTGCGTATTATTCACTAATTGTAATAAATTAACACAAAATCAATAAACAAATCTAAAATAAAACACAGATTAGTTCACATCTATTTAAATGTTAGCAACAGTAAAACAAATGACTGATGATCTATCAAATCAGCTAATGTATCACAAACGAAATTTATAGAGTAACATTATTATAAATTCTTTTTACTTACACTATTTACACTACTTTACTTGCAAAGAAACACACAACACGATACAAAAATGGCTAGACCATGACTGCTATAACGGCCAGTGTCGAGAGATGCTGGAGAAGATTTAATTGTAGAAAATAAAGGTATTTCTCAAAAATAAATATTTGGTTATATACAATAAATCTTTGGATTTAAACTATTGTAATAGAATTATTATTAAGAGTTCATTCACTAGGTCGAAATAAACCCTAAATCGGCGTTCGTCTCGTGTCTAATTATAAAAAAACTATAAAAGATAGCGACTTTTAGTAAAAAAAGTATTGAAAGATAAGACTTTAATCTAAGTCCCTATAGTAGTAATTTTTGGTATTTCTTTTTATTTTTAAAATTCCAGTCAAACAATCTTGTACTAAAATAGCGTATTTTCTAAAATTATTTTCTCTAAAATACATGTATTAGACAAAAATTTGCTACTATAGGGATCTAGTTTATCTTTTGATCTTTCCGGTGATATATAATTTATAACACTAAAAAGAAATTTTGTTGCAATTATAAGACAAATCCGGTACCCTTGCAATGAGGGCTAACTTTATTTCCATGTGCCTTTTTACATCGGCTTTACGTGCACCTCCGAAATCTTAATAATTCGATAGTGGAAATATGTAAGTCTTCACCCATCGGCTACCCATCCTCTCAATTCGACCCCGCATTCATGCCTGTCAAATCTACAGAGAATGGACCCTTAATATCAAATATTTATTTTCGACAATTAAATATTGTCGTATAATATTATTAAGTATTGTAATTTGTTTAAATTTATACAGATTACTGAGAGTATATCTACTACTAAATATTTCGTAGATAAATAATTATCTATTTCAATTATAATATTAATCTTATGCCAATTCTTGGTACGAAGAATTCTTCTCTTTAAAACTAAATTTTTAAAAATAATTATTTATCTATATGTAAATATATAATAAGCAAAAATAAATAATTAATAATTTCAAAAAACTATGGCTTATTAGCGGTTTTAAGCAAGATTTTTCCCACCCTTCGTTTTTACTAAACATCAAAAGCTGCTTTGTGTCGCTATATGTGTATAAGCTTTTGTACACGAGATCACATCCGCATAAACCGGAAGCAAGCAGTAAAAAAGCCTTTATCCGCTCATCGATAAGAGGTAATGGCGCGGGGTCAAAGAGCGCGATATTCCCCGTAAACGCATTAAACATTTTCGAATAATGAAAGTGAACTAGACAGGGCCGTTTTACAGAAAAAGAAGCCTAGGAAAGACGAGTCTAACAATATTGAAGCATCATATTATAAAATTATTAAGATAGCAGTGAAAATAACTGAAAACATTGTAGGAGAATGAAAAATGTTTCGACACAGCCGGGAATCGAATCCGGGATCTTCAGCTTTCTTAACATAATTTACTACACAGTTCGGCCATACCTGACAACACAGCCGTTCTCGGCTGCCGGCCATAATCCGACACCTCGGTAAACATAATTCATAAACATAAGATGCCGTGCTGTCAGGTGCATTCCCTATCCCACTTCTGAAACTGTAGGAGAACGAAAAATGTTTCGAGGCAAACGGGAATCGAACCTGGAACCTTCGGCTTTCCAGGCCAATGCTCTTCCAACTGAGCTACCGCGCTACTTCCATTCCACTAAACAAGATATCGTTTTTACTTAACATAATTTACTACAACTCGTTGAATTAAAGACAATCATTACTATTGATTGACTATGTAAGGAAAATATGTATGTATAAATAACAAAAAAATCTAATAATATCGAAAATATACTTAAAATAAAGAAATTTATCTCTATTAAGTATATCATATTCAACTGAAAATTAAATTATATTATATATTCCAAATTTCAGTTAAATAATAATTCAGTAGATAATGTTTTTTCAGATTTCAGTTGTAATAGACAACGTTGCACTTATTAAAATACATTAAAGTAGTGATTTGAAGAACTGTGTCCAGGATTCCAGTAATGGCACATGAAATTTGGGATATACTTACGAGTCACCCACTGATAACAACTGTAACAGGTGTCCAAATACTTATATGGACGTCAATAAAGGTGGCACCCCCACTTCGATTAATTTAAAATCTTTTTAGCCTATAATTTAGTGCTAATTAAAGACTAATTTGTACCCATTAAAAATAATTTGTACCCATAACCGTTTAGCTGTAATTCGCATTTCAAAAGTGGGGGTGCTGAAATTAAATCAACTTAGCACCCCCACTTGCAAGTAGGAGAAAACTAATCAGCCCATAACGAAGTACTAATTAAAGACTAATTTGTACCCACTTCAGAAATTTTGTACCCATTACCATTTAGCCATAATTCACACTTGATAAGTGTGAAAATCGAAATAAAATTAATTTGACACATCCACTTGCAGTTAGGGGAAATGTAATTGGGCCATAGCAGTGTCCTAATTAAAGACTAATTTGTACCCACTTTAGAAATTTTGTACCCATTATCATTTAGCTATAATTCCCACTTGAAATGTAGAGAAACAGAAATTAATTAAATCAATTTGACACATCTACTCGCAGTTAGGGGAAATTTAATTGGGCCATAACAGTGTACTAATTAAAGACTAATTTGTACCCACTTTAGAAATTTTGTACCCATTATCATTTAGCTATAATTTCCGGTTGAAAAGTAGAGAAACCGAAATAAATTAAATTAATTTGACACATCTACTTGCAGTTAGGGGAAATGTAATTGGGCCATAGCAGTGTCCTCATTAAAGACTAATTTGTACCCACTTTAGAAATTTTGTACCCATTATCATTTAGCTATAATTACCACTTGAAATGTAGAGAAACAGAAATCAATTAAATCAATTTGACACATCTACTTGCAGTTAGGGGAAATTTAATTGGGCCATAGCAGTGTCCTAATTAAAGACTAATTTGTACCCACTTTAGAAATTTTGTACCCATTATCATTTAGCTACAATTCCCACTTGAAAAGTAGAAAAACCGAAATTAATTAAATCAATTTGACACTTCTACTTGCAGTTAGGGGAAATGTAATTGGGCCATAGCAGTGTCCTAATTAAAGACTAATTTGTACCCACTTTAGAAATTTTGTACCCATTATCATTTAGCTATAATTCCCACTTGAAATGTAGAGACACAGAAATTAATTAAATCAATTTGACACATCTACTTGCAGTTAGGGGAAATGTAATTAGGCCATAACAGTGTCCTAATTAAAGACTAATTTGTACCCACTTTAGAAATTTTGTACCCATTATCATTTAGCTATAATTCCCACTTGAAATGTAGAGAAACAGAAATTAATTAAATCAATTTGACACATCTACTTGCAGTTAGGGGAAATGTAATTAGGCCATAACAGTGTCCTAATTAAAGACTAATTTGTACCCACTTTAGAAATTTTGTACCCATTATCATTTAGCTACAATTCCCACTTGAAAAGTAGAAAAACCGAAATTAATTAAATCAATTTGACACTTCTACTTGCAGTTAGGGGAAATGTAATTGGGCCATAGCAGTGTCCTAATTAAAGACTAATTTGTACCCACTTTAGAAATTTTGTACCCATTATCATTTAGCTATAATTCCCACTTGAAATATAGAGAAACAGAAATTAATTAAATCAATTTGACACATCTACTTGCAGTTAGGGGAAATGTAATTAGGCCATAACAGTGTCCTAATTAAAGACTAATTTGTACCCACTTTAGAAATTTTGTACCCATTATCATTTAGCTACAATTCCCACTTGAAAAGTAGAAAAACCGAAATTAATTAAATCAATTTGACACATCTACTCGCAGTTAGGGGAAATTTAATTGGGCCATAACAGTGTACTAATTAAAGACTAATTTGTACCCACTTTAGAAATTTTGTACCCATTATCATTTAGCTATAATTTCCGGTTGAAAAGTAGAGAAACCGAAATAAATTAAATTAATTTGACACATCTACTTGCAGTTAGGGGAAATTTAATTGGGCCATAACAGTGTACTAATTAAAGACTAATTTGTACCCACTTTAGAAATTTTGTACCCATTATCATTTAGCTATAATTCCCACTTGAAATGTAGAGAAACAGAAATTAATTAAATCAATTTGACACATCTACTTGCAGTTAGGGGAAATGTAATTGGGCCATAGCAGTGTCCTAATTAAAGACTAATTTGTACCCACTTTAGAAATTTTGTACCCATTATCATTTAGCTATAATTCCCACTTGAAATGTAGAGAAACAGAAATAAATTAAATCAATTTGACACATCTACTTGCAGTTAGGGGAAATGTTATTGGGCCATAGCAGTGTCCTAATTAAAGACTAATTTGTACCCACTTTAGAAATTTTGTACCCATTACCATTTAGCCATAATTCACACTTGATAAGTGTGAAAATCGCAATTAAATTAATTTGACACATTCACTTGCAGTTAGGGGAAATTCATTATAGTTTTCTTTCAATTTTTTAAAATAAAAGTAGGGCTGTGTATTATAAAATATCTTATAATCATAAAAACCTAGTAGGTACGCCTGAGAAAAAAGTAGATTATTTCTAAAATCAAAAATATAAAAAGTGAACAATTGTAGCTACTGAAATTTGATTAATTAAATTAATTTGAAATTTTTAGATAATTAGAAGCAACTACTCGTAAGTTAATTTATGCATGTCAAATGTTCATTAATAGATTGTCTAATTTGTCAATGGTAATGATTTGGTCAAACCTATTAAGATTTTGAGAATTTTTTTTGTTTTAATTACAGAGACTCGTAATGAGCGTAAAATAATATAGTGTTATATTATTATTATTATTATTATTATTATTAAAATAAAAAGTGGATGCAAAAATATATATTTCTATTTATATATAATAAATAATGGTTGCACTTTTGTTTTGTTGCCCGTGCTTCTGGTGTGTTTTGTTAGGTCGTCCATTATTATCCAGGAACCGTTTGGCCTTTTTGATAAAGCTCTGTAGTGTCCCACATCGCTTTCTTTCATAATCCTGGCGTACCTCGGAGGGATATAATCTATAATTCCTCTTAAATTATAAGTCTTATCATTAAAATGAGTTAATGTCATTTGCGGAGGTATATTCTTCAACTCAATTAAGGTTGGTTCGAAACTGTTAGGACAGACGTCCAAACTTAATAAAGGACTTGTAAGCAAAGACTTGGTACATGTAAACATTATATACTAAGAAAATAAAAATTTTAAAAACTTTTTTGATTTTATGAGGAAATATTGAAAAAACCTCCTTTGTTGCATATTTTTGTCCTCTATAGAATGACAGAAGCAGTTTGGTGGATACGTTTCGTCAGGACCATCTTTAACAAGTTTTTTTAACAAAACAAAATGTTATAGATATAAATTAGTCTTTAATTAGTACACTGCTATGGGCTAATTAGATTTCCCTTGACCAAAAGTATAGGTGTCAAAACGATTTAATTTCAGATTTTCCTGTAATTAAGTGGCAGTTATTATAGGAAAATCAAAGGTTTCTGTAATAGGTACAAATTAGCCTTCAATTAGTACACTGTTGTGGCCCAATTACATTTCCCCTAACTGCAAGTAGAAGTGTCAAATTGATTTAATAATTTCGGTTTTTCTACTTTTCAAGTGGGAATTGTAGCTAAATGATAATGGGTACAAAATTTCTAAAGTGGGTACAAATTAGTCTTTAATTAGGACACTGTTATAGCCTAATTACATTTCCCCTAACTGCAAGTAGATGTGTCAAATTGATTTAATTTATTTCTGTTTCTCTACATTTCAAGTGGGAATTATAGCTAAATGATAACGGGTACAAAATTTCTAAAGTGGGTACAAATTAGTCTTTAATTAGGACACTGCTATGGCCCAATTACATTTCCCCTAACTGCAAGTAGAAGTGTCAAATTGATTTAATTAATTTCGGTTTTTCTACTTTTCAAGTGGGAATTGTAGCTAAATGATAATGGGGACAAAATTTCTAAAGTGGGTACAAATTAGTCTTTAATTAGGACACTGTTATGGCCTAATTACATTTCCCCTAACTGCAAGTAGATGTGTCAAATTGATTTAATTAATTTCTGTTTCTCTACATTTCAAGTTGGAATTATAGCTAAATGATAATGGGTACAAAATTTCTAAAGTGGGTACAAATTAGTCTTTAATTAGGACATTGCTATGGCCCAATTACATTTCCCCTAACTGCAAGTAGAAGTGTCAAATTGATTTAATTAATTTCGGTTTTTCTACTTTTCAAGTGGGAATTGTAGCTAAATGATAATGGGTACAAAATTTCTAAAGTGGGTACAAATTAGTCTTTAATTAGGACACTGCTATGGCCCAATTACATTTCCCCTAACTGCAAGTAGAAGTGTCAAATTGATTTAATTAATTTCGGTTTTTCTACTTTTCAAGTGGGAATTGTAGCTAAATGATAATGGGTACAAAATTTCTAAAGTGGGTACAAATTAGTCTTTAATTAGGACACTGCTATGGCCCAATTAAATTTCCCCTAACTGCAAGTAGATGTGTCAAATTAATTTAATTTATTTCGGTTTCTCTACTTTTCAACCGGAAATTATAGCTAAATGATAATGGGTACAAAATTTCTAAAGTGGGTACAAATTAGTCTTTAATTAGTACACTGTTATGGCCCAATTAAATTTCCCCTAACTGCGAGTAGATGTGTCAAATTGATTTAATTAATTTCGGTTTTTCTACTTTTCAAGTGGGAATTGTAGCTAAATGATAATGGGTACAAAATTTCTAAAGTAGGTACAAATTAGTCTTTAATTAGGACACTGTTATGGCCTAATTACATTTCCCCTAACTGCAAGTAGATGTGTCAAATTGATTTAATTAATTTCTGTTTCTCTACATTTCAAGTGGGAATTATAGCTAAATGATAATGGGTACAAAATTTCTAAAGTGGGTACAAATTAGTCTTTAATTAGGACACTGCTATGGCCCAATTACATTTCCCCTAACTGCAAGTAGAAGTGTCAAATTGATTTAATTAATTTCGGTTTTTCTACTTTTCAAGTGGGAATTGTAGCTAAATGATAATGGGTACAAAATTTCTAAAGTGAGTACAAATTAGTCTTTAATTAGGACACTGTTATGGCCTAATTACATTTCCCCTAACTGCAAGTAGATGTGTCAAATTGATTTAATTAATTTCTGTTTCTCTACATTTCAAGTGGAAATTATAGCTAAATGATAATGGGGACAAAATTTCTAAAGTGGGTACAAATTAGTCTTTAATTAGGACACTGTTATGGCCTAATTACATTTCCCCTAACTGCAAGTAGATGTGTCAAATTGATTTAATTAATTTCTGTGTCTCTACATTTCAAGTGGGAATTATAGCTAAATGATAATGGGTACAAAATTTCTAAAGTGGGTACAAATTAGTCTTTAATTAGGACACTGCTATGGCCCAATTACATTTCCCCTAACTGCAAGTAGAAGTGTCAAATTGATTTAATTAATTTCGGTTTTTCTACTTTTCAAGTGGGAATTGTAGCTAAATGATAATGGGTACAAAATTTCTAAAGTGGGTACAAATTAGTCTTTAATTAGGACACTGCTATGGCCCAATTAAATTTCCCCTAACTGCAAGTAGATGTGTCAAATTGATTTAATTGATTTCTGTTTCTCTACATTTCAAGTGGTAATTATAGCTAAATGATAATGGGTACAAAATTTCTAAAGTGGGTACAAATTAGTCTTTAATGAGGACACTGCTATGGCCCAATTACATTTCCCCTAACTGCAAGTAGATGTGTCAAATTAATTTAATTTATTTCGGTTTCTCTACTTTTCAACCGGAAATTATAGCTAAATGATAATGGGTACAAAATTTCTAAAGTGGGTACAAATTAGTCTTTAATTAGTACACTGTTATGGCCCAATTAAATTTCCCCTAACTGCGAGTAGATGTGTCAAATTGATTTAATTAATTTCGGTTTTTCTACTTTTCAAGTGGGAATTGTAGCTAAATGATAATGGGTTCAAAATTTCTAAAGTGGGTACAAATTAGTCTTTAATTAGGACACTGTTATGGCCTAATTACATTTCCCCTAACTGCAAGTAGATGTGTCAAATTGATTTAATTAATTTCTGTTTCTCTATATTTCAAGTGGGAATTATAGCTAAATGATAATGGGTACAAAATTTCTAAAGTGGGTACAAATTAGTCTTTACTTAGGACACTGCTATGGCCCAATTACATTTCCCCTAACTGCAAGTAGAAGTGTCAAATTGATTTAATTAATTTCGGTTTTTCTACTTTTCAAGTGGGAATTGTAGCTAAATGATAATGGGTACAAAATTTCTAAAGTGGGTACAAATTAGTAATAAATGTGACACTGTTATGGCCTAATTACATTTCCCCTAACTGCAAGTAGATGTGTCAAATTGATTTAATTAATTTCTGTTTCTCTACATTTCAAGTGGGAATTATAGCTAAATGATAATGGGTACAAAATTTCTAAAGTGGGTACAAATTAGTCTTTAATTAGGACACTGCTATGGCCCAATTACATTTCCCCTAACTGCAAGTAGAAGTGTCAAATTGATTTAATTAATTTCGGTTTTTCTACTTTTCAAGTGGGAATTGTAGCTAAATGATAATGGGTACAAAATTTCTAAAGTGAGTACAAATTAGTCTTTAATTAGGACACTGTTATGGCCTAATTACATTTCCCCTAACTGCAAGTAGATGTGTCAAATTGATTTAATTAATTTCTGTTTCTCTACATTTCAAGTGGAAATTATAGCTAAATGATAATGGGGACAAAATTTCTAAAGTGGGTACAAATTAGTCTTTAATTAGGACACTGTTATGGCCTAATTACATTTCCCCTAACTGCAAGTAGATGTGTCAAATTGATTTAATTAATTTCTGTGTCTCTACATTTCAAGTGGGAATTATAGCTAAATGATAATGGGTACAAAATTTCTAAAGTGGGTACAAATTAGTCTTTAATTAGGACACTGCTATGGCCCAATTACATTTCCCCTAACTGCAAGTAGAAGTGTCAAATTGATTTAATTAATTTCGGTTTTTCTACTTTTCAAGTGGGAATTGTAGCTAAATGATAATGGGTACAAAATTTCTAAAGTGGGTACAAATTAGTCTTTAATTAGGACACTGCTATGGCCCAATTAAATTTCCCCTAACTGCAAGTAGATGTGTCAAATTGATTTAATTGATTTCTGTTTCTCTACATTTCAAGTGGTAATTATAGCTAAATGATAATGGGTACAAAATTTCTAAAGTGGGTACAAATTAGTCTTTAATGAGGACACTGCTATGGCCCAATTACATTTCCCCTAACTGCAAGTAGATGTGTCAAATTAATTTAATTTATTTCGGTTTCTCTACTTTTCAACCGGAAATTATAGCTAAATGATAATGGGTACAAAATTTCTAAAGTGGGTACAAATTAGTCTTTAATTAGTACACTGTTATGGCCCAATTAAATTTCCCCTAACTGCGAGTAGATGTGTCAAATTGATTTAATTAATTTCGGTTTTTCTACTTTTCAAGTGGGAATTGTAGCTAAATGATAATGGGTTCAAAATTTCTAAAGTGGGTACAAATTAGTCTTTAATTAGGACACTGTTATGGCCTAATTACATTTCCCCTAACTGCAAGTAGATGTGTCAAATTGATTTAATTAATTTCTGTTTCTCTATATTTCAAGTGGGAATTATAGCTAAATGATAATGGGTACAAAATTTCTAAAGTGGGTACAAATTAGTCTTTACTTAGGACACTGCTATGGCCCAATTACATTTCCCCTAACTGCAAGTAGAAGTGTCAAATTGATTTAATTAATTTCGGTTTTTCTACTTTTCAAGTGGGAATTGTAGCTAAATGATAATGGGTACAAAATTTCTAAAGTGGGTACAAATTAGTCTTTAATTAGGACACTGTTATGGCCTAATTACATTTCCCCTAACTGCAAGTAGATGTGTCAAATTGATTTAATTAATTTCTGTTTCTCTACATTTCAAGTGGGAATTATAGCTAAATGATAATGGGTACAAAATTTCTAAAGTGGGTACAAATTAGTCTTTAATTAGGACACTGCTATGGCCCAATTACATTTCCCCTAACTGCAAGTAGAAGTGTCAAATTGATTTAATTAATTTCGGTTTTTCTACTTTTCAAGTGGGAATTGTAGCTAAATGATAATGGGTACAAAATTTCTAAAGTGGGTACAAATTAGTCTTTAATTAGGACACTGCTATGGCCCAATTAAATTTCCCCTAACTGCAAGTAGATGTGTCAAATTGATTTAATTGATTTCTGTTTCTCTACATTTCAAGTGGTAATTATAGCTAAATGATAATGGGTACAAAATTTCTAAAGTGGGTACAAATTAGTCTTTAATGAGGACACTGCTATGGCCCAATTACATTTCCCCTAACTGCAAGTAGATGTGTCAAATTAATTTAATTTATTTCGGTTTCTCTACTTTTCAACCGGAAATTATAGCTAAATGATAATGGGTACAAAATTTCTAAAGTGGGTACAAATTAGTCTTTAATTAGTACACTGTTATGGCCCAATTAAATTTCCCCTAACTGCGAGTAGATGTGTCAAATTGATTTAATTAATTTCGGTTTTTCTACTTTTCAAGTGGGAATTGTAGCTAAATGATAATGGGTTCAAAATTTCTAAAGTGGGTACAAATTAGTCTTTAATTAGGACACTGTTATGGCCTAATTACATTTCCCCTAACTGCAAGTAGATGTGTCAAATTGATTTAATTAATTTCTGTTTCTCTATATTTCAAGTGGGAATTATAGCTAAATGATAATGGGTACAAAATTTCTAAAGTGGGTACAAATTAGTCTTTACTTAGGACACTGCTATGGCCCAATTACATTTCCCCTAACTGCAAGTAGAAGTGTCAAATTGATTTAATTAATTTCGGTTTTTCTACTTTTCAAGTGGGAATTGTAGCTAAATGATAATGGGTACAAAATTTCTAAAGTGGGTACAAATTAGTCTTTAATTAGGACACTGTTATGGCCTAATTACATTTCCCCTAACTGCAAGTACATGTGTCAAATTGATTTAATTAATTTCTGTTTCTCTACATTTCAAGTGGGAATTATAGCTAAATGATAATGGGTACAAAATTTCTAAAGTGGGTACAAATTAGTCTTTAATTAGGACACTGCTATGGCCCAATTACATTTCCCCTAACTGCAAGTGGATGTGTCAAATTAATTTTATTTCGATTTTCACACTTATCAAGTGTGAATTATGGCTAAATGGTAATGGGTACAAAATTTCTGAAGTGGGTACAAATTAGTCTTTAATTAGTACTTCGTTATGGGCTGATTAGTTTTCTCCTACTTGCAAGTGGGGGTGCTAAGTTGATTTAATTTCAGCACCCCCACTTTTGAAATGCGAATTACAGCTAAACGGTTATGGGTACAAATTATTTTTAATGGGTACAAATTAGTCTTTAATTAGCACTAAATTATAGGCTAAAAAGATTTTAAATTAATCGAAGTGGGGGTGCCACCTTTATTGACGTCTTATATGGATACAAGGCTGCCATTTATTGCAGAGGTTGGCCTCTATATGGCTTAACTTATGTTAAACAAACGCGGATTTATTATCGAACGGAAAGGATTCTTATACATGTAAATTTTTATTTTTGATGTTATTCCTAAATCACTAGGTGGGCGCGTTACATATATCGCATATAATTAGTCACATCACTTATACAAATAGGTGAGTAACTACAATAGGACAGTTATACAGCAATTTGTGCACAATATAGAGCTTTCTCGCCGTGTTTTAAGCCTATCCAATAAGCAAATAGTCTGCCCTAACAGAATACCTTCCTTCTGCTTTAAAATAGGCAGCCAATTTTGAAACCTACGTCGAATGCTTTCTACCTATATTTGAGACACGAACACTACTTTTCACGTTATTATTGACACTCACAAGCTGTTATAATAATAATTGAAACATTTATTACCGCCTGCCTTTTTCCTTAGGCAACAAAAAAACCTCACAAAATTATACATATATTAACGCATAACCCTCAAACATTGTTCCCTGGAAAAAATCAAACATTTATTTCCTGACCGGTTTCCTCGTGATTTCTACTCCAGATTGTAGCTCACGCGCAAGAAATAAAAGGTCTTTATCCGCTTCATCGATAAGAGCTCTATGGGTACCGCCCGAGTGCGATATATCCCAGTAAATACATTAAAAATTTCCGAATAAATCAACCTTTTCAACATTTCAGGCCAATCGCCCTCCATAATTACTTATTGCCCTGGGGCTGCCACTCGATGCCGAAACCGTTCCAGCCGTTAGCCAAGCGTCCACTCTCTTGAATTATCGGCCACTGCCACATCGCAGTGCCCTGGGCATATATATTTGCCATTCGCTAAGGTCGCTGATTCGGTCGTGTGTGAGATCCTTAAAATGTACGATTTTTAAACGGCTATACAGTTACTATAACGTTCCATAAATAATTCATATAAGCATTTAGTTAAATCTCCCAAGAAAAATAAATTAAATTTGAACAGAATTCCACACCTACTATACTGGGTATGTCATTAGTGGGTAATTGTTCGTAATTACTCACAAAAGGTACATTACATCAAAAAACGTTTTCTATGAAAGTTTTTTGGCACTAAAAGTGCATATTGTAAAAATATTTTCGATTACACAGGGTGTTCCAAAAAATCGGAACAAGGTGCAAGTTGGTTATTTCAAATGGAACACCCTATATATTATTATATTTTTGAAATCTAGGGATCACTAGGAACATATTTGTATTAAGGTTCCCTATAGCTATCTCTTTTCGTTTTCGAGTTATTTAAGAGTTAATGGAAAAAAAACCTCCTAACACTGCATTGGAAAATAAATAAAATTTCCTCTATGACACAATGTGAAAAGGAAAAAAATGTAGTGGCAGTTAACATAAGGGATACCTTAAATATTGCACTTGAAATTATTTGGCCATTTTATACAGGGTGATTTTTATCGTGATTTATATTTCACAATGTTAAATTGGCTAAATCTCATTTTTTTTAAATGAAACACCCTGAATTTTTTATGGCATTAGATGTAGAATTTAATTATCTTTCAAATGGTATTAGGATGTCCTATACGAAAAGTTGACCCGTTTCAAGAAATTCACGATTTTTTGAAAATTTAGCTTCCTTCCATAACTGATAATTACAAATTATAGTCAAGTAGGTTATGAAAACAATTTATTTTGTTGTAGAAGTTAATTAACTGTCAAATAAATATTCGATTTTGTGTAATCTGTACATTTTATATGCAAGATGCACTATTCCAAAATGCTCTCAAAAGCACCACGAATTCCATTCATCATGTTTTCTCGTGTAGTTGATGGTGTGCGGTAAACTAAATATTTTGTATATCCCCATAAAAAAATCTAATTTTGTAAGATCCGGGTACCGAGGAGACCATGAGATAGGTCCACCCTTCCTATTCACCTATTAGTGTAGGTACTCCCTATTTAAAAATCTCCTTACTGAACTGCTGTAATGTGCAGGGCAACCGTCATGCGGCAACTGCATCCCTGCTAAAATGTTCAGGGGAACATTTTAAAACGGTACATGTCTAATGTACCGTTTGTGAGTAATCGAACAATTACCCACTAATGACACACCCTGTATACACTGAGAAAAAATCTTTCTTAAAACCATGACTGCTATAATACCTGTACCATGACTGTAAGCCATAGTTTTTTGAAAATATAAATTATTTATTGTATTTATTGCATATTAGATATATTTATTATACCTAGTTAAATAATTTATTTAAAAATGTCTTCAAAATTTAATTGTAAAAGCTCTAGTTTGTTTTAAATACTTATTTTCTAAAATCAAATCACCTTTTACGCATAAAAAAATTTATAGAGATATACTCATAAATTTAAACAAATATATATTATTTGAAGAAAATAAATATTTGATATTAAGAATTCTATCAAAATGGCTTGCTTAAGGCAAAGGACTGATATTGCTTTTGAGAGATACCGCATACGCAATTATAGAGAGTGATGTTGAAATTGCCTGAAATATTTTATTAACAATTATTACAGGTCATGTGGATAATTATATTAAAAGAAGTAAATAATGTTTCCCATCTCCTATGAAATGTGGGTTTCGTTTCGATACCTTAATAAAGGCAACGATATGTTTAATTTAAAGCCTCATATTTAAAAATTAAACATTTGGTAGTTATAAATACTTGTTTTTTATTGGTGAACTAAAGATTTTTATTCAACAGTAAACTAAATTAAATGTGCCGAATAAATCCCGTTTACCGAATCTAAACATTTAATTAGGTAGAATACATATTTCTTCTCTTTAGCAATTTAATTTATTTGCTAATATTAAATATTTAATAATACAAGCTACATCTGTGGCTACACCCCTGATCTCTGTTACCCCTGTCACGTCTGCCACCCATAGTTATTGATACCTCGACCCATGAATCGTTCTTTTTCACTGTTAATACACATTTTACGTACTACCGACACATCTTTGCCTTCAAATTGAATATGTTTTTATTTGTGAATTCGTATAGTATTTTCTATGAATATACAAAAGGGTGTTACTAATAAATTATATTCATTCAACAAATAAAATCTACATACAGGGTGACCCATTAAGAATGGAAACACTCGCGTACAAAATTTGTTTATGGACCGAATTGAACCGGATTTTTTTCAAAAGATAGATCTCCAAAATCTCTATGATGTTGCAGAATTTGAAGACGAAATTTAGATTTTCAAGGCCTACTACGAATATTTTTTATGTGAAAAATAGCAAAATTTTGTTAGCGATTTTTTTATAAAAAATCTGACTACACCACTGGATTTAGGAGCCACTCGAATGCATTTGTACCAATTTTTGCGAAAAAAAGTTTGTTCCTAAAAAGGTTATGACAGTATCGGCATCACCAGTGTTTGCCTTTGTCGGTGAACCTATTCCTTTATAAAAATCGAATAGAACCCAAAGAGAAACAAAATTACACAACTTAAACACTGGTGTTATTATTAATAAGAACCAGCAATTACTATAAACAACAATTGATAAAAAAAGTAATGATTAGAAAATTACATTTTTCAAAATGAAAAAGGAGTCTGTCAAATTGATTCACACTTTTTGAAAAAAAAATTATAATGTAGTTATTTTTTATTTAATAAGGTAATATTATAAGTTTTGGCATAATAACCACGAAATAATAATAATTAGACGAACTCACCTATCAATTTTGTTTATATTACAGTAATTGTTGGTTATTTTTTGTTTATTGCTTTTTATGGTTCTTATTAATAATTACACCAGTGTTTAAGTTATTTAATTTTGTTTCTCTTTGGGTTCTATTCGATTTTTATATAAGAATAGGTTCACCGATAAAGGCAAATACTGGTGATGCCGATATTGTCATAACTTTTTTAGGAACAAACTTTTTTTCGCAAAAATTTGTACAAATGCATTCGAGGGGTTCCTAAATCTAGTGGTGTAGTCAGATTTTTAAAAAAAAAATCGTTAACAAAATTTATTATTTTTCACATAAAAAAAATTCGTAGTTGGTCTTGAAAATCAAAATTTTGTCTTCAAATTTTGCATCAATCTAGAGCTTTTGGAGATCTATCTTTTGAAAAAATCCGGTTCAAATCGGTCACTAAACAAATTTTGTACGCGAGTGTTTCCATTCTTAATGGGTCACCCTGTATGTACATGATTTTGAGTTAAATTATTGCGAGGTCACATACGGTTCTTATTTATCAGTAATGTTTGTGTACGTAATTATTTTAATGACATTTAATGCACTTATAACAATAAATATTTGATTAAACGTTCGTAAATGAATTAATTTAAACCGGATAAACATTTATTTATTACGCATGCCGTCCAACAGAAAACATACATTACGGAAAAAGCATAATTATACACATTTATTTAAACAAATTAAATAAAGAATGACGATCATACAAAAAATCGTTAACAAAATGTAAACGCAACTACAAACAACTGGGATATTCGATAGTAAATTAATTGTTATGCAATTCATGAAAAATTAATAGTTTAATTTTAGTTCTCAATAAATTATTAAAATTATTAGAATGAAAAATATATTATTCCATCTTTTTGTTTCCTAAATACTCGTTACTGAAATCTTCTGTATATATACTTCATTGAAGAAAAATTAAAACGATGCATCAGTCCATTAATTCGAACGATCAGGAAAGTTTCGGAAACACATTTCCTGCGAAAATAAACTTCGTGAGCGGAATATTTATCAATTCCGAAGACAAAGTTGTCAATTTGTACGCCGTACGGTATTCCCTTACGACCTATTGATTAGATATTAGCCAACTAAAGGAAACTAACTTCACTTGCCAGTGAAAAACTTCGGGAAACTGTCTAGGTATGCGGAATAACAAGCGAGAGTTGAAACAGAGAGAAGGGTCGGGATATGCCCAGTGATATCTAGATGTTATAGCAACGAAAAACATTTATACTTCAGAGACTTTTTTAAGGGAGACATCTGAAAACTCATTCAAGTGTATTAGGGGTAAAAGACAACATATTCAATATTATTTAATGCAACAATGAAACAAAATATGTACAAATATAATATTTCAGAACCGAGTAGAAAGAGTGACGTATGTCCTCTCTTTGCTTTAAGTGGTTTATTTTGTTAATGAAAAATTAGACCAAGAGAATTTAGAAGAGAGAAATTAAACAATTAAACACCTTCTTACTTCATATGTTCGACACATAAAACAATATATCGTTTATAATGGTTTCAGATATGTTGAATATATTGCAACTTCAGAGGTTCCTCAAGGTTCTATTCTCGGTCCTCTATTCTCTACTATATTTGTTAACGACATTGGTCATAATGTCTACTACTTGTTATGCAGATTATCACACGTTATTTGATACAGTTACAAGTACTAGCGATTGTGAGCGTATACAGCGCAACCTTAATAAGATGGTTCGTTGCTGGCAGTTGAACAACTTACATTTTAATGTTAAAAAGTGTAATATCATATCTCATACACTGAAGACATCTAGTATGACATTTAATTATAATAACTATTGATGGAATTCAGGCAAAGAGGCCTGACACCTTCCGAGACCTTGTAATTTTTGATAACATTTACAAAAGTCATATTGAGTCTATAGTATCAGATGCCTTTAAAAGTTATGGTTTTATTTCTCTAACCATCAAAATACTAAGGTGGAATATGCTTCCATTGTTTGGTATCCTTATTACAATGTTATATATCAGCAACATCGAGTCGGTGCAAAGCAAATATCTGAAATTGTTACGCTTTAAATTGGATGAGGATGAAGTTTATTCTTTAACGGGATATCTGTAAAGTGAACTTAAGACGCATTCTATAATTATTCTTTTAGACAGATGTACTTATCAGTCCGTACTATTTCTTTTCAATCTACTGCATAATAAAACAGACAGTCGAGGCATTATTTTTTCATTGTCATAGAACTTCTTCCCGTGATAGTATGACGTTGTACTTAAAAACTCTTCGTAGATGAGTCCTAAACTTTTCGCCCATTTACACAAAGTGTAATAAACTGTAATACATTAAAAAATCAAGTTGCTATTTTTTTGTTGCAGCCTTAATAACATTAAATCCAATTGTTGAAAGTAAATGTTTTGTATTATTTGGTTGTTTTGTATACTATTCATATTGTTTTAATAATATTTTGTGTTACCTATCTATTTTTTTCTTACGCTTCTGGTTTGTAGTTGAGTTTTGCCTGTAGAACAGTGTATTGTATTAAATAGAAAATTAAGAAAATCACTTTTGTTTGGCTTTTTCACCGGCACTGTTTACATAATATGAGACAGCTTTTCAATTCTAAACATTTTCATATTTTCATTATTCTGAAACTTAGAATTCTAAGCATTCTTATTACTTTCTCTTACTTCTTGGTATCTGTCATTTTCGATGTAAAATGACAAACCATGTTGAGCCATTAAACCCTATTTGCATTTATCGAGCAGAACCACGGTTTACTTCAAACCATAAAATTATCTGCCTACCAAAAGTAGTACGTAAAATAATGTGAAGCAAGCGCTAATTGATATAGGATAATAGGCACAAGAACTTTAACGAATAAAGTTAAATTAATTTCTATCAACTATATAGGCACGTTCTGTGGGTTCGGCTCTAAACCAAAATTCTCCTAACTCAGGGCCACTAATTGTTCTCGCGATAGCAGGATCTAGTCAGACCCCCTCCAGTTATCAGCTTATTATACACGCTTTGTATGAGATAATACCGTGCTAAGCGAACTGATTAGGATCTCCAGTTCTAGTATGCTTGAAACGATCTACACCATAAATGGAGACCGCAATATGGCCTCGTATCATGACAAGTGTGTGATACGAGTACCACTCCAGATTTATGACGGGGTCAAATCGATTGCTCTAATAACGCAGTTTTATGGCCCGGGCCAGCCCAGGCTCTCCGCAGCTTTACTTGCCTGTCCCCAATTGATTTTGCGGCTCCGACGTGCGACCTAAGTTTTTAATGGAGGGCCGTAAAAGCGTCCTGTTGAATTCAGCGCCCATTTTTCTACTACAAACACCATATTTTCTGCAGCATTGTCAAAAGAATACTCGAACATTGTACAGGGGTTCGACATAGGAAATTCGATGGGAGTCGCACGAAAATAATGAACGTACAGTCTAGGCGACCTAAATCTAAAATTGAGCTACTAATGGGTAATTATTTATACATCAAAGGAGCGTTTAAACTATGCGTTTAATGCCAACGTCGTGAATATAATAACTGAATTCTTCAAAGAAAGGTCATACCAAGGACTCGCACCAGACGCTATGTGCGAAATGCAATTTTCATCGATTTTTCAATTTCAAAACGATCTAAGCGTATTTTAAATAACGTAGTAACTTAGTTTGTTAGTTTTAGTTGTTTAGTAACTTAGTAAACAAATCAACAATTTGATTTTAAGTTTTCGCCGTTTATCCCAAGATTATAAATTCAAAAAGAAATGCGCAAGGCTAAAAACTTCAAATTCTTATTGCCAAATTATGTCTTGAAAGCTGCAGCAGAAATAAAGATTGACCTATTACCACCCATGTCAAAAAAACGGTATGAAAATCCCTTTCTATTGGTTTTGTGATGTTAAAGTAAAATTAGAGTACCCTCCTAGGGCACTAAGGTTGTGTTTTACGCCCGGACAGGAGGCAATTAAGTAAACTTTAACGCCAGATTGTATACATATAATAATTGTTTTGAAAAAAACATTGATCTCATTTAGATGTTCCAAGAAATATATAGAAAACACTCTATATACTAGTATTTCGGCTTATTAGGCCTTTTTCAATAGAGTAAATGTCTATTATTAAATGTTTCCAAGCGAGTTTTCGTTATTTATTTGTTTACGAGCACCTATCCCCGATTGATCCTACCATCTGGTAAAGCCCCAGTTTTTAGTACCTTTTCTAAGAAGGGCGAAAGTGTAAAATCTATCTGATCATTCGTAGTACAAGGATTTATAATTAAAGATTTTTTAATTTCTAATTGCTGTAACAGATCTAAGCGCTTTCCTTTCTTTTCCCGATGCAGTACCTTTACATTTTTCTGATCTATAAAATGATTGTTTTTTATACAATGCGTCGAAAATCCTGAGCTTTTTGCGTTATTTAATATGGAGTTTTTATGTTCTTTTACTCTAGTTTCAATACATCTACCGGTATGGCCCACATACGCGGCATTACAATCCGCGCAGGTAATTTGGTATACCGAATACCCGATTGTTTTAATTTATTAATCCTTTCTTTGTTGTTTATCGAAATCCTCCCAATAATACGCTTGTTGACACTAATCGTTTTACACCCGTTTCGTTCTACGAGTATTCTGCGAGCTATTTTTTCACTATAACCTGGGACGTGATTAATATAACTATAGGTGGCTTCTTTTTCCCGAATATTGTAAAACTTCCGACGAATTAATTTCCTCCTTTTGTTTTTTATCATGTTAGGTATCTATTAGTTTTTCTTTATATCCGTTGTTTCTTGCAATTTGTTTGATTGTACTTAATTCTTTTTCAAAATCTGGTTTTTCTATCGGAAACATTAAAAACCTATGTATTAATCTATGGAAAACCGACTTTTTAATTTGCCAGGACTGCTGCGAACTTGCTGGTATAATTGCGTCGGAAGTTGTTGGTTTTCTATAAACCGAGAATTTTAATTTGTTTTCTACCTTTCTTATTGTTATATCCAAATAGTTTAATTGATTGTTTTCCTCCTTTTCCATTGTAAACTGAATATTATCGTTAAGCGAATTTCAAAAATTGAGAAAGCCGCTCAAATTTCGTATATAATAGCTATTTAGACAGTGTTACAAGTGCCTTTAAGAATCTAAATTCCCCGACTTTCCAAGATTTTCACTAAACAAACATGGACGTTCTCCCTGACTTTTAGATTAAATCTTATATTAGGAATGTCTACATTTTTCACACCGAAACTAATTTAAAGCTTGACCGGGGATTCCCTGAAATTTCCAGGTTTTCCAGGGTTGCTGAGAGCTCTTGTTAGAACTGTTGAACATATTGTGTGTTGCTACTTCCCCCCTTTCAATAACTAAAGTACTCATTTTAGAAGCACGATGATACACCATGGTCAACAATTTATAAGAAAACTATATGTATAGTTTTGCTCCTATTGCTGCAATAATGAAAATAATGTAAATTTAAACTTAACTGCATATTCATTACTTCATATTTCTTTAAGATAATACGCAAAAAAAAAACCATGTTGTATTATAACTTCATCTACTTCAACTATCTTTCTGAGTTTGTTAATTCGAACGAAGTCAATCAGTTGAGTTCCATTCCGTAATACACTCCAATGAGTTTTTCCAAGTTTTACCACAAATAATTTGTAAGTATAACTGTTTCTTTTTTTTTTTTTTGTTCACTTGAACTTTCTCACAAGCATATTATTCGATACCAACTCTTCCTTTGATTCCGCATAACTTGATGTTTTTTCAAAGTTTCTTTCGACGCGAAGAAGTTAGTAAAACATTTAATCAACATCGTCATTGGGGAGTACCTAAAGGCCTACAAATTGACAACTTTACTTTGAAATCGATAAGCAGCATTGTGTTTATTTTTTGCGAAAATTGTATTTTGAAGTTTTAGTAAACTTCAATATACCATCAAAGTAAAATGTAATATACATCTTCAGAAATACATGAAAGTGAAAAACGTTCCTAGAATGTTTTATTAATTACTTATTACTTTTTTGACGATTTGAAATAAATAATCATTGTTACTATATTTTTAATTTAATTATTTATTTATTTTAAAAGCATTTACTATGTCAGCAGAAATTGCAGCAGTTGTTCGGAAATTCAATCCTGAAAAACAGTCAATTTACATCAGTGCCGTTTTAATGCTCCGGGCAAAAGTTAGTGGAAATAAGCGAAAGGCAAATATTTCAATTTAACTGGAATTTGTACTATGCGCATTCTAGTTCATTTGAATATTGTATACCCTGCGCTATATTTCTTACGTAAACTCATGTTATGCAATTGTGTATGTTTGTGCGCATATTTGTTGTGCACCTGACAAAAGTGCTTTATATTGTTACTAAATATAATAGGATAAAAGAGAGATACATGTACATTGTACATTTACGAGATCCGACGTACCTACATAGCGTGACACATTCGCAATTTATGTTGAACATTGAAATTGTTTTGTAAAATGAATTCTATTATAAATACGTTTCAATATAATATGAATCGAGCAATCTGCTGATCATATCCACAACAATTTGTTTATGAATATATGGGAAAATCATGTAAGAAATGGACTACTATACATATAAAATGGCAATATTTCAGAGTCATGTTTAATATTAACATATTAACTTGCTACCGGGTTTTTTTTGTTTTATTTCGTGCTGAAACATATTCCTGTAATTCCTGATAAAATTCACCTGACAGTCCTCTTTATTATGAGAATAAAAACTCCATTACTGGAGTTTACTGGAAAAATTCTTTTGGCATATTCATTTGATACAGATTATCAATCCAAATATATAGATATGGATTTAGGGTGATCTTTATCTTTTCCCAATGCCTTTCGTGTCTAAAATACTTAACACGTTTATTCTTTGGCCAAAATTACTACCTTAATTTTTTTCAAATGGTTGGAATTTAGTAAATATATATTTCCTTTCAATATCAGGAATATTTCATATCTGAAATCTTGTATTATATCGTTAGTGATCACAATTAAACAAGAAACACGTATCGGTTAATACAAATGCAACGTTTCTCTTATTGGTAGGTATCATCACATATTCTGCACTGATGAGGTTAAACCAGATCGAAACCGGTCTGCAGGTAGTCTGCATCCAGTGATATGAACTCTGTATTAATGATTATGTTAATAAAACACGACAAATATTGCTTGTAATTATATTATGTATGCTGTATGTACGTATATATATTTTATTTTTTCTCAGCATAATCCAAATTTAAGAAATTAAGATTCAAATAATTATTCAAAAACGATATTAAAAATATTATTTCTTCTGGCAAATTTATTACAACTTGTATATAAATGTATTAAACATTCAGTATACAATTATTTTATAACATTTATTTCTCATTCCAACTGTAAAATAGTTACATATTTCTGTTGAGTATTAAAGGATGTAACAGGTCCCATTACAAATTCATGTGGTTCAATGAGTGGTAGAGTTACATGCATCTCTCTATAAATTGATAATTGACATGCATTGAAGTTCCACCACTCCCAATATGATTTTCGAAATGTAAGGAAATAATTTGTATAAAAGGAACAATTGGGGATGGTGGAGAGGCAGTCTTGATTGTACTCTGAAAGCAGTCATTATTTGACTCCAGAGGGAGTTAATATTCAGTCAGTACTCTGTAGCAGCCCCTCTTTGGGTAAGTTTTATTTTATTGTTTGTTTTTATGTATGTTTATGTACGTAATTCACTGCGAAGCGTATTATATTTTGTTGTTTGAAGGCAAATTCTAAAAAATGTTTTTCCTCCCCCCCCCTAGAGATTTTGGAGGCGACGCCCATGAAAGTGCTATGTTTTATGTTCTCTAGTCACAGTCGTGACAATATTTTTGGTTGTACACTCATACTCGAGGTTTTACTATATGTTTTCCATAATTGTACATGCATTTTTTGGTAAATAAAAATTATTATATTTTTTTTTTTTTTTTGTTAAAATTCAGTCGACAGGTTCCCTGGCTCTAATTCTCAGGGTCGGCCGCTGGTGGTTATCAGTAGCTACTCCCCACGTCCGTGGGGTGAATAACCACTGAGTCCGGGAATCGTGGGCCCTGAGTAGACGTAATGAGCCCAGAATGACCGCCTTCTGCATTCTTCCGGCTAGAGGGCTCCTATTATCAGTACCACAAGCTTCACAGTATGTTCTTCTGGGTGGAGTATGCGGAGTTCCAAGAGAAGGTCTATAAGAATATTTCGTCCGTTTCTCCTCCTCTTTCAAGACATTGTTGGTCTCGGCAGGAACCGCGAACTCGATGACAAACTTTGTCTTGAGCTAGTGGTCGAGGAGGACTACATCAGGCTTATTGACTCGAATCCGCCTGAGAGTGGGAAATGAGTAGTTCCAATAAATTCGGCACTTCTCATTTCCCGCAACGGACTCAATATCCCCTAGAGCGTAAGGCAGCACTGGTGTTTCGTCTATCTCGTACGAGTGCCGTAGAAACTAGTAAAGCACTGGCAAGCCATTATGAATCCCTCGGTCTCCGACTTAAGCCCCACTAACCTTAAAAAATCAAAGGTCAGCCTTTCGAATAAACCATGATCTTCAAGGCTCTTGTAGAACATACCATGCAATGGCTTATTTTTATACAGTTGCAGAAGATTACGGCCTATAATAATAATAATAATAATAATAAAAATGATAATAATTATAAAGCACCCAAGGTGAACGAACGATATAACACTGTTTACTACGATACGTAGTTATGCATATATTATGATTGTAACAGGAATTACGTTGTATTCACTTTACTATCAACCCTGTTTTGTTTATGCTTTTTACCTTCGAAGGTAATTACAAACTTAATCCCTTCAGCGCACGGCAGCCATTTATTTCTTTCCCCAATTTAGCAACGAGCTTCCTCTCTGACCGCTAAGGCGGGAAAGACAAAGGCCCCGTTGACATATATTAAATTGTTAGTTCCTTGATAAGCGTTTTAAGACATTTAACCCGTGATTCTGTGCTTAGCATACTCGCACGTAATTACTTCCTAGTTTTAGTGCTAGATATATGGCGGCGCTGGGCGTGGACCCTCATTCATGATCATGAGGCCTTATCAAAGATTTGGTTTTGCGCGACCCAACCATGTCGCGCATTTATCAGTATAAACGAGGCGCTATTACGTAGGTTGGCCTCGCTCACGAGTGGTTTCCGAAACACTTTTTCTCGTTCTCCTAAATAATACATGGAATTAGGGTTCCTAGGGTCACGATCTACGTTTATTGACTTTCTTTATTGTCCCTGTTCTCCTAAATTAGCATATTACACGTTTTTCTTTGTTTGTTAAATGGCCCTTGGCGAATTAAAAATCTGTTGCCTTTTCCACGCTATTTTTAGAACGTAATCCTAATAAAACGTCACGCATCACAAGAACTTATTAGTGTAAATCCTCCGTGGAAAATTAAAAAGTAAAGCTTTGACGGAATTAAGGAAACCAAAATAACGCGGTGAAATTCATTTCAGTTTTAGTACATATTTACTTTTTATAAAATGAAT
Organism: Pogonocherus hispidulus; assembly: GCA_963924545.1. Lineage (NCBI taxonomy): Eukaryota > Metazoa > Arthropoda > Insecta > Coleoptera > Cerambycidae > Pogonocherus > Pogonocherus hispidulus. The sequence goes on from OZ004694.1 coordinate 78,562,970, forward strand.
ACAGGAAGTGTATACAGTAATAATAGATGTGTAACTTTTTAGTTTCTATCCTATTTAAACACAAATTGGTCTTAAAGGATACAGATCCTTAAGACTTATTATGCCCATACTGCAAAACCACCTTACCATGTAAGATTGTAAAAATAAAAATTGTTCGCAATCATTCGAAACACGTAAATCCGAACTGTAGTTCAAAAAAAAATTCTAGCAGATTTCTTGTTCCTAAACGATCAACAATCGTTTTATTCCTTTTAGCTGCAGGATATTTTTAATATATACACTTTGTGGATGATACCCAAAAGTTTTCAAAAAGAAAATTATTATTTTTTATTCTTAATTTATAAGAATTTCTGTTCAGTCATGCTGCGCAGTCGATTTACATTTTCATTGATACTGACATATTTCAATTTCATATTTCATTGACTGTGTGATCGATAGCAGCTTAATGATTTTTATCTACTTTTATTAGATTATATATTCATTAATGAATTGCATTTGAACAATTAATAGTATCCATAAACAAATAGCGTGAGTTATGATAACTCACTTGTGAATTATTATAAATCACTATGTGCGATGCAAAGGTGACTCTGTCGGTAAAATAGAACAGTACATTTTTGTTATTATTATTGTTATTGAGGGGAGGAATGTCAGTTGACATTTTTGAATGACAGTTCGACGTATAAAGTATTGTTTCTGTATACTTGTAATTTAATATTTATTGTTATAATCGTAGATAAAGTATAGTATTCTTGTATAGTACAAAGTATAGTAGTAGTATAACTTGCGATAATGGTAATAGCTCACTTGATGAATTACAGCACTCGCCTGCGGCTCGAGCTGAAAACTTCATCTGCCTGAGTTATTACCATAGACTTAATAAGAGGAGACTTCACGGTTCATTCATAAATAACCTTTTGTTTTGTATCAATCATTGGCAATGTGTATGACAAAGAATACCGAGAGAAAGAACGATAAAATTCCGACTCCGTGCAACGTTGCAAAAGTTTTGGGAGAACTTGCTTCCGACGCCAAAGGCGTACTGTTTTTGGAAGGGTTGGGTATGATAATAAAACATCAAAAAAGGAATTTTAAGAAAATCAGTACTATACATTGCAACAGCAAAAGCTTGTGAGATTAGAAATTAAATTAGTATCGGAGTTTTAATGTAGGGAATATGAATTGAAACTTGAACACTTAAAATTCTGAATTAAGTAAAGGTGGTACACCTACTACATTACAAAAACTTATATATACAGTAGTGTAAAAAAGTATTTTTCAGTTTTTCAAAGATACCCAAACTCTGTATACAGGGTTCAATTACATTTAAAAGTGAAATATAATTTAAAATAAGAAAGATGTACATGGTGTTAGTTTTTAATTCAACTTTTTGTTTCAAGTTATTTGACTTACTGTTTTCAAAATAACTCTTTAAAAGCCTGATAATGGTGATTTTCTCTTAGATTAGTATAAAGGATACCTTTAAAAATTACCTTGGTTACGCAACTGATTTTAATTTTTGTGTGCAAACGTTGCATGTTGGCTTCGCACTTACCAAACATTATAGGTTTTTTAATTTGTTATGCAGCAAAGTGCTGAATGATGATGATGCCTTAGCTTCTTGCTTGGATTCTTGTTTTGACCATATTTAAATATGTGTGTAGGTAACTCCAAAAACTAACACATCAGCCATATTTTAAAAAATAACAAAAGCAATTCCATAATATAATATTATATATATACTATATTCCGTAAAATGATAAGGAAGCCAGCCCCCCTGAAAATCCGTAAATATGGCGTGACAAATATAGCGACCGAATAACCAAACAAAACTTGGCAAAATTTACCTGTGGAAAGACAGTTTTGAATATAAAGAATTCATTTTTCCATACACTTGACACTGATGCACCATTTTCTGAAGAATAGTAATAAAATCCTTACGAAAAACACTGAAAAATTCACAAAAGCAAAATTCCGACTGCCAGCAACACCGCACAAAAGAAATACTATAAAATACTACGATTCACGTGGTTGTTACCGGCATCAATGAACATGCGGATTGGAGTAGGGAGCAATGATGCCTGTTCATTCCATTTTTGCGTTATGAAGTTAGTTTTTATCGCAACGTTTTTAACAAAATATGATTTATCTACTTAACTAGGAAACGGAAAAATATTTTTATGTAATATTTTAACCTTAACCCATAATCATGGTAGTTTAAATGTGAAAATATAAATTACACAATTGACAGTTTGGCAACAGTTTTTCGTACAATCATAAAGTAGACCTTGCAGTGGACCAGATAAAGAGTAAACAAGGGGTTCTCTCATTGCTTTAAAATGTAAACAATTACATCTCCCTTGTCTTATAAATCTATGGTTATTACCTACATTACCGCTCGTTGAATAATATACTATTATCTTTTGAAACTAATTAATAAAGTTATAGAGGTGTGTGTACTCTTATAAGTGTATCTGTATTTATTGATGCTTTGGATACATTTTCGAAATTTAAACTCTGATATATCTACAATAGAGACAAAAAATATATTTTTTTTGTTTAGATAAATTTAACAAGTAAGACGAAAAAGGCATAAAACCATTAGGTTAATTTTTGTTGGTATATTGTTAAAACTTGTATATTGTTATCGAAAATTTTGAATGGCATTAATTTCCTTACGTTATCCTTGAGTTCTTCTTGTTCTGTATAATTATACCTAATATTACATCAAATTGAGGATGGCAAAGAAAAGTATAACTTTGTAGGATAATATGATGAATTGATGTATTTTTCATTTCTCGTTTTTCAATATTAACACTGTTTCTCGTCGTCTCTTCTCTGATTAAAAATCAGGAAATACTTTTTCTGCTTTGTTTTACATTTTCTGTGCCAACGCATTAAATATAACACCAATTCCAATTTCACAAATTGTCGGTGATTTTCTTTCATCATTAAATCACGAAATATTTACTTTCCATTTGTATTTCTAAGCTTTATCGAATATTATCTATATAAAAATAATATATACATGTTTAATGTATGTCTACATATAAAAGAGGTAGTAGAGGGAGTAGTTCAAATGTGATTGCCTTTGAAATTGAATAAAAGAAGATATGGCAATTAAGACTTAATTCAAAGTACTTTCGAGTAAAACATTTTGAATATTTTTCTAGCATTTTCAACGTCAAAGCAGTAAAAACATTTCGTTCCAGGAAAACATAGTGCAGTAGCCGTTTTGTCAAGCTCTTAGATAAATTTGCACCATACTTAAAACGAGTTATTTAAGGATGAGAAAATATTTGGTCAGTTAAATTAGTACCTATCCATTCATGTCGACTTTAATATTAATCCGGCATTATATTTAGAGTCTTTTGAGGAACTTACTGCTAGATATAGTATTAAGTTGGTACATTTCACCACTCTAATGCAAAACAAGTTTTTTTATGGATGTTAATGGTATTCATTTTGTGTTTGTCTAGGCGTTATAACCTTAAATATGCTACATTCAGTCACTTTTTGAACTTTTATCCGTATCTTCATACGATACAAGATAAACTGATTTTATAGGATGGGCTTTTTTATTTCTTGTGACGGGTCTTCGTTATTTCTGTCTGGAAGAAAACGAAAAACTCGTATATTCCTTAGATATCCCGTGTCCAATTTAAATGTGAGAGTTTTTTACGTCCGATTATCTATTATACAAAAATTTCGAATTCGCTGAAAATCAATTATTGTAGCACGAGTACCTACAGTGCAGTTATTGCAGAGAGTATAGTTTCAGTAAAGTCGACAAGTAGAGTGATATTTTCCTACTGAAGTTGATAGCTAGTGTATTTGTCAACATGAAATAAATTGAAGTTAAGCAAGTTTAATGGCTTACAAATGCGGGCATGCAAATGCAACGAATCCGAGATCTAAATAGAAAACTAAGGCTGTGCGGCGCATTTATTAGTCCTAGTTACATACACGTATAGTTAATAAATCACGGCCTTAGAGATGTGGAACTATTGCAATACCGACAAACGTACACGGTTTCCGGTTGTAATTTTATAACTAGGATTTATTTCGTTCATTTCTCAACACTTGCATTTCTTCGCTCTGACAAATGAACTTGTTTTTATTTATCTCCGACTGTTTAAGTTTAAAAAATGGTGGTAAAAATCCTCTACATATAAATATAAATAAATAAATATAGCCATAAAAAATATGGTTTCGAGATTTTTTAATAACAATTATAAAACGTGTAAAATTTTACACCGAGAGAAAAAAATTGGTTACTGTGAAATTACTGGTTTATTTGGGTACAAATAATTTTGGTTCGTAGTTACGATCCATTTCTTGTAAAAATTCGAATCCATTGTTTAATACAGATATAGTTTACACATTAAAAAATTATTTATACTAATCAAACGAGACAAATATTTATTGATAAAGAAATGCATATATCTAATGAATTTAAACGGAAGTTCTATTGTCCTTTAAATATAATGTCCTTCATACAAACTAACTTTATTTTATTAGAATATATCTCAATTTACTACTACACGGTTATTTTCAAAATATTAAATTTTTTCTAACCCATAAAATTATCAAAAATCAAATATTCGGAAGTATTGATCGAATCAATATTAGATCAACTAATTTCAATTCATTTTAAAACACTCACTCAAAATTCAACGAAAACCTTTCAACAATAATATCACATGGTACAGCAAGCTTGAAAAAAACTTCTAGAGTGTAAACTGCTACTGGAAAAATCTGTTTTTCTTTAATAAAGTGTGTGTCATTGATTTCTATATTTTAGCTGACACCAGAAAGTAATGAATCAATGATTGATCAGTGCCTGAGCAATCTTTACTATTTTATACCCTTAAATTTAAAACCGATCCTACGTCCCACCCATTATTTTATGAAAACCAAATGTTATACTGTAATGAATGTAGTAAATAGTAATAATACGGTAGTGGCTGGTTTTGGAAAATGTATAATTGCATCAAATAAATATTATACATACATTAGAAACACAAAACCTTGCATTTAAACAAGTTATCACTATGTGATAATATAATAATAATAATATTTATTTTCCTTTTGACAAATTTACATTTATATAGGAATAGTCATACAATCTTAAACCTAACACAACATGTATATACATACACACACACATATATACACATATATACATATATACACATATACACATATACACACATAAATACACATACATATATTAAAACTATACAGAATAAAATTCAGTCAAATTGTAAAAACATTTATCTAAAAGATAGCCATTCAGGTGTTTTTTAAAAGCAACTAAATTTGCGGACTGCTTAATATACATAGGCAATTTATTAAATATTTTCAAACCCAATAGATTGGGAGAATTAAGAGTGACATTGTATTTATAAGGTGGTATATAAAACAAGTTTGTTTGTCTTGTGCCTATCTCATGCACCTGACTATTCAATACAAAATCACTCTTACTTCTATAAATAGATACACACAAATCCAATATTAGCAGACCCGTCAATGTTAAAATTTTATAAGTTTTAAAAATGCCTCGGCAAGAACATGTGCTACCTACCCCTGCAATACACCTTAAAATACGTTTCTGAGCAATAAATACATCCAATGCTTGAGCGGAACTTCCCCAAAAGGACACGCCGTATCTCAATCTGGAGGATACCTGCGCATGATACACCATAATTAATTGGTCTGTTGACAAAATCACCCTCAAGTTTCTAAACAAAAAACACAGTGCATTTAACTTTCAAGCAACTTGAGCACACTGCTGTTTCCACGTTAGACACTCATCCATAGTGATTCCTAAAAATCTAATTTCTTGAGATAATGTCACATTTCTACTATTATTTATATTAATATTTAGTTGAGAACAATGTTTCTGTCTATTGTGGAACCTAATTATTTGCGTTTTATCATCATTAAAATGTAGCCCATTAGTTTTAAACCAATCCGACACAATATTTAAAACACTATTACATTCAGCTTCAAGAGATTTATCTCTGGCGTCAGAAACTAGCAAAGACTGATCGTCAGCATACATAACAGAAAAAGCGTCTGAAATCACAGCGTGTAGTTCATTCGTATATAACAGGAACAAAATTGGACCCAGTACAGAGCCCTGTGGAACCCCCATATTCAATTCCATATTTTTTGATTTAATGTTACCAATACCAATATTGCTCATATAAGTGATGTCCACATACTGTTTCCTGTTCATTAAAAATGATGCCATATTTATCTAATTTGGATAACAATTTTCCATGATTAACATAGTGGTGTGTATGGGAAGCAAAAAATTAAAATAACTGATTCGCGCTTATGATAAATGCGCATTCAATTAACTCTAATTTAATTAAATTGGGGTGAAAATAGATTTGGCAATAATCGACAAATTATTTTATACAGTCAAAGTGTATTCATTTATTGCGAACTTCCGTCGTTATTAAAATAAAGTCTCCAATATCGTTACTAACATTTTTATTTGATAACTATATAAATAAATCATTTATTTAACTGAAAACTAGCATATATTTCCGTGATCAAGTTAACCATATTTAATCGGGTCGGTGGCTTAAGGTGGAGTGTCAATCAGGCGACTGCAGCGGCTACAGCCGCGCGGCTGGAGACGCGCGACTTTTGCAGTACGACTACAGCGGCCTATACGAGTGTCAATTGCGCGATTTCGGCCGCTTTCGCTTTATAAAGTTTCAGTTTGTAATAGACTATCATGGAGAAAGCAGTGGCTTTGTGGTGCTATTTAGAAAATGAAGAAGAACGGGAAGAAGAACTTTTATTATTATTACTTGCGAACTCTTTACGAAGCACCCCTCATGATATTTTTTGTACCCGAGTTGAGGAGGGTTACAAAAATATGTTGGTTCGGAGACATCTATTTGATTTGATTTTTAACATTTGATTATGACAGCCTGTTGTATTCATAACATGCCTCGAGATTCTTTCCTTGAAGACAATAAACTCCTTCCTAGAGACGCAAATCTGCATGATGTACCAACCAAAAATATGATACCTATACGTGCAACTGGTGATTTTGCCAATGCTGAAGGGTTCGACGTCACAGAGGCATTTACTCGTTATTTCAGCAGTCAAGAAGCTCGCGTTCGTGGCAAGAAAATAGAGTTAATCAAACCAATACTTCTAATAATACATAAATATTTTTCTTAAATTTTATCACTAATTTTTATTGTCATTATTTAGTTAAATTTCAATTAAAAATCATATTTGTTTGCAGTGACCGATGCAAAGTCGCCAGAGTCGCGCGTCTCCAGCCGCGCGGCTGTAGCCGCTGCAATCGCCTGATTGGCACTCGACCTTTAGAGTTTAGTGCGTCGATCGCTTAACCCAGAGGTTGAGGGTTCGAATCCCCAATCCGCGTAAAGGTGGGAGAGATTAACATCGGTTGATGTTTGACTGTCTCCCTATTCAATGAAGTTTTCCAGGTTTCTCTAATTCCAGTACCGATTAGTGATTGTGATTAGGGTTTTACCAACGAAAGTCGTTTCTGAGGCGCAAATGCAGCCTACTGAATAATAATATACCATCTTCTTTCCCATGCAAATCTCAGAGTTCCAGGCTAATCCTTGTGATTATAATGAGGGGTAGAGATATCACTATTCCTCTATCCTATCTATTCCTACTATCACTTATATACTTGAATAATATAACCATATTTTAATGTAACCAAATCTACGGTTGTACAACCAAATCGTTTTTCGTTAGTATAATTCCATACGGATAAAGCCTTTATAAATGAACGATAATGTTTCAAATATTTCCAAAACACCAAGTTAACGATATTAATGAAAAAATAACCACTTAATGGAAATGTTACTCGCAGGTGTTTTAGTAATTGAACTGGATTTTTTATACAAATAACCTTTATATGTAGCCACCAAAGTCGATTTGAAATATGGCTGAACTTTTTTTCACAAACAGACGGCATAATGGGAGGTTTGAGAAGTTTTCTGCTACATCAATTGTCAATTTTTTTAAAAAGGGAGTGAGAAAAGTTGGAAACATTTATTAAAACGTTGTTAGAGTGTAATGAAGGGTTTAAAAATCATGGTGAACTCGCGTTCACCGCTAAAAAACCACCTAATATTACAAAACTTTTCACAGTATATTCACGATTGAAAGCGTTTCAAATATTTTGACGCCATAGGGAAATACTGAAGGGTTGTAATTATTATCAAATGCCTTAAATTGCCATCCCATAGCTATTTCAGTTCAATTAACACAGATTTGTCATTGAGAAATCGTAAAAAAACATAATTTTAATAATTATTTGTTGTTGTTGGGGTGTGATGCATCAATTACAAGAATTTGAGCGTGGATAATATCATCCGTGATTAATAATTAATTATTACGAGCTCGCTAAATACTATTCCCTTTTACAAACATAGCCACCTTTGTATAATAGGATCTGCTAATATCATTAATATAGTTTGGCCAGTTAGCCCTTAGTTACCCAATCTATTAGGCTGAATTGCGCAATTGTAGTACATTAATGTAATAATAATACTGTTAACTCTAAGCAACCAACCCATAAACACATGTATCAACTGATTATTAGTTCGGCTGTTAAATTATGGATTTATTGGGAACGGCATTGTTCGAATGCATGGTTTACTACAGAGAACTAGCATTCATGTGGCGTGACATGTATGTGAACATTTAAAAACTTATATGTTTAGGGCTCTGTCTCAAGGTCGGCACTGCAAATGACTTTTTAGGTACAGAAATATAGTGAATTATTAGTGTAACGAATGAGAAACATTAACAATTTAAAAGTGGAATGATGGAATTCGTTGTTTTGAACATTTAAAATGTACGGAAACATTTAGTACTTAAAATATGTTATATTTTGTTCTTATTTCGACTGAAAAATACGTACCTTTAGTAATTAATAATAATAGTCAACCCACATGCTTCTATCCTCTATAGGTACTGCTCCTTTACAGCACAGGTTGTAGCCAAAAAGTGGGAGAACGCAGGGTACTAGTACTTTGTCTGTTATGAGCATGCGTGACCAAACATGATGGTACCCCAGGTGGCCAAGACAATCAATCGCCGGCCTTGATTCATTTCAACTTTGTTTATTGTTGTATCCGTCTCGTTTTACTTCTTCCCCATTTGAAAGCGGAGCTTGCGAATTTTACACAAAGTACTAGCTCCAAAGCTTTTATTCCTATTTTTGGGAACAAGGTCATGTTAGGTAAAAGATAGGGAATGCTGAGTATAGGATAGAAGTATGTGAGTCAACCTTAAATAAAGAAGTCTTTCGAGAATAAGTTAAGGTATAAAAATTTCACTGTGAAATATTGTTTGTTGTTTGTTTTCGTTTTATGGAAACTAGTACGGGAACTACTGAACATTCTAGTATTCAAAAAATAATTAATTTAACCTCTTATAAAATTTTTAAAATTTGGTACCCTCTTACCAGATGCGCCTATGGAATCGTTATCCCTTCACACTTCTCCCTGAGAACACCTCCGTATGTTGGCAATGAGTAATTCGCTCTAATTTTGGCAATGAGAAATTAACTTTTGAACTTTGAAATGCTCTTTCCAATCGGACAGCCTTTCAAGAACTTATACATGATAAGATGAAACGTGAAAACCGTGCTGACCCCGCCTCGACTATATATGTTATTTCCAAAAATAGTTATAATAGAACCGATTATGATAATATGCAGAGACGAGCTGGTATTAAACGTGACACCACTAACTATCCCACTTGCTGAAGAAGGTATTGGCACCCACACCACAAAGTGGCCTTCCAATCGAAGATTCTCTAAAACTTTCATACATCAAGCGTGCTGCGGGCAAGAAGCTCAGCCTGTGAGTCTGCGGCCTCTGCAAGTCGGGCTAATTAATTCGCCGCACCCGGTCAAAGTTGGCAACTAATCTCGACTGACTGGCTAACGATTAACATTATCTGTTCTTTGCCGTGGCCCCAAACTTGGCCGAGATAATGGAACGTCATCTTGTTTGTCGCTTTGGTAAGCCCAACGTGCTCCCCCTAATCCCAAAAGGTACAAGAAGCGGCCCGAGGGGAGGCGAGTGAATAGGTGAAACAAAATGTATCATCCAGCTTTGTCATCCACGTCGCTTTATTAAAGCGGTTTGACAAATGGTGGGGCTTGCCACTGAATACCAATTTATCAGAAGAAAACTCAAACTCTAGAGTCCTGTGCCATGCAATAATTCTCTGCGAGGGACCTAGTCTAATTAGAAATCTTGGCACGCGTGCGTGTATTGGCGTGGTGCAAAGACAGTCGTAATCTCCTTGGATACTCTGAAGTAAATTATTTTGGATTAGAGAGAAAAGTTTGAATAGTTTTAGTTTTACAGAAAAGAATAGAAAAATGTTTCAAAATATATGTTTTAGTTTGAATAGAACTTAACTATAGATAACAAAGTTTCTTTCAGGCAACTTTTCTTGTCAGTCTATCAGAGGTTACAGCATAGTTTAATTAGTTGTTTATAATCTGGTTTAGTTTATAGAGGAAAACATTTACAAGCGTATATGTGAGCCATTTCCTGACCCTGCACATGCCAAATATGCTGTACCAGTTTTCTTCGTCTCCATTCGTCAATCTCGTCTTGAAAACTTAAAATGTTTTCACATTTGACGCACAATATTGACGTTATTATAAGTTCCCAATTCCCTATTAGAATCCAACATATCTGAATTATCTAACGTGTCACGTAATACACGAGATAACTTAATATTCCTCTCATCTATATGCAATTGGTAATAGTAATAAGAATACGAATAGGAATCCGAATCTGTCCTTGTCATTTCCAACTGGTGTATTACACTTTACACAGTTGTAAAGCTACTGTATTCCAAAAAGGGTGTGGCAATAAATGTTGGGCGCCACTGGCTTTTTGTATTAACTGAAACTGGATAGATATGACAGAAGTTTATGTAGTAGCGATAGTGTAAAATTAGAGAACAATTGCACCTATAATTTTTTTCCGCGCGAGATAAAGCTAAACCTAATTTTGGCTTCAACTTCAACACCGCATGTATCTCGGAAAATGTACATGCCTGTTGCTCTATATCTATATGTATATATTTCGTGCTTATTTCTTCTGGTATCTGTTGTTTGCTTAGATAGAAAATCATCTGAAGTTGTTTGCGTCTCATATTTTGATAAAATGTATTGTGATCAAATATTTTCCTGCCGCAGCTATCTTTGTTATTTTAAATGGAATATTATCTTTATTTTAAAATTTTCGGAAACAGAATAAACTTTTAACCTAAAACCTAAGGTATATGATAATTTTTCTCTATTTTCATTTACCACAGACTACTCAGTGGTAAATGCAGCTTGTAATGTAGGCTTATTGGAAGAAAATTTTTATATAGAAGTGCTGCGCAGAACGATAATTCTCAATTAAGGGTAATACTAATTAAAAATCAGGGCGCGCTTCTACGTATACCCACTTGTTGGAGGAGCAATTAAGTCGGACTTTAAGTAATATCCTTGGATTTCATTTCACCGTATCCATTGTTCCACTCCAGGAATAGTAAGTAAATTTTTGTTGGTTATATTATTTCAAGCACAGTACAATTCAATTTAAATAGGGAAGGTACGTAGTATTTGTTAAAAGAAATGTATTACGTATTCTTAGGAACGACGTCTTTATGTATAAAATTTTATACATAAAGACATTATTATCTATAAATGTGCAGTATAGTGTTTTGGTGTTATGTGGAAAACTACCTCAGTGTTAATTATAACAACGTCCCCATTTTTCGATCCTCCTTTGGGGCAACACAAGATATCTTGGTGGTACAGGGTAAAACGAACAATGGCTTACTCCCTTTTTCATGATCAGATATGTCAACTCATTCTGAATAAGTATTTAGAAAACAGCATATAAAAATACTATTAGACTCAATTAGATTCTCAAATCTCCGTTTATCCGGAGATGACGTCTGCTTTCGAAATTTAAATGAAACATCCTGTTTGGATTAAAGTCTTTTCGAAATATCTACACTAATATGAGGTTTAATAAATACATATGTGTTTAATAGGTATGTCTCGCCTTCGGTCACAAATTTAAAAGTAATGTGTTAAGGTAGGGTACACATAAATGAATTTTGATACAAAAAAACTGCTGCGTAGAATGATCCCAATATTCTATGTCTTCTGACCACACCAGAAGTCATAGAAATTTGTCAGACGAATCTGTCAAAAATTAAACTCGCAGACATCTATCTGTCTATATGGCAGCTAGTAACCTCTGTCATGTTTCCTCATAATCAGATTTATAGCATTTTAGTAAACGTTTAAAACTGCCTACTGCCTTCACACAAAATTGATAATTATTTATGTAGCCGATATGTTCTCAAACCTGCCATTGTAGATGTATATACACCGGTTCTACAATCATGGGAGAGTATAGCTGTGTTAAATACACCATATGTTTGGTAGAAAATTGCTTTCGCGCAGTATATACGGATGAAAAAGCAGGAACTTTCCCCTGTATAATGAAGTGCCAGTGAGAACTAAGCAGTAACACACAGATGGGAATAACCCCACACCATAACCAACTTTACACACACTCGCAGTCGTTTTGCTTCGTGGTCAGGAGATGAGGAGAGGGGCCGGTCGGGCCATAGCCGGCTGCTATAAGACGGCGGCTCGCCGCAACAATGTCGAAAACCGGGATTACACTTACACCCTCTCTAATTAAGGGGTGTTTTAGAACTGGCCGTGAAAATAATAGAATCCCGTATCCTCGGGGATCCTTGGAATGTTTCCATCGACACGTTCTTTACACTTGTGGGTAAATAAAGAGAAACGATTAGAGCCGACCGTTTGGGGGCTGTTTTGCTAATGGGTTTATTCGCCCGTGAAAGAAGTAGCAGACCGAAAATGTTGTTCTTTTGTTTTGTTGGATGGTAATTATTGATAGCATAAAGAGCACGCAGTTCTAATTCCTACACATTTGTATCGTTAGAAAATAATCGAAGAATACAGATATTGAACTTTTCAAACCGGGAACAATTTAGGTCAGTGCTTACTTCCTCACTGTAATACCAATGCTATTTCAGAAATATTGTTATATTTAGCAAAATATTTGACCATTCAATGAATTTCTAAGTTATAACATCCCTCTGTAATAGATTAGACTTTTTAACATTGGAAATATTTATATTCGTATATGGGGACCAATCTAGGAGCTTTCGTTCAAGGCCAAAAGACAGCGGTGTCGCGATCGAGTGACGCAATACACATAGTGGACCAGATGAAAACAAATATCATCTTGTAGAGCATGTTTTGAGGTATGTGGTGTGTCTACAACTTTTTTTAGTAGGGCAATTTTTTTAAATGACCTTAGAGTGCGTTATCTGCACAATTCGAAAACATGTGTTTCTAAGTATATACATCGCAATTAAAAAAAACCGGCCAGACTTACCGCCCTGAAATTTTAACCACATATGCACAAAACCTAAGCGCTTTAGATTAACCGTTTTTTAGTAGTACACCTATATATTACCAAAAAAATTACGTAAAATTAAAACTTCTAAAATTATGCATGACAAACTTGGATAGACTCTTAACTATGTGAAATTCAAAATTTGTAGTATATATAAGTATGCAGCGAATAGCCTATAGATAGCCTAGATATCGAAAAAGTTAAAAAAAAAGTTAGGGATGATATCTGGAACCGTTTTCAAATTATCGAATTTTTAAAAGGAGCGAATACTAGTGCCTCTATAAAGGTCTACCACTAAAAGGAAGCTAGTTAGTCCGACGACTTTATTCCACTAATATGGATAGCGCTGCGCTCGACAGTCGAGTGGCGTGAAGAGTAGTGAGGAGTGTTCAGTTATAATACCGTACTCGCTTAATGGAGTAGCGTCCATTTGATGTTTATAATTTGTAATTATATTTCATACCTATACGGTGTTATCATTTCCAATATATTCGATGGTTGCAAGGATTGCGAAATCTGTTAATGTTTCTGACTATTGACGCACCAGCTTTCAGTTGATAAGCCTACATAGTTCTTCTACTGATGAAAGGACCAGAGAGGGCTGACATACGACGGATCTTTGCGAAAGAAAACGGACTAACGTAATTAATATAACGAAAATACTACAACTTAACGAGTTGATGATCCCTTTCTAGACCAATACTCTTACGGTACACAAATTTGGACAAACAATTATAGATGGATGCAACGATCTTATCAATAGAATCATGGAATAACTTTGCTGGAATAATAAGAGTTTTATTGTATTGGAGTATTGGTTTTTCTGAACGAGTACCAAAGCACTGCGGCCACAGCTAGACCTATTGCGAGTCCCACAGATTTCCTATTCAGCGAGCCTATTCTTTGCATATAGTAAAAAAGTCTACTCGCTGAAATTTCCCTAAGAGCCCTGTCATACTCTTGACTCGAAGTTTTCTCATGCCCAGCATCTGTACAAATCTATATCAAGTTCAAAATCAATAGTTCAACAGACAACTAAATAATAGATAATAGATAAATTATTGTAATAGGTATATTGTTGAAAAATAAAAAGACTCTGTGTTACTATGTCGGTGTTTGTTGCTTGCAATATACACCTTGTATGTATTAGAATATAAAGAATCAGTATTTGTCTCGTGTTTTCGGCATTTGGGTCGCAGTCATAAGTCAGGATTGCGAATAGCAACTAGAGCCACTTCTGATTATTATTCTACTCTGAATATGAAATAAAATAGTTCTGCACTTGCGCCATAAAATTTATGTCCTGGTGGTATTTGATCTGCATTTAGAAATTCCAAGTTCTCAGAAGCTCTCCCGCTCATAAGTAGCGCAGTATTTATTTATCGTGTTTTAAATGCCGAAACTAAGCAGCGAAGATAACTCATGAAATAACTCCAAGCACTAAAATAGCTGCTTGGAGGATGTATTAATCTTTCGCACTTATTTACATAAGAAAAATCGCAGTTCTCATTTCTTGGACGGAAATTTTATTTGTAGCTCGCAGAACTTCTTGATAACGGCTCGGAAGCTTGCAAGGAACGTTCAAAACATTTCTACCGCTTGCAGCTTTTCGTAAATACCCGTGAAATAGGTAGATAAGACTAGGCTTTATACACCTAAAATATATAAAATATTCAAGGCGAGACTCCGGCTTGAAGGAGAAAATTTTGTATATGGGTCATAATATTTTCCCTGTTAATAGTAATAGTGAACACATATAACGCATAATCTGCAGGGAAAATGTGTACAAGAAAACAAAATGGAACATTTACTTCATACGATGATGTAAACAGTTATAATAACATTTTTATTGCGCTTATTAATAAAGAGCTAATGTCAGTAGCCATAACTCCTCGAGTATTTCCTCTTAAATGACATATTTATAGTCACTATTATCCCACTGAGATATTAACCAGATTTTGTCGTATCGGCTTCCGAAAATAAAACTGTCACTTAAACTAAATTGAATCCATATTAGCTACAGTCTTGAGTATTTACCGAATATCCAAGCTTTTACAACACAACCACTACCCTTGACATCGAAATGAATCCGTTTCCTTTCCCAAACAACAATTAATTAAAGTTAATGTTTCAATAGAAATTTAATATTTCCTTTACTTTCTTAGTATTTCGTATCAGACTATTCAAATTTTTTACATATTCCTCGACGACCCAGCCTGTCGTATAATAATTGAATTCACAATATCTTGTACTTTAGAACTTATGAACTAAAACAATAAATAAAAAAAATCCCTGAAACAAAAACAAGGATCTATAGAGTTTTGTAAAGGAGGGCGGTTTCACATTGTGAAAATATGTTTTGTCACAAGTTATAACCTGCACTATTGCATCTTATATAAAGCAAATAGATCAACGTTAACCGAGACGTTAACTGACGTGGTGATTCATCTTCATTCAAAAAGTTTAAAACGCAACTGTCTGATGCAGCTGTATGTCTATTATATTTTGAACTCCTATTATATATTC
Organism: Pogonocherus hispidulus; assembly: GCA_963924545.1. Taxonomy (NCBI): domain Eukaryota; kingdom Metazoa; phylum Arthropoda; class Insecta; order Coleoptera; family Cerambycidae; genus Pogonocherus; species Pogonocherus hispidulus. The sequence continues at coordinate 78,578,998 of OZ004694.1, forward strand.
TATTCATAATTCTCGAGAACATATAGAAAATTATAGTGAAAAACTTTTATCTTGAATTACTATTTGTTAGGAATGTTTAATTGTAATAGGAAATATTACAACTTTTAGGCTTGAAGTCCAAAACTTATCACTCAAAGTACACCAAACTAAAATGTATGTTGCCAATGTATGTTGCAAATACAAAAGACACTGTTTCCAAAATGTGTTGCATTGATTTTCATTGTTATACATTAAATGTATATAATTATGTATTATATATAAATATAAGTAATATATATATAATTTGGTTCAGCCTGTATATTCCTTGTTTATTTCATACATAAGATGTTAAATGATTTTAATAACCTTAAAACATTTTGATTATACTGTCTTAAAATTCAGATAATTTTTAGGTAAATAAAGTTGATTGTACAATCAGTACTTTAGACCCATGCAAAGTTGAATACAACGGCTAGTTTGGTATATTATACAGAAAAGTTGTTAAAAAAGTTAATGCTGAGAACACACAACCCAATAAACTCACATACAAAGTCGTTTATATTTTCCTAACACCATTTGAAAAAGAAGTGTTGTTTTTACGTACAATTAACTTAAAAATGTCGCGGTTTTACACGTTTAAGATAACGAAAGTATAAACGTTTAATATTCGTAACTATGAAACGATAAATTTTAATATATTATATTAAGGTTTTTAGTTAACGTAAATTAAATGTAGTAGAGAAGGTTTAAATAACATATTTTTTTAACGTTTTTTTTAGATGTTAACTTGTTACAATCTTAACATTTCAAGAAAGGTTTAAAAAACGTATTTTTCAACTCATCACCTCATTACAGAAATTCTTATATTGTTTTCTAATTAATATTGATTTGCATATGCCAATTGTATCATGTCATAAAAGAATTGTATCAGTTAATAACGAATATCAATTACAAATAAAAATAATGGTTTGAAAAATTAAATGTATAATATTTCATTTTTCAAACCATTATTTTTATTTGTAAGAGATATTCGTTATTAACTGATACAATTCTTTTATGACATGATACAATTGGCATATGCAAATCAATATTAATTAGAAAACAATATAAGAATTTCTGTAATGAGAGTCTTAATAATATTGAAGACTTGACAAGTCTTGAATACCGACAAGTCGGAATTAATATAACAGAGATTAACAGATTACAAACTTAGGTAAACATAGAACATAGAGCAAAAATAAAAATCTCTTTTAAAAGTCTTTTTTTAATATCTAAATAAAGTTTCTGAATTGATTGATACAACGTATTAATTAATAAATTAACATATTAACAAATTGTTAAATAAGTATTTTTATTTATGTTTGCCTTGGTTTATTCTAGTTGATGAATGCTTGAGCCATTCCTTTACGCTTTATGCAACTCGCATGTCGTTCTTTTCGTTTGACGAAATGTTGAGTTTGGCGGTTTCTGAAACAAAACAAATCTCAAGCACTATATTATTTATTTATTATTTATTATTTTGTCCTATATATACACTATATGTCCTATATATACACAGAAATGAAAAAATATTTATTTATTTATCACATTAAAAAAACGGAAACAGAAGAGAAGAAATAATTTTAAATTAGTTAATATAATTTTAGCCCGTTTAAACCGTGCGCCATGTTTATGTAAAAATCACACAGCATAAATGTTATTGTCACTTTCATATTTGAGATCTAAAGTAGGTAAACATCGTTTGTAAAGAAATTGTAATTTGAATAAAACAAAACACCCAGAACTGTATAAATAAAATAAAATTCAATAGATACAAAAATTATCTTACCTTATAGATGAAAATATGCTAACTATGGACACGACGATGTGGTAACACGACTACACTTTGTCGAATGACGAATATGCAACTGACAAAATTTTGCAAGAAAGAACTCGAAATGATACCTCGAAATGATCACGTGATCATCTACGCACCAATAAAATTCTTTAATCCAGACAAACGTTTAATTACATCATTATTGACACGTGTTAAAAACGTCAATTTCTTCCTGGTTTCAACCACTATACTTGCTACAGTTTTCAAGCAATTAAGTGTTATATACTTACTACTGCGTATACACCTATTTATATATTTATTATGTAATGTCATTTTATTGAATTGTTCTGCGCAAAATATTTTTGGGTTAATGTTTTTCCAAATATGTATTAAATGCAAAACGTTTAAAACACGCTTTTTATGCATTATTAGAATCCGTAATTCTAAAACCTTACAAAAACGTTTTGCTAAAATTTGAATAAACTCTTCAGTTGATGTGAACGTTTTATAAACGTTTAAAAAATAAGGTTTATTTACATATTTTAATAACGTTTATTTCACGTTGCAAAAAACTGCTAACATTTTTAGTGAAAAAGCTATGTAATTCTAACGTTACGATAGACCATTATTTTTTCAACCATAAATAAACGGTTGAATTTATAACGGAACACGGATTATTAACCAATGGCACGTTGAGAATACGTTTTAAAAACGTATGTGTGTTTATTGGGAAGGTAAAAGTTTTAATGTATTCTCTGCATAATTTACCTCTGAAAATATCAGTTTACATATATTTTTTCAAAGGGTGTTCCAGTTTTAAGCGAATACATTCAGAAGCCTGTAGAAAAATGTTTTTTCAAAGTAGACAAAGTTATTTAAAATAGATAATCGACTACTCACTTATTTTTTGGGATGTTTATGTTATTTCTGAAAGTCCATACCTGACCACTATACATTATTTATATTAACTGTACCCTATCAAAAATTACTTTTATAAACAAACCTAGGTGAATAATAAACTATTAAAACTATATACATAACTAAATCCATTTGATATTTTTTTATTACTTGAGTATGCAGTGCAATCAAATCATTCAATATGATATGGTAACTTTTTTCTGCTTGTTATCGGAAAAGTTATCCGCAGACAAATCTCGATTTGTTTGAGATGTATATTATAAAAATTTTAATATATATACAGGGGCTATTCAGAACTCATCTCTAAAACTTTGAGGATATGTGCATCCTTAAATAAGAAATCGATATCACCAAAAAAATTTATAATAAAAGGCTTAGGATTTCCCGTAAACAATGTTTAAAGTTATACCATTATAAAGGACTACGTAGCTGGGCAACTGTACTTCAACACATCTGATATATCACATTCCTTCAAAAAACAGTAAACAACAGTTTTTGTACCTGGCGAACGCCTGGCGAATACAGTTGGAGTGGGGATAATATCTCTTATTGTCTATGCAGTCATCAGTCTTTCTGTGTCGCTGTCTCTGTGCGGGTGTTTTACTTATCGAGTGTTAAACTGTAAAATTTTCAAAATGGCTCATGTGCCAATGCTGAGTTAATGGACATGATTCTTATTTATGGCAAAGTTGGACAAAATTCATTGGCAGCTTCGCGCTTGTATGCGGAACGATTTCCCAATCGACACACCGACACATCGACAGTTAGGTTTTGTGAATGGTTGTTGCAGCAAAATGCTGAAAATCCCCAATTTACTTAATAATTTGCGTTTACAAGATCAGCAACCAGGAGGAACATTCGGTTTAGTGCGGCAAAATTGGATAAGGCGTGCCCAAAATTGTGTACAAATCGAGGAATATTATTTAAAAAAGCTTTTGTAACAAGGTATGTGCAAATTTTTTATACCTAAATTTCACGTTTCTAATACCTAGTAATCAAGTAGCGCAATTCTTCAAAATTAGTGTAACAAAATTTTATTCATTTTAAAGACACGTCACTTTGGTCAGATTTTTCTATCTTTAAGTTTATTTTAAAGTAAAAACGCTGCAAATCTTTTTTGCGCCGGGTGTCGGTATACTCTCAGATCTTCCGAAGTTTTTTTGTGCTAGCCTGTTTGCATTGTCAGTCCCAAGGTCACTCCATTACAGTGGACCAGTATCCAGCGGCGTGCAATGAAACATTTTTAAATAGCTTTAAGACCCCGCCAAAAAAAATTTTTTTGCCTACCACATTTGTACATGTATGTTGAACACCCCCAAATTTTATTATGGTTAAGTTCTGAATAATCCTGTATATATACGGCGGAATTCTAAAAAAAAAAGGCGAAAAAACAGTATTCCTGGGTTTGTGTTATTGAGGGAAATAAGCCTAAAATAGTATATCATAAGCGTATACTGTGTTTTGAGAATATTAATTGTCTTGCTAGACTACAGGTGCAAAATATTGCATAAGTATCGCATTTTTTGCATACCTATTAGCCGACAAGAAATGAAATTCTCTACAAAATCTAGTTGTTTATGATTGAATTTGCACTCGCTTATTGAACATTTTTCTCATATTTCAGTGTGAGTAGGTAATAATAAAATATAATAAAAAGTAGAAAAAAAGAAAAATTATAAACCTCAAAATCCCACTCCCGCTCAAAGATTGAAACAATGCGCGTGTTTCTGGGCAGCTGCTAGTATATTTATTTTTTGTTATACAATCTGCTGTGTTTGTTGTTACGTTACCAGAAAACCAAGAAATTATGTAATTAAAAATATTTCAGGCAGAAACTCCTGCTACCTAAATATAATTATATTGAAAGCCGAGTCAGTTTAGAATACATATTATGCCTCAACACATCGCTGGGTATTAACCGACCCTTGCTCTTTTTGCATATTCCATTATCGTTTTTGTTGGAGTTTTACCGACACTAGAAAGGTGGAAGAACAGCGGTATCTATCCGTATCTAAGCTCACTCTCGATTTTATCTCGTCTTCTGTGCAGAAAAATGAAGAAGTTATACGATGATATATTACCTACAAAAGAAATTTTTTATAAATTTCCTGAAAAGGAAAAAGTTATTTCCCTTTAAAACATGTATCTACACTATAATACAACAGTTGCACTCTTAAAACGGTGCCGTATAAAAAAGTTTATAATGTATACATCTGTGTGTATATGATTGACTGTGAGTTTTTTGTTAGAACAACTGGTCAGAGCTTCATATAAAATAACTTTATAATTATTTCAAAATTCATAATTCAAATTCCGTAGATACGGATTTGTTAGTTTGTGGAGCTTGAACATAATATTACTTGACTTATTAAGGCCTTAGGGCTCTACTCGAATCAAACAATCTCAGTCAAAATGTAGTAAAAGAATATCTCAACTCGCTAAACTTTGCATAGAACAAAATTGTTTTCGATTCAATGGTAATTTCTTTAAACAACATGAGGGTATAGCAATGGGTAATTCTTTGTCACCATTAATTGCCAATCTCTTCATGAACAGATTAGAAACGGAGGCAAAAGAAGAATTCGAGTACTTGCCCAGGGTTTGGTTTAGATATGCGGATGATATCCTTGCAGTGTTTGACTCAAAAGTCACTGATATTGAACAGTTCTAAATTGAACAGTCGTTTCGCGTCAGTTAAATTTACATATGAAACTGAAAATTGGACAACTACCATTCTTGGATGTATTAATAATTGGAAATAGAGAAAATAAGTTAGAACTTGGCATATACAGAAAAGATACCAGTACTTTAAGATATATCCCCTAAGGACTCTCATCGCTGTGCTCAACAAAAAATGGCGAGTAGGTATACATTTTTTAATTCATCGCTTATTAAGCTTCCCCCTAAATAATTAAGTTTGAAAAAGAAAAGGCACTGATTATGGTTATAGAATGAAAAAGAAAATTCAAAATTCAGGTAGAAGAAAGGTAGGGGATAGCCGAGAGAACGGTTGTTTTATTGTAACTTAAATGTATAAGATTTGTGGTTAAGATTAATGAACGATTATCCACATACACAATAAATAATTAGAAAAAATATACAGTTCATTATCTATTGAAGAATAGTTTGGTATGATAACAATAACGCTATCATACGATCCTTGTTTTACCCGTGGTTTTGATAAGGTTTTTAAAGGTATCAGATATGTCAGTGGTTTATTCATCGGGAAATAAACTACAACTTTTAGGCAATCCAAAATACAAAATAAAAACTAGGGAGAAGTCAGAGATTTACAAAATTTGCTGTAAAGACTGCAATCAAAACTATATTGGACAAACTAGAAGGTCAATTCAAACTAGATTCAAGGAACATACGGCTCATCTCAAATATGGTAGAACAGATAAGTGTAGTGTCGCCTAACATGCGTTTGAGAAGAACCATAAGATACTTTGGAGCAATTTAAGACTAATTAGGAATGTAACAAATTCCAGAGAGTTTCTCTGAATAGAGTCAATTCTAGAGAGTTTGGAAATTGCAAAGGTAAAGAATTGCAACATTTTATCTAAGAACAGATTATTTTACCACACAGTACCAGTACTAATGTTGCTACTCTATCATCAATTTTAACCAGTAAAATCTTACTCTTTCTTTAGAGTAACATGCTTCGTGCCCCGTGATAAAAAAATAACAATATGGAAGCTATATAATTCTCATTCCGGTATTGAACTTCATGGCAACAACAAAATTCCATTTTAGATTACCACAAAATACATCGACTAATCCGGATGAATTTTTAACGTGGAGCTCGACCAACTGTTTGAATTTTGCACGTATTTGGGTCGGAATATAAAAGTGTGTTATTAATAGTTATCAGCAAATTGTAATTAATACCATAAAATAATTGGAACGGATAGGGTTTGACTATAAATTTTGAAAATGTTTTGTAAAACCCTGATTTATTTTTAAATAAAGGAAAAAGATTTATGCGGCGTGATATTTGGTTTTATCATAAATATTTGCGAAATATCTAAAAGTTATATTTTACGTTTCCAGTATGAAATTATAAGCTGTGTTTTACTATAAATCAAGTTTGTTTATGGAAATAACCAATTTGAAATCATTCATATTCTTTAAAAACGACATATAATAAGACTTTCTATCGACCTATCTTAGATGTTTCTCTTGCATTTCGTTTTATAATGCAAGTATTAAAACATTTCGACATGTAACGATAATCTATATAAATAAAAATTAAATGATGTTCGTTGGTAAGAGCATCATTTGAGAACGGCTGAAACGATTTGGCAATTTTTTTTTAATTTTCGTAATAGCCCGAATAAGGTTTTTAGAGAAAGAAAAATTGGAAAAGTTGACTGTAAAATTGGAAAAATCGGAAAAAACTGAAAGTGCTTTTTTCTATGGGATTTTTGTATGAAATCAAGACCATTGGACAGGACAATGTCCGTCGGGTCAGCTAGTACTTAAATAATATACTAAACGAGTTATTTTAAAGTCTATATAATCCAGCACTTTTGTTATTTTTTCATAGAATTTATGCTTAGATTGATATCAACTAAAAACTTATCGACGCATCAACTTTTCCGGTATTACTAGTTTCTTTAGAATACCTACAAAAAAAATATGCACTACCACGCTGCTGTTAGATATTTTATAAATTCCAAGTTCCACTGTACGATAAAGACAAAAAAGAACGACATAATTAGGTACTCCTGCGAGATACATCTCTAAAAAGTTGTGATGAACTCAACGATTTTACAAGTAGCCCAGGGCAAGATGGAGTAGGCGAGATAACTCAAAGGATCCACCGTTGCAAAAATTAATTCGTGCTGTAAGAGTTTCCTCAAGGCATGTTTTCGTTGAGTAAGCTTTATAAAGAACAAAGTTAATTTGCCAGATGTCCAGAAAAAGCATATAAATATCAGATGCGCACTCGCTGCCTTTTCCAAAACTAATTCAGTCGGAAATACCAGCAGGAATTATCAAATTAAAATACAACTTTTTTACGGAATCTTCTGGTTGCGCCGATATTTACGTTGGGCTGATTAGTTATTACGAACATTTATGTTGTATGATTAGGAAAAATAGACGAGGAATGCATTTCAATGATTTGAAAAGAGACATTGTCATCAGATAGTATTTATTTCATATTTGAATTATATACCTACCATTATTTTCACTAATAATTAGGTAAATATGTAAATAAGGAATGAAGAGGACTCACGGTCAATTCCCACTAAGTATAAGGTGGAGTAAATGCTAAGATTAATTCACTGTATGTTCGTGATTTCTTAATAAAACTGTAAATTATGTATTTTGTCCTTATTATTAGAGATACTCTGTCAAAATTAAACACCGGCGTTTTAAAAACAAATATTTACGTCGCATCTCAGAAATGCGATGTTTAATTGTTTGTTTACGAATCCGTATAAGGACCAAAATAATAATTCTTTTATGGTTTTTCGATAAACACGAAATTTCAAACCTACACTCTGAAATTCTCATAAATTCCGATTACCCATCGGAATTTATTTCTAAGTTAAAGCCGGAATATCTGCTCCCATATATCCTGATATTTCCCTTTTACATTATATATTTCGAACAAACTTGCAAAATCCAACCTCGACCAGAAAATACGACTGTCAAGTTATAATATCTGAGATTAACTGCAAGTATTTCCCATTTGTACATTTTCAAGTTGAATGTAAGTTAATATAGATGAAAAATTACTGTAGTAACCTGCCCTTACACCATTTGGTCTAAGATCGGCACAAAAAATTAACGCAACTCTGCTAGTTTTACCGATTTCATATCTATTACAGTTACTGAGCTAGCTGGATCACTTAAAATAGACCCACTTGACTCGTAGTGGTTTAGTAACAAAATAAAGTACTAAGCATTAAAAAAACCAGGAGGAAAAAGTGATTCGAACCTAGTCACCTAAATATGAAAGACGATTATTGACTACAAGATTTTTGTTAAAAAGTTATAAACTATCTCAACGTTTCACATCTTTATTACGAAAAACTGCGAAAAAAAAAATGTAAATAGAATACGCGAAAATTTGTATTTGAACACTATTATCTTCGTAGGGTATTAAATGAATCACGACGAAGCAAAATATCAGTAATATAATAGGTACTTAAACGTTCAGCTAACCTCCCTTCTTATCAAACCCCTCGCTGTCAACCGGCTAAACTGATGCACGGAGACGTCCCGAGTGACAGCTAAATGAGAAGGATTCCGGTCCATTAGTCCGGGATTTGGCCTAACCGGATGATCCAAACGCAGTCGAATCCAGGCAACAACAATAATCCTCAAAATGCCTAAGATGCCCTCGTAACCTATGAATGATGATACGTCAGGCTTAGTCGCCTCGAGCACTTTTTAAGCTGCAACTACAGATTCGTGTAGAAGGCCTGCCACAATAGGAATATTTTTTGTCGCCCACACAAAAAGGGGGGAAAATGCTTCGGTGAGAGTTGAACCAGAAAAGCGGAAGCTTTGGATATAAAGGAGTACCAAAAGAACTTAGCATAAGACACTGTGGAACGAATAGAAGCGTTAATCGAAAATGCTTAAAAAAGGCTATAATATATAAATAATGAGCTTTACCTAATTACAAAAATTATTCTCGTTATATTCTCGATATTATACAATGCGGATATAAGTAGAAATACTCTTAGTAACTTTTGAACCAGTCAGGATAGAGACAAAAACAAGAACTAGATCAAGTGCCATCAAGTTTACTATATTACTGCAAATTTGAGTTAACTCACCCAAAATTGTTGGTCAACTTTGAAGCCTAATCATTTCTAGGTAATTAAATCGATTTAAATTATTTTTTTTTAATGTTGATTATAAACTATTGTGCTATAATGTTGAGCAACATTTCTGGTTATCTATTTTTCTTATTAATTTTAAGAGATGACTTAAAATATTTGTTGGGGATGCCCAATAACCGTGGTAATTATTGGGGTTCCGTTCAATTTGATATTTATCTTGGTGGTCGAAACGAAATGTCGATATTCGCCAAACATCTCCAGTTTGTAAATTAAATTAGTAATGATGGTACCTATACATCAACCATATTATATACGCAGATGGTAGTCCAAGGGCTGAGAGAGTAAGTATATTATATCAGCTTTATTGAAAACTATCAGCTTAATATTGATATGGCTTCACAAGTAGTATATACTAGATTTACTATTTTTGTAATCCTATATGAAACATATATGGGATGTATCGAAACGTCGTCTTTCTGATGTCAGCCTCTACAAACACAATATTGAAGAACTTGTTATAGAAATTCCTGGAGATGGACCCCTAATTCTACCAAAAGTGTTAGAGAAAATACCCTCGTGTTTAAAGATATGTAGAATTTATTATGGAACAGTTGAATCTAAAAAAGTCACGAAGATTTCAGAAACATGAATAACGGATATCTCTGGAGGTGGAAAAGATCATTGAAAACAACAGCATGTTACAAAAAAGGGTCATTTCTTCAAGCAAAAGCTTAGCAGACTTTGAAAGCTACTTCGGCCGGTTGCCTAAAGTTAAAAAACTTTTTTACACGCCATGGTTCGTTCCTTTCCGGATTAAACTTCTGAAGTATAATAATGCCGAAACAGCCCACTTGAAATCGGTATATTATGTGCAATGTATTTGGAAAGTTTTCAAGAAAAGCCCCAAAATAAATTAAGGGTTTATTATATTCAGAAAGTTTTACTCGAGACCTTTGTAAACAACAAGAGCAGTCAGACAAAATTCGTGCATATTAAAATTATAATAATAATAATAATAATATATAATAATATCTCTACCCCTCATTCTAATCACAAGGATTAGCCCGAAAGTCGGAGACTTGTGTGGGAGAGGGCGCGGCATATTATTATTTCGCAGGCCGCATTTGCGCCTCAGGAACGACTTACGTTGGTAGGCCCCAACCACCATTCAGTGCTGGAATGAGGGAAACCTGTAAAACCTCATTAGTTAGGGGAAAATTACATACTTATATTTCGTTATTTAGTAAGGGAATAAAATGAGGATGGAAAATAACTACAGAAATCATGGTATGATATGATACACCCACTTACACATCTACAAACTAAATGCACGTACTTATCATCATAAAAACAGCATTGAGAGGGAGTTTTAGTATTTAACCAACCAATCTATCTATCAAAGTTTTTATAAAACGCTGCTGAATTAACTGAAAGGGCTAACGAGCGTTCCAAGCCAATACTCAGTCTTTTTTATCACAGCATACGTGCGTCCACACATCTACATATTTTACAGAAGCAAGTGAGCCAGCAATTAGAAGTTTTTTACATAGTATGCATTTATTAATTTTAAATGCTTTCTATATGGGGAGTGCCTTCTACTCCGTCACTGGAATTTGTCACGAAACTATATAATATGGTGTATCATAGAAATTTGTCGACAAGCCCAGAATGATGAAATTACATTACATCTCGCATACAGAATGTTGAAATTAAATGAGTGAAACTTTTTTTTAGTATAGCATTCCTTATACAGGCTGGCTATTTCACGGTGACTACCCATTAAAATATGTCAGACTACTTAGAGTTAAAGAGTGAAAATTTAGACACTGAGGTTTTTGAGTATATGCTCTCCTCAAATAAAATAATGGCGTCCTCGTAACACTTCCGGTTACGCCGGAAGTTGTCGTTAACTTCCGTATTTTAAATGGAACATCCCATATAGTATCGCATTTTTGGATTCTACGCGAGTTATTTTAGAGGGACTTTCATAAAACTTTCTTATACGAATTCTCAGCCGTTTTTGAAACATTCTAATATTTTAAAAATATTTGTAAAATTATTTACCTAACTTACAATTTATTATTTCTCTAAAAAAAATAATATTGAACAAGGGTATTCATATGGAAAGTTGTTGAATACCTAAGCATTCTAGCTGTACCTTAACAGTTGCTTAAATGTATACAGGGTGTTGAAAATTTAGTATCAAATTCATTAACTTCAAGCCAAGAAACATATATATTTTTTTTTAATAGGACACATCCTATTAAACATAATATAGGGTGTTCTCTCGGGTGTTCTACTTAAAAAGATCTACTTTTCTCGGCTTGAAGTTAATGATACTTGATAGTAAATTTTCAGCACCCTGTATACATTTAAACAACTGTTAAGATACAGCTAGAAACCTTAGATATTCAACAACTTCGCATATGAATATCTTTGTTAGATATCAATTTTTTAGAGAAATATTTAATTTTAAGTTAGGTATGGAATACTACAAATATTTTTAAAATTTTTATTAATTTTTCCAGAAACGGCTAAGAATTCGTATAGTTTTATGAAAGTCCTCCTAAAATAACGCGTAGCAATCAAAAAATATAATATACGGGGTGTTCCATTTAAAATAAGAAAGTTAACTGCAACTTCCGGTATAATCGACAGTGGCACGAAGACGCCATTATTTTATTTGAGGAGAACCCGCAGTGTCCAAATTTCACTCTTTAAATCTAAGTAGTCTCTGACATATTCTAATGGATGGTCACCCTGAAACGTCCTGGATATATACACATGATATGCAGTGACCTGTATTCTTTTTCATTCAGGTTCGTTCCATTCCATTACGCTCTATATCTAAATGAGATAGCTCAAAAGCGAGATTTAATAACTGATATATGCTTGATGAGTGAAATTGGCGACATGATTACATCTTGGTGCTGATTACCTGTGTTTTTGGAGAAACTTTCAAATTATTTTCAAGCAATATTACAGACTATAATAATTGGCAGAGCAATATCCTGCATTTATGTGAATAATTTTTTGATTTTCAAAATTTGACAGACAAAGTTTTTTGCTATTGTAATTTTGACCGTTTTTTTCTACTGAATTATTAGTCCTGAGCCGTTATTAAGTAGTCCTTCATTTTATTTTTAAAACTTGTAGTTATTTATTATTTTATCACTAAAATTAGTAACGCATATTTGTTACTTTGACAGCTAAGCTAAATAACTATTTTCCATTCCAAGGCCACCTTTGACTAAGATTACGTTTGATATCTACATCCATGTAATCGGGAAAAAATTATATATTTAACTTGCAAAAAGTACGTGGGATGTTTCGTTAATAAAACAAAAAGTGTACGTTTCTCCAGAGAAATTGGAGGCGATATAGAAAGTCATTCTTATGTCGAAAGATACTTCTTACCTTTCTTTCCACTGTGCCTCCGGGGCTTTCACCAGTCATGTCGTGTTTTGATAATAATAAATGTCTCCTTTTCGTATGATGTTGAGTATATACATCTCTGATATAACGCTTACATATACAGTTCATTTTTAATAATTTACCCACTTCTTTAGAAATCTTAATTTGTTGCCTTTGCACTTTCCATTAATTGCCAAGGAAGAGATAAAACGAAGTAAATATATTTAACAAAAAACCATTCCTCAAGCCCTAATCTTACAGCTGAACTTTTAATTCCTCTCCCGAACTGATAAATATCCTCAACTTTAAATCGTAACATGGAACTGGACCCCAAAAGTATGAAGACACTTTTTTCGAGATTTCCGGCCCCCTTAAAATGTAAATCTCTCCAAATGGCTTCAGATAAAATTCGGTACTTCGTCAGGAGCAGCTCGGGGCATTAATTCCAAGGGAGTGATAATAAATTCTTAAAAAAGGGGGGGGGGGAGTGATCTATTATGGGTAATCTGAAAATCGGCATTGAATATTTTCTGGCCGTTATCCGACAAGACGAAAAATAAATCGAACCCGGCGAATCAATGGCCAGCCTCTATTTTACTTTCTGGCAACGTATTTGTTTACTGGAAGTTATTGGGCCTTTTCTGTTCGTCTCTAAATAAATTTGTGCCAGTGGCGAATAATATTACTAACTATTATTTCCAATTATTAATTAGACACTTACCAAATTGTGAAGTACTTCCTACTTTTCTTTTTTTATGACTATATTGTATAAGCAATTCTTTCTTGATAGTATAGCATCATCTAAAAAGAAAAAATATATATTTGAATAGGTATAATTATTAGGTACGTATCATTTTTGGGGAATTTGTCAATTGTGTTTTGTAGATAATAAATAATTACATTATCTGTGTTTTCGAAATGTTCCGTCCTTGAAAAATATACTTAGTTTTCATTAATGTGCGGTATTTACTTTTTAACGATTCGTCAACATAATATCTGCCTCCTGTCGTGGACTATCACCCTCCATGTTCTTTTTTGAAGTTGTCTTCAGCTCTGATAATCAGAATTGTACCAACAGTCTGCGAAAACACAGGCTCGTATATAATTCTAGATAGGTTTTTGAATAAGTAGCAATCTGTTTTCCCAACTTTCCAGATTCGTTTATACCAATTTATGAAAGACGCACTTTTCATTCACGTAATAATTCAAAAAAGAAGCATTAATATCCCATTAGTATTTTGGTGACGATGATCTACATTTATATCAAGAATTTCATCAAAATGCTCCGTTATTTCTAATTTTGTAGCATTAATTTTGGCTATTTCTACTAAAACTGCTAAGTCTAAATTTTTTAAACCAATTTTGTTGAGCTCATCTCTGCGCGCATCATAACATTAATAACTAACACAGCCTAAACATTTAGGCTCAGAATTATGCTGGATGGGGAGACTTTTGAGGATGGAAATTTTGGAAATTTTTCAGAAAACTTTTGCAATTAGCCCATTTTTTATCTTTACTGCCCGCCTCTACCACAGATTTATTCACACAAAATATATTATTATCATCCTAAATAGTAATACTTCATATCACAATGCAGTAAACACTATTAATTTTAAAATAATAATAGATATGATGACTTATTCTCGTACCCACATTGTTTACAAATCACAATGATTTATTATTAATTGTGTATTGCACAATTTGACACAAGTCCATACAAGCTCATTGTCCTGCTTTTTAATAATTTATAATATTTTGGGTATTGATAATCCACCATATTTTAACCAAATTACATGCAATGACATTTTTATCCTACAGCTCCCTGGAACCCGAGCCACCTAATCGTGGACAATATAGATATCCCAATATTCGAGCCACAATACCCTTGGAAGTGGTCCAACAAATAACTGTATATGAAAAATATGTTCCCAGATATTTCATTCACTTCCCGCTGTCTATTCTTTCAATATAGGAATTTGTCAAGTCCGGGTCTCTTGTCTTTTATCGGGCAACCAAAAATCAGTTAGAGATCCCTTTCCAATGGGGAAATATATCTCGTATTATTTGTCATCTGGATCAAATTAAAACTGGTATTTTTATGTTGGGTTTTTTATAACATCTACTGTATAGTTATAATTATTTATTTTTACACTACCTTCAAATTGATATATGTATACAAGGTGCCCATTATCTACCCCCTTACATGGCTAACTTTGTTGATAGTGGAGATAGAGAATTGTTTAAACTAGCAAAATTGGGCAGAATTACAAGAGGAATTCAGTGCCTCCCTCAGATTTAATTAATTTTCAACTTTTCGAGATATTTTGGAAAAACTGAAAATCGCCAAAATTTTTAAACTCGAATATCTCAAAAACTATAAAAGATACAAATAAAATAAAAATACTGTGTGATAGTGTTTTTTACGTGGCATTAAGCGATGATATTGAAAATTTCACAGGCATCTTAGTTTTTCAAAAAAAAAAATAAAGTTATGTTCTTTTAAATGGCAACCATAGTTGGCTATGGTATCAATGAAAAGCTTACTTTTTTCTTATTTCAAAAATATAATATTTGATATACCTTTCTCTTTTCTTTTGTTTACTGTAATGAACAAATAATTTATTAACATAGTAAGCTATGAAAAACAAACGTAGATCAGTAAACAACAATAAAATATAAATGTCAGATCACACTAAAGTCACATTATAAACGTCAAATTAAACGTTTATCTTAAAATAGTTATTGTGAAATGTACAGAAACGAAGAAAAATACGATTTATTAAATATTATATTTTTGAAATCAGAAAAAAATAAGCTTTTTATTGATACCATAGCCAACTATGGTTGCCATTTAAAAGAACATAACTTTATTTTTTTTTTCTGAAAAACTAAGATGCCTGTGAAATTTTCAATATCATCGCTTAATGCCACGTAAAAAACACTATCACACAGTATTTTTATGTATCTTTTATAGTTTTCGAGATATTCGAGTTTAAAAATTTTGGCGATTTTCAGTTTTTTCAAAATATCTCGAAAAGTTGAAAATTAAAATTAAATTTGAAGGAGGCACTGAGTTCCTCTTGTAATTCTGCCCAATTTTGCTAATTTGACCAATTCTATATCTCGACTATTAACAAAGTTAGCCATGTAAGGAGATAGATAGTTCTTCAAACAAGCCTGAAGTTGTACAAAAACGAATGTTCAAAATTTTATTTTTTTTCAAATATCTCAAAAACTAATCATCAAATCAAATTACGCAACTTTGCCCCAATTTACCCTAGTCTCTATCTCTAACGGTTTCCAAGATACCAATGTTATTGCATCAAATTTGAGACACACTGTATATGGATCCACAATAATAACAAATTCTATCCAATAGGAGACAAGGAGCCTGAAATAGGGGAACTCTATAGCATAAGGGTTAATTCTCTTCGGGCGTTTTCAAGTAACTTTATAGTAAGTAAGTTTATAGCCTGAGTAAATCTAAGTAAGTATGCATAGTAATAATTCAGCGGATTATATCTGTTCTTCTATTTACTTCAAAATAATATTCTTAAAAGCAAGCTCAACACTACAGCTTTCTTTAATTCAATAAATATTAAAATATACAAAACTTTACGTGTATATTTAGTGTATAAACATTTACATTTTTAAATTGTTATAAAACGCATGCATATACATTAAATGTCACTAGTAGATTACTAATACCGTTTTTTCAAGTATTTTCCCACTCTGAACAGATCCCTTCACCTCCTAGACCATAGGAGATAAAATAAATCCTTTGGGGTGTAAACAAAAGGATACATTTTTAAACGTACTCCCTGATAAATTCACGGGCTTTAAATCCAATTTAGCTAGACAGTTAATCCTGATGGGATGCCCTGAATTAAAACAACGAAGTACGCCTGTTGCTTACGGTCGATAGGGCACCGCCACTTGTTTTTTATCTTATTTTTTCCCGGGCAACACTGTATCCGTGTTCGGTTCAAATCGAGAGCGGCTCAATGCAATTAGTATCTATCACTTGGATCGTTCTTCAGTACATGTACTATAAACTAGGACTATAAGAATGGAGTTGTCCTAAGTGGACCCTATTTAATTTTTAGCAATTCAGTCAGTTAATTCCAGGGAATACAGAAACATTTTTGCAGTGTGTATGTGTCGTTTTCCAATTTTTTTTCAATTTCTGATCGTTGATATGACAAGGACAACAAAAGGTTTGTTTTCTCTGGAAGAGTAGTTTTTTGTACAGAGTTTCTTTACCACAAGATATAACTTTTTACTATATATATTCTTATTATCATACATATTATTCATATTCAGTCATATAATATGTTAGAATATTTTTTATATACGACTTTTTATATACGTTAAAAGAATTTTCACAGAAAATCAAGTTACAATGTAACTGAAAGAAGATTGAAACTGTGAAAAAACTTGCTGACATTACGACTCAAACTGACCTAAAATGAAAAACCGTGTATGTGGCCAAAGGGCGAATCTCCAATTCCAACGACGCCCTGGGAGGAAAAAATTTTAAACATTAGGAAAACTATTCGGGGTTATATCTCGGAATAGCCTATACGTTCTCCGAAACCCCGGAGCGCTATCGAGATCCGCAGATCGGATCGCCCCGAGGTCGAGCTGTCGTAACTTTTATCAAACATGAAATACGTCCATCGATAGCCGCAGACACTGAAATGGCGTCAGTTACAGATGACGTTCCCATTGAAAAATGTTGATTTATTAGGAAAATCTCCAGATAGGTAGCGTGAGTGACGTGCATGCAGCTGGCAAGAGTGCAGTGCCTTCCTCTAAGTTTGATATTTAAAATACTTTACGTATATACAAGCACCACATATTATTTTACTTATTTTATATAAGAAAAAAGTAGTACCTACTCTTTAAAATCTATAATATACATTATTACCAATTGCAAATAAAATGTATACAACTGAAGGAATCAGGGCAAGGGCACAGTTTGTAGTTATTCCATGAGAAATGAGGAATTAGAGAAAATACAAGAAGGGACGAGAAACTAGCTATCAGAGACCTTGTTATGTTAATCATTTCTATTTTGTTTGTTTATTTAGTTTATTTACGAAAAAATGTCCATGAAAATAGTATACAATATACATTTGGCAGATGCATTAAACAAAAGAATATGTATACATATTATATATCCAACACAATGACAAGATGTAGAAACAAGTTCTACTACTTGAAAGATGAGATGCACATAACTACGAATATTACGAATCTACTTTATATCCATCATCTGTAAACGACTTATTTAAATAAGGACTAAAACAAATTAAGCCAAAACAGCTTTCTCCTAGCTATATGCCTCGCCGCGCCGGCCGCTGAATTAGAAAATAAAAATTTGTCGCATTTTATCTAACACAATTAGAATCAAAATACAAGTATTCGGATTGCAACGAAAACTACGAGAAAATACTTGGAGCCCACATCGTAGGATGTCACTAACTGCAGACCGGTTTCCATCTTTTTATGATCTCATCAGTGCAATATAAGTGATCATACCTAAAGATAATAAGTACTTAACACAGTAGGTACGTTTTGCGTACACGTGTTAAGTACTTGGGTAAGTGGGGTACTTGGGGTAGTACTTGTTAAGTTAAGTACTTAATGTCGTCATATTATTTAGAATTAAATTCTCTGTCTTCCAGTAAACTCATTGTAAGGGTTAAGACTAGAACTTTTTAAGATATGTCTATTTTCTTCAATTTTATAAAATTGTTCATAGAATTATACTAAGTTAGCCACGATTATAATATAAATTCAGCAAAGAACCACGTAAACTACGATGAAACTAAAAACAACAAGTCTGCGATATACAGAAACATTCAGAATAAAAAAACAAAATTGAAAATAGAACTCAACTACTTACCGAGAATAAACTACGATGAAACTAAAAACAACAAGTCTGCGATATACAGAAACATTCAGAATAAAAAAACAAAATTGAAAATAGAACTCAACTACTTACCGAGAATATGGAACTTAATAAGCTATTATCTTTATGCGACCCAATAAATAAAAATAAGAAGTTACTGAACTGATTATTTCCTTGGCGCAGCATTTATTTTTCCAAAATTCAAAAAATTGGATTCGATTCTTCTAAATTTGTTTGCGTCATAGGTAGCAACAGAAGAAAACACTGGTTAAAAGTTCTATAGATTCTCCTAACTTTTTGACATTCTCCATCAATGTAAAGTAAGTTTAATGTTCTCATTTTTTTTTTTTTTTATATATAGAATATACCCCTTGAAGGTTATTTTGCTGCTATTACAATCTGATCAAAGGGAGATCAATGACTAATTTCGTTCTATCCTAATTTAACTAAAGTTGAAAATTTTAGAGCTAAGGTCTTACTCACTAGTGTACCTTAGAGTCTGGTAACTTAATTACACTAACACTAACGTGTAACACTAACCGCACAATGCTGTGTTTTTATACTGACATAATCACTTCACTAACTCAAAGGGCTTAACCCTCTTGAGCCTTCTTACTATGTTAGTGTTGTCGAGGAGCTGGATGGCCTCGATGTTCACATGTTGATGGAGTCGTTGTTCATGAGTCCGTGCAAATTTATTAATTGTCTGCTCTACAGTGTCCATCTGAAGATCTCGATGAAGGTCGCTGTTTCTGATGTACCAAGGCGCTTTGACGATGTTCCGCAGTACTTTGTTCTGAAACCTTTGAATAATTAATATGTTGCTCTTACTGGCACAGCCCCAGAGCTGTATTCCATAGGTCCATACTGGCTTGAGAATTTGTTTATACAACAGTATTTTGTTGTAAGTTGATAGGCAGGACTGTCTACCAAGTAGCCAGTACATTTTCTTATATCTGATGTCTAGCTCTTTCTTCTCTTTTCTTTTTAACATGGACTTTCCAGCGAAGTCTTGCGTCTAATGTGATGCCTAGATATTTTGCTGAGTTTGCATATGGAATCTGGGCATTGTTCATGTTAATAGGTATTTGTTGTTCTCTTTTATTTGTGAAATTAATCTGCACTACTTTGGTTTCATTCAGCTTGATACGCCATCTTCTGGTCCAGTTATTGATTTGGTTAACTGATATTTGCAGTTTGTTTGCAGCTTCTTCATAGCCCTTTCCTGTCGCAAGAATGGCAGTATCATCTGCAAACGTGGCTATTGTGTTTTCCTCTAACTGTGGTATATCACTGGTGTAGATCAGGTATAAGATAGGGCCTAGGACGCTTCCTTGTGGTACTCCTGCTTTGATTTCTTTTAGTTCAGTATATGCTTCATCTTGTTTGACTCTGAAGAGTCTATCTGAGATATATGATTCCAATAATTCTGAGTATTTATATGGAAGTAACTTATTTAGTTTATATTTTAACCCATCATGCCACACTTTATCAAAAGCCTGCGCAACATCAAGGAATATCGCTGAACAGACTTCTTTGTTTTCTAGCGACTTTTCTATTACGTCAGTAATTCTGTGTACTTAATCTAGGGTGGAGTGGCTTTCTCTGAATCCAAACTGGTGAGTAGGGATTAAATTACCCTCATCCATGATTGGTTTCAATCTTTTCAGTAGAATTTTTTCGAATATGTTCTCATTTGAGTATTCCATTGCACACACACACACCGAGAAATATCGAGGGGCAAACCGCGCTCAAAATTTGTACACTAAACATCTACTTTCTACAGTACATCCACGGACATCCATAATACATCCACGTACATCCACGGATATCCAAGAATATCCAGAAGTATCCATGGACATCCACGGACATCCATGTGCATCTATAGACATCCAGGAAATATCCAGAGACATCCTCGGACTTCCACAGACATCCGCGGACATCCACGGACATCCGCAAATGTTCCAGTTTAATTTTCATACTGCTAAATAACTTAAGTTAAACTTTATATGAAAATCGTGAAGGGGGTGAACACCCTTTGGTGTGAAGATATCACTGACGTAGTTTTCCACATAATATCAAAACCGTATACTGCACTCGCTGAGTGCAGTATAGTGTTTTGGTGTTATGTGGAAAACTAGGTCAGTGATATCTATATGAAAATATACAAATTAAAGATTCTTGTTTCAGCATAATATAAATACTCGTAAAGGTATTACTATATTTTGTTTTTAAATTTTATTAAAGTATCCAGTACACACACACATAACAAAAAACTTAATAATACCTCATGCTAAGTAACAGGTAGTAACTTAAAATAAATCATACACATACAATTATTAATAAAGCAAAAAAACTAGACATTAATATCACACATCAGTTAGTAATAATAGAATAAAAAAAGAAATAAATAGATTCATTCTGTACAATCATAATAATACCTGTATACATTAAAATGACAATAAATATGAATTTTAATTGGGCTGAAAATATCCTCAGAAGAGGATGAATGAATACTGCTCAATTTTTCGCTGCTTCAAGCTTTGTGTAATACGTCGACTAACCGTATTAGTTTCCACCGAAGTTCCCTCTGTTATTGAAGCTTCTAAGACCTGATGAATATACAGAGGTAATTGAAAAAATTGGTACTGTATACTTATAATTGCAAGTATTAACGAACAGATGGCTTTTAGGGGCAATTTTATCTTGACCTATGTGGGTAGCAGTAATATAAGTATTCTCTTTATTTTTATTATTTAAAGCTAGAATTCTACCAATAACAAAGAAGAACAAAACCCAATCTCCAAATTATAATTCATCTTTTGTTACCTATATGAATTTCTACAAATGGACCATCCTTTGCAATATTTGATACTTTACTGGTAAACTTTTTAAGTTTATGTTGTTGCAAAAATCAATATGTTGCATCTCGATATATACAGTAAGCGCCAAAAGTGTTGCATAAATTAATTGTTTCACAAACTTTCAGTTGTTTAAAAAACGCTTGACCCCGTCGATTTTCTTTTGTTTAGCCTATATTATGTTATATACGGGGTGATACGGACGCACATGGACACAAAGAATTTTTTTTTAAATGGGACGTCCTGTATATTTTCCATATTTAGAAAGAGGACATTCTCACGATCACAGCAATATATGGTTTGGTGGGGTTAACACAAATATTAATGGAGATAGTGTCACTGGAATACTAAAAAACATTCCTCTTTATTTAATCGCATTTACGACACCTGTCAAGCTTTGACATTATTGTATTGAGTCCGTACAGTTGCAACAATTAAAATTCAATTATGGTGCAATTAACAGAGACTCAGATGATAGAAGTTTTAATATTTTTTGGGTATGGAGGTTTGAGTAGAACACAAAATCAGGTGTGCGACTTATTTAATGCAAAATATCCAAATAGGCCAATCAACTAAGCTACTGCTAGTAGAATTGAAAAAAAAAATCAGAGTAACTGGACATGTTAAGGATATTGAAAGGTCGGGTCGCTCAAAGATAAATGACGAAAAAAAAATCGAATATTTGCTTACAAATCCAAGAATACCCTAATACTACATCTAGAGCAATAGCAAACGAGAATGAAATTAGTCAACGCTCCGTACTACGTGTATTAAAAAAGGAGAAATACCATCCATATAAAGGTTCAACTTACTCAAGAGCTCAATGAAGATGACCCTGACAGACGTTTCCAGTTCTGTGACACACTAATGAATATGTGTAATGTTAATTTGGATATGAAATGTCAAATTATATTTTCGGATGAAGCCACATTTTGTCTAAATGGCACGGTGAACCGTCAAAATTGTAGATATTGGATTACAGATAATCCGCACTGGATAGTCAAATCACATACCCAGCATCTACAAAAAACTAACGTCTGGGCGGGAATAATTGATAATCGAGTGATAGGTCTTTTTTCTTCGATGATACTCTTACAGGGAAGAGATGTTTAACATTTCTTCAAAATTATCTCCTTCCTGCCGATAATAATAATCCTGATCTATCGAATAGTTCAATCTGGTTTCAGCAGGACGGTGCACCACCACACTTTGCTCGACGTGTTTGTGATTATTTAAATACGTGTTTTCTTGAACGGTGGATTGGTAGAGGTGGATCCATCGGATGGCCTCCAAGATCCCCAGATCTTACTCCAATGGATTACTTTTTGTGGGGATATTTAAAGTCAAATGTTTATATCGACGGACCACAAAATTTAGAAGACAAATTAGTGTAGCTGTTGTCCAAAACGTTCAACGGGAATTTGTAAATAGGCTTGGCTATTGTCAAGAAGTTAACGGATGGCATTCTGAACATCTTATTCATTAGTTGATATTAAATGTATATTTTTTTCAATTTTTGTAATACAATTAGGTATATAAATGCGATTAAAATAAAGTGGAATGTTTTTTCAATATTCCAGTGACTCTATCTCCGTTAATATTTGTGTTAACCCCACCAAACCATATATTGCTGTGATCGTAAGAAAGTATCCTCTTTCTAAATATGTAAAATATACAGGGTTTCCCATTTATAAAAATGTCATTATGTGTCCATCTGCGCCCGTATCACCCCGTATATAATATAATATACCTAGGTTAAACAGAAAAAAACAAAAGAAAATCGACGGGTCCATGCGTTTTTTAAAAAATTGAATGTTTGTGAATAAATAATGAATTTATGTAACACTTTTACCGTTCAATGTGTATCATTTCTAATGTGACCCGATTGATTGATACTTAAAATGTATTATATTTCTATTTCGTTATTTACTTTTAAAATTTATTGTGGGGTTATTTCCTCGGTTATTTCTTCGGTAACATCTTCAGGAAGATTTTCTTGTTCCAAATTTTGTTGCAATAAAATGAAATAACAAGAGTCGCTTTCCACAAACATACTAAGATTTTCTATGTCAATAATTGCATTGATTAGGGCAGAATCACTCATTCTAACACGCATCGCGCTGTTGTACCTATTCTTGAATAATAAGCAACTTAAAGCACAACAAACAAAATTTATCTGCAACACGTTTCAGTAAAGTTACTAATAGAAACAAAGTCAAAAACAGTGATTTTTATAGGTACTAACCTCAGTATTAACAAGTTTTATTATTAGTCGAAACATTAAATCAGTCTACTTTTTTGTTTTAATAAGTAACACCCACAAAAGCACAGAATACATTTTTGCAATCTGTTAAAAGCGAGTTTACAAGTGAAAAATACGGCTTTAACTAGTTTATGACTAGTATTACGCAATATTTAACATTACGTAGCTGTAACATTTTCAAAGACATCCACGTACATCCACGGACATCTACGGTTATCCACGCACATCCAAGCATATCCACGGACATCCACAGACATCTGCGGACATCCTTGGACATCCACGTGCGTGTACACCAAACATCCATCGCGGTTTGCCCCTCGAGAAATATAGAAGATAACAGTAAAGAATGTGAGCAAAATTTTTTTTATGCAAAATAGAAATGTTAATAAAATAATTCGCTTGTTTCAACCTGTCAGTTCAAATCAAGACCCTCTTTACAAGATTTAATAGATATAAATAAATTAAATGTAAATACAGATATCTCCAAAAGTTGTAGTTTTAACCCCTAGAATGTATCTATGTATATACTGGATGAAACATAATTTAATTTTAAATAACATAATGTGAAAAAATATAGAGTGTTCCGTTTGACTTGAAAAAGTTTTCGCTATTTGAATTTTCTAGTGAATTAAATTTATATTTACACATTAACAAATTTATCTAATTGCTTTTATGTTAAATTATTGGGCTTATAAAACTGATAGCGTTCTTAATAGGCAACCAGTACAAAAACCACACACACTTTACGCAAAACCTTTGAACTCATCTCATCTCAAGGCCAAACACCGGACTAATGACTCTCTCAACGTTTCCGGGGCTCATTTTTATAATTCACAAACAGGACTATAAGAACCACGTGCACCCGACATTTACAGTAAATTTAAGTGCTAAAGAAATCACGGAAAGCTCGAGCATAATACCGAATGTTCATTACAAATTACGCCACGGCTGTAATTGAATTAAGTATCAATGAAGCATGCAGGAAGGAAATCCGTCCGGAATTGTAAAAAGGCGCACTTCTTGACAACCTCCTAATGCTCAAGGAAGCATCAATCATGAAATTTCGTGTCGCTGCAAAAATGTCTTGCACGCCACGGGCTTGTCACGTCCTTATGCAGCGCGGTGGGCCGTAAATCACATTAGGTTTGTCTCCTTAGGAAATGCGCTCCTCGTGTAAAACGATCATAATAATTCAACCACTACTTGGGAATATCAATTTGAACAATGTTCCCGGGCACCCGCCGTTGTAATTTTAACGTGACGTTTGTTTTTAACCCGACACCTTTAGGGAAATCTACAGATGTTTCAAAGCTGTTTTCGGTATTCCCACAGTAAAATCTACTGTACAGGGTGGGCAAATAAGAGAGAACGCCGGCTGTATCTCGGAAACCGCTTATCGGAGAATTTCCGGAAAAAAATTTCAATAGTAAATGTGGCCAAGAGATGTCGCTGGAAATTATTTTCAAGTTCCTGAAATGACCGCTAGGGGGCATAACATCCATGGCCAACTAGAAAAATGAACTTTTCTCGAAAATTTGCCTAATAAAGTAGTACCGGAAATAAGTAAATATTTATCTAGAGGAAATTTGAAACTTTTTTGTGCAACTCATTTTTTTCTATCTTTTAAAATAAAGTGGTGAGAGGGCGCCAAACTTTCTTTCCTTTAAACGTTAATAACTCGGCTCAGGATTAACCGAATCTAACAATTTTAGTCTCATTAGAAAGAGCTATTTTTTATGCATATTTGGACTCATAAAAGCTGGTTTTGTTACTTTTATTATAGCCGCTAGAGGGCGCTGTCTGCCCACATAACAAATATAGCGGATTTTCTAGAAAATTTTAAATAGCAAGGTATATTTATTGT
This sequence comes from Pogonocherus hispidulus, assembly GCA_963924545.1. Taxonomy (NCBI): domain Eukaryota; kingdom Metazoa; phylum Arthropoda; class Insecta; order Coleoptera; family Cerambycidae; genus Pogonocherus; species Pogonocherus hispidulus. The sequence goes on from OZ004694.1 coordinate 78,604,833, forward strand.
CACATATTTAAATAATGGACAACAATCCCTGAAATTCAGTGAAAACCGCAGCTTCCTATCTCATTCCTAACGAAAGGTATTACCAAAAGAATTGCAACTGGAGATTTGTGATATAACCTTTCACCTTAGCATTTAAAATCGACTCGTCATAGCCTATTATTAATAAAATATAAGAAAAAATACTGTTGCGGAACTGAAAAGTCGTTAGTGCTTGTGAGTTTTTCAAAAAATATGATGAGAAGTAAAAGTTTAAAAGTAAAAAAATTTAAACAAATTTAAACTGATGCGGCAAATGCTGACTTTGTAAATGTATTCTTTATGAAATAGTGTGATGGTCCTGAAAACAACTGATTTATTTGGAGTCGTGATGTTCAAGGGCCTCTTAAATGTTCAAAATGTCGCCCATCGTTTTCAATACACAGTTCTAACCGTTCTTGGGTAGATGAAACTGCAGTTTCCACTTCTGACACGGGAATATGGGGAATATACCTTAATACGTTCGATCATCCCTTCCCTTGTGGCGGCAGGCCTCGTTGCGTAAATTAGTTTTTTTAATCGCCCCCATAAAAAATAAAAGTCCATACATGTCAAATCGGGGATCTATAGAATAAATAGATGTAATAAATTTAATTTTCAACCTGTTTAATATAATACCTAGCTGGGTTTCGTCTACCGAAGAACAGTTGTAACTGTGTATTCAAAACGATGCGCGACATTTTGAACATTTGAGAGGCCATTGAGCATCACTTCCCCAAATAAATCAGTCGCTTTCAGGACCACCACATTATTTCATAAAGAATTCATTTACAAAGTCAGCTTTTGCCGCATCAGTTTAAATTTGTCTCAAATTTTTATAATTTTTACTTTTATCTCATATTATATTTTTTGAAAAAATTAGAAGCACTAACGACTTTTCAGTTCCGCAACAGTATTTTTTCTTATATTTTATTAATAATAGGCTATGACGAGTCGATTTTAAATGCTAAGGTGAAAGGTTATATCACAAATCTCCAGTTGCAATTCTTTTGGTAATACCTTCCGTTAGGAATGAGATAGGAAGCTGCGGTTTTCACTGAATTTCAGGGATTGTTATTTTTTAAATTAAATTATTGTCCATTATTTAAATATGTGACAATAAATATACCTTGCTATTTAAAATTTTCTAGAAAATCCGCTATATTTGTTATGTGGGCAGACAGCGCCCTCTAGCGGCTATAATAAAAGTAACAAAACCAGCTTTCATGACTCTATATATGCATAAAAAAAAAACTCTTTCTAATGAGACTAAGTTTGTTAGATTCGGTTAATCCTGAGCCGAGTTATTAACGTTTAAAGGAAAGAAAGTTTGGCGCCCTCTCACCACTTTATTTTAAAAGATAGAAAAAAATGAGTTGCACAAAAAAGTTTCAAATTTCCTCTAGATTAATATTTACTTATTTTCGGTACTACTTTATTAGGCAAATTTTCGAGAAAAGTTCATTTTTCTAGTTGGCCATGGATGTTAGGCCCCCTAGCGGTCATTTCAGGAACTTGAAAATAATTTCCAGCGACATCTCTTGGCCACATTTACTATTGAAATTTTTTTCCGGAAATTCTCCGATAAGCGGTTTCCGAGATACAGCCGGCGTTCTCTCTTATTTGCCCACCCTGTACAGGCTATATTTTCTAACGGCAAAATGCATAAAAAAAATTAAAGAAAAACCGAAATTCATACTTCAAAACCCACCCCCTATTAATTACCCTGCACTATTACTACGAAAAAGCGTCAGATACCCAACTATCCCCAAGATACTCCCACCAGGCAAGCACTCTAGTGCTTGCCTAGTGAGCGCAGCTATATGGAAATAAGGAAGTTAAAATAGGTAAACCACCTCACCCTCCTTTTTATTTTTTCTAGTTTTAGTACTTTAGTAGTAAATTTGGAAGTTCCTATAGAGTCAAAAACTGCATTGTAGAGAATGTGAATCGGATAAAAATATACTATAAAATCTACTCGATATTATCGATATATAGGTATTGCACTGAATAACATCAAATGCTAGATTTAGTAATATACAAATTTGATATAGGCTAATAAGTAACCTCTGTTTCTAATAAATGGCATTCATTAAAACCGTACATGTATTTGAATGGATTTCAAACTTTAAAAATATCCATTTGTAATATACATGATGGAAAAAGTTTTGGTCCTTTATTGTACTACACAAAATTTTAAATGACAAAAATTTATTCCGTTGATTAATATTTTTGTCGCTGTAAGCTGCTTTCTAAATATGTACTGCAGTATGTATTTGTAGAAATATAATTTAGTGAGGGATTTTTTTCTGCTTTGAAGAATACTCAGGGAATATAGAGCACTGTGCTAGACAAAAGGTTTGTAGTACTCGTAGTATAAAAACCGACTATAATACCAAAGTTTACAATGTTCTCGGCGCGAAACCAAAGTGGAGAGTGTAATAACTGATGTGTGTATATTCTGTAAATTTTAGTAATACTATCTAGAAATTACTTTTACACAGTAAAAAAAGACAAATGGTTAAATTATTAAATGGTAATCGTAATTTGCTGCAGTATTATTTTTAACACGAACTGGGTAGTATAATAACTAAACCTTTAGAACTCATATTACACGAATGATATACCCGTCAAGTTTGTAGAAGTACTCATAAATTGTAGTAAAATTTACAAAACCCTGTGTTAAAAATGAATCAATCCGCCATAAATACAGAATAATTACACGGTGAATAATTAACTTATTAGGTACACATTACCTTGTAAAATTTACTGTGTTAAATTACTTTTAATGTAATGTAATAATACACCGATATGTCTAACACTGCCAAGTGTGGACTATATACACACTGACGAGTGTGGATTCAGTGTTAAAATCAGTCGGATTTTTTTACTGTGTATGTCTATACTTTTTTTTGTGCATATCTTCCTTATTATTAGATAGGCTTTTTTACAGTTGGTGAATTTATTTTCGGCGCAATTACTAAAGCTGTATAAAAACTTAATTTATAACTTATTTATATAAACTACCAATACTGGAAACACATACAAAATTATCATTGTATACTTAGAGGGCAATCCCCCATCATCTGCATCCAAATTTTAGTTTCGCATAAAGTTCTCATAAACATTATATAAGTTGAAAAATCATTAAAATTTGGTGTTTAAAAACATAAAATATGGTACCTACATAAATTACCGTTTAATCATGTATAATATTATAAATTTTTCATTACCATAAACGGTTCAATAAAATTTGTATAATTTTGTTATTACGTCTTAGTGTCTATGTTTAAGATATTTTTCAATAATATACTTAAAACTTAACCTAACAGCTACAAACTACAAACAAGGATTCTTGATCTGATAGCGATCAATCTACCGTTCCGCTAAAACGCGCAATCCACGCCTTCTCTTCCATTACCATCACAACAGCGAAATCCGAAACGTTTACCCGTCGGCCTATTCATCCCCTAAATGAGCCAATTCGACGAACACAAATCAAGGAGTGCCACTAAATCAATCCAGACGGCGCGTTCCGCTTCCTATTTTATTTTTATACTCTAAAGTGGCCCACGGGGCGAAACAGAGTGCGAACGGAGTTCTTCAAAAGGCGAGGATTTAAAGGACACGATAGGTTAAAACCGAAACAAGCTCAAAAAACATTGCAAGCGAGTGTCGATTTACCACCCGTATTTGTTTACAGGCTTGTATTTAACATCACTTGTTTGAATGTAAAGGTGATCCAAAATTTTAACGTCAGCATTTAACAGAATTTAGAGTTATAGCTCTAAATTCTGTTAAATGCTGACGTTAAAAGACGAAATTTCATAGCATTTCCGATAAGTGACAAATAATCCGATTAATAATATCAATCCAATCGCATGGGATATATTATAGAAAATTTCTGCATGTTCCACAGTTACCTTGATTAGTTACAGAAATACAGTAGAAATAAATAATTTCAATCGACCAGGATGTATATTATATTTATCATTTTGTAAATTTAAATTAATTTTATATCATTCGGCAATAATAAGCACCCAACTTGCAATAAGCCTCTAAGCTGTATCTTTAGTCCTAATTCCTGCCCTGCTGAAAGGGCGTCGGCAAATAGCCACAAATCACAACGTGGCATGACCGGGTATTCATGAAACACACGAGTATCGCCGGCCAGAACACCGACACCAGCCAACTTTTGAATTATGCATGCCGACGAGCTCAACAGGACGTCGGTTAAGCAGGAGTTTTGGATTTAAAGGGCTCAAGCAGCCTGTTCTGATATCTTGTAAATACAGCCGAGTGAATGCAAAAGAAATATTGGTTTTGCTAAATTCTGCTTCGATATGCTTGCACAAGGTTATAATAAGCTTTAATGCGGTCCTTCTGCTCCACTTTTTTATTTTCGGATGAAATATTTCAAATATATTCAGAAGACTTCCCAAATAGCCTTAGTGTGTAGTTCTTCGAAGTATATACATGTGTACAAGATCTTTGCTGCTTTATTTGACTAATGCATTTTTTGTAGAAATAAAGCTTGTTAATCCAATCTGACAATATTCCTAATATTATAACAAACCTCAACTAAAGAAACGTATAAACTATCTATAAAAATATGTTCTAAAATTGCAACCGCGAATTACACTGTGTAATAGATGCTCTCACATACATATTATATTTTATTAATACATGCAATCAGTGATCAATTTCACATTAACGTTGGCAAATAAATTGCATTGCAGTTTGCTTTGATCTCTGATAAAATTAGCTTTATATTTACAATGTAATGTGCGTTCAACATTTTAGGTAAATTTGGGTGATAAAATTTAATATAATTTGCGCCAGTATGGGTAACAAAGTATAACGGGAATGGATACTTCACTACTTATTTATCTGACACTAATTTATTTTAATTGAATATCACGGATACGTAAAAAAGACGTACCATCACAACTGGGCGGGAATTAGCGATAAAATTTAAGTAAATTTAATATTCGCCATTATTTGTTAATTGAGTAAAAGTGTTCCTCCGCCAATTATTAATTCACAAATTTATATTATGAACTATGGCTGTTTTCGATGCCGTTTGGTAGTGTTTACTATCCTGTGAATAGCTGCTATAGGTACGCCTTATACAGGGTCCGGCAACAGGATTGAACTATTTTAAAAAGCTTGCTGTGAGAAAATAAATGTAACGATTCAAACAACCGGTACTGAAAGATGAACTTTATTGTTGGGCAATTTTTAATATTTGTAAATTATGTCCTTCAGATCTCCGCTATACTAATTGGCACACATTTGCAGTCTCTTCCTAAAATTTTGCAACACGTTCTGAAGCAAATCTTGATCAATTCCGTTTACCTCTTCCCTAATCCGATCTTTTAAGTCTTGTATTGTCTGCAGACGAGTAGTGCATACTTTTGCCTTTAAGTAACCCCAAAGAAAATAATCTGGTGCTGTCAGATCCGGAGATCTTGAAGGCCATGGAATGTCACCAAAACGTGAAATCAGCCGAACATTTGGAACATTTGCCGTAAAACAGTTAAACTTCGCCTACTGGTATGAGCGGTGGCACCATCTTGTTGGAACCATACACCACCATTCACATATATCTCCAACATCATATCATAACATATCGGTCAGAATTGAAGTTAACGGTGTGGTTGTTTTCCTAAAAAAAGTATGGTCAGATTATGCTAAAAGCGCATACTCCACACCATATTGTCACTTTTTGGCCATAAAGAGGTCATTCATGCAGCTCTGTTGGATTGTTATGTACCCAATAACGAAAATTCTATTTGATAACGTATCCAGTTGTATGAAAATAAGATTCGTCCGACATGATAAGCCCATTGAGAAGCCTCATTTGTTAGTTTTAGTTGGAACAAAAATTGTGAAAAACACATTTTTATAAAATCCTTCCTGTCCAAGCTATTGGTATGCAAATAACAAATACATTTCCAATCAATGCGCTTCATACTTAAATGTTACAGCCTGGAATAATTTTCGTATAAAATTAAAATACACCAGCTTTTCTACTTGTCGAACAACACCGGTCTGGACATCTCTGTATTTCTGCGATTTATAAATATAAGTCGAACATATTTCACAACTAAAGTGTCAAAACCGTCGCATAACAATATCAATATTACAAAGGTTTATAGGCTGCCGATCTGTTACATGAGAATGCGAGGGCATAAACATTTTCTTTTGTCGCAGATCGGACCTCCCATAAATTTGATGGGACGTATATCCTGTCCTTTTCTGAATTAAAACATTTTTCAGGCTGGAGCCGTTCGTTTCTAACGCATATTTTTTTGAGCATCAGAAGTGGGACAAAGGTGTCCTTGCGGGTATTACAATAGAACGAGCCGACCGTTATCGTATTTTATATATAGATCAATGGAAGTAGATTATATCAAACAGTTGTTATCGCTACACAAAAGGATAATAAAGCATACAGCAAGGATTAACGCCGACAGCAGATGAAAATTTTCAGTGCTTATTGGTCAAGAGAATGTTTATTTTTCCGAGTGAATAAATAACGGGATTACGTTTGTGTTTCCACTTATTATTTATTATTACTATTTATTATTTCCCGATTAATCCAGCTGTAATCTGTTCGGCAATTTGGGATTTTCAAAGTAGCGCGTTGCGTTTTATAAAGCTTAATTATAAAAAAACACGAGAAAAATGTCGATGGTATTATTCTTGAATTAATTCATTATTATTCTATAGAGGTACCCGTAGAATAAGTTGTTAATTGTTGTTAGTTATTAATAAATTTTATATTTATTAAAATTTTAAGTTCATTATTATTCAGTTAATTACGACAGTATTACTTTTTGCAAAATAGGTGAAATATAAATATGAAATAAAAAAATCGTTACATAACTAATACATAACGTTTACATGTGTGAATATTTGGCATGTACCATATATGTAAATCATAAAACACCCTTTCATCCTTAACAATCTCTGGAAATAATATGGTTACTCCGAAAAAAGTAACATGACCTCGTAACCCATCATTCAATTTAGACATACAAGCATAAAATACAAATATTTGGACAAATATAAACATGAAATTTAACTAACAAATTGCTGTAATAAATTAGTAAACATCAGTGATCATTTAACTGATCATTTTAGTGATCATTTAAGTGAAACTGCATTTTTCACAGAGGGAAATGCAGAAATATCACTTACGTATATCATAAACTGTGAATGACTGATTGCCGATTCCAGATCATCCGTAAATGATTCCACAATATAACGGGCCCAAAGTGGATCCCTGTGGCATGCCTACACGATTTCGTTCGAAAACGGCTAATATTTTGAAATATGAGATGTATCGAGTATGTCAAAAACGAAGAGATTCAACTTAAAAGGAATGTTCTTTTTTTCCGTAAGATATATACGAGTATATGTATAAATCATTCTCAGGCTTATTGGCTAAAAAATATAATATTCTAAATTCAGCCTCGTCTGTTATTGGTCCCTATATGGTTATTTTTTCTGTTCGATGGAGTGTTCGATACAATTCAGAGCATTAAAAAATCTCCTAAATGTATTTTATGCCTATTAAGTTTGATATATTCCATTGTTTATCCAAATTTTCTTGGCTTTTAAGAATACCGGCGCCAGTTTAGTAACTGTTATAACTTATTGGAATGACTTCAGTTATATCTTGGGTACTCTTTCGAAGGTTGAAATGGCTTTCATATTTTGTAGAGCATGAAAATAAAAATTAAATTATCTGAAAAGTTCAAAGACTCCCGTAAACGCCTTTTATCTATGACCCTAATAAGAAACAAATATTTGATTAACCTGCATCATGCAATATTTGCTGCCTGAAACTATTTTAACTCTCTCCGAATGTGTATGTGAATAGTTGTTCCCGGAATGATGTTCCCTGGACATGTTAAAGAAGTACTTACACACTTCAGATTAATAGTAAAGTAGAAATCATAGAACTAAAGGTAACTTGTTAATATTTATTGTGAAGATATAAAAATTGCGATCATATGAGCTGTAAAAACAATATTATTTTTATTATATTCAGGTGCAACTCCTCAAGTTTTTCGATTTGAAATTCATGAAATTTATTTAAAATTATGTACCCGATTCTTTTCATTTCGTTCCCTAAATATTTTTCACGTTCACTTAATAGCTAGTCCCGGGGCAAAAACATATTTATCACCGAAGAAATAAGGAAAGGAAATTTGCTGGCAGGGTACAGGAATCAAAACAAGAAGGATAAGAAAACAAATAAAGATCGATAACAAAAGAACAAGGCACATATTGCCACGTGTTGTAGATGTGCACATTTTCCCTTATATAAGATATAAAAATACCCTAACTGTAATTTAGGATAATTAATATAAATAATTTCCATTTTTTTATATCCGTAATTGAAATCCAGTACCTCCTTTTAGGTACATTTAATTCTTGTACTAACGTATATCCACCTTATCCCGGAATTTTTAGCGCTTTTATAAAGAAGTTTTCGATATAAATTGACTCAAATTTTGTTTCTGCAATTCTAATCTTTGAAGAAACCAAATTATAAACGAAGAACGGGGAGGATGTAACCAAAGAAGGCTGCGAGGATCATTGGATCCAGCAAATTGCAACGTGTGTATTTGAGAAAACACGGCGCAATGGGCTGAAGATAGAAGGGTTCGTTGAGCCGAGAGGCACATAGAAATCCCACATTGCGGGAAAGGCATTCAGAATAAACAGGCGGCTTCTATTCACCCGAGGCTCAAGCTGCAGCTCTAATTACGACTGTATCTGGCGCGGCTGCCTATTTTGGTTTACGCAAAATATGGTCGGTCGGTTAAATTCGTCTATTTCCCTTACAGTCGGGTTCAATACAACCGGGCCTCACTTAAAATATATCCCACTTCTGATTTCCATAGCATGCTAAATTATTTGGTAAGAGCTGTTTAGTAACTTCGTGGTTGTGTGTTATACGTAACATAATCCTCAAATATATTTACCCCTCATGTTATGTTTAGTACCTACAACATAATCGCATGGAATAAACTACGTATTTAATTATTACTACTAGTACAAGTCCGGAAGGGACGTACCCAAAAGTTATATTCACTAATAACAATATATCGGTCAGTTGAACTTTGAGGCTTAGTTACAGTTCCGTTTAATATACAATGATCTAACGGGAAGTGTATTCTTCTGCTCGATTTACCCTAAACAAAACTGAGTTCATTAATTTTGTATGCTCGTTTTCGTACTTCGAATTAGATTAATTATGATTAGCAACCAAACTTGTCTTTAATTACATAATCAGTGTATTGCCGATATATAAACCTTCGCGTATAGTAGGTAAGTAGTAGTTTTTAGATAATTAACCTTAATTCTCAAATGATATTAGTAATCCGCAAATGCAATAATAAAAATTAACCGAGAAAAGTGTCAATTTTTGTCAAGAATAAGATGTAAAATTTAAAAATGGTGTTTTTAAAATTTTAGTCAGTGGCATCACATATTTTTTAAGATCGCAGACGTTTCCTGCACCTACGCCACTGGTAATAGTTGAAATGCCATATTTCGGTAATAAATGTCGTGTCCTTAGTTCATACAGTACCCAAAGTTTTACACCAATATCTTTATTCATTATAAAGTTATAAAATGAATCCTTTTTTTTTCCAAAAATTTTAACCCCCTGTAACTTGAAAACGAGTCAAGCTAGGACGAAAATTTTAAGGCCTTTTTTCTAGTTTTTGTAACTAGAACGCACCCACGTGTTTGTAATATATGGTGTAACATGGATGGCATGTATAGTAAAATAATTTAAACACTCTGTTGTCTGTTTTATAAAATATAAAAATTCCATTTAATTTGACACTTCAACAATACCTACTGTTCCTGTAACATGTAACAAGTATCCATCAACTAACTTTTGTTACTTACTCCGTTATACCAGGCAATGATATATAAAACTAAAAAATCTGTCAGAGAAAATATGCATGACCGTGAACCCATAATTAACAAGAATATAATTTGTTATTTAAGTTGTCCGGATACTTCAGAAAATCTCTTTCAGAAGTCCACGTACGTAACTTTAAGGCTAAAAGCATCTTATAACACTCCTCAAACTTTTACTTGGTTGTAATAGATTTATGCTTTAAAGCTGAACATTTATCAGTCAGGAAAAACGAATAAAAAGATATTTTTATTGTACGAACGTTAATATTCTGAGGACCGCAATAATACCTTCTTTAATACATCACTGATTATAGTAACATGAACGCGATACACTGAGTTTAGGTGTCAGATGCACCCTTTTTACATCCATTCTAGAGTGTCTTGCAAAATATTTAAATAAAATTGCATCTATATCTATCAAAACAACCCAACAGTACCTACGGATGAGCCTAATGTTTTAAATACGTAGCAGTTAACTCTAAGTGATTAATAACCAGCCCTGCCACTATGAGTAATTGAATTTAAGTGTAATTTACTTACCTACAAATTTCCATTTATAGATGTCGCCACTGTTTCTCTGTCTGTGAACGTAAGAAGGGGATTAGCAATCACGTTATTAAATTTATTACTGTTCTTGTCACATCGCATACTGATAGATTTAATACAGTCCTATATTACCTTTTACTGTGTCGCTATATTGGCTTTTCAATATTAAATATAGCTACATAATTATAACTTTCATCAAACAAATGGGAATAGCAATAATTTGTGTTGTCTATTTCTGCAATTGTGAAAGTAGTATTTATAATTTGTAATAGTATATTACAAATGTACACATTTTATTTAAAATTTGTAGTATATTATTACTACATTGTAAATTATTATTTTGCAACTATAATTGTCGATTTAGTTTGTCGTCCTTCTTATTTGTGATATTTTGACAAGATTTTCAATTATACTCGAAACAAGAATCCAAGGGATGCACGTCATCAGATATTAATAAAATAAGTTTCATGGCGTTAAAGGGTTATATGTATTATATAAGGGGAATATTTGTTTCCTTCTAATTATGTAATCACACTAAATCACACTAGAGTAGTTATACTAGAGGGGCTTCTGGCTCAAAAACTTCATGTAAAAGCCCATAAGAGCAATACGTTGTCAAATTTGAACTCTCGCACATGCGCAGACGCTCTGGGCGGTCCAGGGTGACCTTGCGTCATCTTGGGCGGTCCGGGGTGACCTTCAGTCGCCTTGGGTGGTTGTGGGGTGACTCAAGGTCGCCCAGGACCACCCAAGTGGCCCAAGGTCACCCAAGGTCACCCAGGACCACCCAAGTGGCCCAAGACGGCTCCAAGTCACCCCACGACCACCTAAGGCGACTGAAGGTCATCCCGGACCGTCCAAGATGACGCAAGGTCATCCCGGACCGCCCAGAGCGTCTGCGCGCATGTGCAAGAGTTCAAATTTGACAACGTTTTGCTCTTAGGGGCTTTTGCATGACGTTTTTGAGCCAGAACCCCCCTAGTATAACTACTTACTAGTGTACGCTATGCTGAGGTACATCAATATTGTATATATTTTTTATATTTCTGGCAATAGCCTTGTAAATCCTTTATAACGTGCACCGCTTGGATTCTTGTTTCAAGTGTGGATGACACAAGCTAACGTAAATAAGCACTGCCAGGTGAAGTCACTGGCAATTTACCTTCATCTAAAACTTAAAAGAGTTCTTCACTAAGGTTATCAATAAGTAGTCTAATAAATCATGTGTAAACCGCAAGAAATTTTATACGTTAAAATAAAATTACTGTGAGTAGCCTTTTCCGGCTGTATATAATAAGGCCCGTAACCCGCACGATTTTATAGTTTCCGATCCGAGCAACCGATATGCCCCATATCACCTTTTCTCGAGGCGAATTTCCTTTTAACGGATATCTTCTTTCTTTTCAGCCTCTCGTATTCGATACGAGATCACAAGCGGTAACATAGGTGGGGCGTTCGCCGTCAAAAACATGACAGGAGCCATTTACGTAGCCGGGGCGCTGGACTACGAGACCAGGAAGAGGGTAAGTAATTAATCGTAGCCCTGAGACACCCTTAATCTACAATGTGTCCGAAATAATAATGGAGTGTATAGGAGACCGAAGCGTATAATACGTGATCAATAACAGAAGGTATAAATATGACTGGTTATCTCCCGATCTACATTGCGCTTTCCAACTACTGAAACTACGTATTTGTTAATAACTAACTTATAAATAGAAATTGCATGCCTATTCCATGTAAAAAGTAAATAAATGAGATTACTTAAAACACGCACAGCTTTCCACAGGAATCGATCCGGATTCGTCATACTTTGTGTCCTGACCAATTTTCACTTCACATGATACGTTCACCTTTATTATTTGCCATGTTTAGTACTTCTAGGCTAAATAAAATAAAATAATTCATTATCGACCAAGGAATAATGATTTAATAATTAACTTAGTACATTGCATTTTGTAATGAAACTACGAAACTAATGTTTTTCTTTTCGTTGTCAGCGCCATCTAAAGTAAATTGAAGCAGATATCCAACTCTCTTGCTCTTAAATTAATGAAAATAGCGAATCGTAAAATATAAAATCTGTCTTAATATCCCAGTGTCTGTCGCTACATAAGGTAAGAAACTTTGAGGATCGCCTACTAAAATAAAAAATCAACCTTTCCCAAAAAACAAAGTATGACGAACAAAGAACAAAAGTTACCTTGAGAATATGTTAAATGAAACCATGTGTAAAAAAATTTGTGTAATCCAGCATCACTGGTAAACGATTGTCCAAAAATATCTACTTAGTACACATTTTTCTGCCTTTAATTGATCTTAAGTTTAGTCGGCACTCCATATGCTCCATTGTTATTGTCGTGAACAAAATTTGTGTAATAAATATCTCTCCCTCTTGGAAATCTAAGTTTGTGATATCTGAATAAATCTAATTTATGGATAGCATAAAGTCACTTTACGGATTTCCATATATAGCTACACAAGCTGACTGCACCACTACCAGAAAACAGCAATTTTTCTCTAGATTGCAATAACTTGTATGGCAATTGTAAATATTTATGACAAAACTAGTACAACAAACTATTAGAGATTTACGAGCACCTTACGAAATGTGTTTTGCTCAAGAATAACAAATCGAATGAAAATATATAGGTACCCAAACAGTCGAAAGTTTATTGGCAAAATATCATAATGTATGATGGGTGAGCCTTTTCTGTAAATGCAAATATCTATAATAGCTATGATAAAAATTCTAGAATTGACATTTCTTTCATATTGGTAAAATATTTCCATTTAAAGCAAATAATTATTCTATAAATTTTAATATTAATACGTTTTGCTCATCTCTGCATATGTAATAAAAATACACCATTTTATTTAAAATGCAGTTAGTAGTAATTTCCTGTAGAACGACGACCATAAAAATTTCTAAAAATAAAAACTTGAACATTTTTAATAAACGATTTCAATATATCATTAAAAATATTAAAACGCTGATTCTATAATAAAAAGAAAATTGTTTGCGTATAAAAAGGGAGAGAAATATTTTATTACACAAATGTAACGATAATTTCAAGACAGGTTAATCCTCTTTAATAAATAACATAAACATATATTGCTGTGGATTACTGCAGCTCCAACTGCAGGAAGAAATAAATAAAAACAGGCAGATTATCGTGTCATCTGAATAATTGGATTAGATGTAATCCATACATTGTTTTACTTGAGCTTAATTTGTTTTGTGCTGTCTTGGCATTTGTTTTGGGCGGCAGCATAATTTACTCGAAACCAGACGTACTAATTTCGGTGTAAGTAGTGAAATATGGCAACACGGAATACACTACTTAGCGACGGAAGCCAAACAAATTGCATTATCCTAGTTCATAATTTTCGCAGCTAAATGTATGGAATTAATTACCTCAGTTTGAAATTATTTATTAGAGTTAACTACCGCTGGTGAAAACTATGTTTTAAGGTGGCAGCTGTATTTTCAGACACATTTTCTTTAATGGCTTTAATAGCTGCAAGGGAACCGGTCGTTACACAAAGGCTATAGGGATCGTCAAAGAAGTTTACCCGTTTTCTAAAGCTCTGTTCCTGCAAGAATCGCAAACTAGTCAGATCCAATCAAATAATTCTAAATCAGTCCGCAAATTGTTTCAACCAATCACAGTCCAGTTGGTGATTGCTGTAGGAACAGGGCATTAATAATCGGTAATATTATTATGTAGAATAGGCCCCTCGCCCTATTCATAGTTTTCTTGCATTTTGCTATCCTCTTAGTAGCATCGAATTTTCCATTAACTAAATTCGTTATAATAAAAGTGTCTGTCACCTTGTCCATCCACACATAACTTCATCCAACCAATCTCTAAAATCTTCCTGCTTGTATTAACTTGGAGTTTTATGTTTAATAGTTTCCCAAAAGCTGCAGCTCTTTATTTGATTTATAAAGCAAATTTTCATGAATACATTCGAGCTAGTGTCAGAAGTGGGATTCATCCTGGTAAAGTCTAATGTCTATCATCCCTAGGCGTCAAAGAAAATTATGCCGCGTGTGTACACGATATTTGTAGTGAGCTACATAAACCCGCCGCTTGCCATAAATATTGTCAACCGCCCCCTCGGGATATTGCGTAATCTAATTCCACGCGTCTCTTCTAAATCCGCATATGTAGGAGAGACAAAGCAGCGAAATAACGCCTAAATTATGCAAATGAAGCACTAGGCTTAAAAAAACGTTTCTTGACTATAAAAAATAACAGCGAGGTCGCCTATCGCAAGTCCACAACGTTTTATTAACGCCGTTCTCTTGGTTTGCACGCTCAGAGCGCATATGGATTCCGGCGGGATTTTTGCGGAAGAAATATGACGACGTCCCGTGACACTTTGAAAAACTCGTTATTAATATGTGGCCTGACCCGTCAGCGTGCTTTAAAGGCTGTAGAATGAATAATTTAACCCACAAACATGTACAACCAAATTTCATGGAAGCAAGTAAAAACTAGGTTCAAACTGTTATTTTGTGTAACTTATTCCAAGCACCGCGTAGCGATAGAATATTGTGCGGGTGATTCGATTTTTCGCAACGTTTTTTACGTTAAGGTAGTAATTTTATTAATTCCTCCTTTGAGCTTTTATAACTTCGGTTAGTACCATATGTTGTGATGACAAATTAAAAACTCCTCAAATTACGTCAAAATACATGTCCAGTTGCTAACGCGACCTTTTAATTATTATTTTATGTATCGTCTAGATATACAGGGTGGTCCGTTTACAAATTTATGTAGAGTGTTCCATCACAAACATGTCGATACAAGTTTTGATTAGTCTACCTGTAATTTGCTCACAAAAGTAGATATCTTGAAAGGGGTTGGAACCTTTGGTGGCAATATAACACTGACGTAGTTTTCCACATAACACCAAAATACTATACTGTGAGTTTCGCCAACCAACCTGGCATCATCTGGAGATGATTTAAACTGGTCATATTAATAATCTCTAGATGATGCCAATTTCGTTGGCGAAACGCGCGTCGAGTGCAGTACAGTGTTTTAGTTTTATGTGGAAAACTACATCAGTGTTAAAAGTAGGTATGTCATAAAGGAAACGTGATAAAATGAGCTTAAAAAGACTAACCGGTTCATCCCCCTCTGACACATTACTCTTAATAATAAAATATTTTTAGCATATTTCTCTTACTACTAAAGATATATCCGACTAATCATATCTCAAAATACTTGTAACACAGTGAAAGTACACAGGATGTGTTATTAAAATATATATATATACGTTCCTCAATATCACAATAATGAGACTGTCAATAGCGATTCTATGTAGATCATTAAAATCCGTATACAATCTGTCAATAATGGAAAACTAAAAATTTGCCAATTGTGTTCAATTTGCCAATGAATTATGTATCATTCCAGATTTATGGTTTTAAAATGAGACAGATGAAAAATGATCTTTGGCAATAAATTAGCTCTTACCAATCCTGACGTTATCTATTCTCAAAATTAAAATGGTCTATACTTAGGACAAATTCTAACTCGGTTTCTTTTGCATACTTTTGAGATGTACAAGACTGCGTCGAACTTCTCCGGCAGACCCACCGCCGTGCGCTATTTTTTCATCTAGTATGCGCTTCCGCACAACTTCCATCTTGGCGGAACGAAGTTTCTTTATAATTGTGTAATGAAGCGGACATGATAGATACGTCCGCTAGGAGGCTGAGGAGGGCAACCAAAGGGTGGCCTTAATCCGAAATAATAAGAGCCGGATAGATAGTTTCCACTGGGTCTATTTCGTGTCGTGGCCGTTTTGTATCAGCCACAGCCATAGAGCCATTGTACGTTTGGTTTCAGCGGTAACTTATGCTACAGAGCCCTATTTATTCTATGCCATTACTTTGTCCATTGGGAGACTTCAATCGGTCGTTCCGCATGAGCTGTGTTGTTAAACAAACAATGAATGTATTACCAGTTTATAATGGCTACCACAGATTCTTGCTGTTACATGTAAAATTTTTAAGCCAATGAAATTTCATCAAATTTAAGTTAGTAAATTGCGAGACAAATTTTGAAACAGAAAAATGTATATTCCCAAGACTGTAATAATGCCTTTACAGCAAACACCTGGACTCGGAACATACAGTGTGTTTGATGTTTGACTACCATTATTTCAATATAGAATACATCAACAACAATATATATTAAAATAAACAAATTATACTTTATATGAGATGCGTCCGAGCCCAACAATTTATTATCTTTCAAAATCTTCAATTTTATGTGCAAAAGTTCAGTTAATATAAAGAACGTTAACATAATTTTGTGCACTTAGAATGCCAAATGTTTACTACGTTTTGGAATTTGTTTATTTATATTTTTAACAAAATAATTCAAATAAGCAGGTAGTAAAGATTGCATTTCAGGACGGTGGCTTAGTACGAAAGCGTAGAAAGGACATCGTGTGAAATAATTTTATAATTGCCAGTTTAAACTGTCAATTATACATAATTGTCAGTTTAAACTGGCAATTATGTATAATTGACAGTTTAAACTGGCAATTAAGTATAATTGCCAGATCAAACTGACAATTATCTATAATTGACAGTTTAAACTGTCCATATTTGCCAGATCAAACTGACAATTATAAACTGTCAATTATACATATTTGCCAGATCTGGCAATGGTTTAAACTGGCAATTATAAAATTATTTCACATAATGTCCTTTTATAATTGCCAGTTTAAACTGTCAATTATAGATAATTGTCAGTTTGATCTGGCAATTATGTATAATTGCCAGTTTAAACTGGAAATTATGTATAATTGCCACTCTATAATTGTCAATTATACATAATTGCCTGGCATAACTGCCCTGATCATAATTGCCAGATCAAACTAACAATTTTCTATAATTGACAGTTGAAACTGGCAATTATAAAATTATTTCACACAATGTCCTTTTATAATTGCCAGTTTAAACTGTCATTTATAGATAATTGTCAGTTTGATCTGGCAACTATGTATAATTGCCAGTTTAAACCGGAAATTATGTATAATTGCCTGTTTATAATTAACAGTTTAAACTGACAGTTATAAAATTATTTCACACGATGTCCTTTCTACGCTACTACGCTTTCGTAGCTGTAGTGTATTGATCGCTTAACCGAGAGGTCATATTATGTTCGGATCCCGAATAATTAAATTGTCTATTCGTATATTAAGGCCTGTTCGCAGGGGTGGGTTGGCAACGTTAACGTGGTAAGAACGTCAGTTTAGTGTTAATGTGAGAGAATGTTTACTACCCCCCCCCATGAGGTTTTCCAGATTTCCCTCATTCCAGTACTGAATGGTGGTTATGGCTTACGAAAGTAAGTCGTTCCTAAGGCGAAAATTCGAAATAATAATATGCCCGCCCATCTCTCAGACTTCCCGTCTAATCCTTGTGATTAGAATGAGGAGTAGAGATATTATTATTTTATGCTATTCTGTGTACAAAATTATGTTGAGTTTCTTAATTAACTAAAATGGTTGAGCTTAAGGATGCATGTCCATGTAAAGTTTTTTTTGTTCATTTTGATACATACTGTCGCCTATTAAATGAGTGGTAATCAAACTTCTAACACACTTTATAAGATAGAAAATGTAGAAATATTTAACAGTTGACTTGCTACTGCTTGTGTACATCAGATGTTATAATAGAGAAAATTGAAATGAACACGATAATGTTCTTTCAATTAATTTTTAAGAGCCATAAAAAAGTGTAAATAAATTATATTTTCACGACATTATTATGTTAAGTTGAGGTACTTATGCAATAGTTGATTAGTTAATTGTATGAGTTATTATAACAGTAAACTATACAGGCTGGTACAAATTCGCTTCTCACTATTGGAATTTCGAAAATTGTAAAAGATACGAAGAAGCTTAAATGGGGGCAAAGTTGCATAGTCAGGGGACTAACATAATTCCTCAAAGAAATGAGGGTTAACTTGAGTAGGGTTTTGAAGTAAGCTTGATTAGGGTTTAAGCAAATATTGAAAAATGAAGAGCACTTCCTCGAAGCAGCTTTCTATCTTCTATTGGCCAGGATATTTAAGACTTCAATGTGATGTTTCGTTTTTCCAGAGCCATCATCAACTTCATTTTTTTAAATACAGACCTGGCATTTTGAAACTATAATTTACAAGTATCCTTCACCCCTAACAACATACTATCCCAAAATAAATTCGGATGTTTCGATAAAAAAAAGTACATCTTCAATGTTTCCGTTCCGAATTGTATAATTTTTTTATCTACGTATAACCATATGTAACCAGATGTTACCAACTCCAATTAGGCCATTAAATGTTGATGTAATCCACTTTCTACACCATTGAAGTTTCCTGAAAAATGAATATAAAATGGTGAACTAGTCGAATGGACTGCAAGATTACCCGATTTATTTCCACGATATTGTTTTTATAAGGAACCCTAAAAAATAGGGTATATAAGAACGTACCCAATACCGTTGAGGAGCTAAGGGCAAATATTCTGTACGTCTTTAATTGCATTAGAAGAAAGGGCATTTAAAGGACACTGCAGAATATTTTCAGAAGAATAATTTTTGATAACTCGAAATTGAAATGTTTTTGAGCATCTAATGAAAATTTTTAATGTTTGCTAATCATTATCACTTTGAGTGCAATTCAAAAAGTGGGTATGTAGTTAAAAATTATACAATTCGAAACGAAAAGGTTGAAGATGAATTTTTTATTCGAAACGTCCGAATATAATTTATTCTGTGATAGCATATTGTTAGGAGTAAAGAAAAATTTGTAAATTATGATTTCCAAATTACAAGTCCGTATTTAAAAAAAATGATATTTAGGGGTCAAGGAGACTTGCAAACTATAGTTTCAAAATTCCAGGTTTATACTTAAAAACATGAAGTTGATGATGGTTTTGGAAAAACGAAACATCACACTGAAAATCTAAACATCCTGGCCAATAGAGAATTAAAAGTTGTTTCGAGAAAGTGCTTTCCATTT
Organism: Pogonocherus hispidulus; assembly: GCA_963924545.1. NCBI lineage: Eukaryota > Metazoa > Arthropoda > Insecta > Coleoptera > Cerambycidae > Pogonocherus > Pogonocherus hispidulus. The sequence goes on from OZ004694.1 coordinate 78,624,383, forward strand.
TTCAATATCTACTCAAATAAGACTTCAAAAAAATCAAAACAAACTTTCAAATTTTCGGTTTTTTCAAATATTTCAAAACCTAATCAAATTAGCCTACATTTTTTGGAAGAAGTTTGCCAAAAGACGTTTCCCTAGAATATCTTCAGTTATTCCAAATTTATAAAACAGATTCAAAATTTCAAAATTCGTCGTCCGATTGATGTGCAGTTTGTGTCGCCCGAAAGTATCAATCAATTCCAATTAATTAATAGTAACCTACATTTCATGTTACATTACTGTAACTACAAATTGATCCATTTAAGCTGTCACGCTTACGAACATATATGAAACTGGGAAGATTTATGGTTTCGAATCTGGTTGAAAATATTAATTCTCATTTACCCAAATCCTGACGATGTCAATGCATGCATTAACGTACTCCCGCGTGCACTTGCGAACATTGCATTACACAACAGAAAATAAAAACGAGATTATCAGCGTCGATAAATTCCCATGAGGAATTTGTGTCACGTATACCCGTTTCGGTATAAATCTTCATTTGCGTCTCTAAACGCATTCGGGTAATTCCCAGCTAGTAGCAGCGAGAGCCCTCCGAAGCCCACTATTGAAATTTAATAACAGGCTTTGTTGCGTGTGTGGAGACTTTAGAGGGATTAGATTTGCGTTATGCCAAACAGGTAATCGTCAATCATGTATAACTGATTTACAATCGTATGCGCCAAAGCACAGAAATTTTAAATTCAACTTGATATTGGACCTGGAAACTATAACAAAAGTGCAGGTTAATCGAATATTTCAGGAAAATATTTTCAGCGAAAAACGCATTCTGTAAACTAATGTATTTTTATGGTGCCAATTTTACAAAGACCATAAATAATACATACAATTTTAAAAATTGTAATTTATTTTTATGTGGCTACCAATAGTGTTGACCTGTTTTTCTAATATAAAAGTCTCCCTCGCCATTTTTCTCTATTTATATAATAGACATTACAGTCTCAATTACAGATTTATTTTATTAAACTCCACTCTTTAACTGTAAACTAGTTTTTGAAACTTTAATGAAGTCAGTGGCATGTCATATTGCTTTGATATCTTGTAGAATCTGTTTAAATCCTCAACTTAACCAAGTATCCGCTAGCATTACCAGATCTTATATATAATCACTAGGAACGTTTTCATTAAATGGAACGGGCTTTCTCAAAATTGATGTTTATAACTTCTGATGTAACAAGCTTTGACACACTGTTTTGAATGCTTAAAGTTCAGGGACAGACAGTAATGATTTATTAATAAAATCAAGACTTACAAGAAAACCGTCATTAGCTATAGTTAACTTTGTTTACCAAGCCAAGGAAATTTCTGGGAAATTTGTATTGATAGAGTTACAATCAAGCAAATTTATTGAACTTCTCATTGAACGACAAACTAGGCTCCAAAGTTTACAAACACAATGGAAACTGTTCAATTAGCTCGACAAAAGACGGGGAATCCACTTCGTGATTACACTAAATATAAATTAATTAATAATTCTGAATCTAATTATAAACAACAATAAAAGCTATACTTATGCTATTTTATTGTTATTTATAATAGTGTCGCTCCGCAGCTATAAAGTTTGTTTCTAAAGACTTGACATGTAATGTATTTTCACCTATATTGACCCAGGAAAGAGGTACAATTTTTCAGAATAGCCGAGACAACACCGAGAAACTCTTGTTCTATCGCAGGGTAATTATGTTATTGTAAACTGGTATTACTTTTGTCGCAGTACGAGCTTCGTTTAGCAGCATCTGACAACCTTAAGGAAAACTACACCACAGTAGTAATCCACGTGAAAGATGTAAACGATAATCCCCCAGTCTTCGAGAGGCCAACCTACAGAACGCAGATCACAGAAGAAGACGATAGGAATCTACCAAAAAGCGTTTTAAGGGCGAGTGTCTCGCATGATTGTAATATGTGTTTTGGTTGATATTGCCGTTGTTTTTAATTTACAGAATCCCCACGCAGCAGTAGGCACCTAGTATAGCTTAGAATTATAATTTGCATGGCGAATTTGCGTCCGATGAAGTCGGGATTTGCTAAAGTCGAAGTTAGATAATATCTGTTTTGCTAATATATCCTCCTTATATCCCAGAACAGACAAAATAAATTTAGTAGGGTACGGGTAATTTCTGTAAAAAGATATAATTGCATTACTTAAATAAAAAACCGCCTAAAAATAATTTGCTCTATTCATGGCCGATAAAAACGCGTAGTGCAGCCATTTTAATATTAACAAGCTCTCTTGAAAGGTACTCGATAAAATACCTATTTATTTTCCTGTAAAGTAAGAACGTTTTTTTATGTCGTAGCTTTGCAGCAAAATTTCTTTAATATCTACTATTTGCTTGGCGTTCACAAAAAATCTCCTCAATTACATTTTCATTTAACATCGGATGGCCCTCGAGTCAAATCTTGCGAGTTTGTTTCAAGGACCCTCGACAATCACGAATCTTATGTTCTCTCTTATAATACACATGATGTAACAGCGAACTTCCACTGGGAGATTGCCCAAACGCGTACGCCACATTTATCTCTCATTTGACCCGAGAGCGTCCCGCTTCATTTCCCTGCAAATTTCAAAATGATACTCTTCCTGTTCCAACCCCACGATGTATTGTTAGGGAGATAGTGCACATAAAAAACAAAAAATAAATTACTGTAAAATAAATAACCTTGTTGCCCTCGGCCACAAATTTGTATCTTTCTAAGCACAGACCCAACCCCGGCTCCATCGGACATATTTCCGCCCAGGCACCATTATTTACGGCTTAATGTATTTATGATTTTTGTTTAGCTTATGTTTTTGCCCAGTTTTTATGTTATGTGTTGTTTGACGCATGTTTAGTACGAGCTAACCCTGGTAGCTTCAGACAGCTTGAATGAAAATTTCACCACTATAGTAATCCATGTGAGGGACGTCAACGATATGCCGCCCAAGTTTAATTGTTCTGTGTACAGTAGAGAAATTGACGAGGAGTTCCCAGCCCCGTATCACCTCCGACTCATGCAGGTTAGACCTTATCCATGTACAGGTAATTAGAGGCTATTAAATGTGGATTACAGTGCTATGTTTCGCATTCTGTAAGCCATAGGAAGGATGCCCTACATGAATAGTAAAAGGCGTTCTTATAATGTTAAAAGTACTATTTAACTCTATTTGCCTTTTAGGTATATTTATTTAACATTTAGTTTACTTAGATTTTAAGACTAAATGGACAAACAACTTTCCTCATCCTGCTAATCTAATAAAATAATTGAAAATTATGTCATTATATGTTGTACCATTACCAGAATGTAATATAATACTAATAGTCAAAGTTTCCTCTAAACGTTAATTTTGTTTCGAGAACTAAGCTCATTTATAATTATTTTAATTTCAAATTCAACAAGCAAATTGATTAAGGGGGCCCCTCCAGGGCAGAAGTTTATAATTACTCGGATTTCGGTGTAAAATTTTCTTGAAATTAGTAATTTCGAAAAGGAAGCGGTCCCTGATGAATATTTAAATTTTTGTTTAAAGGCCCCGAGCAATATTTCATCAAAAGTTTGCCAATTCTACACAGCTTTAGTACTTTATTGGCTAACCTGTACAATTAAAATATTTGTTACTCAAAGAACCAGATTTTCCTAAACATATATTTTAATAACAACTATTTAGTGTTGGTTTGTAATCTGTGGTTTATCATAAACACTAATTAACAGCTCATCTAGTTGGGTCAGAGTCCTGCAAAATATAATTATTTTTGAAACAGTACCCAATTAATTAACTAAGCACTAGCTTTTAAACCCTATTTATAAAAAATAAGGGAATAGTCGAGAATTAAATTATACAATTAAGAAATGGTAATATAGATAACAGAAAACGAAAACACCGACGCATCCTCACCTCAGATGTTGGTGTTTCGGAGCTTCTGCTCCACCTCAGTGTTGCGCAGGTAAAGAAAAATACCGTTGAGTGACCAAAAAATACTTAGCTCGGGAACAGAACCTCATGAAATACGAAGAATACTTCTCCATTCATATATAGTCATCAGACGTTGGGCCAACACACAGGACCTCTCACAAGGAGGAAAACCCCGAAATATATAGTAGCATTTTTGTTTTTATTTGGGCAATGTAACACCAATTTCTATTACAATTTCATAAAATTTCACAGATTCTATGGTATATACAAAAATCGGAGAACTATATTCGTAATTTTAGTTTTCATACAAACCATTCTTTTATCTAACCCATCATGCTGTTCAAAAATAAGTATATTTTTCGTGGAATTAAGAAGTATATTTATTATTTTTCTGACTTATAGTATTGTAGGTTTATACTCTACCAATTCTAATTTAACGAAATTATTTTTTTTATATTCAAGAACATGTCATATTAATTAATAATAACGAGTTAGGCAGAATGAAGTATCTATTTTCTATGTACTGGTGTTCATTAATGGTTAAACATTAATCAAAAACTGAAACAAAATGTTCTTAAGTAAACATGGCTATTTATTTTCTGAATATCACATCAGTCAAATGCCCTCCGCCTCGCTGCTGGCACTCCTGAAGTCTAGCACAAAAATTTTGCATCACTCGCTGCAATATTTCAGTTGGGATTGCGTTAATCTCGGTTCGAATATTATGCTTCAGTTGTTCCCAAGTTCGAGGTCGACTAGCGAACACTTTTGACTTTAGATAGCCCCATAAGAAAAAACCACAATCTGACAGATCCGGTGACCGCGCAGGCCACGCGACATCCCCAAATTTTGAAATGACACGACCAGAAACATTCTTCGCAGAATGTCCATAGACTGCCTAGTAGTGTAGGAAGTGGCTCCGTCCTGCTGAAGCCATAGTCTTCGGAAGTATACACCTTCCACCTTCATTATGAAGTTGTTGTTCAAAATTTTGCAATACAAGTTGATATCGTTGCGATGATAACGCTCCATTTTTACTATTAAACTGACGTTTCTCGCAAACAGTTTGGCAACTGTTTGCGAGATGGCAAATTGTCATGTATCGAGAACACATGACAATTTGATTTGAATTTAGATCTTTCTGCATTATTGAATAAATCCAGTTCAAAAATGGATACGTCATTCTGCCTAACCCTGTATAATTTAGTCAGTAAGTAATTACTTTTTTCAGTCTTTTTTTAATTATTCTCAGTGAAGTTGTTAAAGTTTTTTCGTAAATATATCCCGTAATAAAATAGAATAGATGACATAAAAGCGAACACAGTTGATTTGTGCCTACATTGCAGTTTCAGCATGACCTGCTGAAACAGTAAATATCAGCAGTGCATTTTCTGTGCTCATTTCGAGTAAAGCCAATTCTGAGTGCTGAGAACCATTAAAGGTCTTATCTGGAAATGTTATAATGAACCACACTAACTCGTTCTTAATTAAAAAAGTACGTTAACGAGAGACCGAGTCCATTATTTCGACTATATCTGCTGAAAGAGTAATTCTGACGAAAATAATTGTGAGGCCAAGTAAGCGGAAATCCTGTATTCAGCGACACACGTGTGAACGGTGCCAAACGCCCACAAATAAAAACATTTCTGCTGCATTTCACGTAAAAATCCTGATATAAAAAGTTGGAAAATCCGGCTTTTCCACCGATAATTCACCGTTTCAAAGTTGATTGTGAATAATCAAATATTATTATTCTTGTTCCCTTGTTGTTTTTCCTATTATTCCAAATAATAGTAATTTCAAATATAGGTATAACATAAAATTCTCACAAAAATACCACATAGTCGTATTATATCTTTCTTCAGTTATCTTATTTTTGAGAAATAATCGACGAAAAGGACATCGTCGCTGTCTAACCGATCCTATTTTAGACCCTATTAGTTACATGTCACAAAATTCATATAGACGAGTGTGTTGATGAGCTAAACTCTAATGATATTATTACACAGGTTGTCCACATTTCCACTACATCACAAGAATCATTTTAAAGAAAAATACTGAATAAGGTTCATATTTTTATCTCCTGTTGAGTATCAAATAACTACTTACCAGATTAGAATTTGACATTTCGAATTCATCTGACATAGGGTTCACATTTTTAAATGTCAAATGGGTATTTTGGCTATCTAACCTTGGTACTAAATTATAAATGTATACCTATATAACCACATGCAACTGTTTTTAGACAGATTTCGATTACTGTTGCACTGAAGACACTTAATAGGTCGAAACAGCTGTCTAGCGTATTTCGTTTTAGTGACATTCGTGAGGTTTAGAATTTCTAAACTATATTTATGGCCATGATGAAGTATCTACCTAAAAATATTCACTTTAAGTCAACAAATGTGTAACATTTATTTTATTGGACTTAATCAACCAAGTGAACAAACCACTGCTATTCCACGAGCACATTTATCAGCCAGTTTCGCAAGACCTCTATGTGCACATTGAATTGCAGTTCGTTATTCTATCCGCAGTACTAGATCTCTTGTAAAAATGTTGATGGGATCACGAAAAGCAATTTTTTAAATTATACAACTGGCTGCATTTGACTCGGCGGCCGCCCTGCATTTTTCATTGGACGGCCGCTGCTGCGGTAAATTGTCGAATATACGTTTCCAATTATAATACCTAATTCTCCGATAGAGCTAGTAAATCCCCAGGTGTCCGGCGATCATGCTGCTGTGGAATATTTAATCGGTTCAATAGAAGTAAAAATACGTGATGCACGTTTGTAAATTGAGGTATCCCTTTCTAAGACGGAATACAGAACTGTATATGTACGCAAAATATTGAAAAGCACACGGAACGATTTGCAATAAAATTACTAATAAAACTCGTTGGAAACCATAAGTATAATATGCCGTTTAAGATGGAGTACTCGTACTTGCATATCTCGGAAACCAGAAAAGCAGTTAATTGGGCAAAAAGCTCAGCAACTTAGTTATCACTAAATATTAGTATTTTGTTGTCTGAAACTGTTCACCAGATAATTCAAAAAACAAAACTTTTTTTTGACAAATTTTTCTATTCGGGAGGATTTAATGGAACCAAATTTCGTATGTAATCATAAGTCAATTGACAGACAGATAAGACCTGCTTTTCCCCATCTATCTTAGAAGAATGATATAGAAGAATATGGCCTGTCAATTTCACAATAATTGTCAGACAGATAGTAGCAAAGACCCAAAGAGGTCTTTGAATATCTCGATGAAAAATATGGCGACTCCTATGGAGATGCCGTATACAATGCCAGTCGGGGCACATTGCCGTGGAGTAGTTGTTTTGGCATCTCTATCAAATACTATAAAAATATATCTATTCCTCCATCCATTCACGGATTATAAGTGTTCCGTACTGTTAATGTACGGAATATTATCAGTACATTTTCGTTGACCTTCCATGCTTCTCCATCCAAACTGAATGATAAAAATTTTAGAGGTGTATGTATTGCCTATCGTTAATTCAGACTAACAGAAACATCTTATAATTTTAAAAATTTAATTAGCTCACAGACTTTAAAAACCGTGTCCTTGTATGTACTATTTATTGTTCTTATGTTGGTACAGACAGTCTCTATAATTGCGGAAGAGTCCGGGATTGAGGATAAAGTCAATTATTGTTCAAATGTCAGACACAGTTTAAAATGAAGATGGAAGAAGCTTTTAGCATTTACTCTATTGTATTTAGGTCGGTGCTATTTCCACCAATATAAAACTACTTGTTCATCACTATATTTTCAAATTTTTCTTGGTACACTCTCGAGATTAAAAATTATTGTCAATTTAGAACACTTTATTGACGTTTCATAATAGTACAGTGAATAGTAGTTCATAATAGTAATATTTCATAATTGGCTGTACTCTAAAGTAAGTGATTTTTCCGTAAAAGTAGAAATTAGACTTTGAATCGTGCAATATATGAAATTCGCCCAAATGCCAACAAAATGTAAATACAGAAAGGATCTATAAATACATTGAAATATTTAGATACCATATGATACCTGTTCAAGGGAAACGATTGGCATGGACTGTGCAACTTGAAAATAAATAGGAAAAACAAATACTCCCGCAATTCCAACTACAAATTATATAAACGTCGTTTTGTGCAACTAATTACAACGGAAAAACGTTTGTAATTAATTTTAAGCTAACGAAATTTACCGGTAACATCTGTTTTATTCATGAAAGCTACGTACACATACCCGTGGCCCGATAATTTGTTTGTAAAAAAGTACGTTTTAAAATAGGGAGTAATTATAAAGTTAAATTTCTACTCTGCCCATTTTAAATTAGAGGTTTAAATTGAATTACTTCCCTACAAGGTACATTTTGAAACGGTTTTGTTTACCTATGCAGTTCAATATTGAAACATTAAAGTATTTCTAACGTCACCACCGCAAACCCTATTTTCTTGTTTATTCTAACCATTATTTAATTTACTTTGACCTGCACCATACCATCCAATTCTGTGGTAAAATAATCTTACGAAATGTTTACCAATGAAACTGAATTTATCAGAATCAACACGATGTCGAAAACATGTTTTTATAAAACTAGTACGCAAGAACTCCTGAAACACGCCAATTTCAAATTTAATATTTTACCTTATATTCTGACAATGTTATCATAATCGCACCACGTAACACAATAAAGTAGATAAAATCGCAAATATTATAATTTAGTGTCATTATGCATCTTGATTAAATTGTTTTATAACACGAACTTTTTTCGTAGTATGTTATGATTAATTAATATTAAAATAATGTTTATAGGCAAAAATGAATGTACTGTCACCACATGAGTCACATTCACTAATAACACCAAACGACGTACAACTATTTCGATTTATTAAGCCTCCTCAGTACTTGACACTTGACAGGTTTCAGAGGAAGGATATTGTAATAAACCAATTACATCATGGTACAATATCAGCTTACATATACTATATTAGCCTTACAATATAGCGTGGAAAATAAGTGTAAACCCTCTTGGAAACGAATATGCCGAAACAAAAGACTAGCATTTGGTTTATATACATAGTATATGTATACGCGAGGGATATCCTTAGCTTATATAAGCTTATATCTCTTTAAAATTACGATATTAATGAACCTGTATAATGTATACAATTGAATTTCAATCAACGAGAGCATTTAACGGATAAATTGCTTTTCAATCAAAAATTTTAAATTTCCATTTTCTTTAATGTTCTGTATCTCCCCGGTGCGGTATATGAATAGGTAACTGAGTATTTTTGCGATGACAGTATAATTCAAAACTCCAATTTCCCGGTCCAGGATATACGTGGAACGATATATCACTAAATTTCATAAACAGCTTCAGCCGGTCGAAACACCTAAATCAGCGCAATGAAACGCTATCTAAATCGGTTCAGACGGAGCCGTTTCGGCGTGTAGTTGGAAACAGTCAACTTACTACCAGACCCACTCTTATACGCTCGAGTCCATTTTCGTAAACAAGAACTTAAATCAGCATCATACGGATATTTGCAGATCAGGTGTATTCTACAACTATACAGTGTTATTCAGAACTTATCCATAATAAAATTTGGGGATGTTCAACGTACATGTGGAAATGTGGTAGTGCAAAAAAAATTTTTTTGGCGGCTTCCGAAAACTATTTAAAAATTTTCCGCTGGATACTGATCCACTGTAATGGAGTGACCTTGGGACTGACAATGCAAACTGGCTAGCACGAAAAAAACTTCGGAAGATCTGAGAGTATACCGACACCCGGCGCAAAAAATATTTGCAGTGTTTTTACTTTAAAATAAACTTAAAGATAGATAGATGTGACCAAAGTGACGTGTCTTTAAAATGAATTTTAAATTTTGTTACACTAATTTTGAAGAATTGCGCTACTTGATTACTAGGTATCAGAAACATGAAATTTATAAAAAATTTGCACATACCTTGTTACAAAAGCTGTTCGAAATAATATTCCTCGACTTGTACACACTTTTGGGCACACCTTATCCAATTTTGCCGCACTAAACCGAATGTTCCTCCTGGTTGCTGATCTTGTAAACGCAAATTATTAAGTAAATTGGGGATTTTCAGCATTTTGCTGCAACAACCACTCACAAAACCTAACTCGTAATTGATAATCCACTGGTAACAGTCCATTAACTCAGCATTACTGTACACATGAGCCATTTTGAAAATTTTACAGTTTCACACTCCTACGATAAATAAAACACCGGCACTGAGATAGTACACACATAGATTGATGACTGAATAGACAATAGAGATATTATCCCCACTCCAACTCTATTCGCCGAGGCGTTCTAGGTACAAAAACGTGTTTACTTTTTTTTACCACATTCTTAGGAATGTGGTATATCAGATTGTCGTTGAAGTACAGTTGCCCATTTACGTAGTCCTCTATAATGGTATAACTTTAAACATTGTTTACGGAAAATCCTAAGACTTTTATTATAAATTTTTTTGGTGATATCGATTTCTTATTTAAGGATGCACATATCCTCAAAGTTTTAGAGATAAGTTCTGAATAACCCTGTATATTATAATGAAATAACAATGAACTTGTTTGAAGGGAATATTATACGAGTAGTCAACTCCAGGAAAAGGTATATTTGCCTTGTTACTTGAAGAAGTTTTACCAAGTTTTACGATGAAAATATTCTATAAACTTATAGTGAATTTTATATAATTAGTGAACGGAACTGAAAACTCAACGCGAGCTTAGATATAAATCCAACGAGAGAATGGACTTGCGCACGGGTGAAAATTCGTCTGTTTCGGTCAGATCTCCGCCTATTCAACCCCTGCCACTGCGTAAATGGCTCAGTTGACCAGGGCCGGCGTCTTGCCTTGACCCGATACCTACCTTTTTTAATGTTCTTACCTTTTAAACAATAAATGTCTTATTTTACGAATATTGAGAGTTTATATTACACGGCGCTGATGAATTTATTTCACCTAATTTAACCTCTACTACACTGAAGAAGCGCCTATTTTTAAAGAAGCACTAGATTTTATATATAACGGTCCTGTGTAGCTGGCTATACACTCCTCCCATTCTAATCGCCAATGCGCAAAGCAAGTCCATTCTCTCGTTGGATTTAGTTTAGTCAGTCTAACCTATTACAGAAAAACAGATTTTGGGTATTCCAGTTTGGCAGGAATTGAAACGACACATTAAACGAAATTTGAATAACTTTTTATATTTGCGTTTTTAATAACAGATTCTGGAATAGAGGTAACGCCAAAATGCTATAATGTGATTGTTTTTCTTGTTAATATCTCAAGTAATAATAATTTAACAACTTTATGCCGAATGAACGATATAAAAGGGAATTATATTTTCCACAAAAGAGATCAAAAGCGCTTTTAAAATCATCATATACGACAAAAGTAGTTTCTATAAAGGTAACTTATATTAGTTCCTCTTAATATGCAGTAGGTATTAGATCCAACCATAAACTTTCATAATATCCTTGAATATTTTAAAACTTTATGGTTGTATGCAACAATGCATACGAATAGCTATTATCGCAGTAATTTTCACCGCCTGACACTTTTTTTCTTTTAACTAACTTCAACTGAAATGTTGAGTTGTGGAATTTCAAAGTCAGAAATCATTAACAAATAAAACCTTCAACTTAAGGATTGATAATAGTTTATTTGTATTTTATATTGCAAAAAATAGCCAGAAAGTAACATTATAATAAGACTCTCATCTCTCATTTAAACAAAAATATAAAAATGAACATAAGTCATGCCTAAGTTCATCATTTACCGATATTTCATTAAAATTATTAGGTGTAATTATGGCGTTAGATATTCTATTTATAAGAAAAGATATATTAAAAAATAAGATAACCATCCATTGAAAGCTGGTTTAATACAAAGTACAATATTTTACCAACAAGAAGATATTTATTTTAATTATTTTTTATGAGTATTAAGATAAATGGGATTTTCCATAACAAAAGCTAAAGTAGGTATTTCTTCCTCTGCATTTCTTCCTGATTGAAAATGTATTATTAAAAAGAGATCCGTCACAATTTAGAAGTACTTTTAACTACTTTGCTATACGAATAAAGTAAAAATCATTCGACAGAACATAAACTATTTGATATTCGCCATCATATCATATGATTATACAGGGTGTCCCACTTATACACGGAAATCCAATATCTAGACGAAAACGAGAGTTACATGGATGTTTATTTTTATGATGTTGTCAGATTTATCAAGATCTACAAATTTAAAATATTTTCAGCTATACAGGGTGTTCCACTTTTTCTGGCCAGATAACCAACTTCAGTTTTTTAATGTACCTAATCATATGTTTTTATGCTCATTTTAGATTTCTCGAAAAAATAAAGAGTTCTTTGAGCCAAATCCAAAGTCCTATACCAAATGACATATTTTTTCGAGATACTAGCATTAAACATTTTTTCTTCCATAAAGTTTGAAATTTTTAAAGTAATGTTAACAATACTGAACTCTAATTAAAGGTAAACGTTGAGCAAGAGGGACAATTTTAAATCGTGTGGTAAAAATTAACTTGGATTCTACGGGGTGAAAAGAAAGTTATGGCAAAGATAACAAATAAATAAAAAAAATTGAAAATCTCAAAAAATTAAATGTAAAACCCTGTATATTTGTATACCATAGGATGTAGAATTAAATTCTCTACACCTCTCATGAATATTTCCATATATCCAAAGTCCATGGTTTTTATAGATTCTCGTTTTTATAAAAAATGCGCTTTTTGCAATAGTTTTTTATTAAATAAACATAATCGGCGTCTATCAAACGACGATTTGTCACATTTAATCCTGAACTCAAGCGGTGAAATTTTAGGGTGAAATGAATTATTCTAAGGAAGAATTAGTAAATATGGTATATACCCCAATGGAAGATTATGGCAATTCTTTATTAGCAGCTCACATTTACGCAGCAAATAATCCAAACTTACAAATATTACTGTTTTTAAAATTAAGGGAGAGATTTAAAAGAATTCTCGTTCGCCCTCATTTTCGTCTAAATATTGGACTTCTGGGCATTAGTGGGACACCCCGCCTGTGTTAAAATATATATCCACTCAAAAAAGCTGGGAGAAAACCTAATACCTTTGGATTTATCTTTGGGTCTTTGAACTGGTTTATAGTAATATTACTGTTATTGGTTAATTTCACTGCCAGCTGTGGAATAAAACCATTCGCGCACCTCATTTTTTTTTGACAATGCATGAAAGAGCCAGTATAAATACCTGATGACAAATCACAGCAGTGACAGAAACAGTTTGCACTTGTTGAATTTAATTTTAGGTTACTAGCAAGTATCACAAAATATGCGCATTGCAAACCTAATCAAAAACAGTGATTAAGTGGAAGATTCAACAAAAAGCCAATTTTATAATGACGTAGTGTTCAAGTATCTGCAGCACAGCAATTGATGATAGATCGTGCCATCTCATATCTTTATTCCATTTTCTGCGAAGTGCAGTTTCGGACTTGCTAGCCCTCATCAGTGTTAGTGAGATTAGTGTGTGTGTGAGTGCCAGAGTTAACTAAAATAAGTCGTCGTGCCTCCTTAGAGAATTACTGTTTATAAACTAAACCTTAACGACCGATATAACTAATAGTTAAACTCAAAAACACGTGTGGTGCTGCACCACTTGATCCGTTCGCATAGCACTCTTCGTGACATGTAAAAAATTACATTTTCTCGACGATTTGTTGTTAAACTCGGAAACTAGTTTATACTTCCCGGGGAGTTCTCACGGATCTGTCGCGCATCAATCCTTGGACGCAGAACGGCCCGAACCGAACTTTTCTTTGATGGAGATGATATTAAAAGGGCGGCGTCTTTCGAGCGTGGTAAACCTGAAATTAATTTAAGTTACATTTCGTATTTGTCAGCGCTGCGGGATTTTGTATTTTTCACTCTGCGAGAGATGAGCGAGGGATTTCGCGGATCTTGATCTTATTGTCTGAATTATTGGACTTTTTTGGACTAGGGACATTGCAGTTAACCCCATCTCGCGAATACGACTTTTTTATCGGCAAACTCAACTGCATCTAGAAAGGGGGCGCTATTTTTAAATAGTGGCTGGAAAAAGAAAAGTGGCAAAATGATATAATTAATTGCTAACTTTATCTATTCAAAGTTAATATAAAGTTGTTAAGAGTTGTGCCGGAACAACTGAAGGTTACCAATTTTTAATATTACTACGGACGTTTCTTGACTCCCACCCTGCCCAATCTTCAAGTACACAGTTAAATACCACACAGTGTGTCCCTATAATGAGTGATTCAACAAAAATGTCCCATCCCACTTGAGTATTTCTGGCCCGATTCCAAAATTTGAAAAACCGCGTAAAATCATTCTTCTTGAAGATTTCAAAACTTATATTGAAATAACCGTCACTGCCAAATCAAATTTTATACGGGGTGATATACTTGATTTTTAAAAAGAACGTATGTGTTTTTACACTTTTTGTTAGTGTTTTGTTAGTGTATACAGTGATATACTTGTTGGAGTGTATACATGTTGCCGATTTGTCTTTGGCTTGAGAAAGTTCGATAGAGTATCCTCTAAAATAAAAGAACTACGTTGGCTTAGCATTTAAAATGTTTTTAAGTATCATACTTCAGTATTTGTATATCATTTGCTTCAAACTTCGCATTACCTTCGAAATATGTAAGTTTACTTTTAAATATGAAACTCACCCAGTAGCAAACAAGATTGAATTCTAAATTGTCTCTTCCTCGATACTACACGGCTATGTTCACAAAATCATTTACATACAGTGTTATTCAGAACCTATACATAATAAAATTTGGGGATGTTCAACATACATGTAGAAATGTGGTAGTGCCAAAAAAAATTTTTTTGGCGGGGTCTGAAACCTATTTAAAAATTTTTCATTGCACGCCGCTGGATACTGGTCCACTGTAATGGAGTGACCTTGGGACTGACAATACAAACTAGCTAGCACGAAAAAAACCGGCGCACCCGGCGCAAAAAAGAGTTGCAGCGTTTTTACTTTAAAATAAACTTAAAGATAGACAGGCGTTCCAGGTACAAAAAACTTGTTTACTGTTTTTTGTCGGAATGTAGTATATCCGATGTCGTTGAAGTACAGTTGCCCATCTACGTAGTCCTTTATAATGGTATAACTTTAAACATTGTTTACGGGAAACTCTAATTACTTTTATTAAAATTTTTTTGGTGATATCGATTTCTTATTTAAGGATGCACATATCCTCAAAGTTTTAGAGATGAGTTCTGAATAACCCTGTATAATTCTATTAAAATTTATAATAGACTTAATGATGAACTAAAGATTCTACCAGTAAACAGTTTTCGCAAAAAAACTAAAGATTATTTCTTAGCTCTTCAGTAGTACATTTAACTATTATTTTTCGAATGTTTTATTGCATTTTCTGTGTAATTGATATTTTTGCTGCCTTTGTATCTTTTAAATTTTTATTTTATTGTACATGTTCAATTACCATTTGTAATGTTTCAATGACAATGTTTTGTTGAGTTGTTTTTGTGTATATTTTTTTTGTATTTAATTTGAGTTAAGTGGAATAGCCAGTGCTAGACTTCGCCCAGCTGTTGCCTGTTTTATATTTTTGTAAACACCTTATAATAAAGACCTTTTATTATTATTTTATTATTATTATTATTATTATTATTATTATATAGGGATCGATGGGTCTATCTCTAGTACTAACGGAGATATCGGTTAATGATTCATCTCCGTCACCACCAAATCCAATGATTTGCTCGTTCAGGGTGATGTTTGATTTTTTAAATTTATACCCTGTATCTGAATCGAATATCGCATTCCCGGCTTTCTTCTAAACTCAACAATATATTTATGATTTCATACATCCGTCTTATTCAGATATAGGGTGTTCGATTAAAAAAGTTCACCCTGTATATAATTGAATTTGGGTGACAGTTTTTTCAGTATGATTTCTAAAATAGTAGAGAAGAATGATTTTACGAGGTTATTAAAATTTTAGAATCGGTACAGCAACAAAGGGACATTTTTAATTAATCACTCTGTACCTATTATACCTATGAGTTCTTGGAGTCAAAATATGTTAGTTACGTAAACAATTATTTAATGTATAAATTTCACGCAACGATTGGATAGAAAATCGTCAATGACAAAGTGTAGAAGATTTAACATTTTAACGATAGTATAACAAAAAACATTGTATTTTATCTACAACCAAAAAATGAGTAATTCCTTCACTACAGAGCATGCCATTGATAAATTTTTACGAACCCGCATTAAAAATTGAATCACGTAGTTTACATAACTGCGGCTGCAATTATTAATATGAGGAATGTAAAAATTTATCGCCGTGCATGTAAATGTACTGCAGATGGGAGATAAACCGCGAAAACGTGTATTTTTATTTAAAGCTAGCGGTATATATCAGCTGGAATCTTTTAATTTATGATCAAGTATTATCATAAGAGCGTTATCGCTCCGAAATTTTATGGCACCGGCAGCGTCCTATATTGATCGGGCTATCTGTAATTCCTGTTTAGTGTAATTGATACATCTATCATGATGGTTAATGTATCGGAGAGGGTTCTAATCAGCGGGAGCGATGACAGTATAGCGAGTACGACAGCCTACGAGTATATTCATCAATAACATTTCGACAAAAACTGCCGCTTAAATACTGCGTTTGGGAAAAGTTCTCGCCACTCACTCAACCGACTTGAGAGTGAAAGCATTTTTGATAAACGGAAACTAATCAGAGAGCACGTATGGCTACGTGACCCAATAAAAAAATGCCAAAGGCAATTTTTCTACTTCGTTTATCACTACCCTAAATTTCGCTCAAATGTTATGTTGGACGTTTGAAATCCTGAAGGATTACGATCACTCGCACGCTCAAAAATTGTACCGGGAACCACTTCTTTAAACAGTTTAGTGCTAAGTGCAAAAAATATTCCTAGCGTGACCGCGTAATCTCTATATCTTATAAAATCCATGATAACATTTTGCTCTGTATAATATTTGTAAGATTGTGACAATACATGAAGTGGCTTGCAGGTATTATAATTAATTCAGTTATTTAATTACCAAATAATTGCCTACATTTTATCAGTGTCTGAGGGAATCCTTCATCGGTGAATTATTTTCTGATTTTGAGTCAGTTTGGACATTTTGCCTCTAATTTCACTTTAACAGCTCTCTGATCACCTCTCTTAATTCTCAATTTTTTACTGTTCTCTTTGAAGAGAAAGCCACTTAACTCATACATACGGATATTAATAAGTTATATAGCTTCCGTATATATACGGAAGTTATAAGTTTTTTAATCAAGACTTGAAAAGTCAAGGCATAAAAAAGTAATAGTAAAATTTCTCCAAGTTCCAATATAGTTTTATAGCAGCAGCAGCAGGGAATTCGGCGTTAATAATAAGACTTAAGCACGATGACAAATTTCACAAATTTAGGTACCGGAAGAAAAGGTTTAAGAAAAAGTAGATAGCAGGGAGCCTGCTTTATAGGGAGCTACAAGCCCCACAAGAACAATTTTTCGAATTATGTTTATATTTTGTTTTTAGTTATAGAACACACTGTGCCCCCTGAATTTGGAGCAATCTGTAATAAAAAAGCAGAGACACATACATTTAGATGTATATGTCGCTGAAAAAAGTAAACAAACCGTATAATATGTATTTTGTTTTTTATTTCACACCCTAATGACAAAATTTAACAAAATGTAAAACGTTTGACGACTTATTAAAGCATATTTATGAAGTTACTGAACAGCACAATGTATATTAAAATATTAACGGTATCGATAAAGAACCATCAGGCACTTCCTCCCTTCCTAATAACCTCATTTAATTAATGAAATCTGACTAAAAAAAGAACAAAAATTATGTCGGCAGAAACAATGGGTTGCTTAAAAATCCTATAGCTTTATTAGCCCTTCTGTTTTCTATTCAAGACAGTGGCTGGAAAGGAACTTTATCAAAGAAACGATTTAATTGAGGTCAAATTTACACTCCACCGCTTCTTATTTTAAAATCTAGGTCCGCTGGTAATTAAAAAGGACGCTGTTATTTAGAGTGAAAGAAAGATTTGTCATTAGGTAACTCGAATTGCAATTAAATTCTTCAACAGACATAAACATAATTATATTAGATTATACGGCTCCGCGGGCAACACTCACGTCTAAGTAGCATTTTTATATTATCCTTCCTCTTTTTATCTTTTATGTATATGGAAAGGTAGCATAAGATATGATTTAATTAATGGACTTTTTATCGGCATACTAAATTTGTATTACTTATTAAGCTTGTCAAATATCCAAATACATAATACATAATCATCACTGATTATTTCATAATTATTCTTTCGTGTCTTAAGTTTAGTATGAGCAGAATACCTCTCAGAACTAAATCGTAGATGTACTAGATTAGACACGTAGCTAAAGTAGAATTAACATAAAGTCAATTATTAAAAATTACTAAATATGTTTTTATTTATTTATTCTGTTTACTCTGTTTGAAATTTACTCTGCGAAATATACTGAAAAATTCTAACCCCCCAGTGTAAACACAAAGGGTCCTTTGAAGACTCGACGTGCGCGAATCAAAAAATATTTGATGTTGTGTTAAGAGCTTTAATGTGGAGATCAAAAAGGCCTCATTTGATTTCACGTCACTAACCGTATATGCCACTTTTTACAGGCGCGATCTATAGACATTTTGCTCTTCCGGGCCATCAGCCTGTTTGATATCCGCATCTGTAATTAACATTTTCTCTACATATGCTTCATGTGCAAATATGACTACTTGTATTTAATAAAATATACTCGTTTTGAAGTTATATATAAAAACTGCGGAAACGTACATTTTACGTAAACTTTTAATCGTAAAAAAATTGTAGTAGGTATTAATTTACAAATCAGGTTTGAAAAACTCGGATTTTATGCACGAAACCCAGCTATATGGAGTTTGACCATTATAAAATCAAGGACAAAGAAATGCTACCAACTTATACTACATAGTAATGCTCCACTTGGTGAAGTCCCAAGTATACTTTGAGTAATACTCCACGTAATTCCGGAATTAATTGTTAAATTTTTAATTATTTATTAATTTACTTTATTTATTTTTATGTACAACTACCCACAGACACAAGCCCAATTATTGGGAATAGGAGACAAAATAGCAATAAACGCACTAGATAATATAAAGGACAAAGTAAAACAATATATAAAAACAAACCGGCGAAAGCATAAACAAAATGCAACAAGTTTACAGAGTCTTTACTATAAATTAAATCGACTTGGTCATGTCCTTATGATAATTTGAAAATATTATGTATACCTAAAAGAGAAAAATTTAAAACATTAGTTTTGAAGTATGTAAATAAAACATTTTAGAAGCGTTTAAAATTATTCTGGAAAATCTGGGCAATCGATATGGCTATTTGATATTTTAAGTAAGAACACATGTTTCTGGTTGGATAAATACAATCCGCGCCACGAGAGAAGGCGTATTTGGTGTGGGCCGATTCAAGTTATATCGACGAGTCACTGAAGGTCGAGCGCCTGTGTAGACTCATTCTATGATGGAACTTACACGAGCGGTTATTCGTGGTCACAATTTAAGGCTACTGCGGTGAATAAATACATTTATTGACTCGGGCCGCCAGATATGGTTCGGTCTGTTCTAAATGTTCCATTCCGAAGATACTTCTCTTCTGGCGCGGACTTTACCATCGTTTTTGTACCAATTACCACTGTGGTACTTGTACGACACTCATCAGTTTAAAGACACCACAGTTCGTGTCGCTACCTATACGTACTCTAAGTTGAGTTGAAAAGTAAAATTGAGGTATCATGTTAACGAAGACCTTGGAATTCCTTATTATAAACCCTAAATTCCTATTAGCATATAGGTACGACAATGTCATTTATATGATTAACAAGTTATTTTGCTATCAAATGCAAACCAAGGTGCTTAATGATGATATATCGCGTGTAACATCATTTTAATGCGTAATTAAACTTTATTGAAACGAGTTTTTTAATAAAACTAATGTTAAATTTGGCTGTGTTTAATGATAAACAGTTTATTCGCACAAACATGGCCAAATCCTCTTGCAATTTGAGACATTCGTCCAAGTCGTTATTAATTGCTGAGAACAAACAACTTGAAATTAAAGTAAGATATAACAACGTAGCTTCAAGTTTGTGTGCTTCACAAAGATTAAAAACAAAAAGCATCCACGGATAGATCATGTAAATTAATGTGACTTATCTTCAATTACTAAAAATTTGTAAACTGTCACAATAAACTCAGATAAGCTAGGGATGTGCAATTCCACTAGCTTAAGTTCATTGACATTAGCTCCGGTAGCTCAGGGAGATTTATGATACTAGGGCGTAGTATTCGTAGGACTGCTTTGAATGTTGACAAGTTATTTGGGCACCAGGATAATTTTTAGATATAAGATAAAAGAAAACTATATAAAAGTTAGTCGAATACACTATAATCAAATAAGCAAATTGAATTGAAATTACAAATGAATAATAAAGTGACTATTTAACAATAATTCAAAAATGATTTAATATTGACTAAAAAATGGAAAAAAAAAAGGTGACAAATGAAATTTTAAAATTGGCTAACTTTACAAAAATTATATGAGGTTCGGGGTCACTCTGACAATCTCGTTCCTTCTTTATGAGGTCAGTACTCTCACCCTTAACCTGTGCTGATGATTGGATCCAGGTGGACTTGCCGTGGCAAAGTGGGGAAGCTAGAGCTCTAGTCCAGATGACGGTCACGTACTGCTAAGTCCAATCCTCTTATCTAGGGATCTGCAGGTGGTAAGCGTCCAGAGTTCTTCAACAGGTTATAGATCTTGCAGTCAGGTTACAGCAGCCTCGTCTCAGAAGAGTACATACAAAGAATTGTTTGTGTTAAGAGTGCCCCAAAATTTACAAATATATAGATGAACGTTGACGGCTAGTGTAGCCAAGATTAAAAATTATAAATAAGTTCCTGAAGGGAATGTACCAGCAAATCTGGTTTGGTAAAATCCTCTGTGAATTTCACAGGGAAAGTAATTAACAAATGAAAACAAAACCTGGAAGGTGTCAACCTTTAGTGACCCTACCCAGAATGAAGCAAATAAAATTACCCAAAAATTTGCATTCAAATGAACTGACTACAGTTCAGCCACTCGACAATTAGTCTTAATAAAAAACTCTAATCGTTAATATTTAAAGATACTATAGTTCAGAAGGAACAAAAATAAATTAAATAAAAAACCCCTCTATCAT
The DNA here is from genome assembly GCA_963924545.1 of Pogonocherus hispidulus. Taxonomy (NCBI): domain Eukaryota; kingdom Metazoa; phylum Arthropoda; class Insecta; order Coleoptera; family Cerambycidae; genus Pogonocherus; species Pogonocherus hispidulus. Next base: position 78,645,738 of record OZ004694.1, read on the forward strand.
CTGACCCAAAATTCCAAAAACAACGGTTTCATAACCGGTTAAACAAGGAAATATTACCACTCTAAGTAGGTAAAAGAGAAAAATTATTTAATTAATATTTCAAAGACAGAGTGACAAGTTATAGAAATTCGTATTGATTTATTGTACAAATTTGTTGTCAAAGAACAATAATCAATGAATTTACAAATGTTAGGAAACAGGTTCCAGTCTTCTAATCGGCGTGCATGTGAGTTATTAAAATCTCTACAAAGTAACAAATTACTTAACCTAGTGCAGAAATTACGATATTAGCAATTTTCTATAGCTCCAATCATATATTATAACTATAAGATAAGAGAAGATCAGATAAAGATAAGATAAATTAACTTAATTCCCAAAGGGCACAACACGTGGTGGATAGTCGCAATCCGATTCCAACAAAATGGAGGCAAGAAAACTCAAATTTATTGGTTTTAAAAAAACAATGTTTTCTATAATCTCCTGACTAGAGCACAGCTTCACAAATTTATAAAATAATATTGAAACTATATTCTATTGTTTCGAATCGTACTACTTATCACCGTATAGGGTGACAAAAAAATCTCACTGACCACGCCTAAATAATTTACCTAAAATCCAGGTAAATCCTGATTATATATGAAATATAATTACTTAATAATAACAACAAATCGCTATGATCGTATTTATGTACTAATAATTATAATCGCAACCAATAATGAAAGTTAATAAATTATATATATCAAAAGGGAAATAACTCACATATGTGCCTATTCTCGAAGACGGGAACTGTCTATCTCTTCATTCCTAATTACACCGGTGAGTCTGTTGGACTTTGGAGGGGCTACCGTTTATAGCCAATCAGCACCTTCCAGCGCGTTAATTTAAAAATCGAGAACTTAAGCCACAAGAATTAGGTTGGGTGTTTTACGGGGTGCATAATAGTCAACCTCATGGAACGACATTAAAATGTACGTTACAAAACAATAATTACAAATTTATTACACACGTGAAATGTGATAGTTATCAGAGACGAACTTGCTGGCAGTTTTCGCATACTAATTATCTAGTATTGAACAAGAAGCCGAGCACAACCCTTCAAGCAAGATTACTAATCGTAAATTAGTTCGTTAGCCTCATCCTACAATAACAGCATTATTATTTGTTCTCGTTTTAATAGGTCTGTAAATCAAAATTTTGCTTTATGCTCCTCATTCTATCAATTAACTGGGGGCAATGGAACGGCAAATAATTGAGATGTAAATTAGTATGAATTACAGAGAAACAAAGGCGAGGGTAAAGCGAATATATTTTTTGATATAACGTAGGAGATACAGAATGTATGGGTTCAGATCTATAATGAGTAGAATACTATTTATCTATATAATGTAAAAGGGTGTTTAGAAAAAATATCTTTGCTTCAACACAAACAAAATCAAATATGTAAGCGTCGTCTGGTTCTAGAACAGGTCATATTTATACAGCGTCTTTCCTATTGGATGTAATAACATTGGTATCTTAGAAACCATTAAAGATAGAGACTAGGTTAGTTAAATTGGGACAAAGATGAATTGATGACCAATAATATGCCTAAAGAAATCAAGACTAACAATTCGTTTTTGAGATTATTGAAAAAAATCAAAATATAAGAAATTCGTTTTTGTTAAATTTCTGACATGTTTGAAGAGCTATTGAACGAAAAAGGACGCTAATAATTGTTTTAAAAAAAACACAGTTCTCATTTAGATGTTTGAAGAAACATATAGAAAACACTATATACTAGTAGTTCGGCTTGTCAGGCCTTGCATACTGGCCTTATAGCCTGTTAGGCCTATAGCCTGTTAGGCCTTATGCTAGTTAGGCCGAAATACTAATTAGTTTTCTATATATTTCTTGAAACATCTAAATGAGAACTGTGTTTTTTCAAAACAATTATTTTCACGATGTTTCATAAAAAACCATCCGACTGCAGTCGATTGCAGTATCGATTTTATAAAAAAGGACACTTTCTCATAGGAACTTTTTACGCTTTATTGAATGGCGAAAATAGTTTTTTTAAGTAACGTTTCGTATCTTCAGAACCATCATCAACTTAATTTTTTCTAATACGGTCCCATCAATATTTTTACATCTCTCGACATCATTTTTCGTTGTGAGTGCAATGATATATCAGATGTTGTAGTTTGTTTTTTGTTCCATTAACTGTTCATTATTATTTTTTAATTTGTTGTTGTTTTGTAAATTTTTCTTTACCTATGTTAACTAGATGTTATTTATTGTAATGATTTGTTGCTTTTTCGTTATCCTTTTGTAAATACATACAGACAGACCAAAATTAGTTAGATTATGGTTTTCCACCTTCAAAATGTGATCAAAATATACCATATAATACTTCATTGACCTCAGAAGGAAAAATGCTGTCGAGAGACGTAAAAATATTAACGGGACTGTATTAGAAAAAATGAAGTTGATGATGGTTCTGAAAAGACGAAACGTTAATTAAATTTGAAATTTTACAAAAACGAATTTCCAAAATTTAGATTTTTTTTAAATATTTCAAAAACCAATCATGTTAGCCTTGATTTTTTTAAGCATATCATTAGTCACCTAATTATACAACTTTGTCCCAATTTAACCTAGTCCATCTAATTTGAGACATACTATATATAAAAGTAGGCCGCCAATATTGCTATAGTTGCCGTTCTATCTTTCTTGTTCAACTACAAATCTGAAAGCTGATCAGATCCTTTCTTATACTATATGTCAATTACATACTTCTGACTACAGTTTTTATTACTTAGCTTGAGCAGTTAGTAGCGAAATGTGGCGTATATTTGGTTGCAAAAAGGAAACGGAAATTCATTTGGATGAAAATATTGCTAAGAGGAATTTAGCGTTCGGTTTGGGATAAAAGCTATAAAACCGCGTTTTCGCCGTTCCAAGGGCGGCAAAAATAAAAATCGATGACAAATAAAAATTGAGAAATTCATTCAGAGTAGGGAAGGTTCAGACAAATGTAATTTTAAATTCAATCATCCGCAGATAAGAATTTTCTAGAAATGTAAAAATTAAATTAACCTATATTTTCCTTTCGGGTGGGATTTTTTTATCCGGTTTTCTTTATAGGATGGAAAGGCAACTCAGAGGAGTAACAGGACGGTTTCATTTTTTCATATTATGTCCGGATGAAGGATATTGAATTCGGTAATTCAGTGGCTTCGAGATTGATATATCTACAAATATATTTTGCACGGATAATATTGACATTTGCTTCTGCCAATAAACATAAACAAAGATGTCAAAGGCAGATCGTATGGCTTCAGTAATACAATATATATTATATTAAGAATATAATAATAATCCTTAACAGAATATGTAAACGTGTTTGGTGATATCTTAAAGAAAAAATGAACGTCCAACTAAAACTGACTAAAAAAATAAATCATTTATGCTTACATGTGATATTTCAGTTTCTCTTTTAGCCAATTTCGTAAAAAAAATTGTCCTTTCAATAATCTTAGACGGTCTTTCTAAATTTATATAGAACTTTTTCACCTTCGATGGAAAATTTGCTTGTAGACAATTCTAAGGACCCAGTAACCTCCTAAAGAGCGTAACACCTAGTTTAAATTTGAGCAACCTGCAGATCTTTTGGCAAATGCACAAATATGAAGATTATGTCTTCATTTCATGAACAGAAATCCGTTATTTCATGAAAAGTCTACAGGTACTTCATCATTTGTTTTTATATATTTCTGACCCTGATTAATATATTTTCAAGGCAAAATTAAAATTAATTAAAACTAGCCATGGAATGGTTAAGAAAAAATTGGAGTCAATTTAAAGAACATTCGAATCCTTAAATTAATAGTTTTACCCCAAAAAAAGTGCATAAAATAAAGGTCGTATCAATACATATTTAAACAATAAGCTGAGCTTATTGTTTAAAAAGAAAAGTATCCTTCATAAAAGGGTACTTCAACCTCTTATTGTCTTTCTTCAGAAAAAAGTGTACAGTATTCTTCAGACACTACCTACTATTTACTATAGAGGCAAAACTTAATTCGTGACTGGGTCAAGTCTAAAGGGATGGGCTCTGTAGACCTGAGCTAGTCTGCTTCGGCTACATCTGTTGCGTAACGCAAAAATATTTTATCTTTCAGCTTCGTAAGTTAGCAACAGGAAGTGCCCCTGCTTGATATTCATGGTTTGGGGTAGGTACTACGTGGCAAGCCGTGTTTATGATAGCGTAGGTATTTTCTTAGGATGTGTGTTAGGTAAACTCTTCTGAAAAATCAATTCAGGAACGCGTCGGGCGACAGAAATGATTTAAAAATGCGTGGGAATTTTATATTCAAAGTGCGTTTAACTTGAAAGTGAAGGCACGGTGGAGTTCAAAGAAACAGATCTGCCATGTCAGTTTCAATTTGGCGTTTTCTTTATGGGAGTCATTATTTTTTGGAAAGACATCACGCCGAGTGAAATTAATAAGCTTTAACCCACGATGTATTTTTTCTGAAAGTAACATTTAAATAACTACTTTAATTTTTCAACAAAATTTCTTTTGGGAAAATGCCACTCCTTAAAATATCAAAATAGAGGATAAAGTTTGCGAATATAGTATTAAGGCAATGAGGCACTTAGATAAGTTTATGAATTATCTATATAGATATTGTTGAGAATAATAAACTATTATTTCACTTTAGGCTAAATATAAAAGTTACTATTACAATCATATAGTAATATTTTGTTGAAGTCTGAGACACCTCATCTTATGCTTTTCAAGGTTGTACACTTTGTTTTTGGTTCAAATGTTTCAAGTTCTTTCAGAAAGAAATTAACTAAGTACAAGCATTAATCATCCTCGAGAAACTATTTCCGTGGAATAGATTCAAATATTCAAAGTCAAACATGTAAAGTCAAGTCAAACTGCTAACATCTCATCTACCACCACAGAAATGTGAGACAAACCAGATAACTTTCTTATACAATCCCTTGATTCTTTGTTCAGATCCTTGCACGGCCTTCTAAGGCTCTGATCCTTGAAATACCCACTTAACATATGTAGATATTTTTATCTTGACCCTTATTTTCTGTGTTTTTTATTTTGCATTTAAAAATTTCATCACACACGTAGGTATAAGTGTAAAAACTTTAAGGGAGCCGTACCAAAATAAAGACAAATTGCTTATTTTTAAAGAAAAGTAATAATTGTATTATGAATTATTCTTCCTATTTACGTGGTGAAATATACTTTCTACCAAAAAACTTGTACAGTCGCAGAAAACCTATAAAACGACTGCTTCTTTTAAGAAACCTTTAGGTCCACAAATATTTTAAACAAAATAATATTTCAAAACTAATTTTCTATAATCGTTCTCTCGGAAGATCTATTCAAAACATCTAATTACAACATTAGACTTTTCAATTATTAGTATTGTTATTAAAAATTACGATATTTGTGTACCGAAATAATTTCGACGTGACACTTGGGAAAACTTGAAATAGAAACTTTTAGACACCGGCAACAGCCCTCTTAATTGGAGAATTCAAAGATATGGATAATAATAACACATATATGTACATACGACCATTAAATTTATTACTAATACAACACATTTAGTAATATTTCTTTGTAAGAATCGCAACGATTTTATTCCGAAACTGTATATCATTTTCCAAACGGAAAAATCCAAAATTGTTTATTATTTCGTCCAAAAAATATATTAGAGTTTAAATCTGAAACTGTAATTTGTTATATTGCCTACAACTTTATTTATAGTGAGATTGAAACTTGTATTTTATTCTGAATTTGAATATCGACGAAAAACCAATAACTATTTTCAAGACTGCTTCATGCTCTGAATATTTATCAGTATTTCCCAGTGTGAGATTCTTTACACTTTAGACCTAGATAAAAGGCCATAATAGCTGAAACCTTTCCGCTTGTCGATATACGTCGATTTCCTCTCTTCACTTTACTTCCATTGAACTGTTGGTCTACGCTGCCATAATTCTAACATTACAACCGCTAAGCAATTGTAATTTCTTTATTTTCTGTATCCCCGAGCTCCATAAATAAAATATAGAGACCATTTCTCGGGTATCCTCTGAAGAATTTACGGAGTAACGCTGCTTCGGCTGGAGACTTCTAGGTACTCCGGATAACCGAGTTAAAATGCTACAGTGAGCAGAGGGTTTTCCTTATGGTCTGGGTAGAAATTTCAGGTAGCGTCATCCTTTGAATATGCGATGGCTGAAGTGATGTTTGAATATGTAAAACTCCTAAATACTTAATTTATAGGAAGAAGCTCAGTAATTGAAACGACAATTTTTTTCAATACCACTAAGAGCTCCATCGACAACTATCAATTATATCGATCGAGTATATAAATCATTTGTTATAAATATATAAATCTGTTGATTTGAGCAATTGAAGCAATTTTTAATATACGGCTTTGATTTTTCTTTCAAAAGGATAAGCCAACTTTGACAATACTTGCATAAATATCAATTGCGCGTGTGCATGCAGTATAAAGAAAAAGGGTTCCGAACTTATATTCTTTGTTGCTTTATTTTTATTACTATATCACCTTCTTTTAGCTATTGACTTATTTAATGATTTATTATACTTCTGTATTCGTTTTCTGTTAGTTTCATCGATCCCAGTATTGCTCTCATAATTTTCCTTTCTATTATCATCAAGTCTTCTTCTTTTTTGTCATAGTCATTGTTTCTGCCGCATACATTAATATTGGCGTTATTATTTATTCTACTGTAAATATTCATTTTTGTTTTCTTTGTCAGACTCCTGATTTTACTCGTTAGTAATTTTTTGTTGGCATGGAATGCTTTATTTGTCGCCATTATCTCTTTCCATTCGCCATTATCGATCTTCTTTCTCCACTGCTCGATATCATGACTCCTAAGTATACTTAAATTTTTCTACAACCTCATATTCTTCCTAACCTAGGTAGTTAATTAATTACCCATCCTTAATACTCGTGATAGTTTTAGCAATGAACTAGACCAGTGATAAAAGTTATTAAATACATGTGTGTCAAATTCTGATAACTGAATTTTGAGATTCAGCTGTTTCGACAAATATTATCCAGATGAGTAGGCACCACTATATAGAAATAGTTAACATCAACAAACGAATTAAATAACTAACTGCTGTTATTAATACTGTAATACCAAGTTGAATTTCCGATTTCGACTAAACGAATCCATTAAGAACAGAAAGTTCCGTAGTATTTCAGAGCCACTCCGTATTCATCCTCATCGCTAAATATCTCTTAAAGATGAAGAATATTCGCCGGCGACATACATACTATTTCATGTTATTAGTATCGATTTTCATGTTTATCACTTCTACCCCATTTTTGCTGAAAAGGGAACTGAATAAATACATAAGTATCAAGGCGAAGAACGAACTAAAAGCATGACAAAATAAATAATTATCAATATTTTCTCTGGAAGAAGCGTTCGCATTTATTTTTTCTTGGATAGCTTTGACCTCATTCAAATATAGTTCTTAATAGCCAATTTTATCCCAGCCAACCACTGTCATTATACTGTAACTGTAATAATTTTATTAATTTTATTTAATTGATTTATGCGAATAAAGGATATTTTTTCCAAAACAGGCAGTTTATGATAAATTCAATCATTTCACACAATCACGGAAATGGTGAAAATAGGCGTTGTTCTTTCTAATAAAGAAATATAGATATAGACTGCGCTTCTGACTGTATCAAAACGCTAAGTATTTGAGGGGTCGCGGTGATTAAATTATGCCGGCATATTAATTGCCATTCCCAGTTTTAACAAATATTCCAGTATGCCAATAATTACCACAAAATATATTCAATTTATTAACGGAGACTAAGTAAGAGCAATTCATTTAGTAGTAATATATTCAAATTAATCAATAGCATGATATGGATATGCTGCGTTTAAATCACAGAATATTCTAAATCGCTTTAAAATGGACCGATTATAGTATTAACATAAATGATTTAAAATGTGAACGAACGGCCGAAAATATATTTTCAAAACTCAAACCAAATTATCAACTTCTGCCATAAATTGAAATTTACATTTCAAAATAGAATTAATTGTAAAATAATAATATCTCTATCCCTCATTCTCGTCGTAGTGATCAGCCCGAAACTCATAAATTTGTGCGGAAGAGGAGCGGCGTATTATTATTACGCGGGCCACTAACGAGCCAACAAACAAAAATATAACTACCTCTCATTTATACCACAAATACTTAAAATAGTAAAAGTTTGAATCAGATATTTTATAAATTTATTGCATAGTGCGCTTCTGCACTATATACAATTTACAGCATATTCAACAACAGGATATACTGCAACACTTCAGAAAAAATTTAACTAAAAAAAATAATAAACCTTTGTCATCGTAAAGAATTTCCGAAGAGTTAAATTTTAATTATATTTTACCTTAATCTAATCTACAATCTTTAATTTATTCATTGCACCTATTAATTTACAAACTCGTCCTTTTATAATGTAACTTACTTTATACGTTTCCGAAGGCAAAAGAGTAATTTCAAAAGGATGGTCTGGAAGTTTCAATTAAAGAGAAATCTGAAGTGCCTGTCAAATCACCAAGTATTACCATTTTAAATTACTTTATGTGAAAGGTTCTCAGGAAATACAGGATCAACCTCAGGTACAAGTCCCGGTGGTAAACGGTGACATAAAAATACTGTTTTCCGGCGTAATTGAAGTTCTAATCGATAAACGAAGCCGAGGCCGTTACTTTCGGCAGACTGTTCCGCGAAAAATTAAAGTGTCGGCTTCCTCGATTTTCGTTTCTACCAAATACACTTAAATAAATTAGATGCTGGAGTAAAAATATGCATTCATCCCACATCTGATGTCACGAAATGTGACTTATAGCTGCAAGTGGGTAAAATTGTGGAATATGAAATAAAATTTGTGCCATTTGGGAAAATTGATATAAGTAAACGGAACTACTTACTAATAATGAAAATTTTTCCAAATGAAGGAAATACCTTCTTCCGAGAGAGCCAAATCAATTTGTTTCTTAACATAAATATTTGGAGTGTTGAGTACCCCGAAATCATATGCCTTTGACTAAATGAAGTATTTTCCAGGTGGATTAAGAATTAATTATATTACACCAATACACCACACATTAATCCATTAAATGTACTTAAATTGGAAAACCCAGTAAAATTAACACATTTCATGTCGGTATTAGAGTATCCCACTGTATAATTGGGAAGCATTTTCGATTAGTTTCGAAATAATGTAGTGTTTCTATGCCGCACAACCCAGCATTTTAGGTTGAGGTTAGTTTAGTTTACGTCTTTATATCGATTTTATGGTAAAATCAAATAAATTACACTGAACTTTTAAATATTCATTTTTTTACAATAACAGAATCCTCTTTATTTTAATATATTTCTCAACAATTTACTGTAACACTGCGCAGTGATATGACACCCAAAACTGCGAAAAACTTCGTGACTGTCGTGAATAACTGAATTGAAAATAAATAACACTTACATAATTTTCCACATAACACCAAAACAATATAGGTACTCGAAATTTTATAAACATATTAAAAAGGAGTCTACGCTACTGCGTTCTTTTTAAAAAAGTGTCTCAAGAATATACAAGTTGTTTTTTCTAATATCTAAAATAACCGAGATATACGCAGAGAAAGAGAGATACGCATTTCCCAAGGGAGAGATTCTCCCTTGGGAAATGGGAGTTATTTTTTTGTATCTCCCTTAGCTCCATAATAGCAGGTAAATTTGGTCACCCGATTCATGTAAGGAGTTAAGAATATTTTTATGTTATAACAAATACTAAATAAGATTAAAAATTATTTAAATATCTAAAAAACCTATCAGGATAAAAAACAACAATTTTTTAATGTTATTTTTTTATTTTTACCAATTTTAATTGTTTTTAGTCGTTCTAAAAAGAAAAACAGCTACTAAAAAATTAAGTAGCATAAATGATAGTTGTTTATAAATATTGAACAATAAAAACAATAAAACTAATTTTATTAAATGATAACTGTTAGCAAAATTAAAAGCTGAATAATCTAGACGTCAGAATATTCTCAAAAGACTAGAAATCAAGATAAAAAGCGACTACTTCGTTTGATATTTTAAAACAAAACCACCACCCCTTTATTATAGCAACGCAGATAATTTAGGTGTCTAATACTGGCGCACTCGCCATTTTATAGAATAATAAATACCATAGGAAAATTGTTACTAATTTTATTAAAAATCTTTTAATAAAATATTCCTAAAGCTAGGCACATGTTTACTCAATGTATAAAAATGTATTCTGACACTGCGTTATCATTGTATTATCTTAAAAATTAGAACTATATCTCTTGATTTGGTGGTATTTTCTTACAGTTATTAAGAAAATAAAATTATATAGGTACATTTGTCTTCTACGCTTTATAGGTAGGTACTGATGCATAAGTCGTACGATAATAAAAAATTGAGTTTTAATTCACTGATTGGATCTCCGTGGTGAAACGGCTAAATATATAGTTCAAGATTCATAGTTTTTTTTTGGGATTACACCGCACCTGTAAAATAACAAAAAGCAGGAAACCAGAAGCATACAAATTAAATATTCAAAGTGTAGTATCAAGGCAAACTTCGAAAGTTTGCCCCAAAAAACCACTGTATAATATGCAATAAAATAATATTTGATAAATTAACGAAATTTCATCAGTGGTTTTTTAGTTTTATACAAAATTTTGTATCATTACGTCATATTTGAAAATATGTCCAAATAAAATAATTATTATAATAAAATTTATAAAAGAAATTAAACACTTAACTAGCTTTTCGTAAACGTTTTGAGTTGATCCTCAACTCTTCGTCAGTAGAACCTTTGTACGATACTGCACTTTGAACATTTAATTTTGACAGGTGGTGTAATTCCAAAACAAACTATGAATCATGGAAATGCACCACAAGTAAGTTACAGGCATTGTATAGTTCAAGTTTTAATCGTTCCTTGAATTTGACGCGGTCCAATTCTCACTGCTTGATATTTTTTGCTAATTGTTCCTACATTAAATCAGTGAACATAAAACTGGGAGCGTTTTTAATATGAAACCAGTTCTACAACTAAAATGGCTGACAACTTAGTGTTCATTGTAACACTGACATAGTTTTCCACATAACACCAAAACAATATACTGCACTCGACGCGCGTTTTGTCAACCAAGTTGCCATCATCTGGAGAATATTCAGTTTTAATCATGTCCAGATGATGTCAACTTGGTTGGCGAAACGCGCGTCGAGTGCAGTGTAGTGTTTTGGCGTTATGTAGAATACTACGTTAGTGTTATCTTCACACCAAATGTTCCAACTCCTTTCAAAATCAAAATAAATAGTGAGGAAATAAGAAAACTAACACACAACTGACCATATTAGGTGCTAACTTACAATAACGATTACCAAAAGGATAAATCGATAAGGGTAGAATGTATTGATTAATTTAGAAACATATGCCTCAGCACTGGTATACCTATCCTAGCTTTAGCCCAGTGCCCAATGCTTTGTCCGCTTAGCAACATCAAAGTGAACACGTCCTTATCCTTGACTTGAAAAATAGTTGTGAGAAGAAAATTTAAACAAATCTCTAAAAGCTTCTTCCCTTTTTCTACCCTGGCTATTTTTTTATGTTTATATTCTAGTGACATGAACCTTTCTAAAAATTAAACAAAACATCATTGGACATAATTCAAATTTTTTCAGCCAAAAAAAATCTATGACCTGTTTACTTTTCCAATAACTAGTTAATTCTGTTTAACATTACACCACACACTTTTAAAACTTGCTGAAGTTCAGTCCATAATAAACTATCAGAGGTTTTGACTAACAGAACATTTGTTACATTGGCAAATGTGTTAATAAATACCTACCATAATATTGACAAAAATAAATCTACGTCGGTTTAAAATCTCACAGGTTTTGTGTTCTTACAAGATATACTGACAAAATATAGCTTGTTTCAGAGACGATAAATATTAAATAAGCTGCTGCGTACTTCCAAAGTTATTATCTGAAGGCAGCATTATATTTCACAAGACAAACACATCTTTACCTGACGAAGCGTAAAATGTTTATTATAAATGTTCCGTATTTTATTCCCTCGAGATTTTAAATAGAAGAACACGCGCAAGGAGCAAAATGTTTCCAAACTACACCTTATAACCGGGAAATTACCATACAAATTGTCTTAATTGATAAAGGCAAGTTTCATACTGAGAACACAAATTTTATTAGAACCAATCAATTTTAAAGTTAAAACAAAAACGAGAGTACTTTTAAGTATCTTTGCCCCTCGGCTCCAAGATTACTTGATTTAACTTTCCCATTCAGAATAAAATTTTTATTATCAAAGTTCAGTATTATTGCAAGATCTTGAAACTTCTGAAATTCAATACAGAAGAGGCCTGTTCTACAATATTTTATGTATCTTCGTGGTGCACTGCCGTATATTGCCTACAAATAAAAAAATCAAATACCATTTCAAAGCCAGCGAAAAAAGAGGGGAAACCCTGGAAATTTAGTACACGTAAAAATTTTACTGTGCCGTCAAAACATACCGAATAAAAACTAATTTAATACTATCCGTCGAGAGAAAACTCATTTTAATGTTACGTACATACACGACCAAATATATTATTTGACTTTTAATAAAAATTCTAGATTGCGATCTGTCTTCACTCATTGTTATTCAAAGCGAGTTATAAAAACGGCGCAAACAACGGGTATAGAGGAATAAAAGCACGATATAATAATATGTCATAACATTTATCATGAGAATAAAATCAATAGAAGCGTCTGTTTGCGCTCTGTTGCATTGAGAATTAATTAAATGGAATTTGTGAGAGCTTCTGAGAAAAAACTCAGTAGTAATTCATATTCCACAGATCTCTTTATATTAGGTATTGTATGGGGCCCATAATTTTTTACAATTCACAAAAAAAAAATACAGCAACAATTGCGTGATGCTTGCAGGAATGTCCTACGGTACCATTTACATCCGCAGCGTATCGGACTAACCCTATAACTTTGTTAATTTACTGCTATAGAATTTTCTGACTACTACCCAAGTCTACATGAAAAGACCGCCCTGAAAGTCTCTCCGTAATACCGGAACCTGAAAAAGAAGCTTTCATCTCATTGTTTCGGAGCCCTCTTTTAATGCCACCACAATCTTACTGGAATTTTTCCTACTAAGGTTTACTCGCTATCCGGTAGTAGTAAATTGTGTGTATTTTCTTTTAAGTTATACCTTCTTGCCTTATCCTGCTGAACTTTTAGCTTAGAAAAGGGTAAAAGATAAGTAATTATGAATTAAAAGAATGTTTGTTTGTGTAGAACTTCATCTCATCTCCTGTTTACACTGATGTAAAAGGGATGTTAGATGAAATACTTAAAATCAGAATAAGGTAGTAATCAAAAAGCGCCAAATAATTAAAAATATTGTTGACTTCCTGTCACTTCCATGTTTTAAATGGAGTACCTACTACATTTTTTTTGCATATTTTAGTTCCTTGCCAAACTTAAGGATCATTTTATTCAATATTCTCTATACCTAAACTGTACGGTTTTTGAGATATCTTGGTTTTTTTTATTTTGACACTTGTAAGGTTTTACGATATATTTAATATTTTTAAAATCAAGTCCTTATGAAAACAACCTGAATATAGAATGTCAAGGGTACCAAGGATACCTGAAAACCTCTGTGCTTGAGACACCCTGTATAAATGTCAATAATATGAAAATGTATTCCCCTTAAAATTAAAACCTCTCTCTGAAATTTGTTTTAACATTTGTTTATACTAAGTTATTTAAGACGAAAGCGAATTATTTTCAATCTTTATCAAAACCTCACATACTAATACAAATTTAAACATAAATAAGACTGAATTTGATAACACAATGTCTTCATCTTAACCTCCCTAATTATATCATATCAGTGTTGGAGAACTTATAGAATAGAAACCTTTATAAAATTTAGTTCTCCCAATTCATGATTTACTGTTATATCTATTTTTCTTAAAATTTCTAATTTCTCTTCATTCAAATTTGTTTTTCCTTTCCCTTCTGTTTCCATTAAAAATGCTTATTTCTCTCCCGGTATCGGCGCACAATCTATAAATTTCAATAGAAAAACGCATCTCAAATTCAACACACTAATGAAAATATACGAAACGTTATATTTACCGCTTGCAGTTTTGTCGTCTCCAATCATTTCATGCAAAAATATGCCTCTGCAGATTAAAGAGCTTACAGTACTATGTTTCAACGGCGGCGGTAGTAAAAACCCTGCCAATGCCAGTGGTAAAAACTCCCCTGCCTATAAATTCTGATAAAACTGGAACGGCGATAGAAATATGAGAGAAGTAAACATTGATATTTATTGGTTGCGCCTCAATTATTGATGTCTCGATCTGGGATACAAATAAAGGTGAAACAAAGAAAAATTATCATTTCTCGGTCGGCAGTTTGTCTTTCTTTCCGCTTGTTAGAAAAGGAAGTTTGCGATGTTGTTATTTCAAGAGATGAACCAATTTACTTTTCAGCTTTTTGTCGCGGGTTACGAATGTTGCGTTATGTACAGTATGAACCACTTAGTTCCTCCATCTCTCATCTCTATTATCTCTCATCCCTATTTATTTTAGTAAAATTTTATACATATTTCACTGTATGATTCATTGTACTTTCTTTTGGTATTACACCTACTGTAAAATAATAAAAACAGGTAACCAGAAGTACTCAAAATAAAGATTGAAAGAGTAGTATCAAGGCAAGTTTCTAAAGTTTGCCTAAAACATTTTCAAAAACATTATCTTACCGGAAAAAATAAAAAACATAATAATAAAATTATTATCTACAGATAGACGATGTAACTTTATGTTTTAATAGTGTTTTGAAAAGTTATACATTTAGTAACTAATTTGAGTTAGGAAAGTTCGATTTTTCCTAGTGCGGGAAAAGTTTTCCCACATTATTTATATTGCTCTCTCTTTGACCCAATATTTTCTATGCCACTTCATGTTTTTGTTGAAAGGAATCCTCTATATATCCTTCTGCATTCGGCAATTTCAAAAATTCTGCAATTTTTTAGGAAAACCCCTGTAGAATTTATACCAACACATTGTCTTGTACATTTTACATTTCTATATCCTAGGAAGAATCTTGAATGCTCAATTGGTGACGGACGAAGACAGGAATACTCCAGGACAAGATTGACTCCTTCCATGTTCCCTCCAGAAATAGTAAATTCTCTTTTCACGTTCGTCTTTGTGTTGGGAATCTCTATAAATATATATTCTCCTATATCTTTTATATGTTCAAGCTGAAGAAATGTTAGTTCTTCTCCAGGGCATGCTCCACTGGTACCAATAATCAACATTATCTAAAATAAGAAATAATTCTAATATTTGGAGAGAAATGTGAAAATTACACTTTACCTTCACCGTCAAGTAGGTTTTATCATCTGCTTCTTTCAAAAATTTCTCAATTTCTGATTTTCTTAAAACACTAGACTTACTGGATCTATGTCTTGCCGATTTACGTTTAAGGAAATTTACAATTAAACTTGTAAATTGCTTTATGTCGATATTCCTTTTCACTGCCAATGTTGTTCTTATCATTGAGTAAAGACTTCCAGCGTGGAACTTTGGTATACTCTGGATTTGTGTTAAAAATAGACTAGTAGAACTGCCTCAATGATGATAGTAGTTACTCCCTTCTGATGACTCAATCTTCAAATAAGCGATACGCTTTTTCATATTTGCCTTGGATTTGTGGGGAATAATGATTGAATCGCGATGTTTGCTGATTTTTGTATTATCTTCCATATTATCGTTTGAAGCAGAATATTTGGACATTTTTCATAAAGCACTGATCAAATAATATTAACGAAACGAAAACCTAATAAACAAACTCGTTTCTATATCAACATTCCCTCAGGATTCTTGATTCACATTTTCGAAATTCACAATTTTCAATAAAAAATTATGAGAAATATAGTTATTTGAGCTACTTTCAAAACGCTATTAAAAAAAATGATATGTGCAACTCGCAGAAAAAGTCACTTTTCCTAACTTATTGCACAAATAGCTATTATACTCCATCTTCTTCTATCGCTTATTCCCTCTTTTTCGTATAAATAACATCCATGCCTGAAACTGAAATAATTTAGAAAACGTGCAACATTTATACCTTCCATGCGAAAGGTAATGTAAATATAAACGTTGTTCTTTCTAGCGAAAAAATGAGCATCAGCGTTCAGCGAAATCATCATATTTTCAACTAAATCGCAATTTGTTACTGCTTTCGCGACCCATCTTTTCCCAAGATGGAGGTAATTACCCGAGCAGCACATCATCGCGCAAACTAAGCCCTCTTTATTTTATTACAACAAAATACAACTTATCAGTGTCGGAGTAAATCATCCGGTTAAGGCTGAGGCTCTCCCTAGTCGCATTTTTCCAGCACGCCATCTCCGGTTAACTTTTCCCCGAACTATAGCGTTTTGCAGGAATCTACTGGCGGGCAACTACTTTTTTACTACTTAGCAGTAAAATGTGGCCCTTGAAATATATAACCGGTGTAAAAATTCCCCTCTATCGGCTGGATATTGAAATGGGCCCGCCAAGAAGTTTTAAGTAATAAAAATAAAATTGGCCTTCGTTTTCCATCGCTTTATGGCGGTTGAAGATAATAAAAACAAATGGCTCCGATACATCAATTTCGGCGGACAATATTGAGAAACGTTTATTTTGCAGCCTTAAATAATCACCCGTAAAATTAGAATTCGTCGGTAAATGTAATGACTATTTGATTATTGATTCTCAAAAATCTGTTGGTGGAATATCTTTAATTCAGTCCTCAGCGTCAGAGACGCTGTGGTAATAAAATTAACCATTAAAATGATATAAAAAAGTTTAAACGTCGAATTGCAGTTGCTATAAATCTCAACTGCAGTTCTAAAACTAGTTTAGTACCAGTCGATACTTTGTCGTTGTAGAGCTCTTGATTTTATGAGAAACAAAATGTCTCAAACTATAGTCACGTAATATGCAGTAACAATTCTTATAAATGTGAACACAACATTCGTGTTTAATATAAGATACGGCAGCGCATGAATTTTCTGGTATCGAATTGTAATTTGTAGCAAGAATTTCATGTTAAAATGCATTTCTTCGTTTCGCTATGTAAGGAAATGTAGCTCTTGTCTTCTACATTCTATAGTGACAGATTATTCTTCAATATACTTCTTGATGACTATTCTCGGATATGTTAAAAATTTCAAAGATAATATGCTTGTTCAAAAAAGATGATCCTCAGCAACTTTCTAACTATAGACCGATATCTTTGTTATCTGTTTTTTCTAAGATAATTGAGAGATTGTTGTTTGGTAGAATAGTGGATTTTTTGGATAGTAATAAATTGTTGTCTCCTGACCAGCATGGTTTTAGAAAAAAACATTCAACGATTACTGCATTATTAAGTTTTCTAGATTATGTTTATAAACAGTTAGATAAAGGTCATAAAGTAATTTCCTTATTTGTGGATCTTTCAAAAGCATTTGATTGTGTGGATCAAGAGTTACTACTAAGGAAACTTAAATGTTATGGTTTGCGGGGAAAGTGTAATGACTTACTTAGATCGTATCTGTTTGCCAGAAAGCAGTATGTTGATTTCTATGCTGAAAAATCTGAACAACTTGAAATTGATATAGGCGTTCCCCAAGGGAGCGTTTTAGGCCCGTTATTGTTTTTGTTATATCTCAATGATATAAAGAATTTACTTTCTATTTTTTACTGTGCTTTTGCTGATGATATCACTATTGTTTCAAGTGCAGATAATTTGGATGATGCGATAAGTAATTTGAATTGCAATTTATTTTCTATAAAAAAATACTTTAGTAATAATGGCCTAGTTATGGATGCGAACAAAACGTTCTCTATGCAGTTTCATCCAGTTGGTAGTAATTATATAGCTAGTCCACTTATATCATTAAATAACAAGTCTGTTCAACAAGTAACTGATTTCAAGCTTTTGGGTATATATGTTGATTTTTCATTAAATTGGAGATCTCATACAGATTATGTTTGTCGTAGGTGTGCCTCTAGCAGTTATGCCTTGAATCGATTCAGACAGATATCTAGTATTGATGTTGTAAAAACATTTTACTTTTCTAATTTTGAGTGTCACCTTAGGTATGGCTTGATATTCTGGGGTAATTCCTCGTTTGCTAATCGTGTCTTTTTAATATAAAAACGTGCCATTAGATTTACTTTTGGATTAAAATATCCTGTAAGTCAACATTTATTAATAATAAAATATTAACTCTTCCATGTTTATATATTTTTGAAATGTTAATATTTGTGAAAAGAAATTTGTCCAAGTTTGTGTTTCAAAATTCCTACCATGAATATCCAACACGACATGGACAGAATTTACAACACCCAATGCATAGACTTGAATTATACAAATCAAATCCTTATTACATGGGTACTGTCATTTACAATAAACTTAATATAAATATGAAAAATATTAGATGCATTAAATCATTTTCTGCGGCAGTAAAGGAATTTCTTATTTTTAATGGTTTTTATTCTTTGGAGGAATACTTGAATTATTGATTAATGTGTTACTGTTTTTTTCTTGTTTGTTTGTTTATTTCTTTATATGTATTTTTATATGTCTAGACTAATTTATTAGGGATAACTTATTTTAACGAGTTTTTATATATTACGTCGTATGTCTTGACTTGTCCTATATCATTGTTTTGTGATATTTTGGATTAATAAATATCTATCTATCTATCTATTGAGCTTCGGAAGCTCGCTCGCTCGGTCATTCTATTTCTAAATTACCAACGATATCACTTTTGAAGCACATTTTCCTGAATATAATTTATTGTTACGAATTATAATTGCCGGGTTATACCTAACATCTTACATTTTTTTAAATACACTTACAAAAGTAACTTTATATTTGGATTTTATGTAAGTATTTTACAGAACTACATGTATCTAGGGTGGTAAATCTCCTAATAACTATCATTTCAACCGACTGCTTACGTTTTCATCCAGAGTTCTACTCTATTTCTCTCCTGATGACTCTTCCTGGATGGGTTCTTAATTTAAATTCTCCCCAACATTTATTTTGGAAAACAGTCTACTTGCCGAATAGCTATCTCTGTTAATAAACTTTGGACAGTATTTCTCGGTGGTAATGGTAATTTTTTTGTAATATATATATACAAGAGATAGTCATACAAATTCTAATTTTATTTTTATTATTTCCTACTGTGTTGCTACTTTCTTTGTTGTTTTAACCTAGAGTTAATTTGAGTAAAAAATAAAACCAACATAAACGGTTGTTTCAAAGGAGAAGAGATACATTATTGTACGGGCCCCTAAGGACGGCCTTGAGAGTTAAAATAGAGCAGAGCGGAATTTAGGACATCTATTTTTGCTCTTTAATAAACTATTCAGCTGCACACCCGCAAGAATCGCAATATACCGCCCCCAAGCCATGCATTCATTACGGCGCCGCCATGTTGCCACCCCCCCGAAACCGCTTTCGCAGGTGATACTACCAGCCGCAACTAAATTTCGTCTGTTGTTCGCGATTAATTATGTTTTTAACAGGATGAAATACAGCCGCGAACACAGGTACCTATACCTGGGAGAGTAGATTCGCGAAATGTATTTCAAACAAACAGGTTTTGCCACCAACTAACAAATTTAATTACCACCCTCTCGCTCAGAGGGTGTAGTCAAATTTAATTTTACGAGCCGAACATAGTAGGTATCGCAAGTAGGTATCTGCTTTACAACCACATAATTTCACCAGAGCAGCGTGCACTTTGCAATGTTTATATTTTTTACCGTTTAATAGTAATTGGCTTTTTATCGTAATTGAATATATGAATTTTTAAAAAGAGACCTTTTATAACAGTATCAATTTTGATAACATTGAGTAGTGATTGATAATTTAGTACATACCTGTTTTTAAAAGGATTTTCCCATAAGGATATTTAGGCGAATATGGTGGATACGCTGAAGAATCATTGGTCCACCATATACCACCATAAAAATTGAAGTGACAAATTGAAGGAAAGAAGAACGGAGGCCAAAGATAAACACCGCGGTGAGAGACACGTTTCTGTATCTCGCCTGAAAAGTTTGATGTCGTGCGTGGCATGATTTTAGAGGATCGACGAATTGGACCCCAGCGTATAGCTGTAAACTAAAGATTTCTTTAAACGTCCCCAAATCAGATTGCCGCCGATTGTCGCTGAAGAAAGACGATTCTTCAAATGTTTTCGATCGTACATTATAATAATTATGAACGAAACAGATATATCATGACGATTCGGAACACAAAAACATCAATTAAAAGAATGGAATAGCCCTAGTTTCTCCGACCAAAAAAACGTGTTCAAAAATCGGCAGGAAAGTTCCCCATTACTTAGAACAGTAGTGGGGAACATTATTAATTAGATTTAGAAAAATAATTGGGTAGGAATGACGTGCAGAAAGTTCCCTAGTAAGGGCAATGCTCCTACTCACCAGTCCTTGATCGTTGCAGAACATTAATGAAGTTGGCTATTCATCGTCAGGCTATTCATCATCTATTTCCAAAAGTGAAAAAAAATCTGGAAAGGAAGAAATTCTGATCGCTGTGGACGAGAGGATTGCAGACCAAAACGAAGAATTTATTTTTAATAGCTTAGAATTTACGCTTAAAAGATGAATAAATAATTTCTCTAAGTACAGTAACATTTCCTATTTTAAAGTAAGAAGTTATTTCCCCTACCGATAAATTTGAATTTTCACAATTCTAAGTAATAAGTTCATTCGATCGTTCACAGTTCACATGAAAAAGTGGATTTAATAATTAATCAGCAATGAAAGAGTTAAGCCAACACGATATCACTAATTGTACTTCTAAGGACGTCTTACATATAATATTACATTTTTCATATTACATTTTTAAAGCCAACTAGTATGAGGCGTTAGTAGCAACTTATAGTAGGCCCATTATATTGTAAATATATATAATAATAATAATAATAATAATAATAAGGACTTTATTACCAAAGTAATCATATAAGTTAGTACTACATTAGCAACCAAAGAGTGAGGCGAAGTTCAGGCAAGCCTGCTCTTCCACTTAACCTCCAATACAAGTGATAATCATTAACAACAATGATCAAACAGAATAAAGAAGAGAAAAAAAGATAAAACAAAATTATAACTATTACATTATACACAAAAAAAAAATTATAAATATTATAAATATTCACCCACATAATAAATACACCTACCCCAATATGCAACTTTGCACTTGTAGTAACATATTACGCAATTTAAATCTGAACGACGCAATGTTATCACAACGTTTTATCTCAGCAGGAATTTCACTGTAAACTTTACTAATATTGTAAGAGAAAGATCTCTCAAAGAGGGCTGTTTTATGGAGAGGTATTGTAATTAACGATTTTCTCCTAACATTAATGTTATGAACATCGGTGCGGAACCTGATTTTATTATAAAGATAAGGCGGAACCTTCGTGAGCACAACCTTGCGATACAGGACAGAGGAATGGAGTTTCCTTCTATTTTCCATACTAAGCCATCGTAACTCAGATAACTTATGTGAAATATGCTCTCCTCTAGGTACACGACAAATCAAACGCATGCAGGAATTTTGCATTTTCTGTATTTTTTTTGCAGTTAATAAATCTATACAGGGTCCATAAACAACATCACAGTAATTAAAGTGTGATAGAACTAAAGAATTACATAATAGTTTCAAGGTATGAGAATTTAATAATTTTCTACTTGTATAAATATTTTTAAGGTTAACGAATGCTTTTTTAATACATTTATTAATGTGGGACCTAAATCTTAAATTATTATCTAATATCAAACCTAAATTCTTAGCCTCATCCACTACCTCAATAGGCATATTATTCAAAACCACCCGCAAATCCTGTGAATATCTTAAACGAGCATTAGTTCTACCAAACAACATAACTTTAGATTTACTAGGATTAATATTTAAATTATGATCTACAGATTTTTTCATCAATTTCTTTAATTCATCATTAATATATACATTAGTCTGCGCCATATCCTCACATTTGAAAGTATAATAAATTTGTGAATCATCTGCATAACAGTGTACGTTGCCATGTGTTATATCAGTATATAATTGACTAGTATATATTAGAAAAAGTAAGGGCCCAAGAACCGAACCTTGAGGCACACCTCGCTCTAGCTGACACAAGGACGAATATTCATTTTCATACTTAACAAACTGACACCTATTTACTAAATAATTTTTTAAAAACAAAATTGCATCATTATGTAATCCTACATAATGAAGAATCGACAAAAGAACAGAGTGATCAATACAGTCAAAAGCTTTACTATAGTCTAATAAAATAAGTGCACTTAATTTGTCTTCATCTGCAGCTTTGAGAATCTCATCAACTATGTGAGCTAGAGAAGTTGCACAGCTATAGCCCATTCTAAATCCGGATTGAAATCGGGGTAGAATATTATATTTATTCAAATAGTCAGTAAGTTGCTCATACATTATTTTTTCTAAAATTTTGGATAACAAAGGCAATATACTGATGGGTCGTAAATCCTTATACTCCTGAGGCAATTTTACTTTGGGTAAGGGTGTAACTATTGCAGTTTTCCACGCCACAGGAAATTCACTATTTAATATGCATGAATTTATTATATTAGTTATATATGGAACAATATAAGGACATGAAAACCTTAACATCGTCAAATTAATATGATCATTTCCTTCAGCATGACTAGAAATGCCTTGTAATATTTTATAAACTTTCTCATTTGAGATAAGAGTAAAAGATAGTTTTTCCTCAAATAAGCATTTCTGATTATTGGAATAAAAACGCTTAGTTTGCTCCAAATTACCAGAGGGTAAATTTTTCACTGAATCTATAAAGAAACTATTAATATTGTTTACATTATTCAAGGTATCAGGTAAACTGTTACAATATTTTTTAGAGTGAATATTTAATTCATCAAGATATTTCCATATATTTTTATTGTCATTCCTCATTTTGTAATCAAAATATGCCTTTTTTTCATTATATATAGCAGTAGCTGTTGTTGTTTTTAAATTTTTATAATATAGATAATGCTCAGCTAAGCCGGTATGTTTATATCTAGAAAAAGCGTTATTTCTCAACCTCATCATAAATTGAACATTAGGCGTAAGCCATGGAGCTTTAGGTTTGGTACATCTAAATGTTCTAAATGGTGCGTGATTATTGAACAAAGTTATAAGCAAATTATTAAACCGATCCACTTTATCATTAATATTATCCATATACAAAATATCATCAAATGGCATTTGTTGCAACTCAGCGTAAAAGCTCTCCCGATTCATATTTTTAAAAATTCTGCAGGTTTTATACATCACAAATTTTTGTTTATTTATTCTTAGTATGTTACAAAAAATAAGGTCATGATCAGATCTGATAGTAGCAGACCGATCGACTCCACTATCAGTGACATCATCAATATCAGAGACCATAAAAACATCCAACAGAGCTAAAAGTCTAGTTGGCTCCTTAATAAGTTGTACAAAATGTAAAGCATCAAGAAAGTTTTGGAACTTATTAGCATTAATATCATCGAATTTTAAAAGATCTATATTTATATCACCCGCTACAATAATGCTATCACAGACAGGGATTAAATTAAATAATATTTCTTCCATATTATCTAGAAAATCATCCACATTACCTCTGGGGTTACGATAAAAGACACCAAAACAATATTTTTTTTTAGATATTGAAGTTATTATCCATAATTGTTGACAATCTATTATATTATTGACCACTATGCGCTCAAATGTAATGTAACTTTTGATGTACAAACCAACACCTGCTCCCCTCAGGGCTCCACCTCTGTCCTCCCTCAAAAAATTGTACCCACGAATTGTCACCGTATCGTCATCATGTTGATCTCTTAACCAAGTTTCAGATACCATAAAGATATCATAGTTATTCCGCACAATATGCTCCTTAAGCAAAGGAAATCCTGCTAAGATAGATTGACAGTTGAGATGACCTAATTTAAAGAAAGAAGTCATATTAATAAATAAGTCATAGACAAGAGCAAAGAGAAAAAAAATTAAATAAAAACAATCACAAGACTATTATAAAAAGAAGTCCTATGAACACATATTTAGGTAGGCATACTGAAACAAAAGAAAATTTTATTTGGACACAGTCAAAAAATAACAATAATAGGTACAATAATAAGAGAAAATTTTAAAATACCAAGAATATATATGCTATTAATGGACTGTGCAGATACAATAATAAACGGTAATTTTATATGTGGGTAGATAAAAGAAAAAAAAATACTATGAAATAAATAGCAATAAATGAACTATGAATGTAATATACAATACACAATAGATAGTAGACAAAAACATAATATTAAGCTGAAAACTGAAAACGATGTCAGTGGACAAACATAATTACAAAATACATATTAATGTTGTAGTTGGCATACACTCAATTACAGAAATAAACTAGCATGGGACCAGAGAAAAAATATAATACATTTTAATTAAGCTTAATATCATTCGTAGATTTAATCTCCCGCACCACTGCATTTTCACGCACCATAACTTTACCATTTTTGACCCAACAATTAGTACCATGTACCTCCCGCGTAGATTTAAACAATTTCAAAACAGCTCCCGGCAACCAATCAGACATAAACAAACCTGATCCTTTGAGTTTCTTCTTCTGCGCATATATTTTGTCTTTCAGCCAGCGAGCTACGAACCGCAGCACAACAACCCGTGGCCTCTTATCAGCAATTTTTTTTCTCGGACCCAATCGATAAGCAACATTAACTTGGTTTTTTGTGAAATCAATACCCATTTTTTCATGAAAACTTTTAATACATCTATCATATAAACAATCATCCTCTCCACTATCCTCAGACATCCCATAAATAACAATAACATTTTTGTTAATATTATACTCCATAGTGTCAATCTTATGCTCAACTTTTTCCTGCGAGCGTAATAGATTATTAATGCTTACTTTCAAATCAGCAACCACCTTAGCCATAGACGTCTCAAAATCTTTGAATTTGTGGAAAATAGCCTCACTCTTATCCGCTTTCTCTTCAACACCAGGGTCCATCAGACCAAAAACCTCTGCTTTAAATGTATCAAACTTTTTTTGAAATTCAGATTGCACTTTATCTAACTGCTTCTCCAATTGCTTGACGGTCGTCATAATGCAACTAGCGCAAATTCCAAACACGGCCAGCAAAAAGTATAACTGAATAAAATGTATCTACTATTATATGTATAATACTAATCAAAATATTATCACTGCCTTTGAAAAACTTATATGGATGGCCAGTTATATATTTATTATGTTGGTAAGTGTGTAGGAATACACTACTAGTTCAAAAAAAGTTGTTCAATGATTCTAAATCTTCTATTACTACTATTATTTCATATACTGTGCGTTTCACGAAGTTGTATCCCGCATTGGAATGTTAGTATATATCCCCAACGTATGGAGCGTCATCATGTTATTAGTTAAATTCAATGCATTGGCACATCTCGGTTACGGACCGCTACAAATTGAGGTGGTGTGATTTAAACGCGCGTGCCAGTCTCGCACAGGATTTGTCAGCGAATCCTGACAATCTGAACATTCCAATCCGGGATACAACTTCGTGAAACGCACAGTACTTACAGAATATTTAGAAATAACTATTTTGCCTTGAGTGCTGAATCAGCTTGTATAAAATGTTCCCAATAGTTATACTGAACTTTTCTAATTATAACTGCAATATCGCACCACGTGTCTTATGCTATATTCAATTAGGACATCCTCACTGTCAGTCGATTTGGCATAATTTTACCACGTCTGTTTTTACTTTCAACGTGTTGTAATATGCAAATCGGACAAGTGGGAAATCATATTGTAAGGTTGGTAAATTCAAATTTTAGAGTAAAGCTGAATTTCTCGCACAGAGATCAGAAACTGAATCTTCTGCAAGCACTAGACTAGAATTGCATATATTTCCTGAAGTACGTATAATGGCGCAATGATTTATTGTTAATCGTTGCCAACATTGCGAGAACATTAAAGCAAAATTAGTACGACTTATTGCAACAGTTCTGCTGGAGAATTTGAATTAATGCTGGTCTTGCACCTCCTTAAACTTATTTCTTCGTCCAATTCTTGTGATACACGAAAGAGCGCGGTTTAATACAGCTTAAGGATATGTATGTGTAGAATTATTATTTAAATTTCACAACATTCGTTACTTTTACGTAAAGAAATTTTAAAAAAAATCCAAAACAAAATCCTGCGTCTACCGTTTAGTTGGATTCATATACTCTTTCTGTTAATTTTAGTTAAAAATGTTGTCAAAAAAGATCAAAACTGAAATATGTAATGTTATTAATTTCTCATAAACTATTTCTGTTTTGCTAAATGTAATCCTCAGAAGTGGGATAGATACTTGGTAACCTTATCATTGGTTACTGGAATTTAAATTACATACTGTTTAACCCCCTCCCCGTGGGCGATGCCTTAATTGATTCAAACGTACGCGAGGAACAAGTATTCCAGTAATTGAACTGCCTTTGGGGCACCTCCTTCTAATCTGCCAAACCGACTGTTTCCTTTGCAAATTAGAGGCGAAGGCGACCGAAGTACTTTGTTTCCTTTTAGAACCATTTCGCAGCCGATATACCCGGGCGAAGGAATAAATCAAATTAGAGTTCAATGCTGTTTAACAATGTACCGGCCCCATTCGTTGCGGCGGTTGTCGGCGGCGACAGCACTTCCTATATTTACTAGACTTCTCATTTCCGACATCTTAATTAGTGACTACAGAAAATATATCGATATATTTAAAGAGACGTAGGTATAATACTCATTATTAGGTAACTTATTCATAGCTTCAATAGGTATACGTTTTTTTATTTGCATTGGTTTTTCAAGTGAGAGGCTCTACATTTTGGAAAATAATTAAACATTTATTGTGAATTGTAAAATCAAGAAAATAGCATAAATTCCAATACAGTAACTTCTTAAAAAATAGATAATTCAAATTATTCAATAGTATCCAACTATTACCTGAAGATGTTTTATCATAGTTCCTAAAGGAAACAACGACGCACCTACAGGCGTCGATATTTCGGAAGTTATGCTCTTCTTCAATGAGATCTTAGCTGAAGGAAATGATAGAGGATGGTATTGACGAAATTACACTGATAAGGAGAAACATCGATGTATGTCCAATTGCCTCTAGAAGTTCAAAATTTAATGATACCTAAATTAGTGTAGGTAGTCGAAATTCAATAATATACAGGGTGTTAGTTAAACATGCGGCAAAAATTCAAGAGGTTATTCCATAGACTATTCTAAGGATATTTTATCCTTTGATGATTTTTGAAAAAGCGCTTTGTTGCGAAGATATAGGGCGAAAAAAATTTCCAACAAATCCAATTTTGGTATTTTTCACATTATTAATGTAGGTGAAATAAAAGTATGGCGTACTACACTGGACGTATCAAGTAAAAGACATGTAAGAAAAAGGAGTTGTTTTTTCTTACCAACATCCCGTGATACTTCGGAGTGATTATTTTGTATGTTTTTGTATGTTGTGTTTTTGTAGTTTGTATGTGTCGCATTTGCTAAGATTGATTGACGTTTGGCTAGTTGACATATAAACGGTTGTTAGTGAAGTCCTCTATCATGGCTCGCTATACGAATACCGGGATGGCTGACATGCATCTTATTTATGGACTTGCTGATGGCAATGCATTAGAAGCTAGGCGACTGTACACTGAACGATTTCCTAACCACATTGCTCCCGATAGAAAAATCTTTCAAAGTATTCATCAACGTCTTCCAGAAACGGGAACATTGAAGCGAAGTGGAGGACCAGGAAGGCCAAGGACTGTAAGAACGGTAGACGTAGAAGAGAATGTGCTGGACATGATAGAAGAAGATCCAGGTACTTTTACGCGAAGAATTGCAAATACTTTGAATGTAAGTAATTGGACTGTTTGGAAAATTCTGAGAGATAATTTGTTGAACCCATACCACATTCAACGCGTTCAGACACTTCTTCCTGCGGATTTTGCTCCACGTATTGCATTTTGTCAATGGCTTTTGCACACATTGGTTGAAATCCCTCAACTACTTACGCTGATTCTTTTTACCGATGAAGCCAGTTTCTCGCAAAATGCAATAAGGAATTTCCACAATAACCATGTGTGAGCTGACGAAAATCCACATGAGATTTGTGAAGATCGGTTTCAACATCAGTTCTCGTTAAACGTTTGGGTTGGAATTGTGGGTGACTGGCTAATGGGACCGGTATTTCTACCAGGAAGACTTACCGGCGAAGTATACCGCAACTTTTTGGAACAAACGCTACCTCAGTTTTTGGAGGATGTACCATTGGCTACAAGACAGGCAATGTGGTTTATGCATGATGGTGCACCACCTCATTTTAGTGTAGTTGCTCGAAAGTTTTTAACAGCAACATACGGAGATCGCTGGGTTGGTCGAGGTGGACCTCACGTATGGCCTGATCGATCTTCGGACTTAAACCCCTTGGATTATTTCCTATGAGGCCATCTAAAGTCATTAGTTTATACTAAGCCAGTAGAAGATGTGGACAATTTAAGAGATCGGATAATTGCTGGGTGTAACTCAATAAGAAACGACCCTGGTGTTTTTGAAAGAGTTCGGGAGTCTATGAGGAGAAGATTGGATGGTTGCATCCGAGCTGGAGGTAGCCATTTTGAACTCTTGTAGGTTCAGAAATGTTACATGTAATTTTTAGTAATAAATTGTTATTTGTTGAAAACTGTTTTCGCCCTATATCTTCGCAACAAAGCGCTTTTTCGAAAATCATCAAAGGATAAAATATCCTTAGATTAGTCCAAGGAATTACCTCTTGAATTTTTGCCGCATGTTTAACTATCACCCTGTATATAGCTCAAAGTCCATTAAACTTTGAATGAATGACAGAAACTCTACTGATATAAATTTTATATAAAAAAAATAGGTACCTGGTGAAATTAAAGATCAGACTATACCAGAAAACTTTAGTTTACCTAATTTAAGTATCATAAAAGTTATTGTTTATTAATAATTGGGAAATAAAATAGAATTTTATGTTCACATGTAACACATGATATAATTTAGTATCAAAGTAGTGATATAGTATCTAATGAAATAGTTACAAAGTAAGACAGACATGGACACGCTCCATGATGGGAGCTGCAGCTGTAATAAAAATGCCATAAAGTGGACAGCTGATAAAGTGGTACTAAAATAAGTATTAAACAGAACAAAAATGTTTAGTAAATCTAAATCATAAACAGTTGTATACGAGAATCCGTTGACCCTTCGAAGTTAACAATTTTAGCTACCAAGGAACATCCATTAAATTTGTTTTCATTCAGTTTGTCCAAATTAACAATTTATATATGTTATAATTTCACTACACTTTTAGGGTAAAAATATCTTATTTTTTTAACAAATAAGAAGATGAATAGGTCGTAATCGTCGATGTATTTTGCAAAATGCATTCATTTTTATGAAGAATAGAACTGACAAAAATTTAAAATCATAAATTAGGAGCATACGGCGGTGTCTAGACAAAAGAAGAGACGTCCTGATGACTATGATTTGATAAATGGATTGACAAAAAATGTTTAAAAGACATTTTTGTCCATGAAATGGACAATTCTCACTATAAGCGGATTTCTTGAAATCTAATCTCCCCATGTAATTTCAATCTCCGTTTTCAGCAGAGGTATGAAACAGTTTTAAATTCCCTGCAAATGACCGAAAACACAAAGGACGAACATGATGAACGGCACAAAACAAAAAAAAATTACGTCGAAAATGCAATTACATCGCGATGTGAGCAAACAATAATTGAGTTTTACCCTTGCGTAAAATCAAATAACATCTAAGTGCATCCCCTAATGGACTCCAGTAAAATTTCATCGGGTAGGGAATGTAACGTTCGCTGCACCGAATAGTTAGTCAAACAACCAAGAAAATAATTGATAGTGCCACACAGAATAGAAAAAGCAATAGACTGCTCGAACGACGAAGCGTGAAAGCTCTGGTAAGCTGTTTGGGATTATTTCGGATATCAATATTAGACGGCCGCAAGATGCACAATTTCTTCCGAATTCTTGGCCATACTATGCTGCACACATTAGAGCATTCAGCCATCTCAAGCTGTGATGAATAGCTGCAAGCCTGATAAGCAGACTTTGAAAAGGCAGTATCTTTTCACTTTCCACCCACCTTCTTATTATCTTTTGGATTCCTCAGTATTGCAAAAGTATGTTTATCTAAGTATTATACTAGTTCTGAAAAAGCTTTAAACGTAAATCTAAATATCGGCGACATATTGTGAATTTGAATCTTTATTTACTTTTGAAGGTACATTTGACGTATTTTCACTAGTGATTTGATGCACGAGTACATTATCACTATAAAAAATAATAGTTATCAGACATGATTCATTACTTAATGAAATAAAATGAAAAATGTGTGTTTTCTAATGGTTCTCCACAATCAGTTGGATGTAGAGCAAATGCTATTCTTACCCAGAGTTGTTTTCTTCTATGGAGAATGTGGAACAAAACGCATAATTATATGTATTATAGATTTTGAGCTAGTTTTTCAATCTTCCCCTAATTTCTGAGGAAAAAGGTGTTTCACATAGTGCTCATCAAGACCATAGTGGAATATTCAAACCTTTTACAATAACGAATCTAAATATAAGGGCCATTCTGTTTTGCCAAAAATTAAAACGCATGTACGATACCTCGAGATAGAAGAGATATAAGTAAATGATAGAACGATAGGGGAAAGAAGAATAGATCTTATTTTTAGAACAAAGTAGCTCCAGATATATACAGGGTATCCCTAAAAGTACGTTACAAACTCAATGGGTTCATAGTAGACCCATAAATATGACTAAACAATGAACTTGTTGTAGTAAACGTATCCCCGCAGATGCAGTGTTTTGGAATTATAGGTCTTTGCAGGAATTGACAAGTTGAAGATTTGAAGACGTTTTTTTTAATCAAGACAGGAAAACGCAATTCTCAGAATCATTGAAAAAATCTCGTAATACAATGCTGGTTATAGCATTTTTTAAAAGGCATATTAAATTAGAAACTATTTTCTTCTTTACAACGTTTCCAAACGTTTTCTGTCTTGGTTCAAAAAAAAATTACGTAAACAGTTACATCATATCAGTTACTTACTGATAGAGATTTTCCATTACCGATACAACCATATCGCGTGGAAGACGTTCTTAGTTCTAACCTTGTTAAAGACGAAGCCGTTAATTTGGAATCTGATGCGTAACAAATCGCAGGCAATTATTCTGAAATATAAAGCAGCGGGAAAGATCCCTTCCGTAATAACCGTTATTTTTTATAGTTGTAATGATGACGGTAATACAGATAATAAAAGAGAATCATTTTCAGCAGCCGAATATAAAGCATAAAGCGGTCTACCAAATTACGATTGCGGTGCGTTCACGAGACGTCCTAGAGATTAATGGAAGTAAATTTCCGAAGGAAGCGGAAGCCCTAATAGTAGGGGAGACCGGGTGGCAAATATTAAACAAGTTTGAGGTTTATAGTCGCAAAATAAATATAGGATGGGATGTTTCAATTTCCGAATGCCATGATAACTTTTTGGTCAGTTTTATTGTACTGTGTATTTTGTTAAAAAATGTTTTGTTATGTCAGGTTTTACGTGGCCTATACTTAATTTTGATATATTCTCCTTCACTGTATTCCAAATTATACCCGATTTTTAGATACAATATGACCGTAAATATACAGTACCGAAATTGTAACTCTAATCTGAGTTGCTATGGAAGGGACATAATGTGAAACTTATCTTAAACAAACATTAACTTTTTATTTGTCAGGATATAGAAAGTGTTTTTTTTAAGGATTATAGAACTTTAAACCTTAAAAAAATATTAAAGAAAATATTTTGTGATTAAAAAAGTAATATTATTTAAAAAACAATCTATTACATTAAACATTTAAAAATTATTTGCGGCATGTGGTCACAGCGGCTGTCCGCAAGATAGCGTATTCTTTTGATCCAATTTTGGGTGACTTTTTCGAGCACTTCTGGTCGTATGTCGTGAATAACACGAACAATGTTGGCTTCTAAAGCTTCAATTATTGCTGGTTTATCAGCATAATGACTTGATATAGCCCCACAGAAAATAATCTGCGGGCGTCATATCACAGGATCTGGGTGGATAGTTAACAGATCCATTTCTCGAAATTAATTTGTCACCAAACCTTGTTTGCAACCACAGTTTCACGTACAGCGGTAATATTCTTTTCATTATGCACATTCCTTCGACGCATTGGTGTTTTCAAATCATGTAGAGAGTATGTGGTACGAAATCTATCCACAGTACGATGAATAAATAGCTCAGATGGACGATCATGTGGGCCATAAAAGTCTTCTATGCGTTTGGCGAACCGACGAAAGATTTTCAAAGTAAATTTGAGGAATTTGGTAGCGTTGTTCAAGAGTGAATTAGCCAAAGTATACTGAAAATAAATTTTATAAACAGTGTCAGACTAACAGTTCAGTCTGATAGTAGTTATCATGTAAAATTCTATCAAACCTAAAAAAAACACCCATTATATGTATATATGTTAACATTGTCGGTGAAAGAGATGTTTACAAGAAAAGATTTTTTTAGGTGTGAAGCATATAATCGTTCATACGAGTTTGACAGAAATAATGGACCCAGCAATAAGTATGTTGGATCCCAATTTGAGCAAAATTTCAAAAACCTAAACCATCAAACAATGGAATTTTTGACTCCTGGCAATTTTAATATGCATCGTAAAGGCAAGTCAGGAGGGAAAAGACGTATTCGAGTAAACGAGAATCTTGGAGAAGTAATACTGCAAGTCACACAGTCGCCGAAAAGAAGTATGCGAAGAACTGCCATATAACTGGGTTTAAAACGAGAATCTGTGCGTGTAATGGTCAAAATATTGGCGGTTTCTCTTACAAAATTTGAATGTGCCATAATCTGAACCAAAATGATAAAACATAACATTTAGATTACTGTGATCGAATGCTGGCTAACTTTTATGAAAATGACGAGTTCTTGAATAATATCAGGTTTTTCAGATGAATCACTTTCTAGCCACATTAATAGGCAGTCTTTTAGATTCATTAGGTTTATTACCCATAAGGAATTGATTAAAACCTCTTAACCTGTTCATAAATAAAGGGTGACTGTGTGGTGTGCATGCAGTTTCTGGAAATAGGATTATTGGCCTTTACTTCATAACTGATTATGCAGACCGTACTGCCTTAGTCAAAAGAGAGAGATATCAGCAGCAGGTTCTGATACGTTTTGTTCAGGACCTGAGATGCTTCTGTAGAGCAAGAAATCTGACATGATTTCAGCAAGACGGTGCGACGAGTCTCACCGCTGGTCAGTCGTTTAGAATGATTAGGGATAATTTTGGTGACACAGCGTCTTTTCCCGAAAAGCAGACTTTAACTATCCTTCACATGGTCCGGCCCTTACTCACCCTGGGGCATGATGAAAACGGCAGTTTTTCAAAACGATCCACCCACTACAATTCCGGAATTGAGAATGGCAATTATTCGCTTTTTCCGAACTTTACAGCAACCTACATTTCAAAACATGGTAGTTATGCCTCCAACAGAAAGGTGGGCATATAGAGCATATTATTCGCTTTTCTAATAGACCTTAATTTTGTCGTTTTTGGTAAATTTGTTTATGTTGATAGGTAAACAATGTATTTTTTTTATTTCAATACCTACTATATATTTCTGGTCATACTGTACCAAGCAGAAAATATTGTAATTTAGTAAAAAATAGTAACCGTAGTCGTATTATTACTGATGTAAGTAACTCTAACTTACTCTGTTATTTACGACGCTAGTTGTTTCGCCGTAAGCACACATACGTGCTGCTTCATTAAGTTAGTAAAGAAATACTAACTAAACGCCTTTATCACTTAGTTTGTCAATAGAGTTCCCTTACACAACTTCTACATTGACAGTTACCTACGATACCAAGTCATGAGATTGGTATCACTTTGTGTTTTGACAAGTGTCCTTACTGTCTCGCCCCACCTTATTCAATGGTTTTATCAGACCATCCCACTGTGTCCAACTCTCCCCGACCCAAAACTGCGTTTGTTTACTTCGGCTTTTCGCCGTGGCCGAGATGAGGGATTGATACGGTGATAAAGGACTCCCCGACATAGGTAGCGTTTGGGTGGAGGTATTGTTCGTTTAATTCTATTTAAATTTAATTTACGGGGGCCTCTACGGCATCGCGTTATTACTGTTAAATGGGTGAAGAATGGGCCTTTGGAGAGGTGAATTATATTTGATGTCTGTCGCCCAGCGCTCTTTTATTTCGCGCAGTAATTGATTATGATTAATTGTGGGCCTGCGGTGAGAGATCATTAACTTTTTAGATCCCGGTCGATTCGGAAATACACGTGCGGATGGATATCAGATTGTTTTCGAAATAAGTTTGTAATTGTACATCGCAAGTCACTTAAAATTGGTAGAGAAAGTTGCTTGGCTGTCAAAACCCACGTTAAACCAAAACAATTCATAGTATTTATACTTATCCAACGGCCCTTTACTTGAAAACATAGTCAATATCTAGCCGTTCTTATACCCGAAATCAAATTAACTGCTTACTGACATGAGACACCTATGAAATTGATTAACTAATTAATTTTTATTTCGAAGCTGAAACTGAAATTAAATCTTCATCACTTTCATTAGTTTTCTATAAAACTAAGGTCTATTTAAGTTACAAGCAGCCATGTAATTGCTTTAGTTTGCTGTTCTTATTACCATGTTTTCGTAGAGGCAGTTGCGTGGTATCTTGTCTGGTCTTGCTGAAATAGCAGATATCAGAATATAAAACGCCAGGCAACGTTATATTTACATTGTTTTTCTCTTCAAACCAATTTGTCGTAGTAAAAAGTTCAGTAACTACTGCGTGACTTTTCTGAGTAACGATTTCAAAATTTATATACTCCTGAGAGAAACTGGTTGCCCCAATTTGTTAAAAGTACTTGCTTTACCAATAATATAGACTTTGAAACACATTAAAACTATTATTTTTACTTTGGACGCTGATGGAACAGGATAAGATTTTTCGCAGGAATGACAGATTCGCCACCTCCACCTAAGAACCTAAATTGAAGTAGGACGTGCACGAGATAGAATAAGGCTGTGTTTAACTTCAGAACGGTTCTAATTGTCCGAGAGTAATACGTTTAATTTCTGTTCGATGGGAAAATAACTTGAGAATCAGCTAATTTCAAATGATATTCTGTAAAATACCTGCAGCTGCGATGGCTAAGGCAGCGCATTGTCTAGACTTATAGACAATCGTGCTAGTATATATTCGAATCCAGTTACATACATAAAACATTCTGCTTTACAATAAATGCATAGTAAATATTATCTAGATTTCATTTTAACTTCTCTACCTTAGTCTCCACTTCAGGGTTACATCAATAATTAGATTATTAGGGAGTTCCTACTGATTCGTTATTTTATTCTAAAATAGATTCACATTTATCATTTTCTTCCCAACTGTAAAATCGCAACCCATAAAACTGATAATTTACCGGGGCTGTGCAACCCCAAACAACAGCTTCTATTATCTTTGTCTTCAATTTAGTGAGCCGGGACACAAACAAACCTGAACAAGTCTGGCACGCCTACTTAAATATTAATAAAGCCTGAAACGTGCTATGGCATACTTTATTTCCAATTGGTCAGTTCTCCGCCTCCTCAACCCTACTCTATTTAATATCTATTTGTACCATACGAACACCGACGAGTGTAGAATAATAATGTTGATGCAGGACGATCGATTATGTTTTCAATTATTGTAATTTGTTCATCTCTCGACTGTTTATTTGTCCCTATTACTTGAAGGTTTAGTTGGTATCAATATAATTTTAATCGATATGAATCATTTTTCAAGACTGAATGAAAGGCTTGGAGAATCGAGGATGATAAGAAGGTTAATAGTTGCGCCTTCTAAACTCGTCATGTCCCAATGTTACGAAATCAAGTAAATTATTCTAAATTATTATTAAATCAAGTAGTATAGTATTTAAACTTCATTTTGAGAAACGGAATAGTGTCAGCGAACAAACGAAATGCATTTCAACAAAAAAGTATACGCGTATACGGTTATGCACTTTGTTTTGTTTATTATCACTATCGCCTTGCACCAAACTTTTGGGTACACACTCAACTTTCACATGAAATCCTTCTGCTTTGTCTGAGTATTTCAGTTACCCATTGAAATAACTAGAGAATGAAATATGACCACATGACACTACACCCGAGGTAGGGACATTTTGGATTCATAGTGCATCATTTGTTAACAGGTATTGAAGGGATGAAGAAGGTCAAGAGGATCAATAATTCTCGGTGTCAATTATGGTAATACGGATATTTTTACAGAGCATAATGGAAGAAAAGACATATGATAGTGTATAGTGTAGAGATAGTGTATAAAAGGAGTAATCATCATGTTTGTCCTCCTTTATAATGCAGGTGGCACATTATGCTATAGATGACATCAAACAGTACGATTTCCAATTTTTTTTTTAAATCAATCATAATGTAGATCACCAAAGTATTAAAACACTGAAATCATTAAGGTTTCCTTGGTTTATCTATGTTTGCGATCATCAAAATGTTCGCAACAATGGTAACTTTGTAAAGAGTTTGCTAAAAGTGATTCAGAAGACATATTTCATCAGATAAGGTATTCTGGAGGCTCTAGAGCTCTGAAAGCTCTGAAGCTTTTCTGAATTATGCTCGGTGCGCCAAATAAGGGAGTTAATTAAAACATAGTGACTGTGCGACCTGTGCAGAAAAAGACATTAAGGTACATAAGGAAGCCGAACTACCGGATTAGCTCATTCACATAACACGAACTTTGTAATAACAAATAAAAAGTTCCTTAATCTAAATTTGTTTATATAATTCCGAATCAGCTCCAGTGAGTAAGCCTGATCTAAAAGCACATCCTCCAGCAAAGCCATTAAAATTTAAAAGCTTATTTATTTTAATAATACACCCAGTCTGTGCCTGGCTTCTTGAACAAAATTTTAACAGAATTGGTGTTTCAAAGGAAAGACAACAAGGGTCTGTATTTAATTACTTCTCACACACGTTGCGGTTCTTGGTAAACATCGTGTTAATCGATAAATTTAATTTCTCTATGACCTCAACACTCGCAAAAACCAACTGACAGGTTAATTAAGTTATGGCAAAAAAACACTTTAGTCAAAATAATCCCTGTGAAGCCCGCATTATGTAGGTATGTAATAACTGAATATCAACAGAATAACTGTCTGTTTTTATAAAAAAAAATTATCCCGGAAGATGTTTTAAAAACAAAGGATAACTGACGAGATTTTCCAGGTTTTCCTACTTCCCACACTGAATGGTGGCTCATTAGGGTTAATCATGAACGCTGTGCGCTCAACTTTTTACAAATTTCCAACAAACACATCGGAGCTTCATACCAGGAGTTTGTGGTAATAAACGAGGCATTTACATGGATTTGAATTAATAACGATCAGTTTTTAACGCCCTATACATATCCAAAAATATTTTTTATATCTGTTTTTAGCAAATTTTTGTATATTGCTGTTAAATACACTTTTTAAGTACTGTAGATACTGTATCATTTATCAATTGCACAATACATGCCAAATGTGCAATAGATCAATGATTGTAATGATATAATAAGTTGTATTCAATTCACATATTAAGTAATAATTATGAAAATGAATCTTCTTCTTTTCTTCGTCCTCGTGTTTGTTAGGTGCCATTTCTTTATTGAAGGTTGCCGATGACTAATACAAATTCTTTATCTTTGGGCTATGGCAACGTCCACATTTTGACAAAACTGCAGCGGTTTCTAAGCATATTTTATTGTTCTTATAGTATTTATATATTTTTTATGTTGTTGCTCAATTCCTTGCTCTGTACACGTAATCCAAGTGCTTACAAATTGTACAGATTAGATAATTTTCATTTAGATTGTGAGTACATTTTTATCATACAGATTCCTCGTACAATTTTGCGTAGGCGAAAAGTTATCAATCGACAATTACGTCGCAGTTTTTTTGGTAATATATAGGTGTACTACCAAAAAAAAGTTTATACTATTCGAAGCGTTCAGGTTTTGTGCATAAGTGGTTAAAATTTCAGGGCGGCAAGTCTAGCCGTTTTTTTTTTAATGGCAATGTATGTACTCAGAAACACATGTATTCAAATTCTACAGATAACGCACTCTAAGGCCATTTATGAAAAAAATTGCCTACTAAAGATAGTTGTAGATCACACCACATATTGCCCCAAAACGTGCTTTACAAGATGGTATAGGTTTCATCTGTTCCACAAGGAAAAAAATGTCAGTAGTATTTGTAGCAAAAATTCATTAGCTGATTAAAATTTGTTACTACAGCTAATATATGAATTGGTATGGTTATCAATATTCGATGTTCACAGCTATATGGTGTTAGTACCTACAACTGTATTAATTTGTTACCAAAATGTTTGTCCCTCCAACTAATTTCTTCACCACGGGTACAGATTTTACTCATTTGCAAAGTTATATTTGCTGCCAGTGCTCAACATTTTTCTTAAAACCTTACACCTGGATTCATGAAAGGGGCGTAAGGTGTTAGTCGGACTAACCAGCTTTGCACCGCCGACTACACATTTTATTTTAACCCGCGCAAGAAGGGCGCAAATTTTTCGCGTAATCTTCGCTAGTCGGATTAACGTTAGGCCTCGTTGATGAATCCGTACGTCAGTGTCGGTATCACGTGAGGCGTTAATAGCCAATAAGGACAAGACGAATGATCTGACAAAGACGTAAAAGTTAAAGATTAAGAATATCGCCATTTTCTGCGTCCATTTGTAGTACTTCACCAATTCCAGTAAGTCTACTATACTAGACTAATTACGCAGGTAGTTTAGTATCAATTTATTTAAAAACAGATGAATTATAATATATACAACAATCGGAAATAACATGCATATCATATATGAGAAGTGTAGCTATATGATCTGTGTTACTCTGGTTAGATGTCCGTTAGAGTCCAGTGGCCGTTGTACCTATGTTATTGTGTTGTGTTGCCTACAATGGAAAATCAAAAAGATATTTTCAGCCTTCTCAACCAATGGGGTTTGAGGGAATTGGATCAACTGTGTAATGATAAGTTTTGTTAAAAATTATTATAATAATCCCAATAAGACCTAGTTATAAAATAAAGAACAATAATTGCCTACATGCTACATGCTACCAACAGACCACACCTATTTGCTGCCAATATCAAAGCTACTTATTGCCTATACTAAACCTACTGGCTGCCAATACCAAACCTATTTGCTGGCAGTACCAAAAATACTTGCTGCTGTTCCTAGTTCTGTCTGCTCTACTAAGACGCGTTGCAATGACGGAAAATTAAATGTTGTTAGGGTTGCTGAATTCTTAGTACTCACAGCCAATTTATGCGAACTAAATTATTTAGTTACAACCACTAAAAAATATTGCTGTCTGTATAGCAACAAAGAATATTTGCTGTAGTAACTATTTTTTTGTTTCTGCAGCAAATAATTTTTTTCCGTGCACTATATGTATTGCGTCACTAAATCGCGACTCCACTGCCTTTTGGCCTTGAACGAAAACGCCTAACTAAGTCACCATATATGAACATAAACATTTCCAATGTTAAAAGCGTACATTAAAAGCTATCTGAATCTTTATGCATTTACTGAAAAATTGACTCAACTTGCAGATCTGATCAAGAATACTACACCCTTCATTTTTATGTCTAATCAGACTTAGTCTGTCTATATGTATAGGTAGGTACTTGATGGAATAGAACTTGAACAAAGTTTTACCACACTTATATGCTGCCTTTTAACATCTATCATCAGATTAAGTTTACAACTCCTTCTTCCCATGTCGTCGTGGCGAAGTTTAGTAATCCTGCACTTCAAATTTCAATTTTAATTAAATAGCAACCAAACTGCCACCTACTTTCGGAAGTTTGTTCCATTTACAATTGAATCTTTAAAACTTGGGTCAATTTTAATCAAATTACTGCAGACATCGCAATAACGAAATAATAAATGTCATCCCATGGGAATAATATCTGATGGAGTATTCCGAACTTAATGAAACAAATCCAGCAATACTCAATAATATAACTGTTGGTTATACATAAACAAGTCATGAAAGTTATTTATTATACATGTTTGAAATTTAAGGTTAAACGTCAAATACGTAAATCTCGAACACTCCTATGTACCTTATACCTGATAAAACGATTTAAAATATTTTACCTATAAACAAATTTGCCTTATTTAGTGCTAGAGAACGTAAAATTTTCGGAATATAAATGAATCAATCAGTTTAAATGAAATTTGGTTTGTGGATAGAGATTTGCCGTGGCATACACATAGTTAATTTCAATTACGGGAGTCAAAAAGTTTAAAGTAACGATTAACGTTAAGACCGACTAACATCATTTTTTTCTGTAAAATATACTTTTCTAAACTAAATTACTGTCTTGCAAAATTTGTATATCTACAGTTTTCTCAGACAAAACCAAACAGCAAATACTTAATAATAATATAATACTAATAATAGTTGTAATTCAATGTTGAGGGGTGCATATTTCACGCAAAGTAGTTGTTTTCGATTGAAAGATCTTAAAAATAATAAAGTTATTCCTTTGCGTATCTAGGTTATCTTCAATCTTCAATCTAAGAAAATTAAAAACTTTATTGAACTATATTTGATAATTTCGTTAATAATTTATCTCTTAGTTAACTTTTTGGCTTAATTCCTACTTAAAGAAATACCGGAATATCAAAAATTATCTTGGTCAAGGGTGGTTGTGGAATGTAAAACGTATGTCTTACTTTAAATTTTTGAATATGTTTTGTTGTGTCAGAATCTGTCAAGTCATTGTGCTGAAATTTTCTAATCCAGTTTTTGAATCATGCCTCTTACCACACAGCACAAAATTTTCATGATTGAAGCCTATTTTCGAACGGGTGCGCTAGTTAATGGAAATTGGCAATACAGTCAACGTTTGTGTTTGGACAATTTTCGAGAGCACTTCCCAAACGTGGCAATATTACCGGACAATTTTTATGCGTGCCTTACAAATTGTGTTGAAGTGTTTCGCGAAACTGATTGTGTGACTCATAAAAAAGGTGCTGGTAGACCAAGAGTTCGTACAGAAGAAGTTGTCAATGACGTTCGTCAACGTATGGAAAAGGAGCCTGCAAAACGCTCTTCACAGCATAAGGAGGCGCGTCAACTTGTGCATCGAACAAAACGGGGGACATTTCCAACAATTACTGTAATTTAGTTTTTCTTGTTACTAAAACCGTCATTTCATAATTTGTAGTTCATTATTGTTTTACAACTGAAATAAATAGGTATGAAATTTGTAGGTTATTGATGATGCCAGTGTGACAGTGACATAATTATTTCAAATTTAAAGTAAGACACACGTTTTACATTCCACAACAACCCTTGACCAAGATAATTTTTGATATCCCGGTACATTACTAATAGGAGCATTTAATGAAGCATCATATTTTGATTTGAAAACAAGACAAAATACATGCATTTAAATGACACCCCGTATAATTTTCACATTATCTTTTCACTTTAACAATTATATTTCTGCAAGCCTCTCTATATTCTTAAAATTTGAGATGTGCAGACAAAAGTAATGTCCATATAAATCTAACAATGTGAAGAAAACTCTATGAACTCTTTCAAATATTCTAGGCAAACTATCTATGGTTACGAGTATTTTCTGAAAGGACAGAATTAATGCAGAAGAACTCAATTTCCATAAATTTCGCAAGTTAGAAAACAAACAGACAAATTACTACAGTTCCACTTAGGTAGTCAGGCTCTATTAGAATGTGGCAGTTCCAAAACGGAATAATAAAAGTTTAAAGTTTCGTTGGTTTAGTTTAATGCGCCAGTGGTTTTGAAATTTAAATATTGTTTGGACGGTATTAAATAACTTTGAAATTAATCTCAAGTTGTCAACATGCATATTTCTTC
This sequence comes from Pogonocherus hispidulus, assembly GCA_963924545.1. Classification (NCBI taxonomy): domain Eukaryota; kingdom Metazoa; phylum Arthropoda; class Insecta; order Coleoptera; family Cerambycidae; genus Pogonocherus; species Pogonocherus hispidulus. The sequence continues at coordinate 78,688,104 of OZ004694.1, forward strand.
GTCGGATTAACTACTTCAATCAAAATGTGCTTTCAAAACTTTAGATTCTACACCATTATATAAATTATATAGCACGCTGTGTCACGAAAGTCAAATACATCGTATAGTTTCCTTGTTCATTGGTTTATCATCGCACTCAAAAGCAAATTTGAGCTTTGGAGTGAATACTGCGTACAGGGTGGGCAAATAAGAGAGAACGCCGGCTGTATCTCGGAAACAGCTTATCGGAGAATTCCCGGAAAAAAATTTTAATAGTAAATATGGCCAATAGATGTCGCTGGAAATTGTTTTCAAGTTCCTAAAATGACCGCTAGGGGGCATAACGCCCATGGCCAACTAGAAAAATGAACTTTTCTCGAAAATTTGCCTAATAAAGTAGTACCGGAAATAAGTAAATATTAATCTAGAGGAAATTTGAAACATTTCTGTGCAACTAATTTTTTTCTATCTTTTAAAATAAAGTGGTGGGGGGGCGCCAAACTTTCTTTCCTTTAAACGTTAATAACTCGGCTCAGGATAAACCCAATCTAACAAACTTAGTCTCATTAAAAAGAGCTTTTTTTTATGCATATTTAGACTCATGAAAGCTGGTTTTGTTACTTGTATTATAGCCGCTAGAGGGCGCTGTCTGCCAACATAACAAATATGGCGGATTTTCTAGAAAATTTCAAATGGCAAGGTATATTTATTGTCACATATTTAAATAAAGGACAACAATCCCTAAAATTCAGTGAAAACCGCAGCTTTCTATCTCATTCCTAACGGAAGATATTACCAAAAGGATTGCAACTGGAGATTTGTGATGTAATCTTTCACCTTAGCATTTAAAATCGACTCGTGATAGCCTATTATTAATAAAATATAAGAAAAAAAAACTGTTGCGGAACTAAAAAGTCGATAGTGCTTGTAATTTTTTCAAAAAATATTATATGAGATAAAAGTAAAAGTTTAAAAGTATAAAAAAATTTAAACAAATTAAACTGATGCGGCAAATGCTGACTTTGTAAATGTATTCTTTATGAAATAATGTGGTGGTCCTGAAAACGACTGATTTATTTAGTGACGTGATGTTCAAGGGCCTCTGAAATGTTCAAAATATCGCCCACGATGGGCGATATTTTGAGAACATTTGAGAACTTTTGAGAACATTTCAATGCACAGTTCCAATCATTCTTGGGTAGATGAAACTGCAGTTTTCACTTCTGGCACGGGAATACACCTTAACACGTTCGATCACCCCTTCCCTTGTGGCGACAAGCCTCATTGCGTAAATTAGTTTTTTTAATTGCCCCCATAAATAAAAGTCCATACAGGTCAAATCGGGGATCTATAGAATAGATAGATATAATCAATTTAATTTTCAACTTGTTTAATATAATACCTAGCCGGGTTTCGTCTACCCAAGAACAGTTGTAACTGTGTATTCAAAACGATGGGCGACATTTTGAACATTTGAGAGGCCATTGAACATCACGTCCCCAAATAAATCAGTCGTTTTCAGAACCACCACATTATTTCATAAAGAATTCATTTACAAAGTCAGCTTTTGCCGCATCAGTTTAAATTTGTCTCAAATTTTTATAATTTTTACTTTTATCTCTTATTATATTTTTTGAAAAAATGACAATTACTAACTTTTCAGTTCCGCAAGAGTTTTTTCTTTCTTATATTTTATTAATAATAGGCTATCACGAGTCGATTTTAAATGTTAAGGTGAAAGGCTACATCACAAATCTCCAGTTGCAATTCTTTTGGTAATATCTTCCGTTAGGAATGAGATAGAAAGCTGCGGGTTTCACTGAATTTTAGGGATTGTTGTCCTTTATTTAAATATCTAACAATAAATATACCTTGCCATTTGAAATTTTCTAGAAAATCCGCCATATTTGTTATGTTGGCAGACAGCGCCCTCTAGCGGCTATAATACAAGTAACAAAGCCAGCTTTCATGAGTCTAAATATGCATAAAAAAAGCTCTTTTTAATGAGACTAAGTTTGTTAGATTCGGTTTATCCTGTGCCGAGTTATTAACGTTTAAAGGAAAGAAAGTTTGGCGCCTCCCCACCACTTTATTTTAAAAGATAGAAAAAAATGAGTTGCACAGAAATATTTCAAATTTCCTCTAGATTAATATTTACTTATTTCCGGTACTACTTTATTAAGCAAATTTTCGAGAAAAGTTCATTTTTCTAGTTGGCCATGGGCGTTATGCCCCCTAGCGGTCATTTCAGGAACTTGAAAACAATTTCCAGCGACTTCTCTTCGCCATATTTACTATTAAAAATTTTTTCCGGAAATTCTCCAATAAGCGGTTTCCGAGATACAGCCGGCGTTCTCTCTTATTTGCCCACAAGGTGGCCCGTTTAATATAGGCCTATACCTTATCTCAGAAACTACAAGTCCCATGAAAAAAAAATTATATGAAATTGTTTTTTTCAAAGTTATCTTCAATTTTTTAATGTATTCAAATTTATAACCTGGTTATATACAGGGCGATGAACTAAAGTTGCTTTTTTTAAATAGCACACCCTATATATTATTACATTTTCAGAAAGCCCTTCTAAAGGCAAGTTCAATAATATATGACATGATGGGTCTGACGCTAACCGTTTCGGAGTTATTGAGAATTATCTTCAGGAAATAGCCAATATTAAAATCCCATATTCTAAGGATAATCATTCAGAAACGATGGGATACAAACCCATCATATCATATCATATATCTCTGAATTTGTCGACAGAAGGGCTTTCTAAAAATATAACAATATACAGGGTGTTCCATTTGAAAAAATCGTGAGAATTTATGGTTTTCGAAATGTGGCAACACGGTAATTTTTTTTTTTAAACTGATAATATAATATTATTTTTATAAAATAATAATAAATAAAATAAATTAAAATAAAAATAAATTTGATTGAATTTTTCGTTTACTACTTATTGTGACCACAACTTGTGTTTTTTAAATCTGTATTTTATTTCCAAAGTGGAAAGAGGACTGAAAATGCATTCCAAATATGATATATGATATAGTTTATATTAGTATTTTTCGAACAATTTATGGAAAATATGAAAAATTTCAATATGGTACGATATACTCGTAGTAGTTGGCTGGCTCTCTCATTTAAAAATTTAAGTTTGAAAATCGTTAAGTATTTCACTTAGGGGTCGCTGACAAAGGTTTGCAATTTATCACAATAAATATACTAATATGATTTGATATTTTTGGGGTATAATATTCCGAGGAGACCTCACTTAGCAAACATCAGTCAAAAACTTTTCAGACAATCTCTGATTTTATGAACGAAAATGTACTTATAAGAACTGTGAAACGCAGATAATCTGCTGAAATTAGGGAACTTCAGAAATGTGAACAATAGCTTCGACTTAAGCTATTTATATATAATCATTCTACAGAACTCGTCGTCCCTCATTTACGTCCTACACTTTAGGTGACAATGCAAGAAATAATTACAAAGTAAATTGGTGGATATAAAATTAATTTTGATTATCAGTTTGATACTTTTAAAACATTTCTTGTTAGAAATCATTAAGGGGGATGTTATGAATTATACTGTTAGGGTTATATTTTAAACAGTTCAATAAATAACTTCAATAAATAATCCAGTCATAACCCGTATACGATTTTATTATTAGAAACAGATGGTCCCTTAAAACGTATTTGTTAATGCTCTGGAGCAAGAACATATTTGCTGAAGATATTGAATTCGTGTGAATAAAGAATTCGTTTTTATTTACCACATTTATCGTACATGCTAAGACGATTCGACAAGTTGGTAAATAAAACATGGATTGACTCACTAAATCAATCCTAAACCCAAAAATTGATAAAAGTGGTATTTACACTTTTCCCCTATTCAAATAAGAAAATAGGAAAACCAGAAGAAAAAGGTGAACACCAGAAGTTAATATTGCCAAACATATAAATACAAGTATTGGCTCAAATAATATGTTTTGGCTTTAAATTATTAAAAGGCTATAAAAAATAAATAGGCTAGCTATTCGATGCTAAAATATAAATCGACATGATTTCATAATTGCGATGCGTGATTTTTATCCTCCATATTGTAATTAACATGTATAATACCTAACATATTATAATATAATAAACGAGTATGTTTACTCTAACAGAACAGAAATTAAAAACTTCCTAGTGCAAAATTTGAAACATTGTTAGGTTATATATTAATATCCATGATTATTTTCTCATGTAGGATTGTTGCAAAAAATATAGACTAAATATCGCCCTATACTAAATAGACTATATATAATGTATGGTATTTCCTCCTTGACAGAATATATTGTTTTCGTTATCCATAATATCAAAATAAAGACTTCTAATTATTAAACATCAACAAATATATTACATCTTACAAGCCAGTATCATTATGGTATTGGTACATTTTTCATTCGCGATTTCTAAAACAAGTAGCCTGTGGGACGATTAAGACAGACAGTCCTAGACAGCCCCACCCGGTATCCTGAAAAAAAGTCACGTTATCCTGAAAAACGTCACGTTATCCTGAAAAAACGTCACGTTATCCTGAAAAACGTGATTTTATCCTGAAAAAACGTCAGGTTATACTGAAAACATCTCGTTATCCTGAAAAACGTCACGTTTTTTCGTGACGTTTTTCTTTTCAGGATGCCGGGTGGGGCTGTCTGAGACTGTCTCAATCGTCCCACAGCCTACTTATTTCTCTACCTGCAATCAATAATACTAAAACAAGACTTCTGAATTGCGTACCTACATCCCGTCTTTATTATTCCCACTAAATTACCAAACTGAGCACCATGCATACTCCACCATCCCGTTATACCTCATACAACCCCTTCCATAGATTATGCATGTAAATAAACCCTCGGCTGAAGCACGCTTAACCTTGAGTGTAGTTTGCAGTGTTCTTAAGTGCCTCTCCTCGTCTGTTCGTTACCGCCCCATTAAAACTTTCCCTGCAGTACCCAAAAAAGGGCTAATGAAATAATAGCGTTAATGCGGAAGAAGAAAATCAGCAAAAAATTGTGGAATGAAATTCCTATTGATTTCTAGAAATGTCGAAGAAAAAATTGCCGGAAAGGAAAATATTAAAACAGAAAGTATAATTTCGAATATAAACCTAACCAGATGACCTGGTCAGGATTCAGTTTGGTAACTCAGCTAAAATTGGGTCTAATTAGGTTAAAGTTTCCCAGCAGGAAGTCAGTTCCAGAGCAAGAAACTTTTTTCATTTTTTCTTTGTTTAAATATATGTTGCTGTTGTATTATTAACTGTTCTGTGTTTTTTGATTTGTTTAAATAATTTATGTTTCGATATTTTCCTGCGGAACCATTGAATTTTATATTCTTCCCTTTCGACAACGTTATATTCGATTATACAGGATGTCCCTAATAATTAGAGGTTCCCTACGAGGTGAGTGAAACCTGCTAGGTAGTTTAAATAGAAAAACAATTGAACATTGCATTTTAAAATATTGATTAAATTGGAGCACATTAGATAGATCAATATCATCAATTCATTTCTTCTTGGTTATTATAAACTTTACTAAAAAAAAATAGCATAAGATTGATGCAGAATTTTTTTTTTTTTTAGATGTAGGTACATAAAAATATATTGGTTGTTAACCGTATAATTTGATCTTGGGAATGTATTAATTTTTTCATATTTTGAAAACAAAAGGTCAATTATCTGGTTGAAGAATTAAAATTAGCACAAAACATAAAACAAATATTTGACTGACCTATCTCACAAGCATAATAAAAATTTAACAAGTATATGCTATTAATTTAGGATTCCCTATATACAGGGTATCCATTAAGTGTTATGTTAACGGTTAACCATATCAGCGCTTAACCATAAGTTTTTCGACATAAATTACGGCGATGGAAGTCATTTTACATACAGGGTGTGTCACGACGATGGACCGTTAGATGTATCTGGAAAAGTAAACCGAATTAAAATTTGAAAATTTTTATACGAGGGTTTGTTGATATAATCTATCTAATGAAAATAATGTAAACCTCCTGGCACTTCCGGTTATACCGGAAGTAGCTGTCGACTTTGTTATTTTAAACGGAGCATATTTCCACATTTTTGGATTCTATACGAAATTTTAGGGCCACATCATGTAATATTCCCTATACCTAAAATGAAAAGTTTTCGAGATATTGTTAATTACCTGAAAAAGGAGGTTGACATTATTTTCATTGGATAGATTATATCGACAAACCCCGTATAAAAATTTTGAAATTTTAGTTCGGTTTACTTTCCCAGATACGTCTAACGGCCCATCGTTGTGACACACCCTGTATATACAATAAGGCACTACTGAGACTAAAAACCTTTAGTCTTTTAAAGAACGTAAAGGCGTCATTCGATTTAAAATGAAATTTGTTTTTTGATTTATTCATAAAATACATTTTTTCATTACGTTTATTCCAATTATTGGCACCTAAAAGTTGCCTATTGTATGTACAAGGTGGCCCGTTTAATATGGGCCTATACCTTATCTCAGAAACTACAAGTCCATTCGAAAAAAAATTATATGAAATTGTTTTTTTTAAAGTTATCTTCAATTTTTTAATATTTTGAAATTTCTAACCTGTTGATATACAGGGCGATGAACTAAAGTTCCTTTTTTTTAAATAGCACATATATTATTACATTTTCAGAAATCCCTTCTAAAGACAAGTTCAATGACATATAATAGGATAGGTCTGATGCTCACCGTGAGTTATTGAGTATTTTCTTCGGGAAATAGCCAATATTAAAATCCCATATTCTGTGGATAATAATTCAGAAACGATGGGATACAAACCCATCATATCATATATCTCTGAATTTGTCTATAGAAGGGCTTTCTAGAAATGTAACAATATACAGGGTGTTCCATTTGGAAAAATCGTGAGAATTTATGCTTTTCGAAATGTGGCAACATGGTGAATTTTTTTTATAAACTGAATATTTAGTAATTACATAATAAAGTCAATAAAATTAGAAATCTCTTGGCGCAAGTTAATGCTCAAAAACTGAATTATTAACTTTTCTAGCACGATTTTAATATGGGCTATTTCCTGAAGATAATTCTCAATAACTCCGAAACGGTGGGCGTCAGACCCATCATGTCATATATCATTGAACTTGTCTTCAGAAGGGCTTTCTGAAAATGTAATAATATATAGGGTGTGCTATTTAAAAAAAAGGAACTTTAGTTCATCGCCCTGTATATAAACAGGTTATAAATTTGAAAATATTAAAAAATTGAAGATAACTTTGAAAAAAACAATTTCATAACATCTTTTTTTCATGGGACTTGTAGTTCCTGAGATAAGGTATAGGCCCATATTAAACGGGCCACCTTGTACATTGGCATTATTGTACATAAGTAATATAACTTCAATCATGACTTCACATTATAACTCCAAAAACCGGTACGTGCATTTCAGGGACATCCTTTATATGTCGATCATAGTGTTCCGATATTTTTCGGTTCAAGATTATTTCAATAGCCCGCCCCGGAAGAGGCAGATAAACCGGAAATAACGTTGTGTCTTGTTCCCTGTACAGGTGACGGCTACGGACGGCGACAAGGACAGGCCGCAGAACATCGTCTACTTCCTGACTGGACAGGGGATTGATCCCGACAATCCCGCCAACAGCAAGTTCGACATCAACAGGACCACGGGGGAGATATTCGTGCTGAAGGTGGGTTTCGCATCACGATTTATTCGGTTTTATGCGGGCGCATAAGCGCCCCTGAGGGCACATCCCAGTCACAGTTTGAGGACAAATTGGGATATATTCCGGGCGTTAAATCTGGCGAAACAAAAAGGGGTGGGGATTTTTACGTAGGATAAGCGCTGCAGTAGGTTTTTACTATTTTTATGCCAGTTTGTTAGCCACAATTTTTACAGGCACAAAGAGACAGTGAGTAGGTATATAAATCTATTATAAAACTGTACTTTTTTAAATCGTATTAAATTGTATTTTCCAGATGAAATTTAACGTAAACATAAGTAAATGTAGTAAAATCTAACATACAGTTTTCTATATAAAATTGTACAATACCGACAAGGACTTCAGAAAAACTGTTCGGTATGGTACCTACATTTATTTGATAGAATACAAGGTGCAATAAGTCGTATATTAAGCTATGGGATTTAATACGAGTACCAAAAACATGAATCATAAACACTAAGAACCCTTGTATACATATCGGGTTCCATGCAATACTTCTGGTAAAAAATCCATTTCCACTAATTCTGATATGTCATAGTTTTAATCGCATTAATTTTAATTACATATCAAAGTTCATTACATAGGATATACGGTGTGATTGATTTCCCTGTCAAAGTCTAGTAGCTTACTTATAGTCTGTTTCACACAAAAATGACTTGGAAAAAAAGTATAAGGAAGGTAATGTGCTCCAATTAAAATTATTTTTAAACCTATAGGGCGTTGTATATAAAGTGGCCAGCAATTAATATACTTTTTTTAAATGGGCAATTTTCGGATAGTCTAGCATCTGCCAGTTAAGTATAGTGATTTTGAAAATCTGATGCTGTTTAGTTTGAAAGATATAATTTTTTTAAAATCGCGCAACTTTCAAAAATAGTGGAATAACTCAAAATATGTCGATTTTAAACCCATAGTGACCTATATACTTGAAATCAAATCAGAATTTCGTGAAGATTTCAAAAATGTAATAATATATAGGGTTGTTCCATTTAAAAAAATATATTAATTGCTGGCGACTGTGTATACAACGCCCTGTAGGTTTCAAAATAATTTTGATTGATTATACCTTTCTTATACCTTTCCTCCAAGTCATTACAAACTGTAAGTAAGCGACTGGACTTTGACAGGGAAACCAACCCCGCTGTATATTAATATTAAAAATTGTGTATTCAATTTTTATTTTAATGCACAATTGTTTATCGAGCTATAGAACGCGTGTTTATTTGTTTTTTATAAAAAGTATTTTTTTAATTGTAACTAATAAAGTGTGTTTTAAAGGGATATTTAATATAATAATTACACCCTGATTTAGGTAGGCGCCATGTGTTTAAAAAAGAAAAATTTAACTTTATAATACAATACCTCTCATAAGCATACAGATAATTTTAATTTATATTTATATTTTATTCATATTACAGTGGAAATAATTTGAAAAATTTGCATTTAAATTATATATTTTGTATTGTAATACAGCAAAATGAAACATTCATTAAATTAGTCTGCTGCTATAAATTTTGTGAATAACAAATAAATGTATTACCTGCCCCTATTGACGGCTCTGTCTAAACACTCACTAATATAAATCTGAATATTTTCAAATATAATAATGCAAAACTTAACACAAATTTAAGAATATAACTGTTGTTATTCATAGAGGACTCGAGCTATATCATAATTTTTTTTTTTTTTTTGAAAATTTGCACAAAAGTAAAAAAGTACTTTTGCTGCAGCCAAATTTACCTATTCCAAATTTAATAATTTTCAAAATACCCAGATGTTGTATTACCGCTAAAAATGACCCCATTCTGCTTTACGTCCCCAAATGGATCGTCCTCCAATTGTAACTACGAGGAGGCCGTATTGTGTTTGCCTTTTCTTTATGGTAATACTTGGGAATTAAGCAATTTCAGGGAGCAAATAATTTTTCATCTCACCGTATCCGTATTTGTGGGTCGTCTTTGTAAATGTACCGAGGATCTGATAATCGGGGTAATTTTCAGAAGAGTAATTTTTGCGCTATATACATATACTTCACACAATGTCTTCAGTTTTGATTTAAGACAGTAATTACAGAAGTTCTCTCGTGTAAAAATTCAAGAGAGCGGCTTTTAATTCCTCTACAAATATTCCTCGTAGCCCCTGGTAAAATATCATTCCGTGTTTTACTTTTAACGGTGTACTGTTAATTATTTTTATAGCAGTTGACTAAAAATGTTTCATGGAGCTCTATAAAATATGTACCTAACAAGAGTTACAAGGTGTTCTTGATATTTTATATTTACAATAAAAATAAATCCTCTTTTAAAACCCTTCAAAATTAGCATAACAATTTGCTACGGGCTGCTGATAATATTTATAATGTATGAAATATACGTACGTTTTGCTTTTCAACATATTATATAATTTTTAATGTACTTAGAGACAATAAAAAACTCAGAACAACAAATAATACGTATTTATATTAAAAATGTGATTCCCTGAGAAAAATGGATTACAATTTAAAACAATTCTTCTGTGTTTATAGACATTTATAGATATTTTAAATACTTGTTTACTATATCTACTATTTTACAAACAGCATGATTCAGTTTTAAATGAACAAACTCTGAAATTAATAGAATTAAGAAAAATAATGACAGTTTGTTCTATGCATTTTTATATTTAGAGGCCTACTAACAGATATTTTGCGAGAAGTTGAAAGTTATTAAAGAAAATTGGGATTTTTTAGATTTCTTTATAGATATTTAAGCCATATAACCGAAGCCATACTCCCAAACAATAAAATCGTGTTAGTTTCAAGCACCTGCATAATCATAAGTTCAATAACGTTCTTGATTTTGACCTCTCAAAATTGCCTTTCCACATTTTTGTTATTTGTTGGTTCATGTCAAACTTTATTTATTTCATCGTCCGTGCTAAAAATAGCTTTAATATTGCCTGATAATAAGTAAGAGGTAAGAGTGAAAACAAATTTTTCTCTTAATTTATTTTTCTTTCTTTAACACTGTCCATATTTCTTATAGAGTCCTAAATACAAAAAAATTGCATTATATTTCGAAATTCTTATGATATCCACAGTTTGTTTGAAAACTGTGTCACCCTGCTTATTTTAATACTATGTTTCTCTTGTATCCAAAAAGTTTAAACTATAGGATGGAAAATACCTTTTATATTCACTGCAGTAAACATTCTGACAAGATAAACAAGATATAGATTTAATTGTTGTTCAATTCTAAACTAGGTCATAATATAAGACCACTCCGCTTTGTTTTCTTCAAATAAATCACCACTGCCACTTGATTCGATCGATAAGCCTGCAAGCTTATCCCAGTTATACCTGCACATCTTTACGAAACCCGCTCGGAGCCACACGCCGTGACTTTTTCTGTATATCTGTCGGGACTCTCATAATTACTTTCGCCATATATTTCGTCCACCAACCCACTCTCTTTGATTTATCGCCGACATCTCGCTCGTTTTTCACGCTACTCCCGCCATATCCAGGGGACCAACTTTATTATAAAATAGTTCAGCAGCCCTAGAAAATGTGGGGAAGAACAAAAAAAATTTGGCGAGTCTTGTCAGTTCGCTTCAGTGTTATCTATGAATCCTCGAAAATTCACCATCTAGTGGGGTATGGATTTTCTGTTCATATCTAGAATCCAAAATCATTTTCAATAATAATTCGAAATCGAGTGCCCATAAGAAAGTATTTCACATAAAAATCGATAATATGCATACTAACTATTGTATTTCTGTAAAATCATATCGTTTTATACTGTCTTTTCCAAAGCAAACCAATGAATGTTCTTTTTTAAGCCCCTGGATCGAGACCAGCCCAACGGCAGACCCCAGTGGAGATTCACCGTGTTCGCCCAGGACGAAGGCGGAGAAGGGTTGGTGGGCTACGCCGACGTCCAAGTCAATCTTAAGGACATCAACGACAACGCCCCCATCTTCCCCCAGGGCGTCTACTTCGGAAACGTCACGGAGAATGGCACGGCCGGCATGGTGGTGATGACGATGACGGCCGTCGACTACGACGATCCCTCCGAAGGCACCAACGCGCGCCTCGTGTACTCCATAGAGAAAAACGTCATCGAAGAGGAAACCGGATCGCCTATATTCGAAATCGAATCGGAAACGGGAGTTATAAAGACCGCGGTGTGCTGCTTAGACAGGGAAAGGACTCCCGACTATTCGATCCAAGTGGTGGCGATGGACGGTGGGGGGTTGAAAGGCACGGGAACGGCTTCGATACGCGTGAAGGACATCAACGACATGCCTCCGCAGTTTACAAAAGACGAGTGGAACACGGAAGTCGACGAGACCGACGGCACGACGCTGCCGGAAATGCCTATTTTAACGGTGACGGTGCACGACGAAGATGAGACGAACAAATTCCAGTATAAGGTGATCGAGAATAGCGGCTACGGTGCCGACAAATTTACAATGGTCCGGAACAATGACGGTACGGGTTCGTTGAAAATAGTGCAGCCTCTAGACTACGAGGACTTACTTCAGAGCAACGGGTTTAGGTTCAGAATCCAAGTGAACGATAAGGGCGAGGACAACGACAACGATAAGTATCACGTGGCCTACTCCTGGGTCGTCGTTCGGCTCAGGGATATCAACGACAACAAACCTCAATTCGAACGGCCCAACATCGAAGTATCGGTGTTCGAAAACGCTGAAGTAGGTAAAAGCCTGGAGACGTTTAAAGCCACCGACCCCGACCAGGGAGGTAAAAGCAAGGTATCGTACGCGATAGATCGAAGCTCGGACAGAAAACGCCAGTTTTCGATCAACCAAGAAGGCACCGTCAGCATCCAGCGCTCGTTAGACAGAGAGGATACTCCACGGCACCAGGTGAAAATCCTCGCCATCGACGACGGCATTCCCCCGAAAACGGCTACTGCCACACTCACCGTGATCGTACAGGACATCAACGACAATGCCCCCACTTTTCTGAAAGATTACAGACCTGTCGTTCCGGAGCACGTACCTCCTCGGAAAGTGGTTGAATTGCTGGCCACGGACGACGATGACAGGTCCAAGAGCAACGGGCCGCCGTTCCAATTTAGACTAGACCCCAGCGCCAGCGACATCGTACGAGCTTCTTTTAAGGTGGAACAAGATCAAAGTAAGTAACCCTTAGAATTGTAAAGACGAAATGGGGAAAAGACGTGAAAGTTCCCAAGAATTACCTATCTAATAAAAATCCAGTAACATTTATAATCAAAGGAAGTTGAATCGTTTATATTGCTATAGTATTCCAGATATACTTTACGTCAAAACATTTTTCTATAATGAAATTCTGTTGAAACACAAATTGCAAGCAATACAATCGTTTACAAAAATTGCATGCTCCTATTTTATATAAATTCATACATATTATAATAATACATTTTGGTATTCTAGCTACCAGTGGCGTAGATAGGGGAAAGAACCAATGCTCTCGCGAAAATTCTTTTTCAAGACATCAACTTGAGGCTAGTTAGAGAAATAGATTGTCAAAAAAACAATCTGAAAAGTTAAAATATTTAAAAACACGCAACACAAACAAGGGACATTATTAAAATAATTGAATTTTAATCATATCCCTTGTCAGTTTTGGTCTAAATATTTTAATTTCTGACATTGTTTTGTTGACAATATACGCAATTTTTCTACAGTAAGACTCACATTTATGCCTTGAAAAATGAAATAAACATTTCCGAATTGTAAACTATTCAAAAGAGTTATGTTATAAAAGAGTTATAGGTATATTATTCCATTTCTGGATTCTAGAGGCTTCCGTAATAATTGGTAATTATATTTTGGCCTACACACGTCATTCTTGACATAAAATTTGAAATATGTCAAAAAACGGTTAGACTTAGGTATCGGACATTATACAAGAAATGTGTTTAGAATTTGGCGTAGAATTCAGAAATAAAATAATATATAGGATGTCCTATTTAAAATAAGCATGTTGACATCTACTTCCGGTACATCCGGAAGTGTCACCATTTTCCAAATATTTTAGCCGAATTGCCCCCATCGACGTTAGTATACTACCAAATTTTGAAAATTTCCAACGGCTACTTTTCGAGAGATCGATCGCTGCAGTTCGTCGTGAAACACCCTGTATATTTTAGGTATATTTTTGGATTTAAGAATATACAACAAGGTACAGCTAATATACTCTGATTAAAACGGATTACACTAGCTACAGCAGCTGCTGATGATCCTCCACGTTGAATACACGTCAGTTTGAAGATGTATAAAAAGTTCAGTTTATTGTTTCAGTGTGCTGTATACAAGGAAGATTGATCACTTTTCAAAACAATACACGTACTGTTTGATATTACTTCCGGAATATAAACGTCTCTGAAATTTCGTTCATAATACCTAACATTGTATTAGTAAAATCAAATAAGACGGAAAATATTTACTTTGACCTTCTCCTAGAATACCAACAACTGACATTTCGTCTTTACATATTATGTCAAATAGTATTAAATGCATTTCAAGATTTTGCAAACAATTTAAAGTGCAAAAAACGGTACGGTTACAAAGGCGTGAAAGACTATAATTTAATTTATTTTTTTCCTCAACTACAAAATGCTTAGTTATGCAGCATACTCGTCGTTATGTTATGCACCTAATGGTTAATTTAAAATTTTAGTAAATCGTCTAATTTCTATCATTCGGGATATATCATGTGCAGAAATAAAATACCGTTTGATATTGCATTTATTTATCTATTCCTCCTATAAAGCGAATCCGAATTTTTAATTGCAGAGGGCGCCAACGGAGACGGCATGGCCATCATAACCTCTCTCAGATCCTTTGACAGGGAGCAGCAGAAAGAATACTACATCCCTATCGTAATAAAAGACCACGGCAACCCCGCCATGACAGGCACCAGCACCTTGACGGTGGTAATTGGCGACGTCAACGACAACAAAATGCAACCCGGCTCCAAGGAGATATTCGTGTACAATTACCAAGGGCAAGCGCCCGAGACAGAAATTGGTCGCGTCTACGTCTACGACCTGGATGACTGGGACCTGCCCGACAAGAAATTCTACTGGGAGGGCGCGGAACACCCGCGCTTCAAACTCAACGAGGACACGGGTATGATCTCGATGAAACACGGCACTAGAGACGGAACGTACCACTTGAGATTTAAAGTGTACGACAGGAAGCACACCCAGACCGACGTGCCAGCTAATGTAACCGTCACCGTCAAAGAGATCCCTCACGAGGCAGTAATCAACTCTGGCTCGGTGAGAATTGCAGACATCACGGACGAGGAGTTCATACGTATCTGGGATTACCACTCACAGAGCCTGTCAAAAAGTATGGCCGAGAAGTTCAGGGACAAGATCGCCGACTTGCTGAATATCGATCGAGAGAACGTAGACGTGTTCAGCGTGCAGCTCAGAAGGAAGCATCCCCCAGTGACGGACGTGCGGTTCGCCGCACACGGATCCCCCTACTACAAACCCGTCAGACTCAACGGGATAGTCCTGATGCACAGAGAGGAGATCGAGAGGGCCGTAGGCATTAACATTACCATGGTAGGGATTGATGAGTGTCTGTACGAGAATCAGATGTGCGAGGGTTCCTGTACAAACACTCTAGACATAAGTGCCTTGCCCTACATGGTAAATGCGAACAAAACGGCTTTAGTAGGCGTTAGAGTTGATGTATTGGCAGAATGCACCTGCGGGGCCAGAAACTTCAGTAAGGAAGAGAACTGCCGCAACACCCCGTGCTATAATGGGGGCCGTTGCATCGAGACAAGATACTCACTGTCATGTTCCTGCCCGGCAGGCTACAATGGACCCCGCTGCCAGCAGACGTCTCGCGGTTTTCGAGGAAACGGATGGGCCTGGTATCCGGCGCTGGAAATGTGCGATAAATCCCACCTGCATTTTGAATTTATAACGAGGAAGGCCGACGGTTTACTATTGTACAACGGACCGATTGTGCCTCCAGAAAAGGACGAAATTATGGTGTCGGACTATATAGCCGTGGAACTAGAACGAGGATATCCCCGTCTACTTCTAGATTTCGGCTCTGGCACCTTGGAACTGCGAGTCAAGACAAAAAAAACATTAGACGACGGGGAATGGCACAGGCTGGACATATTCTGGGACACGGAAAATGTGAGAATGGTGGTGGATTATTGCAAATCTGCGGACATAGCAGAAATGGAAGACGGAACGCCTCCCGAGTTCGATGACAGCAGTTGCCAAGCTCAAGGAACCATTCCACCTTTCAATGAATACCTCAACGTTAACGCTCCGCTCCAATTAGGCGGTTTGTACGTGGAGCAGTTCGATCCTACGCATTACCATTGGCAGTACATGCCAGTAGGAAAGTCGTTCGACGGATGCATCAGAAATCTTTTCCACAATTCCAAACTTTACGACTTGGCGCACCCGGGACTATCCAGGCATAGCGTCCCGGGTTGTCCACAAACGGAAGAGGTATGTGGGCGCTCCGATGCCACCTCCAGGTGTTGGGAACATGGCACCTGCATCGGAAGCTTCAACGAGGCCAAATGCCAATGCAGACCTGGATTCACTGGACCCGCCTGCACGATTCCCACCATGCCCACATCTTTCAAACCCCAATCATACGTCAAGTACGCCCTAAGTTTCGAACCGGATCGCTTCTCCACACAGGTACAACTCAGATTCAGAACGAGGGAAGAACACGGGGAGTTATTCCGCGTTTCCGACCAACACAATCGCGAATACGCTATACTTGAAATCAAGGACTCCAGACTGTACTTTAGATACAACTTGAATTCGTTAAGAACCGAAGAGAAGGACATCTGGCTGAGCGCCGTACCCGTGGACGATGGCCAGTGGCACGTGGCGAGGGTGAGCAGGTACGGATCCGCCGCGACGTTGGAATTGGACGGCGGCGAGGGACGTCGTTACAACGAGACGTTCAATTTCGCCGGGCATCAGTGGCTGCTTGTTGATAAACAAGAGGGCGTCTATGCCGGAGGGAAAGCAGAATACACGGGGGTGAGGACTTTCGAGGTGTATGCCGACTATCAGAAAGGTAAACGTTCACTCAAAAGAGTATTTGCGTAGGTATCTAAGTGTTTGTTTTATTTAGGATGCTTGGACGACATACGGTTAGAGGGTAAACACTTGCCTCTGCCGCCGGCCATGAACGGGACGCAGTGGGGTCAGGCGACGATGGCTCGGAACCTGGAGAGGAACTGTCCCTCGAACAAGCCCTGTGCGAACGTCATTTGCCCGGAGCCCTTCGAATGTGTGGACCTTTGGAACGATTATGAGTGCACGTGAGTAGAAAACTCGCCGCGTCCTTAGTTTTATTATCCAAAAAATACAAAGCACTTTTTTATGTTACCCACTAAATGTAAGGAGTAAAATTGTTTTTTTAAAAATAGACTTGACACGCAAATTTAACTTTCCAGGTAAACGTTTCAGGAATAAATATATTTCCAAGATGGTTAGAAAATCTCTCCAAATTTAATGACTTCGTTTCAAGTTTTATATCAACAGTAAAGAATTTTACTACTTATATTTATCTTACCTCGGGAAATTTATTCTGTTAATTATATATTTTATTTACTTAGTACGTCCCTAGTATACGACTCTCTTCCTCGAATAGGCGGCGGACGTTTAATTTCGAATCTTTTTGAGTTCCCTTTTTATTTCCGCAGAAGAAGGAGTGAGTGTGTGCTAGTTTTAATTTGCGAAGGCACTGAGTTACTTTTATTTTTTCATTTTCTCTGTAAAGTTGCCGCTTTGGTGGTGTGGAGTGAAAAAGTAGTTTTGCGACTCCGTAATGTGGAAAAGCCACTAACAAATCAGCGCTATTAAAGAATTTAAGGAGCAACTATTTTGAACTAAAGTTTAAATGGTTTGCATCGTTCTTTAATGAGAAAGTCGAGCGAAAAGTTCACTTGAAGTGTCGGCCACTTGAAACACAGAACAGCGGCGACGCCATAGAGGGCGTAACATTATCTCGTAAATTATTAATAGCTTTTTGTTTGCCAACTTTTTAAACGATTCATTAATATTTTACGATGACTTGTTATGCTCCCTACCCTGCATAATTCATACTTTAATATCGCGAATGGTATTTGTCCCGGGTCTTAAATTCTTGTCAAAATAAGATTTATTGGTCTATTTGTATCCGAGTTGCAATGTATCAAATACACACACAATGGTGTTTCCACATTACCAAGTAATTTTTCAAGACAGCGTGAAGGATTTGGCCTCATTTATAGATTTTTAGTTTATAGTACGACAGTTTAATTTATTATTAACAGATGGTTGATATTTGTTGTCTGCTGAGTACTTCATAAATTATATATCTATTGATTCTACCACCCAGTTTAAATACCAACATTTATATTCATCATAAGCACGTACACCGTGTTCCACATAAAACGACCCACTATACTATCTGGAAATCTATAAAAGATGTGAAAAAAAGTTAAATATAAAAGTTTTTCAGATTGTCGAGTTCTTTTAAAATATAATACTTCCATGTATACAGGGTGTCCCAATTTTGCTGGGACGACATCAACTCTAAAAATTTAAATGGGACACCCTGTATTTTTGTCGATTTTTCGATTCTTTGTCAAAAATAACCTCGACTTACCTATTTAAACTATAGTCGAATTTTGCGTAGTTTTCGAGATATTTGAGGTCATGTGTGCGTTTTTGAAAAATCAAGGTATTTTTCAACACGATATAAAAAAATTATCAAAAAGTAATATTAAACGTTTGGGTGGTAATTTCCACTTACAAAGCGTCAATGCAGATACAGAACACAAAATTTTTGTTAACACTTATACAGGGTGGACATACTACGAAATTAATCTTGCAACTTTATAATCTGAAAAAGGTCGATTTTTTAAATGAAACACCCATTATATAATTACTCTGTGTTAAAGACAATGAAAATACCTATCATTTCATATATATATATTCCTATACATAAATTCAATGGTTACAGAGAAAATCGCAATTTTATATAAATTTACAATGATTTCTAGTATAATAATACTGTAATGCTGCATGCTCTCAAAAAAACTAGGAGGCTATGGAATGAATAATATTGAAATTTGTTTTAATTTGACAGTTCTGCAATTTATTTGTGTTTATACAAACACAACATAAATGAGAACATAAAGTCCGTTCCCCTCTTTCTAATTTTTGAACCGCTGGGTATATTGTGATGAAATTTGGAACGATAATATATGACTAAATTCTGCATTTTTTGATACATCAATGACAGCTCTAAATGTCAAAGTGACAGCTGGGCGCGCAATACGAATATTTTTTTTAAATGGAAATGACATGACAGCAACAATCAACAATGACACCTAATAGGTGGCAAGATTATGTTACAAACTGATATTACTATTACCGAGTTATTACTCGACCCCCATTTCCACTTAAAAAAATATTCGTATTGCGCGCCCAGCTGTCACTTTGACATTCAGAGCTGTCATTGATGTATCAAAAAATGCAGAATTTAGTCATATATTATCGTTCCAAATTTCATCACAATCTACCCAGCGGTTCAA
The DNA here is from genome assembly GCA_963924545.1 of Pogonocherus hispidulus. NCBI lineage: Eukaryota > Metazoa > Arthropoda > Insecta > Coleoptera > Cerambycidae > Pogonocherus > Pogonocherus hispidulus. The sequence goes on from OZ004694.1 coordinate 78,707,434, forward strand.
AAATTAGAGAGAGGGGGACGGACTTTATGTCCTCACCGTATAAACACAAATAAATTGCAGAACTGTCAAATTAAAACAAATTTCAATATTATTCATTCCATAGCCTCCTAGTTTTTTTGAGAGCATGCAGCATTACAATATCATTATACTAGAAATCATTGTAAATTTATATAAAATTGCGATTTTCTCTGTAACCATTGAATTTATGTATAGGAATATATATATGAAATGATAGGTATTTTCATTGTCTTTAACATAGAGTAATTATATAATGGGTGTTTCATTTAAAAAAATCGACCTTTTTCAGGTTATAAAGTTGCAAGATTGATTTCGTAGTATGTCCACCATGTATAAGTGTTAACAAAAATTTTGTGTTCTGTATCTGCATTGACGCTTTGTAAGTGGAAATTACCACCCAAACGTTTAATTTTACTTTTTGATAATTTTTTTATATCGTGTTGAAAAATACCTTGATTTTTCAAAAACGCACACATGACCTCAAATATCTCGAAAACTACGCAAAATTCGACTATAGTTTAAATAGGTAAGTCGAGTTTATTTTTGACAAAGAATCCAAAAATCGACAAAAATACAGGGTGTCCCATTTAAATTTTTAGAGTTGATGTCGTCCCAGCAAAATTGGGACACCCTGTATACATCAAAGTATTATATTTTAAAAGAACTCGAAAATCTGAAAAACTTTTGTATTTAACTTTTTTTCACATCTTTTATAGATTTCCAGATAGTATAGTGGGTCGTTTTATGTGGAACACGGTGTACAGTGGACTCAAAAACATTTATATTCATCATAAGCATGTACAGTGGACTCAAAAGTGCAACGTGTTTTATAGCTTTAAGCAGCTCGGTTGCAGACGAACTATGTTTACTATCTTAAGTAAAATCTATCATACAGATGCAGTTCATCAGTATGATAGAAAGTACATGATAAGATGTTCAACATTATTTCATTAATAACCAAACCCTTCACGCCCTTAAGTAGACTTAAAAGGAGTAGAATGCGTGGAGTGCGTAGAATTTTAACATAATAGCCCCTATCCCCCTCACCCCCCAACGGTGTTCATTTGAGTCGCTGCGATATGGTGCATGCCTAAATCGTCTCTTCTTCGCATGCGACCTTGAATAGCTGTGGAGAGGGGCGCGTCATGTCACCCGATAGCAAGGACTGTATGGACAAGGACGAGTGCCTGGATCTGCCCTGCCTGAACGGCGGCACGTGCCAGAACCTGGAGCCGAGGCTGCGGTACCGCTGCATCTGTCCGGATGGATACTGGGGGGAGAATTGCGAGCTGATCCAGGAGGGGCAGACGCTCAAGCTCAGCATGGGCGCCCTGGCAGCCATCTTGGTCTGCCTACTGATCATATTAAGTGAGCAGCCGGTCGTCGTGAAATGGCCTTTCTGTAGACTGATTGTATGTTTATGCCTTTAACTGTAAATTCGTACTGGTTTGGCGAGGAAAAACTTTAAGTAAATGAAGACTCCAAAAATAGTATAGTGGAAATTGTATTTCAATTTTATTTTCGGTAAAGTTCATAGGGGGTGTATCTTCAAGTGAGAGACATATTTACTCGGGTAATAGCACTAGTCGTCGTACTCAACATATCTATATTTTTTTTATTGCCAAAAATTATTCTTCAGATATATATGTTAGTATGATTTACAGATATTACTCATGTAAACATGTCCCGTGCTTAAAAATACGCTCCGTATAGACCGAAAAGAAAAATAAGTAATGAAATAATGAAATAAAGTTTAATAAACCACCGAGAGAATTGTTAATATAAAATTGTAATTTTACTGAAACAAAGATTCCCTTCAAATTTAAATAAGTACCATTATATAAAATGTTTTAATAATCTACAGTTAAGCATTATTTTATGAAGAGTTTTTTTAGCGTTTCAATTCATACCACTTTATTACACAAAATATTTTCAGTATGTACCACCAGAACCTACAGTTCTACTCAATTCTTGATCGAATAAAAACCGCAAATTATTTAGTGCAATTTGTAGCGAAACCATTATACATTCCAGTCGTTTTACAACTTACAGGCAAAACGTACTTAAAATATAAATATGCTTGCAAAGCACGTGCATGCCATTCTCACTGACAACTACAGCCTTTTGTTTAATGTAAACTACAGAGATATATTCCCAATCAGTTTTCTCTTCAATTTCTACTGACACAGGAGTAAACATTCAATCAGAAATGGCAAACACATTTTGTAGATATTCGAATATCATTTCCTAGTTGCCGCTTAAAATATCAAATGGCGAGAAGAAATCGAGTAACAGTTTTTAATTTCGATTGTAGAGACTAACGGTAATCATTGTTACAGTTTGATAAAACAAAGAATGCAATCATTTAAACCATCTACTTAGATACGTCAAAGCACTACGTCACGTTTGCCTCAGAAATACATAACCACATTTCTTGACTTTTTTTTTATAACTGCGAGTTTATAACATAATTAGGTATGCAGATAAATCTAGGATGTTATATTAATTCAAAGGATCACAGTATTAGTCAGGACAGCTAAAGTTTTCGTAATATTTTAATGTCTGCCATGTCAAAAAAAAAATCAAAAATATCAACTTCTACATAGGGAGTATCTCATATGAAACTCTTTTGTGCGTCTTACAATATTGTGTTTATTTTACACTAGAAGAACCCCATTATTACTTTTATCACATTTTTTTAATCCCATTACAATTTTACAATAATTAGTTTATGAGTTGCTTTAAATTTTTTCTATAATCTCTTCTCGTTAGACAGGGGAATATCATTTTGTAATGTAATGTTTCTTGGAATATTTAAATGGTATACCTTGTACCTATGTTATTTCATATTCTGTGTACTTTGAAAAATCTTTGCTGTTATACAACAATTGATAATGTTTTTTTTAATGTTTATTGTGTAATTTTTTTATTTCTCTATGGCGGCCATTTTCATGGATTCTTTTTCCCTTAACCCTTTTTCGGTGCATGTTTTATTGCTGGTAGAGTTCATTCACGTTAAGTTTGAAGTGACGCTTTTAAGTTTTAAGTTAAGTTTATAGAAATAAATAAAAACTTGACAATGCAGAGAAAGGTTACCAAATATAAAACTTTGTAAGTGGCAAATGCTATGCTAATTTATTGGTCATTTGTTTATCGAATATTGAAAACAATTAATTACTGAAAATGACGTCTCTTTAAACTTAACGTGAATGAAGTCTAGTTTATATCGTTGTTACATTCTTATATTATACTAAAAACTTCTATCGTAAGTAATTTTCTCTCTAGGGAGCTCGGGTTTTCTCTATAATGCTCAAAACCAGTATAATTTTTGTTACTCTCGACCAAAATGAAAATAATTTCAAGTACCTAAATCTTTCTCAGAACACTTCCTTGTCAAAATGTACACAATCATATTGTGACAGAGCAGAACTAGGTTCACCTACTAAAAAAGATTTTGTGAATTTTCTCAATATCTAGAGAATAGGTAATGTCAATAGACTGAATTTCCTAAAAATATAAACTTGTAAGTTTGGAAAGTTTGACACCTGGGTGCTTTCGTAAACTTTAGACCCCACTATTCAAGTTTTACATTTCGCTGTAAAATTTACAGTGATGTAAATAAAGTGTAGCATCGCACCGTTAGTGGGTATCTAACATTGTTACTGTATCAATGTAGGTTTACAAATAGTTACTTGATTGAAAAATGGCAGCCCTTTATTTAACGCAAATGTACACATACTGTCAATCAATTTCCCCCTGCGACCCTTTCCAGATTCACTTTTTAATGATAGGGGCCCCCGTTACATCGGATGAGGTATAATTTATTACCGATATCATCGCGCGCGCGAAACCTGTACGCAACATGGCGATGGGTCATATTTCCCGTTTAATAGGCGCCGCATAAATCTACTTCAAGGGTTCTGATTAATGGGCGGACGGTCGAGTATGCGGCGTTTTTGCCTCAGGCTGCAAGATTTCGTATGCGATTTTCCTGCCGCATCAGCTCCACATCGCTCCTCTTCAAATCGACATAAAAAAGAGTAATTTTCGACAGCCCGGAGTACGTTCCACTTTTAATTTTCTATCAGTATCTAACTACTGGGGAACGCTACTGGGTCCTGAAAGGATCAGTTAAAGCTACTGGTACTTTGCAGGGAAGTATTTCCCCGTAATGGTCAATTCGTAAAATTTTCAATCATTACATCAAAACGTTCTGCATTGCAGACTCCCCCCTCTGCTAATTTTTGATAATGTTACCGCTAGACCAGACGAAATAATGCAACAACAACGATGATACAGTGTTATTGCAGTTTGGGTAATGACCTGTCTCATTTCGTCTTGATCTACCGCCTCAAAATATAAAATAAATACAGGTGCCCTAATAAAAATATGTTCAATTTGGATACAAAGACACAAGATATTAGTGTACCACATGATAGTTAAATAAACATAAATAACTTAATAGAGGAAAAACTCTTCTAATTCGTTATTTAGTGGGGAAACGCAGCTGAGAGTCACACCCACAGGCACCTCTGTGGCCACACCTCTGACCTCTGTCACCCGTGTAACGTCTCCCACCCGTAGATATCGATACCTCGGCCCACCCATTCTTTTCCTCTTTTTAATACATAGGAACTTTACTTATTATCGACCCGTCCTTGTCCCCAAATTGAACATATTTTTATTTGCGAATCCGTATATATTAAGGAGTGGTAGGTCTTAAAAAACCTCGATTATGATTAACTTCAAAATACCAAGTGTACAAATTTTGTCAAAAAGTATCATATGAATAATCATGAAAATTTGTAGGGATTAGAAGCGTGAGTACTGGTAATATCGACATCAATAAAAACGATTGCGCTACAAAAATATTATTTCAGCAAGATATGTGCAATTAATAATAATAAAGGACTTCGTTTTTCAATTCACGTCATTGAAGATTTTGTAATACAAGAAAAAAGATATCTTCTTTGAAAAAACTATACGAGCTCAGAGAACTAAAGAACATACTGGAGATCAGCTGACCGTGTGCGACATTACGACCTTTGATACTAATCTTAAGGGCCCCTTTCAAGAGCAATGAAGTAGTAATTTAATTCTTTAGGCAGATAAATTGGATGCATAAGTTTAATGTAATCAACAAAAAATACTAATAACGAAAGAAAAACGTTGAAATTAGATGTTGTAACATTTAAAATGGCCGAAAACGTTTCTGTCTTACCTAAAAAAGGTTATACCTAAGTACTTTTTTCTTATTTCGGCTGAAAAATATGTACGTTTCGTAGTATCTAATTAATTTTCAGTAATTACGCAGGAAGATTTAATTTTAATAAATAAGTAACTCTTTGGAGAATGGGATTATACAAAATTTACTGTGCCGAAAACTGTACCTATAAATACTAATTAAATAAATAAATATAAACAAATAAATATTTCTGTACCTGTAAAACGAAGCTGTTTATAAAAAGGAACATAACTTTTTATTGGTTTCCTCCGAAAATGTAAGTTCTTTTTAAAACTGTGTATGTCAAAAAGATAAAAAAGTACTAATTACCAAGCGATGAGATAAGCGAAATAGCTTTGACCTTGGATGGGTGCCCTTAAACAAAAAATAAGAGGATTTTGCAACATTAAACATTCGGTGATCATAAATAATTGATAATATACAGTGTTATTCAGTTCATATCAGAACTTATCCATAATAAAATTTGGGGATGTTCAACATACATGTAGAAAAGTGGTAGTGCAAAAAAAAATTTTTTGGCGGCTTCTGAAAACTATTTAAAAATTTTTCATTGCACGCCGCTGGATACTGGTCCACTGTAATTGAGTGACCTTGGGACTGACAATGCAAACTGGCTAGCACGAAAAAACTTCGGAAGTTCTGAGAGTATACAGACACCCGGCGCAAAAAAGATTTACAGCGTTTTTACTTTAAAATAAACTTAAAGATAGATAGATGTGACCAAAATGACGTGTCTTTAAAATGAATAAAATTTTGTTACACTAATTTTGAAGAATTGCGCTACTTGATTACTAGGTATCAGAAACACGAAATTTATAAAAAATTTGCACATACCTTGTTACAAAAGCTGTTCGAAATAATATTCCTCGACTTGTACACACTTTTGGGCACACCTTATCCAATTTTGCCGCACTAAACCGAATGTTCCTCCTGGTTGCTGATCTTGTAAACGCAAATTATTAAGTAAATTGGGGATTTTCAGCATTTTGCTGCAACAACCACTCACAAAACCTAACTCGTAATTGATAATCCACTGGTATCAGCCCATTAACTCAGCATTACTGTACACATGAGCCATTTTGAAAATTTTACAGTTTAACACTCCTACGATAAATAAAACACCGGCACTGAGAGAGGACACAGATAGACTGATGACTGAATAGACAATAGAGATATTATCCCCACTCCAACTTTATTCGCTCGATCTGAACCAGGCGTTCCAGTACAAAAACGTGTTTACTTTTTTTACCACATTCTTAGGAATGTGGTATATCAGATGTTGAAATACAGTTGCCCATCTACGTAGTCCTTTATAATGGCATAACTTTAAACATTGTTTACGGGAAATCCTAAGACTTTTATTATAAATTTTTTTGGTGACATCGATTTCTTATTTAAGGATCCACATATCCTCAAAGTTTTAGAGATAAGTTCTGAATAACCCTGTATACAGACATTTTGTAATAAATATTGGAGAGATAGCCGGACATTGGTAACAACAAGAGAGATTGAAACAAATTGATATAAATTTGTATATCAATATTCCTAATATTTAATCACTTTTCTCAAAATAATTTGAAGATAACAAAAAAACTTACATTAAACAAAAACTGTACTAGCTGCAACAGATTGCATGGTATGGCATGTAGGGCTAAACCCACTGTATATACAATACCGTCCCTCTACGTATGTATGACTTTTATGCTTTCTCCTCTCTCGTACCCTCAACAAAATTCAGTGCCAGAGCAACGGGACGTACTCAAACCGTCGCCCATCGATATTGGTGAGTAATTTTTTTCGTATCGTATGTTAGATGTGGCCAAGGCTATAGGATCCACGACAGGACGTGCGTGAACGAGAACGAGTGCATGTGGCTACCCTGCATCAACGGGGGCGTCTGCAAAGACCACGAGCCCCCCCTGAGGTACACGTGTCTGTGCCCGAGGGCCTACACGGGCAACCACTGCGAGTTGGAGCTGGCCTCTGTGGGGGCCATCATGCCATCGACGGATTTCATTTCGACCGTAGTTATTTGCTTGTTGGTGCTTTTGGGTAAGGATTGTGTTTTGATTCCAGGGTACCTCCATATAGAGGTACTACTATTTTTCGATGATGTTTGGTAAGGTATTACAGTAAATCGAAGGTGCAAGAAAATTAAATTTTGGTTGTTTATGGACACATCAGATTGTAATGATTTTTAGTTTTTTAAAGCAAGGTATATAATATTTTTCTGATATACAATCATTTCATTAACTTCCTAGGAAATTACTTGCTTTACTACGGTAGCGAAATAGCCACAATTTGTTTCAAAGTTATGATCCGCCGCTATTATGACTACAGTAATATTTATAAACAAGCACAGAGTCTGGATATTTTGACAAGGACAAGGACTACATTCTGAACTACAGTATTATCAATATTTTGTTATTAATTTTTTTAATAGTGCATTTTAGATTCCTACTAGAAGAGATTAGAAACGCTTTTTCTCAATTTTGATATTTTTAGACTAGGGAGATTTTGAACCCATTAATTTTTAGGTTATAGTTAGCGTTATGTTATAGGTAGGTACATAGTATGCGCAGTACCAAAGAGTATAATTTTTAGCACTGCGCATGCTCAGTATAACGATTATGATAACGATAACAAAAGCCTACCTATTTCCTTCTCTAAATTCAATGAGTAAAATGATAGTTTCCTGTAATGGAAAAACTATTTTTATTTCAAAAAATATCTATTTGTTGCCACACTATTTCTTTAGCACACACTTATATTTCATATCAACGAATACACAATAATTTCATTAAATCTGAATTAAATACTATATTACGAGTATTATACAATGTGGGCCAACGAAGACGAAACAGAGCCAATAACTCCCAGGAAAATAATATTTCGCAAAAACGCAAAAACCCGTCGATTTTGTTTGGGAGGGGGCATATTTTAGACCGAATTTAACACCCCTAACATCAACCCCCTAAGCGGGGTTTACACCCCCTCAAAAATTTCCAATGGATAGGGGTCGAGTGATACATCATCGGAAAAGGGTTTCATTTCTCTATACGTCCAAGTTTGGTTTTTGAAATTTGATCTATCCGTTTGGAAGATACAGGGTGTAAAATGAAAAACATTCGGATTTCTTTTAAACTACTTCTAGGGTGTTCGACCCTACAATCGACGAGATTTAGCGATTTTGCGAAACATTATTTTCTTGGGATTTATTGGCTCTGTTTCGTATTCGTTGGCCCACCTTGTATAATATAGATACTACTTATATGTTATTCTGTGTTTTCTTATTTAATTTAATTAATACCAAATGATCAAAAGCCGAGCTATTTTGCCACTGCAAGTACGCTCTTACCTCAAATAAACAAAACTAATAAACTTTTACCAACTCCTGAAACCAAAATAAAGTTTTCTTGGCACGCTATTTATATGAAAATGTATTTTAAGTGTACTCAACGCTGAAAAATCCATTTTTCATTATCCCAACAACAAACACATTTATGTGCAAATAGCAACGGGCTTGCTTTTTCATTGCCAACCTGCATGCGAAGAATTATTAGATGTAGGTCACGATCGCACACTAGGTGCAGCACGGAAAATTGAACTGTTGCACTAAATGTGTTGAAACGTTTGGCGTTTTCATCTGCAGAGGGTGAAATGTTTTCTGCGGAACACTTCCTTGCCGATAGAGCATTGCCAAGCGTGAGGAAATCGTATTTCATGTTTGATTATTGTGGAAAATGCAAAAAATGTTGCCTGGGGAAAATGTGGAGAGTCATAAGAGATAGATCATCTACTGACATATTAATGTATCAAGATGTGGAACAGCACAATATCCCGTTTGATTTTTTACAGTTCTCAATTATAGATTATTTTTATAATTGAAAGTTGTACCTAAATTTAACTTGGCATCAACTGTACATTACGGACGCAAATGTCAATACTACCCTTGAAATCAGCGAAAAAAATATAATTATTCCATTCCATGCAATGTGAAATATTAAAATTTTCTTGCTTTTTTCAAATAATAAATTATCTGGTAGAAGCAAGAAAAATGTAAATGCTCGTTTCGCAATTCATTAATTTGCTATTAAAATTGTCAATTATGGAATCAATTGGTAATTGACACTTACAAAGTCTAAATTTAGTGTTGGAATTGCAATTTCCGAGTTCCAGAAACTTACAGGACAGTGTATTAATGTAATATATAATTAAATACTATAAAATTATTTAATATCATGTTTCCAAACAAATTTAAAAAGCAAATGAAACTTTAATGCCCGGTGTATCTCGAAATAAGAAGAAATCACTTGAGAAAGTGTCTCCTTCTGTATTTCAGATTACTTAAGAAACATCTTGTATATTGGAAATAATAAAACCCATAGTGGAACTAACAGCCTTTCAGAAATTCATCGCCCTAATTCAAACAGTAGAATCATAAAAAAATTCCTTAAATAGAATCCATTTTTTGAGTATCACCTCCAAGCAGCTGCGGCTCTTTTACAAACCATTTGAAAATTCCACCCACATGGGTATTTATTTCTACTTAAAGTGTACACTGTGAAACAGTTAACAGTAAATTTGTTGGAAAATGATTTAAAATATTGGAGAATTTATTAATTAGTTATTAATATTTCAATTTTTTCTTTGTCCAACTATCTTACCAAACTGATGGTGTAAGTCAATCGCGTCAAAGATGTCAACTGTTCTTGCTCACTGAGAAAACTCAATTTCCACAATAACCAAGCATTCGAGCATGCGAGCGCAACATCTAAACATCTCCCCTACGTCTACTAACTCTTATATCCTCTTTCCACAGTCCTGGTGCTGGTGTTCGTGGTGTATAACCGCCGCAGGGAAGCGCACATCAAGTACCCGGGCCCCGACGATGATGTCCGCGAGAACATTATCAACTATGATGACGAGGGCGGCGGCGAGGACGACATGACGGCCTTCGACATCACCCCCTTGCAGATCCCGATCGGGGGACCCATCCCTGAGCTGGCACCGCCCAAGCTAGGATGTAAGTGTTATTTTAAATGAAAATTTCACACCGCCATATTTTAACCAATCAGAGGCTTGTTTTTTATTCAGTTACCATGCCAACCCAAAAAATTTCCGGAAATTTTTAACGTTGTGTCAAATTAATAAGTGGAAATTTTTCTGTCATTTAAAATGTCAAAATAAAGACGCGGGACTTGAATGAATCAATACATTTCCTATGCTCGAATTTAAGTAATATTCTCAAAATTAAATTATGTTTCACCAATATTAGTAGATTAAAGAAAAATATAATATGTTTTTAAGTTATTTATAAAAAGTTCATGTAACTAAACTTGGAAAATTGTATGTTATTTCACCAAGAGATTTCGCATTTTATTAAACATATAAACTTTGAAGTAGGTACTTCAGAATAATTATCAGAAATAAATGATGTCCCACCAATATTAGTAGATCAAAGTTAATAAGAAACAAAAGTATAATAATAATATGTTAGTTATTTGTAAAATATGTATGTAACTAATGTTAGAAGATGACATTTTGTTTCACTCAAGAAAACTCACATTTTATTAAGCATAATATTTGCAATCGAAGTACTTCAGAATAATTATCAGAAATAAATGATGTTTCCTTTCCAAAGCGGAACATTTTCAAAAACACAATCTAATAAATCACCAAATTGCACAAACACAATGACACAATGACAAGTGGTGGAAGTTGACTAAGGTCAAGGATTGTTAACTGTTTACAGGATTGCTCGATCCCTATACTACAATGTAATCCATAATTGTGACGTCGTCAAAGATCCAAAGATCTCGAACTTGTAGAAATAGGTACACTTTATACTGTTATTACAAACTTTAATAAATAATAATATTAATAATCATTCAAATACGAAAATTCTTTTGCAAATATGAAATATAACAAACACAAAATAGGTATATTTCGACAATTCGATTACATAGATCTTCGATGACGTCAGAAAGGCGGATGACAAAATTGAGCGATCGAGCAATCCTGTAAACAGTTAACAATCCTTGGACTAAGGTACCGTACTTGACAGTCGTAAAAAATATTTGTTATTGCTCATGGCTCACTATGAGGAATGAATGTTTGTCATTCGTAATTGAAATGTTCAATTTTGGCATAATATTTATAAAGTAATGGTGTGAAATTTTCTTACCGAATATCCCACGAGCTTAAATTAAAAACCGGAAATTTTTCCTCGTTCATGAATATTTTAAGAAAATTATCCCTCGCCTGCGGCTCGGGATAATTTTCAAAATATTCATGTCCTCGAAAAAATTTCCGGAAATAATTTAAGCACTAGGGATATTATAAGTGAAAATAATCCGTTGAATACCTAATTACAATAATTCTCAACATCGGTACTCAGCTACTAACTGTACAGTTGGTTAGGGCGAGTCATTACTAACCAGGCTAAAGGTACTGCATAAGGGGGAAATGAGCCAAGGGTACATATACATAGCTTGAATACTAGCTTCAAACTGAAGAAATTCGTTAATGTAAAGGGTTTTTTTAAAATTAAATTGAAGAAGTCGAATTAAATCGAATCCTCATGAAAAAACAAGCAAAAAAGTTATTTATAAACATAGGGCCATAAAAGCTTCGCTTTCGAGATGTAAGAGTGTTAAAATTTCCGATATTGATATTTTTTTAATATATTGAAGCCGAATAATAATAATAATAATATTTAAGTAACATTAGATATGATGCATGACTAGATAGGTTTTCATATATACTTATCTCAGTGATAGGTATTACTAGGTTAGGTTAGGTTAGGTTCAAAACTGAGTGGCCGAAAATCAGACCCTCCACCGCGACCATGTGGTCTATTGTGGGTCACACCTACTTATATTTCACCCCACAGGTCCAGCCTCTTAATGAAGCTGATCACCTTATTGGGTGAGAACTTATTCAGATCCTCTGGCAGAAGTCGTCCTTTGCCAAATAATGAGTATCTGATCCTTTCCCCAGCGGGGCAGGTGCATAATATGTGTTCTGCCGTTTCATCATCTTATAAGCACAAGCGGCACTCAGCATCTTCTGCTAGGCCGAATTTGTACAGATGATATTTTAAACGGCAATGACCAGTATATAGGGCAATTAAAGTTCGTAGGTGCAACCTGCTAACTCTAAAAGTTTTTTAGTTCTTAATTTTGACGGGTTTCTTATAAACGCCTTCGAATGAACTAATCTTGGTAGTTCTTGCCAGTACTAGAGGATTTGCTCCTCAGCCCAGGTGAAGAGAGTTGCTTTGGCAGTACTCCAAGGATATGCTAAGCATCGGTTCTGGTCCGACAAATTCAGAAGAGCACCCTCCCTGGCTAGAGAGTCGGCTCCTTCATCCCTTCATGGCCAGAATGGCCTGGGACCCAGACTAGCTATTACTAGACATCAGATATATTGTCTAGGATAAAATTTTAAACATAATACCTATATATTTTTTGCCCAATTAATAGCGGACCTCCCATCTCACCCGTACCGCCGCCACTAGTGTCAAGTAATACTTCTTATTACTGAGCCATGACTGGTCATACACCATACCAAATTTTACTTAAATATCTCTATACATTTTCAACATATTAAAAAATGTCGATATTCTTTTGGAGCCTTGAACGCCCTGTACCTGAAAACGAAGCGCTTCCGACGGTATGTTTATACGGGGTGTCCCATCGAAAAGGATCACATTTCGCCGCCTTATATCTCGAAAACTAAAAGAGATATCGGGATGCGGTTTGGACAGAACGACTTAAGATTTTTGTAAGTTTTTTTTGGCATTATTGGCAAATCTCCAAATATATTGGTAATTTTTTTATTGAATACGCTCCTCTTTGGAGTAAAATTACTTGTTTATATTAAGTGGAACACCCTGTATATTTTGCCATAATCAGGAAGCCTAATCACTTTACTTTTCAAAAAGGTATACATTGTTTACATTATCTTGAGAATTGGAGCCACAAAACTCAGTTGAATGGGAGCACCTCTTACTTGAACAGTTTGTGAAGCTAGTCTTCGTTTTCACAGTAGCCATGAAAAACAAACGGACAATAATAAACTGTATTGTCAGTTGTGTCAAATATTTGAAGTATAGATATAAAAATGTTCACATTAGAAGGGTCACACACTTTTGATCATTTACTAGGTACTAAGGATGCACAAATGTATATTGAAGTAAATGGTGGGCAGTTAAAACAAATTGTTTTCCAACTTATTCAAGTACTTTTTATTTATACAGTTATTTTGATTATTTTATCTGTTATTTTTATTACTGTCATTGTGCTTTGTTGTTATTGTTAACAAAACTCGTTCCAACCGATTATTATTCTTTTCTCCCTATCTGTTTTCATTTAAAAAGCAAATGCAGTCAAGTTCCACATCAAGTTTGATCAGATATTTTAAAATGATAAAATATATAGGGTATTTTATTTAAAATAAGTGTACAAAAAACTTAAAAATATCTTTACAAAGAAGGAGGTATTTTTTTCATTCGTAATAACCCAAATAAGAGTACTTCTAACAAACTTAATTTTGTGGCTCCAATTCTCTAGATAATGTAAACAATGTATACCTTTTGAAGAGTAAAGTGATTAGGCTTCCTGATTATGGCAAAATACACAGGGTGTTCCACTTAATATAAGCAATTAATTTTACTCCAAAGAGAAGCGAATTCCATAAAAAATGTACTAATATATTTGGAGATTTGGCAACAGTGCCAAAAAAAACTTACAAAAATCCTAAGTCGTTCTGTCCAACCCGCATCCCGATATCTCTTTTAGTTTTTGAGATATAAAGCGACGAAATGTGATACTTTTCGATAGGACACCCAGTATAATAATTTTGTTTATTTTTTGCTGAGGCATATTTACTTAAAATACATAGAGCTAAGTAGACTTAATCCTGAAATACTTTGTATTCGTTGTAATGGTTGTAATTAAAATTATTATGGTTGTTATATGTAATTATAATTCAATAAGCAGAAACAAACACATTCTAAGATATCTGTTAGATTTTGCATGTCAACTGTCGCACCGGGGAACCGAACCCTGTCTACAATAATAAGCACTATAGGCAGCTCATTTGTAGTTATACTATCAAGCAACAATTTAAATTAGTCTACCTTAACCCTTAATCCAATGAGTATACAATACAAAACAAAGGTTTAAATAAACAGGATGTCTTTACCGGGGAAGAATCATCTGTACCATTTCTCTATGTATGTACAGGGTGACCCATTCGTCTGGGATTCCTTTATTTCTCCACTATTATCAACTTTAGAAAAAAATATCTAATACAAAAGGTTTCAGAAATAATAAGGGCTACAATTTAAAATTAGTTACAGATATACAGGGTGTTCGCATCCTTCCAAACCTATAAAAATTTTCTTATTTTAAATGGAACACCCTGTATATTATTAGCTCATTCGATTCCTCATCGCAAGTGCTTTCAGTCCATATAACATTTGTTATAGCTAAACTTTATAGTTTCGAAGATATTTAATATTTTGTGTAAAAAAAGGACAAATGCAGACTTTGGTGAAAATAACAGTATCTTCCTTAGTTTTTACATTTCGATAATAAATATTGGTATTCGTTTAGTATAAGCCATGGCGAATATTTTGCTGTATATAAATGTTTTATAAATTATACAGGGTGTTAATAATCTCGTAGCAAAATTGGAAAACTGTAAGGGCCAATATCTCGTTTATTTTAAATGGAACACCCTGTATATTTTTAATGGATCAGATTCAGAATTGAAAACTCTATCGATCCATATTAGTATGTTATATACCCAAAGATAATAGTTTTCGAGTTATTTTGAAATTTAAAATATTTTACTCTTTGGTTACAAGTAAACATAAATTATGAGCCTAGACATTAGTCAAACACAAGTTAGTAAGTGTTTAAAGGATAGCAAATTTCATCCCTACAAGATTAAGTTACATCAAGCTCTACGTCCAAATTGCTTTGAAAAACGACTACAATTTTGCGAACAGATGTTGGAAATAATAAACAACGAAGAAATATTTCTAAATTTTGTAATGTTCAGCGACGAAGCCAACGTTTCATAAAAATGGAAATGTGAATCGTTGCAATTTTCATTTTTATTCAACAGAACAACCAAATTTTTTGAGAGTATAAATTGCTGGGGAGCAATTTTAGGAGAGCACATAATAGGTCCATATTTTTTTGAAAATCCACTTACAAGAGACATATTTAGATTTTTTACAAAATTACCTTTTGAAATGTCTATCTATTGGATGATATTCCCTTAAATATCTTACCAAGACTATGGCTTCAGCAGGATGGTCCCCCCGCGCACTATAGTTTTAATGTAAGGAATTTTTTGAACGGACATTTTCCAAATAGATGGATTGGTCGAGGGGGTCCAGTAAATTGGCCTGCGCGTTCTGTAGACCTTAAATATCTGGATTTTTTCTATGGGGATACGTCAAAGATAGAGTATACAGCATGTCTCTGACAGCGGACGATATGAAAGAAAAAATTAGACATTGCTTCCGAAACATTACACCAGATATCCTAAGAAATGTGCAAGTTTCGTTTCGAACAAGACTTGAACTGTGCATTCAGCAACAGGGTGGACTGTTTGAAATGAAATAAAATAAAATTTAACGAGACTGTTATTGTCTAAGCGTATACGTTAATCTTTAGAAGGGTTGAGCAAAATCTCATTTATATTAAAAAAATCAAAAATTTATTTTTATTACATTGTACTGATAACTTTTAAAAATATCATGTTACGTTAGTTATTTATTTGAATAAAAAAAAATATTACAAGAGTTTGATTTAAATAATGATTTTAATTATGATTTAAATTCACTTGATAAATTTTGTTTTCCAAGGCATCTAGGCTCATAATTTATGTTTACTTATAACCAAAGAGTAAAATATTTTAAATTTCAAAATAACTTGAAAACTATTATCTTTGGGTATATAACATACTAATATGGATCGATAGAGTTTTCAATTCTGAATCTGATCCATTAAAAATATACAGGGTGTTCCATTTAAAATAAACGAGATATTGGCCCTTACAGTTTTCCAATTTTGCTACGAGATTATTAACACCCTGTATAATTTATAAAACATTTATATACAGCAAAATATTCGACATGGCTTATACTAAACGAATACCAATATTTATTATCGAAATGTAAAAACTAAGGAAGATACTGTTATTTTCACCAAAGTCTGCATTTGTCATTTTTTACACAAAATATTAAATATCTTCGAAACTAAAAAGTTTAGCTATAACAAATGTTATATGTACTGAAAGCACTTGCGATGAGGAATCGAATGAGCTAATAATATACAGGGTGTTCCATTTAAAATAAGAAAATTTTTATAGGTTTGGAAGGATGCGAACACCCTGTATATCTGTAACTAATTTTAAATTGTAGCCCTTATTATTTCTGAAAACTTTTGTATTAGATATTTTTTTCTAAAGTTGGTAATAGTGGAGAAATAAAGGAATCCCAGACGAATGGGTCACCCTGTATACAAGGTATTCGCGTATATTTTAACCCCTACCTACAGGAGTTATTAAGAAAGTTAGAAAAAAAGTTTAAATACAAAAGTTGATTGGTTTTTCATGTATTACCTTTTGGCTAGATCGAAAAAAAATTGCATGTCGTAAATATGTGGAAACCAATTGAACATATTTTTAAATGGGACACCCTGTATAATTTTAGACGCTTGGGACAACTATTTTTCTCTGATCTCAAAAATATATATTTTATTGACATTTGCACTGATAGTTTTCGAAATATTTAATATTTAATGTTTACAATAATAAAAAAAATATTAAAAAATGAAAATATTGGAAAATGTTTAAATAACTAAGGAGATTACATCGAAAATCGTTAAATATTTTTTATTACTGTTGGTTTCTACTGTTAAATATTTTTAGTTCTTTGTATTTTTTGTATTTTTTATGGTACTCGCTGTCGAATATGTCTAAAACTGTCAGTGCAAATGTCAACAAAATATATATTTTTGAAATCAGGAAAAGAATGTTTCCCCAAGCGTGTAAAATTATACAGGGTGTCCCATTTAAAAATATTATGTTCAATTGGTTTTCCTAACTTTACGATATGCAATTTTTTTTCGACCTAGCTAAAAGATAATACATGAAAAACCAAACAACTTTTGCATTTACATTTTTTTTTCTAACTTTCTTAATAACCCCTGTAGGTAGGGGTGAAAATATACGCGAATACCCTGTACCTAGTAAATTAATTTGGAACTCATAATTAGGTATGTAAGTAGTTATAGAAAACTAAAAAAACAAAACGAAAAGTTATGCGCAAAGTAAACATTTTTATTCCATCTGCAGGGAGTCTCACCTCTCGCCTATACACCGTCGTATCTTGCTCATTTATTTTCGAATTACTGTTTCAAATTTTTGTCAGATGTGCACTCAACAAAACTTAATATTTTTTTACCAAAAAAAATGTACATAATCGTTTTTTATATTATTTTATTATTAATGGTAAATATATTTTAAAATTCAAAATAATAGTATTTTTTTTAGGTTGCACAATTGACAAAAATTTTAAATCAATTCGAAAATAAATGAGGAAAACACGAGGATATGTGTGGAACAATGTTCAAGTTTTAGGTAGATATAGAAAGTTCCGTTGAATAGGTACTTATTGTTTCTTTTACCAAAAAAGTCTACACGTGACTTTACAATTTGTAGTGCATTCAGCAAATTAAAATTTTTTCTTACATTTTGCTATTACATGTAGGTACCTACTTATGCTATGCCTATGCTTAACCATTTACTTGACAATATACTTAGTGGGAAACCAAATCCTATAAATAAGTAGGTACTTACCTCTCCTAGATTGATTTTTTATACATTTTCAACACCTCACAATGACAAATATCTCACTTCATTTATTATTCTTAGTCACCTTAAGATATTTTGTGCGTAAATAGTTACCTGCAAGAAAACATGGGAAAACATTTTAACAAATTCATTGCATTGCAATACAATCCAAAAGCTTGCGCTTGCATTAAAAAATCTAACCAAGTAGGTACTTGGTCCTGATATAATACCAAAGTCTACATATATTCTTTTTAATACTTACAAATAAAATCATTAAAGTGGTGTCCATTACACAATATATCAATATAATAGTCACAAAAATTTGTAATTTAGTAAAATAGAAGACGATAATTTTTGAGAACGCGACGGCACGACACAACAATTAAAGACATTTGACAGACATAAAAATTCAAACAAAAAACTATCGTTCCAAGAAACATGACGACATGATTGATCAATTATCATGTTTATATGATAGTTTAGTTTCATACCGACCGATGCACCTATTTCTAGGTAGGTACTGCCCCAGAATATTATTCTGGGGTACTGTCTTAATTAATTTAAATAGGTACTAATAGGTATGTTGGATATCACAAATAATAAGGAAGATTTGTTAATATTATATAATATATGTTTAATATGAACCTCGAATTAGGAATGTTACGATTAAATAAGTAGGACATAGGGCAAGTAAAGTCAGTTGTGGGTAGGTAACGACTGACGAATTAGTTTTTATATAGGTATTTTATTTATGGTTTTTATAGAAAATGTTAAGAGTTATGAATGAGAAGGTACTTACTTCACTAAAGCATACAACACAACAACTTTCTGAAAAATAATAGTGCAGGTACGATGGCACATGGAGATTATGATCATGGGTGTCGTTTATAAAGGGGGTCAAAAGGAATTTGAAAAAAGATTATTTTATATAGTAAGAATATGAACGTGATATGAAGGTGATCTTTTTCAGTTCCAATTTTGGGGGTAGGGCAGGAACCAAACGTTGGCGTATTCATTGAAGAACACAAGAAAAGGGCAGACAGCGACCCGAATGCGCCACCTTTTGACGACCTAAGAAACTACGCTTACGAGGGTGGCGGCAGTACAGCCGGATCTTTGAGTTCCCTAGCATCAGGTAGGTGGGCTGTTCATGGCTTTTATGTCTGTAAAACTAAAAGTCTGTAAAGTAAAAATCAAAAGGTGGTTAATCAAAGGAATTGATTGCTTTTTAATAATTTTTCAGGTTTCTTAATTAAAGTAGAAGATATATTATCTCTCTTTCCAAAAGATTTCATTATTTCTTTTTACTGCTTACTCATCTTAAACGAAACCATGTGGAGATATGAAGTTTATTAAAAATTTCGATAACCAATTTCAATTTTTTGCTAGTGTTATATATTTATACACAGAAAATTACCTTTCTCTTTGCAACGCTCTTTGCTCTCATTCTTTTAGTCGACAAAACATGCTGTTTTTGGTATTCGAATATTTTAATATTTTTTAACAAGTCGAATTAATTTTTTTTTAAACTAACGGCTTTATTTATATTTACATTTATTTTATATTAATTAAGGTTTTTTTCAAATGGCTTAAAATTATAAAAATAGTAAAACAGAATGATCGAGCTCTTTTTTTGTTAATAGTTAGTTTTTTATTTGTAGATAATTGTTTAAAGAATACCCGGTAATAGGGCATAAATAGTATATTATATACCAAGGTTGAGAAGTGAGCTATTATTGACCGAGAAATTTTATATCCTGAGGCTCGTAGCCCCGAAGGATATAATTTTCGAGGTAAATAATGGCCTTCTCAACCGAAGTATATATAGTATTTTTTTTTACTACTAGTAGCCGAATTAACACCAGAAGATCTTATTTTTATTTTAAAATCAGACATTTCCCCTATACGCGATTCATTTTAAGATCGAAGCGCCAAAATGGCAGTAACCTATACTAACCTACGTTCACTGACACTGACGTTTGAAATTTTATTCATCAAAGATTTGTTGTCGAGAACTTTAAACCAGGTAAAAAGCTTGTTAAACTATTTTGAAAGGGGTAAGTAGTGATATAAAATTAAAATAGATTTTAATATTTTTCGAGCGTTCAATCTGAAAATTAAATTTAACCTCAAAATATGTCAAATTCTTTATTGGGCATACGGCATACATACCTTTATGGAAATAGTCATCCTTAGAGAAAGGTAAAGAGCACACTCTCAACTCTGCGTTCTTTAGCTTCTTTATCCATACTTGTCTCCAGTAACTCTGTAATGCTCAACTTATAGTTTCCGCGATAGCTCCAGATTTTCCCACTTTTGGAAAAGTATGAAACTGATCTGGGGGTTTTTCTTTGTACAAGAGGAACAATGACGCTCACAACAATAATGATTCATATCTAATCAAAGCAATTAACTAATATAACAACGGATATTATTTCAAAATTCACAATAGACATACCTACATAGGCAAAACTGAACCAATACCACATGCGTTAGTTGTGCGTGCCGCCAGTAGGTAGCGTATTGCTTAGCAAGAATCGCGTATTATATCGAAATATCAAGTAGGTGAAACGTCAAACTGATGCGTGAAATGTCAAACTGATGGGTTTCTAAAAACGTCATTATTAACCTAGGTAAATAATGAAATCATTATTTACCTAGGTTAATAATGAACTACTTCTCATTACACAAATGAGGTAAATAATAAGGTTTTCTCCTGTTAGTAGTAAAAAAACCATTTTATTTATATCAATTTAATTTCCCCATTTACTAACCGGCGAACTCTTGCAACTAGATTTACTCTTATCTCCGGCATTAAAAGAATCGCGAGTGGCGTGGCTTAGACCCGTGGTTTACGACCGGCTGACTCGCTGAATGAGTTGGGTCCTCCGTATCGGAAATTTGCATCCGTAATCCGGAATTCAACTTGACGTCGTCCTTTGCACACAAAGATAGGGGAAACCCAGTCTTAATTGCGACGCAAATAATTTCTACATTAATCATCAACAGCCGATGACAGCTGCACTAGGAATAATCCGCCGGAGGAGGAAACAAATTCAATTTCATTAATTAACAATCTGAGAGGGACTAGATAGCATTACAATGGGGGAGATTTATTTACAATAGAGATTGTTTGGGTCAAGGATTGGATTTAGTGGCGTATAACCTTGGCTAAAAATGATCTTTCAAACAATTTAATATTTTATTTTAGTAACAGTGAGGGAGCAAATCCGTTTAGGTATATTTAATTAAGGGAATAATTGGAGAGTGCCTGACCATAATCTGCCAGATCACAGTAGTACCGTTGGCTGTGCTGTTAGTTGTATGTCGAATTGTGAGAATTTATTTATTTTAGAGGGACCTGGACTTAGTGGTGCCATTATGTTCTGACATTGAAAATTATGTTCCATTTAAATATCGTTAGTCAATTACCTTAAAAACAAATCATTCATTAATTGATTCATTAATGCGGATAATTGTGGTGAAGCAAGCATAAGAAGGGCAAGAAGGGCAAGAATTTTCGCGGGTACCGGGATTTAGCCGATAAACGGACCGATAATTATTAGAAGATAAATACCTAGATATTAGATTGATAAATATATATTACGATGCTGAAATTGCCGAAAAAGTAAAATTTTTATACATGTGCGTGATATGCATACAGAGAATTAGAAAATTTAAAACTTATTATTTTTTTTATTTAAAGACATGGGTACTTCACGTATAAGGCAAAATAATTTTAAATTACCTTTAACAATATTAATTATCTGGTTGTGAAAACTGAAAAAGAAAGGTTGATCAACTAAAAATAAAACTTACCGTTTATAGGTAAGTTTTATTTTTAACTAAATCCAACGAGAGAATGGACTTGGAAAATGATATCTTATTTTTGAAATTCGGTTGCGACCTTGACAAGTTATCTCCAAAAAACGCATTTTACAGGGACACACTAAAAATATCAGCCAAAAGTTATCTTCAGTGATTAAGGAAAGATATTTTGCAGACATAGTATAATCTTCATTCTTCGCTACGGTTCATTGCTACAGTTTAGTGTGGACAGTTCAGTACAGTGAAGTGTTTTTACAGGAGTACTTAATAATTTATTAATTTTCAAACAGCTGAAATTCCTTTTACCTTTTGCTGCTGAATTTACCTTTTGGTGACGGGACAGAATCTGCAGTACTGTCGAATTAAAAATTGTACATTCTCGTCCAAAATGTTTTCAAGAGATTTTAATGATGAAAACTTATCTGAAGTATATTTCACAAATTTTAGAATATACATCAGATTGTTTTGAGAAACTATTCAATATCTATACTATAACTGTAGTTTGAGAAACAATAATTTGGGACAGTGTACATGTAAAATGTGGTCAAAACGAAATGAGCGAAGAGGCGCTGATTACCATGTGAATTATCTCTGAGCTTATTTGTGTTACTAATATAAATAGTAAAAGTATACAAATATTAATATTTATATAGTTTTACAAGGAAAAGTTCAGTGTCAAATTCTCTAAAATTTACAAATATGTACCGGATTAATACCTAAGCCGGCTCTATACGTCACTCTAGAGGTTTGCTAACATTTGGATTGTTTGCAGGAACGGATGATGAAGCTCAGGAGTATGACTATTTGGGAGCCTGGGGCCCTCGTTTCGACAAGCTCGCAGACATGTATGGACCAGGAGAGGAGACTGAACAGGAAGAAGAATAAGTGTCAACTGCTATAGTGAAAGACATTCCCTCATCTAAACAATGCTTTTCACGTGTTCTGCGTGTCCAATAAGACTGTCTCTGCAGTTGTACTGCAACATATAAATAATTGTAGAAAATTTTTACAGGCCCATTTTCTAGAAAATGCCACATAAACAAATCGGGAGCCACTTACAGCCAAAGTCAATTAACAACTCAAATTACGGTTAAAAATGAACTTAAATAATAATTATTGTATAGTTATTAAGTAGTCAAATGTTGTTACTTATTTATATTTAAGTGTCTGACTGATATGTTGTTGAACTTGTTAATAGGCTTTAGTTGAAAGTCAGGGTCTTGATTGATATTTGTATCTATTATATTATTTATATCCACTGCCACTTTCGAATGTACTAACTTTGCATGAACTCATCTACCAAAATGTGTTTAGTATTATTTGGTTTATGTGGAGTTTTCACGATGTGCCGCATGTTGCATATGTTTTATTTGTAAAGCACGGAAGAAATACCATTGCCCTGTACCGAAGAGCCAGTATCCCTACAATATTATACTTGTAGGCAGTCACTACATTCTAGGTCAAAATACAGGTTTAGAATAGTTTCACTGTGTAAAAGAATGAGAGAATGGTGAGAACTGTGGGATAATGCGTGTTAACTGTATATAGAGGAATCGATTTCACATCGTTTTTATATAGCACTCGTATACCATGTTGCCATAAGTTATATTATTGGACTTTTATAATAATTTACCGAGCTCACCTAGATTTTTTGTGTTGTAGGTATGTATATATAGTTGAGGAGCAAATGAGAGAGTGTACGGTTGAGAGCCAGTGCCAATTATAACATATATATGTAATAAAACATGAATGCTGTGTAATAATAATTATGATATTATGTGTTTGCACTTGTGTATTATTTGAAATGTATACTTAATATTCTTATGACATCGCACCATACTGAATAACACTCCGCGATCATTTTTGCCATGATTCATCCATTGTCACTCATTTATATGTTATGCCTTAGTTTTAATCGAGTGGTTTTCTAGTGATTTTGTTTATGAGTTCTTTGTCATAAGGAATTCGTAGAGAGATTTATGTACCTTTTTTGTACAAGAAAATTTGATTTCATATTTTATTTAAATAAAGTTCTATAGAGAATTACGTCCTAGTTTCACTGTTATCCCTCACTGAGCCCTTTCACTAAACCAACTTTTATAGAGATAAGAAATATAATCACTTGCGTTAAAATCTGAAATAAGATAAATTACATTTCTACTCTTTTATTAATTTTAATTTACCTGCAACATTATCTCAATACATCCGAGTCGTGTTTTTTAGACAATCACATAAAAGTATCATCGCTTTAAATTGATATTGGCTACATTGAGCAAATAATTGTGATAAATAAAATAAACCAGTAAAATTTAAGTAACTGAGGTCTCTGAGAGTACAATAGAGTACTCAGACTTTATCAGAGTCTACAATAAACTGCAAAACTGGAATGCTTCCCAGTGCTAACATAACATCTGAATCACAGAATAGTATAGAATAGAAAAACTATCTGAATAATGTTCAGGAACCTGAACATAATTCAGAATAAAAAAATTTTGAAGCGAGTGTAAGTAAAAAACTGTGGTTGAAATGAACAGTACAACCAGTTTGGTGCATGGTGGTGTACTCTTGTTTCAGCCACCAGCCTGCACGGGACTAATCTGGCTGGACCACCCTCAGTGAAACGCAGCTTTAAAACTATTGCTTATGGGGCTGGTTAGAACAAATATTATAATCAATAATACCTATGAAACTTTCATTACAATAACTATTATAGTTGTTAAAAACTTGCAATACCTAGTATTTGCTTTCATGACGAAGGTCCTCTGTGTTTATAGCACAGTAAGCATTATACTGTGCTTATAGGCAGCACGTATCACACCCCAGACATGGCAGTTGCATAATATTCATGAAATCTTGATTATCTTTTCTAATTAAGTAATTTATATTATTATGATTATAATTAGGATTTATCATTTATTAAAATCTCTCAGTGCTAACTCTAGCTTTTACTCTGACCTTTTTTCGATAAGGATTCAAAATTAATAGATTATGAAAAGTGAACAAAACCCATCTGTAAGTATAGGTACCCTATATCTTTAAATACCTAGTTAGTAGAATGTATGGTTAGGTGTTAGGATACCTTTTTACACTTTGCAAACCCCAAATTGTTTTTTCAGGTGAATCAGTAATGCTGAATAAAAATAATAATTATAATTAATATCGTGTAGTCAATATTTTTATAACGGGAACGGTATTTTTTTACTAATTTTCTAATAATATTCAGCCAAGCAGAAATATGTAAAATATCTAAACTAAAAATCAAATCAAAATAATTCCGGTTTAGGGATTTTTTGTTTTTATCAAATCATGTGAGTGTCACGCAACGGCAATAGCAAATGTCAATGTCAATAATATGATGTGATAGGTGGGAAATAGGCTAGGGATTATAAAAAGAAAACGTAAAAAATTTTTAGTAAAAATTGTTTAGTTTCAGGAAAAATAATATGAGTTAACAAGACGAATCAAGTCAAGCCAAACCATGATCATTAAAAAAGGACCGAACATTATTCAATTGTATAATAGTGGATAAATCTACAAATTACAAATATCATTTCATAAAATAATGGAGTTTTATACAGTTGTGGATGACAATAAGAACAAATTTATCAAGACCATAGAATGGGACATGATGGACAAGTCAAAATTTTTTCCTTTATCAATGTTAAGTTCATTTACAGTTAGATGCGCTCTGTATCCTTTAACACTAATAAAAACTAGGCTGCAAGTTCAAAAACATAATGACTTATATACAGGTGAGTATTTATATGTGAATAAAACAATTTGTTTATATCTATACGTTTCAGGGATGTTTGATGCTTATGGGAAAATCTACAAGTACGAGGGTTTCACTGGGTTGTATAGAGGATTTTGGATATCCTCAGTTCAAATTATTAGTGGTGTGTGTATTATAAACATTAATCCTAAATTGATGTTACATAATTAAAAATTTGTAGGGGTGTTTTATATTTCAACATATGAAGGTGTCAGGCACATTTTACATAAAAAAAATATAAATTCGAATATTAGAGCACTTATAGCTGGTGCAGCAGCATCTCTAGTAGGACAAACTATAATAGTACCTTTCGATGTTTTAAGTCAGCATCTAATGATGATTGGCATTGGTAAAAAAGGTGGAAATATGGTATTAAATTTCATATTTGTTTTATATTACTTTTTCTAGATAGTTTACAATTTGTAGGCATTTAATACTTTGGGAATGAATATTCCTGCTGGACGAAGTAAATTGACTATAACCTTCGATGTAACGAAGCATATATTAAAGATGGATGGAATAGCTGGATTCTATAGAGGTTACTGGGCTAGTTTATTGGCTTATGTACCTAATTCCGCTCTTTGGTGGGGTTTCTATCATTTTTATCAAGGTATAAGATTATTTATTACCCAAGGCTTCTATTGTAGCAATAAATTTTATATTTACTTTTAGATCAACTGTGTGCAATAGCACCAACTTGGGTATCTCATTTGCTTATTCAAAGTGCGGCGGGAACTTTGGGGGGTTTCACAACCACAATACTCACAAATCCATTAGATGTAGTGCGTGCCAGGTTACAAGTACAAAGAATAGGGTCAATGAAGTATGCTTTTAGAGATCTGTGGATTGAAGAAGGTCTAAGAATGTTTTCCAAAGGGTTAAGTGCTAGGTTAATACAATCGGCAACTTTCAGTTTTAGTATAATTGTTGGTTATGAAACTATTAAAAGAATATCTGTTAATGATGAATACAGAGAATTCGTAAAATGGTGATAATTTTATTAGAATTTATCGTTGTTACTGTTGCCTACATAGAACTTTTTTAGAGTACCTATTATAGTTAATTTTATTTTGTTATGTTACCACTTCTTTTGAAAGTGATTTATTTATTGAAAGATGTGTCGTACTAGAAATGTTATTAAACATACAGAACATTCGACAAGAGAATAGTTTTGTTGTTTGTTGTAATACGAAGAAATAAATAAAATGTGTCCTGAACAAACAAACCATAAAAAGATTGTTGGTTTTTTATATGAATGTGATTCACGTTACTAACAAACTTCCACATGGAGATCTATAAAGTCTACAAATATTCTAATAAGTCCGCCGACTGCTTTGATCTTAAAATACCGGCAATTTTTTGCTACTACCAGTCGCAAATCATTTTACGAGTGCTGCCCTGCTTTATACGAGGACTATTCTCAACTGAGCCGGCATCGATAGAAACACAATGGACAAGGAGCGAGAGAAGACAGGGGAGGGACTTTCGGACAGATCGAGCGAGTGAGCAACTTATTTTATGTGTAGACTTTGCAATCTCAAAATTGTGATAGCAGGCCATTAGCCTAATGCAAGGCAGTGTGAGTCCTGTATTATTGATGTTAATACATATTTACAAGAGAAAAATGCAGCTACTTGTTTTAGTAAAAAAATATGTGAAGATATATAATTTAGTCATAGCAATTTGATCAATGTCTGGGTTACAAGAGGTCAAAAGGGTTTGTTCTATATTGGAAAAAAATTATATAAATATTCATTTGCAACAGGGATTGGCTTTACAAAGACCGTGCCACAGGCACTTCCTTTAATTTTGTAAGTGCAAAGGTAAATTGTTATTATTTGAATGTAAAACAATACCTTAAGAAAATTATTAGAAGCAATAATAAAGATCTACCATTAAAATGTTCAAATTACAACTAATTTGAATTAACCATATATTATGATAAACACCATCTAGTTCTGTATTTTAATTGCCATAATTACTGAAATATAATTTTCAGAATTAGTTTGCTAGTCTAAAAAAGTGAAAATATATATTTTCTAAGGTTTATATTTGTAATATTCAGATGTAACCTATAATAAAAGTGTTTGAATTCATAAAAAATTAATACTCAAAAGTACCTACTATATGTATTTGTTTGCCAATATGAAAATCTTGTGGAAATTATTGATGTACACAAATTTTGTACTCATGTACGACTATGTTATATACTTCTTCATTTTTGTATGTAATAAGCCGCCAACAAATAAAAATTTGATCAGTTTTGTTTTATTCATATTTTCTGATACATAAGTAAAATTCTTGTATTAACTAAGATTCTTCATCTTCACTATATATTTATTTTTTAGTGAGAATATAATTGTTACCAATGTTACCATTTTATACAGGGATGTATATAGGATGTAAATAAAAAAGTGTATTGTTTATTCATTTATTTATTTAAACCAATAAACAAATATTTTGAAACACTAATGCTCAAATAAAGCGTAATCCCATAGCCAGATTCGCAAAGGCACCTTTTAACCCATGTTTACAAATATATTAACTTATACTTTGAGAATCTGACTGAAAATTTATTTACCTAATATTGCAAATATACACAAACTTACGAGTATGCAACTTATTTGTAGTGAAACTACCTAGAGAAGATCATTAATGCATAGAAACAGGCCAAAATAACACGCCATTCCAATGAAAGTTTATTTGAGTGTTCTTTATTAATAATGGGAGAGTAAATAATGTACTTGTTTTATTGTATATGTATATCTTGTCTAAGTAATTACACTCTAATAGTAGATAGCTAAAATATCAATTAAAATGTGAGATTGAACAGTAAAAGTAGGTACAAGAGTAGGTCTACTTAATCCAAATGCCTTTGACTGCTTTAAACCTGTTAGAACTACCAGGTCCATTGCCACATATCTGTATGTTTCACAAGTATAACATGAGGGGTCACTGGACAGATATTTCTGACAATTTCAAACTAATATAGGACTGCTGTCTCAAAAACCTATTATGTGCCTACCCAAATAAACCGTGATACAAAACAGAAATACATAAAATGTCGAAGCGGATGGTTCTTTATGAAACATCGTGAAAATAATTGTTTTGAAAAAAACATTGATCTCATTTAGATGTTCCAAGAAATATATAGAAAACACTATATACTAGTATTTCCTAATATTCTATATACTAGTAATTATAAATCCTTGTACTACGAATGATCAGATAGATTTTACAATTTTGCCCTTAGAAAAGGTACTAAAAACTCGGGCTCTACCAGATGGTGAGACCAATCGGGGGTAGGTGCTTGTAAACAAATAAATAACGAAAACGCGCTTGGAAACATTTAGTAATAGACATTACTCTACTGAAAAAGGCCTAATAAGCCGAAATACTAATATATAGAGTGTTTTCTATATATTTCTTGGAATATCTAAATGAGATCAATGTTTTTTTCAAAACAATTATTACATAAAATGTCCTTGGATAGGCTACCACGCAGTAAATTTTGTACTCATATTAAAAAATTTGTTATAATTTTAACTTGGTCTAGAATATAAAAAAAGTCACTATAAGTTGTATGCTGTATGGGTCCAAGACAAAAATATGAAGTTAGTAGGCTAAAATTATGTTTTAGTTTCAGTGTTTTAGTAAAGTTTCAAAACGAAATTTATGAAAATTACATAGGTGTAATATTGTACTGGTAAATTAATTATTAACTGATTAATTACACTTGATGAACTCAACTCTGTATGACGTAAACTTTGTACAGCGGTGGAAACCCATCATCGGATACACTAGGATATGTAAGAGTTTCGTTCCAATAAATTATAGTAGGAAATTTATTTTTTACAATTTTGTGTATTACATACAAGTTGTAACAAATAAATACACAAACATTTTATATGCAACATTTTTAAGGCTTTTTCTAAGAGAAAACACTGCTACGAGCCCTAACAACTAAATGTTGGGACAAGGTATTATTTTGGATATAATACAATGGCTTATCAAAACTACTAAATTATTTTGTTTATTTTTTTAAATACAAACATAACAATATATCCTAAACTATTTGAACGCATTTTCGTGCCATGGCGAAGCAATCGGTAGTAATCATAGCGTATTTTGTCATTGGAAGGTCAAATTTGACAACTAAATGTTGGGACAAGCACAAATCTCACATTTAAAATGTTTAAAATACGCATAAGCGGCTTCGCTATACACATCAAAAAAATGTTTTATTTATTCATTGACAGTTTGTAAGTGGTGTAAATAGTTAAGTAGTAGTATTTGCTGAAATATTTAAATTTTGTTAATTTAAATTTGAATAATGAGTCGTGGAAAAGCTACCGAACAGAAATTACATGAAATTATCATTCACCAATACAGTGCAGGCAAGACAATGCGTAAAATTTCTAGTAATTTAACTATTCCAAAGACCACAGTCTATAATATAGTGAAAAAATATGGTGTCTGCCAATGATGTGGATGTTCGAGGTAAAAGTTCGGGGAGACCAAAAGGTGTTTCACAAAGAGATTTACGAAATTTAGTTAAATTATGCAAATCAGTGAGAAGAAGTACCGTTCGAGACATAACTGCTCAATGGAATAGGGCAAGTGGATTAAATATATCTAAAGAATGTTGCCGAAAATACATTCATAAATGCGGTTTGAGATTTTACAAGGTAAGTTCAGTTTTGTGTGGTTCATCCATTAGCAAAAAAATTGATACAAACTCGTATTTAGGCCAAAGAAAAGCTGCTATTGACAGAGATTCAAAAGAAGAACCGTTACAATTGGGCAAAATCTAAACTTCTGTGAGCAGAAAATGACTGGAATAAAATAATATTTAGTAATGAGGCGAAATTTGATGTTTGCGTTTACGATCATTGTGAACGGATAATACGAAATAAAGTAGAAGCTTTTCATAAAGACTGCTTAAAAAGAGTTGTGAAGTTTCCAAAGGGAATTATTGTTTGGGGCTGCATGTCGGCAAGGGGCTTAGGCATTTTAAAATTTATAGATGGTACCGTAAATGCCCAAAAATATCAAAAGATACTTCAGACCTCACTTTTACCTAGTGCCCACAAATTGTTTCCTAATAAGGACTTCATCTTCCAGCAAGATGGAGCATCATGTCATTTGGCAAAATCTACCAAAAAATGGTTTGGTGATAATAATATTTCACTGTTTTATCTCATCCAGCCAGCAGTCCGGATCTAAATGTGATAGAAACTGTGTGGCATAAAATGAAGCAGTATTTAAGAAACCATCCTCAATACACTATTTCTGATTTACGGACAAAACTACAAGAGATTTGGGATAATTTTTCTCCTCAAACGTGTCAGTCCTTGGTTAATACAATTCCTGCAAGAGTTCCAGCAGTCATTAAAGCTAAGGGCGATGTGACCCCGTATTAAATTAAAGTTGCTTCTTGTTTGTCCCAACATTTAGTTGTCAGCAAATTTGACCTTCCAATGACAAAGTACGCTATGATTAATGGCGATTGCTTTACCATGGCACGAAAATGTTTTCAAATAGTCTAGAATATATTGTTGTTTGCATTTAAAAAAAATAAAGAAAATAATTCAGTCGTT
Organism: Pogonocherus hispidulus; assembly: GCA_963924545.1. Lineage (NCBI taxonomy): Eukaryota > Metazoa > Arthropoda > Insecta > Coleoptera > Cerambycidae > Pogonocherus > Pogonocherus hispidulus. The sequence goes on from OZ004694.1 coordinate 78,738,776, forward strand.
TTGATAAGCCATTGTGTTATTTCCAAAATATTATCTTGTCCCAACATTTAGTTGTTAGGGCTCGTACTATTATTATATTATTTCTTAAAGTTTCTCCTTGCACTATGATTTTTAAGTGATTCTAGTAAAATTTTCCAGAAAGCTTCCTATTAAAATCAGCACCAAATAATTTAATAAAAACAAATTTGGAAAACTGGAGAACGGTATTGATCTAGCTAAACTATTTCTTTGTAGTGTACAGAACAGATCCATAGACTATGCTTTTGCTGTATTAGTGAATATCTACTGAATCAACAAGTGTGTATTTGTACGAAAAAAAAACTGCTATCAAGTAAATTAAAAGTGGTATGTATACTATATAGTAAACATATTCAAACTAAACTAATAGATCATTTTCGTGGGAAAAATTGCTGGAAAAGTATTCAGTATATCCAAAGCTTATCGTATATCAAACAAATGATGTAGTTTTTCCTATAGTAAATCTTCAAGTTGATGTATTATAAATTGTTTAGTCTTGAGAAAATCAAAGGAAACTATAAAAGAATATGTCCATTGGAATTAAATACTTATTTTTTAGTTTATTGTTTTTTGTTTGAAGCCTAACAAATAGGATGATTAATATTAAAAGATAGTAATTTAATCATTCAAAATTCATGTTTCAGTTTAAGTATCTGTTATATGCAATGCCAGTTTCTATCTGCATACTTGAGCTGCTCAATGAAAATTAATTAATGATCATTATTTGATAATAAAACAAGTAATTTTTTCAATTTGATTGCCAAGATATGCCTTTCATTAATCTATTACATTGGTGTTATCTCTAAATAACATCTGCTTTCTGCGCATACTGAATTTTACATAAAAAGTAACTAGATTTTAAATCTCACTCTTAATTTTATTATCGTAACATCTGGTCCCCTATAATTTTTACAATTCTAGAAGTATTCCACAAGCAAACATAAATGTCAGTTATTTAAGAGCATTATTTGTTCTTAGTTTGAAACCAAAACAACATCACAATAACGATTTTTTGTTGAATTTCAGAATACCTTATGCAAAATGTATAACAATTTCAAATGGACTCCTAAAAAGGTCAACAAACAGGCACACAAATTAGGCAGGTGTTTCATAAAGGGGCTTAACTTCTATAGTGTGAAATTCTAAAGATTTATTACAGAATTACAGCAAAGAAACGTTTTGTTTTTCCTTAAAATGCAACAATAACTTAAGAAAAATTAAATCTTAGGTTTATTTTAAGGATTGTCCAATATTCCTAAAAATCTCTCCACAGTTAACTAACTTTTCCCATTGGGGAAGTGAGAGATTCGAGGATGAGAAGAGAAAAATAAAAACCACAAAATTACAATTACCTATGATCAAGATATACTTGCTTTTTTGTTTCCGGAAAGACTCTTCTGGATCAGCTTCAAAATTGATCATAAAGCTGATATTTTGGTAATGCTAGATCCATTAGCAGACTAGCTCTGTCCACATGCCTCATAATTTGTCAGTTTACACTCAAGGCTGAAGGCAATCGTAGTGTGTACAGTTCAAAAAATTTCATTTTCATCCTTCCGCAGAATAAACAACTCTACTAGACAACAAGAAGGCACTATTTCCTTTAATCACCGTTATTATTGCAAAGTTATCACATACTTGTCACAATTTTCAATTTTTTTATTAAGCAATTGATTACATTTCCTTTCTATTCATATAGAAACATATCATTATGTAGGTATAGTAAACTATGGTCAGAGATTAAGTTAACCGTCTAAACAAAAATAAATAGCAAATCAAGTATACTCGGAGAGACAAGGAAGAAAGATGAAATACTCTTGAGGCAGATTAATAAATTAAACTACCATCAATTAATTTTGTGTCTCCACCTTCTGCAAATAGAAAATGGGAGAATCAAAAGGTGTAAGCTGTTTTGCTACAAAGTTGACAAAACAAAATAATTTCACCACTATAGTAAACTTTTGGATATGATTTTTGAACGAAATAAAAATTTATTAATTTATTCAAACATATAAAGATAGTCTACTAGTGTATGGTTGAGTGAACATTTATTATCTCGTACTACTATCATCGTACCGAACTGCAGGTATAACGCCTTGCCTCTTTAAGATACAAGTCGCCACTGATTTATATAATTGTTATATAGGATAAAAAAGGATCTACCTACCACTGCTCATATCTTTTTGTTAATAATTAAGTCATGGTTTTCATATTCCAGTGTATAAATTAAATATGTATCACTATTCTCATATTTCTAATACAAATTCAATAAGTTATTACCGTTTTTATCAACATTCAGTTTGTAATTCACTAAAAATGTTTCTTTGCCATAATTTTGCAATAAATTATCTACTGTTTCTACACCACTACTTCACTCGATTGTCTATATATTATATAAATTGTGCAACACGATAATATATCTCTCTAAAAATATATGACATGTCCTATCTACAAGACAAAAAACTTGCTAAGGTACAATAAAAAAAAACACAAAACATTTCATAGGACATAGAAAATGTTAATGGTAATAATCTTAATAACATTAATAATTAATATATGTAAATATAAAAGCACCATAATCATTAAAATATTGACAATAATGTACACAAAAAGTATGAGTAAATTGCACAAAACAATTCTAAAAATTATTTAACACTAATTTTGAAAAACCGAATCAACATTTGTACTTAAAATCGAAGCGTTAATGCATAGAAATATTTTAAAACAAATATATAAGGATACGTAAGTAATTAAAATTCAAATGGAAGGATATTGAGTTGTCTGTTAAAAATCAGTCATAATCTTAAAATAAAAAATGTTTTTCCTTTTAGTACATAACAAGATGTACATAAACACTGTTTCCAGTCACATTTGAAGACTTAAAATATATTTCTTGTTGAAACTGAAACCTTTTTCATTACCCAAATTTTTTTCCACCGACAACCAATCATACCGCAGCAAAGACGTCATACGGTCAATCTTATCTTGAAAGGATATACATGAAACATCTTACATAGTTTTTAAAATTGCATGTTTTGTTCCAGTAAACAGCTACAAATAATGACAAGCAAAGAAACAACAATTTTAATACCAAATATGAAATATATACATATTTTCCAAGTAGCAAGTTAATGAATGTTTATATATTTGCGAATGAAATGTGACCCTAGCGGCAAACATATATTAAGGTATGATATAAAAATGAACCTGAATCTTTTATTAAAAGTAAATTTTTTACTTTCAGCAAATTTAAATTTTTCTTTACCCGAAAAAATGTGTTACTCCCAACTCTAAGTGATGACGCAAGTTAAGTCTGCAGAGTAACAAAGAGCGAAGCAAACTGTGCGAAAGCAAGCAGTTCTGAGTCAGATAGTTAGTAGGTAACTGTGCTTTATTATGATATACACATATTTGCGTAATTTGTTAAGCTTCAGAATCTGATCCTGATCATGATGAAGCTTAAGTTAAATAAAATAAGTAAAGACCAGCACACGATGGTGATAAGATATTTAATTTGATATTGATGCTTGGAAGAGCATTGGCCTGGAAAGCCGAAGTTCCAGGTTCGATTCTTGTAGTGATGTTTTATATTTGTACTTATTGTTTAATGAAATGAAAAAAGTATCAGTTTCAAGTAAAAAATGTATCATTTTTACTTTCTGTGGAAAGAAAGAGACTAAGAAAATATCTTTATTTTATCAACAATAGTTCTAATATAATATATTGTAATTTTTGTTCATTATTTTTTGATAGGATTTTTAGTTTTTAAAAATTAAATTAAGTTCCTGTCAAATAAAAAACAAATATTCCACAGCTGTTGTTATAGTACAATTCATATACAAATGCTACTGGGAATGAACTATGAACTGAATATATTTTGAACATATGATTAAAGCTGGCTGTTCTATCCGGCGCACCATAAGCGTTCGCATCATAATAAGCGCAATAAAAGAAATTAACTAGATGTGATAGATGTTAACTAGGTGTCACAATATGTAAAGCATGCACTTTACATGTACCAACCTACAACCGTGTTCGTGAACACATTGTTGCAGCACCATCGGCACAAACATCAAAACTTGACTTGTAGACAGTTCAAATTTTTCTAACGTCTCCAGCACCACCCGCGTAATTATTTTGCCAGTACACTCCCATTCAGCAATCAGTATTAACAGTAAATCGAATATAAACTGTCGAACACAGGCCATTTTTTATTTTTATGTTGTACGCTATTTACGTGACAATCACACGTGGACCAGCCACGTGTGATTGTACTAATCACACTTGTCTCAGCACAGCAGGTCTTTCTCGCACACGTTACAAATGATTGTAGCACCATTATAAAATAAATCCAGGAATTCACCGATAAATGTATTCACATTGTCGACGTATGGCTGTTTTCTAGTGCCTATGGCAGTGCCTATGATATTGCTTTCGAAGCAATAGACGAAGGCTCATGTCAGTATTTCGATCGTTACCCCTGCGCTGCCGGAGCCCTTGGACCGTGGAACATTTCGCCAGCTTTACATATGAATCGTTTCATATGTTCATCAGTATATTGGATTATACTCATGTCCCAGATATGGAAATTTAAATGTAGCTAAATACCTATAGGAAAAATATTTGTTTCCTACATTATTGGTTTTATATCGTAATTTACAACTGATCTGTTAATTGTTAAAATGTTTCTTTCTAACTACAAAATATGCCCCCATAAGCATATTTATCACAGACTATCCAAAAAATTGGACTTACATTACCTTTTCCCAATCATTCAATAAAAAAAGTTGTTTTTAACAAACAACTCACCTTCTGTACAATCTTTACATGTGTTTCCACTAGACAAATCTAAAACATAAAATAGAAAATATGGCCACCAGATAAATTTGTAAAAATACAAACAAAAAATATTGCCAAGCCACTTGGCTATATCATCATCTCCCTGACCTACCTCACTGCTTATAACCACTCATGAGTTCATTGAGGTTGACCAGACCGTTAAAATCTAAGTTGTCTTCCAGCTGATCCAGATAGTCCATGCCGTAGTTGCCACCCATCGTCGTTGCTGTAGTAGCCACGGAACCAGCGTAACTGCACAGACATAACCAGACATCACATACTGCAACACAGACAACCAATAAGAGTGAAATGGCAAAAGTGTGAAAACAAAACAATGAGACTTATGACCAGTAAATTAAGGATGTTGCAAATGTGTCTGGTTAGGTCTGTTTGCAGCATGCTAGTGTAACAATGCAATGGTTGTATGCTCACATTAAAAAAATAATAAATAACCTAGATGCATTACATGTTAATTCATACATACAAATTTAAGCAGGTGTTTCTTGACTAGGTGCAAGAGATAAAGTGTAAAACCTTTTCCTAACTGAATGTTTTTAAAAATGATAACTTTATAGTGTGCTCTGAAAAACCATGGCAAACTAAACTTATGTTACCTTAAATAAATGTAACACCATTTGCTTCATTTTTTTGTTAGGCCATTCTCTCACAGGTGTATTGATACAGGGTTTGCTATATCTGTACCACATAATTAGGAAGATATGCCCAAAAGAGTGTCGTAAGGCAAGAGACCTGTTACACAGCTAAGAAATAAATTATCTGTGTAATACTTTGCTATTATACCACATTCTTTTTGACATATGTCCTATTATTACTGATGAAACTCAAGAAGCCCTATATCAATGGATTTGTCAGAGAAGCATGGATCAAAAAAATGAGACGATGTACTTATGTTTCGTTTAAAAAAACATAGGTTTGTTGAGGATTTACAAAGCACTCAAAAAGTTTAATATGTTTAAAAACTTCAAGTTAGTGGCTACAACTTTTCTATAAACATTTTTATCAAAAATATAAATTAAAAAGTTACAGGTACATACTAAATGTACATCTTTTGAGCAGTTAATTTGGTTGAGCAAACAAAGTTGGCTGATTAATTTGATTAAATTTTAAATATATGCAAGTTTTAAAAAAAAATTCTGTAGGATGCAATGATGTACTCAGTTTTTAATGATGAACCATTAAAAAATCTAACCAATCAAAATTCCTGTTTATAGTCTTTTTCTACAACTAGTCACTAAATTGCCTTCATAAATTTGTCTACCTACTGAATTAAAGTGTTGTAATAATGTGATAAAAATTTATTACGTTTTAGCATTAGTTTTGTTGGAATGAAACCCTGCGGATTTTGGAATGGTTTAGTGTTTGAACTATCGCGATTTTTTAATATGATCAAAGATCAAATAACTTGAAATATGAATTCTTAAAATATCCTTAAAACAGAAGAATCAAAATATTTTTTTTTTTCAAGCTATTATAACAAAAACGAAGTTTAGTTTATGCTTATAAATATTACACAGAAACAAAAACTGCTTTATTCATTCCTACTATAACAGTAGTAAAGTTTGTTCTAAAAGAATTTTTTTATTGAAAATGTCTTAAATCATAATAGACATTCAATAAAGCAAAAATAGAAGTAATAGGAGAAATATCATTTAATGGACAATTAAAAAAAAAAAGAAACAAAATAATCAAATAATTGTATTCACTGGCAACGTTAAAACATAAATCCAAAGGAATTATGTCGATAAGGTAATAATACATACAAAATATATTTTTGGAAAAAAGGAAAAAAATTATTAATTTCATAACTAATTGTGAATTTAATAGGCACTATGGTTCTTGATTTGGCGTTACTCAAAAAGCGTTCAACATGTATTTAATTTTCAATCAAATTCCCAGTTATCAGTAGAACTGAAAAAAAAAAAAAATTTGGTATGTTTCGGAAAAAATGGGTATTAACTTCAAATTATATTTTTAATTCAGTTTAGTTAACATTTAAAAAGTAAATAACAAACTACTGCAATATTTCACATTATCGTGATTTTATATTATTAACCCAGAAAAAAAAAAAGAATAACTATCAAATTGCACTTTATAAACCATTGATCACATTGAGGATGTTAAATAACTGTTCAACTGCTTTATATTTTTTTTAATGTGGGCATAACTACTAAAGTACCATTAAGGTTGATTTTCACTTATGTGCAAGGTAGGTTAATTCTTGACAACAGATCGATACGGAATGTCACGAATTTATTGTGCCTTTGCACTTGACATGAGTCGCTCTGACAAATGTTAACCTAAAAATCTGATGTGTTTGAAAGAGTATTTGCAAGAGTATTTGCCTCGCAAATATTAGCCAAGAATATCCCTGGCACGACGAATGAAAATGAACCTTTAATGATGGCAATTCTTTATAAGAAAAACAAAAAACATTTCCGATTAGTTATTTTTCCTATAAGCTGCAACAATTGCACAATCAGAAATTCTTAATAAAAGGAGCAAACATCATAAAACCATTGTGAAAAATTTAAATTTATTTTATTACATAAAGTTTTTCTACAAGTGATTTTAACTCATTTAAGACATTTATTTAAAAAAAAAAAAAAAACACTTCTGTGCTATGAAATATCTCCATATATAATATATTATTAAATAATACTTATTTAATTACAACAGATAATAAAATATGTGCATTCACGTAATATTCTTTAAAAGTTTTCACAACAAAAAACGAGATAATAATTAACAATAGCATATCCGAATATTAAAACTTTTTTCTATATTAAATGTAGTTATAAAATTTACAGAATATACATATAAATCTGAACAGTTAGATTTCAGTCAAAAATTATCACCATTTATAAAACATTTAAGACACATTCAATTTTAAAATTTTTTGAAGTATTATTTGAAAATACCCTGATTTCTCTATTTAAAATTACATATATATATTTATATAAAAATCTGGTATAAAAATAAACGAATATAAAAATGATATATTTTCCTTGCTTTAAGAGTCAAGCAATTGGCTGTAAAAATTCATTAAAAAACTTAATAGAGAATGCAATACTTAATACGTAAAAATCTTCTATATCACTAAACATAAAGCATGACTTTCACAGATATCAAAAATAACTTTTAATCAACACTAGACGTTAAAGTGGTCCGTTAGTAGTTTCTCTTATAGATCGAGCATGCTCTGAAAACTGAGATACGAAAACATAGTTATTTGCGAAAAAAGTGGGGTTAGATATCATCAATGAACATTCACTAACCTGTTAACGGATGGGGTGTCCCGTTGTGGATCAGGCGATGAATATGGATGTTGCGGAGTGTTTGGATAACTGTGACCCGTGAATCCCGGTACATGAGTCACTAGATGAGGTTTTACATAACCGTTATTTGATGTCGGTGGATTATCTGTGAAAAAATATATATACAAATACCTTTCGCTAATTTTATGGCCTATTGGTAAATTTTATAAGATATCCAGACCCAGACCAGACCCTCCACCGTGACCATTTGGTCTATTGTGGCTCACACCTACTTATATTTCACCCAACAGGTCCAGCTTCTTAATGAAGCTGATCACCTTATTGGGTGAGAACGTATTCAGATCCTCTGGCAGAAGTTGTCCTTTGCCAAATAATGAGTATCTGATCCTTTCCCCAGCGGGGCAGGTGCACAATATGTGTTCTGACGTTTCATCATCTTCTAAGCACAAGCGGCACTCAGCATCTTCTGCTAGGCCGAATTTGCACAGATGATATTTTAAATGACAGTAGCCAGTATATAGGTCAATTAAAGTTCGTAGGCAGAACCTGCTTAACTCTAACAGTTTTTTAGTTCTTGTTTTTGAAGGGTTTATTATAAACGCCTTCGAATGAACTAATCGTGGTAGTTCCTGCCAGTACTGGAGGATTTGCCCCTCAGCCCAGGTCAGGAGCGTTGCTTTGGCAGTACTCGAGGATATGCCAAGCACTGGTTCTGGTCCGACAAATTCAGAAGCAGCACCCTCCCAACTAGAGAGTCGGCTGCCTCATTCCCTTCATGGCCAGAATAGCCTGGGATCCAGACCAGAGTTACTCTATTTTTTCTGCTCAAATGAGCGAGCGCCTGCTGATAACTCCATACCGTTTTTGGGTTGCAACGATAGGAACCAAGAGCTTTAAGAGCTGCTTGGCTGTCTGAGAAGATTTTTACCGATATGCGCGTAAGTTGCGTTTGTTTCTTTGTACACACAATTCGATGGCATAGATTTCTGCCTGAAATATAGTTGACTCCCTAGACCCTTTTTCTAATTTTACGGCTTTGAAAACCGCTTCACGCGAAAGTTCCGTCCTTTCTCTAAGTCCTTTAAGATTTTTTTTCGAAACCGTAGCACCCTCCCACAAAAACTGTCAAATTAATTAAACTTCAGATAGATTATTTTCCTACGAGAAATATTGCTAACGGAATCAATAGTACTGACTGCCAAACACTTCTGATTACCAAAATACTGAAGCGAAATGCTTTTCCAATTAGAAAATCGGTAAAAATTATTTTTTTAGGTTGACACGTCCAGTTTACGTCAAGGTAAATTTTTGACAACAGCCGCGGTAGCGCAATGGGAAAGTCGTAGGATTCAAAATGTGATAATGCTGAGTTCGAGTCACGCTGGAGGCAAACATTTTTTTTATTTTTTAATTCCAATTATTTATTAGTATTAGTGTTTAGTTCTGGTTCTGGTTCATTAACCGTAGCTTTTATTCTTTCTGCACGTAAAGTTTGGAATTAATTCGTTCATTTTGGCAGTCTGTTAAATTCATCATTTCAGCTTACAAAACTAAATATCTACAATATTTTTGGTCCCATTGATAAAATTGATAGTAATGTTTACTGAAAAATAAATTTTACTTTCAGCACTTAAAAAATTAAGATGTTTTACCATAAAGAATAGAGTACCCTTACAATTCATCAAAATATTAATACGATACCCATATAAATACATATACACATAAATTTCTTTAATATGTTTTCTTAAAAATATTATTCTAGATGCTTTTGTCACCAGAAGGGTGACCCTAGATCGCATGCCTGGACCCCCGGTAGGGCTAGAAATGGGAACGAAAATCGATTCTCTCCCATTTCTAGTATATCTTAAATGACAAACGGCAAAGTTTTACAATGACTAATTTAGAGAAACGTACACATAACATGTTTCCTGGTGATGACTTGTAACATTGATATAGGTGGACAAATGGACTGAATACGCCACTGTTAACATGACACTTTCACCAACTCTAGTTGTGATCAAAGACAGCTTTTAACACAGTATCAGTATAATCTCCAAATACAAACCATCATAAATATTCACTTCCTTAATATCTTCAATATTATGCTCTTAATTACAAGTTATTTAAATATAAAATTATTAAGATCACAACACCAATTATTACAATTATTATATAAACCTTAAGTATTAAATCCCATATCTTGTATTAAATAAAAGACACTTTATTATCATTATTATTATTATTATTATTCAATTTATTAATTTTAATTAGCTATAAATGCTTTCAGTCAATTAAAAATTAGGTGATTACACAGCATCATTTCAACAAACTTAAATCTACAATCAAACTTATACGTTACAAAAATTGTTTCTTACCTTGATAAGGTGTATAATATTTTCCAAACGGAAGATCTTTGGATATATCTGGATATAAAAATACAAGGTGGTTCAGGTCTGCAATGCGGTCAGCAAGCGACCTAATTGCAAAATCTTTAGACGTAAACGGTTGTAGACTGAATACTTCGCCACTTTCTGAAACATAATGCAACCAATTACAAGAGAAATTATTAAAGAAAAGTTATTTCTGCCTACCTGATATCCAGGCGATAGTAATTCCACCCAATTCACTGTCTGAAAATCTAAGCAAAAAAGTTCCACAAGTACACGAAGACAGTAACTCTTCGGCCTGCTTCTTTCTCACGAATCCCATTATTGCACTAAAAAATATGCAATTTTATAAACAATAATTAACAATAAACAATCATTTTTCTTGTTTTCTAAACAAAAACTCGCTAAATAAGTCACATTTATATAAAAAGTGCCGTCATAAATACACAATACAGGGTTATTCAGAACTTATCTCTAAAACTTTGAGGATATGTGCATCCTTAAATAAGAAATCGATATCACCAAAAAAATTTATAATAAAAGGCTTAGGATTTCCCGTAAACAATGTTTAAAGTTATACCATTATAAAGGGCTACGTAGCTGGGCAACTGTACTTCAACGACATCTGATATATCACATTCCTTCAAAAAACAGTAAACAACAGTTTTTGTACCTGGCGAATACAGTTGGAGTGGGGATAATATCTCTTATTGTCTATGCAGTCATCAGTCTTGCTGTGTCCCTGTCTCTGTGCGGGTGTTTTTATTTATGGAGTGTTAAACTGTAAAATTTTCAAAATGGCTCGTGTGTACAGTAATGCTGAGTTAATGGACATGATTCTTATTTATGGCGAAGTTGGACAAAATTCATTGATAGCTTCGCGCTTGTATGCGGAACGATTTCTCAATCGACACACCGACGGTTAGGTTTTGTGAGTGGTTGTTGCAGCAAAATGCTGAAAATCCCCAATTTACTTAATAATTTGCGTTTACAAGATCAGCAACCAGGAGGAACATTCGGTTTAGTGCGGCAAAATTGGATAAGACGTGCCCAAAATTGTGTACAAGTCCAGGAATTTTATTTCGAACAGCTTTTGTAACAAGGTATGTGCAAATTTTTTATAAATTTCATGTTTCTAAAACCTAGTAATCAAGTAGCGCAATTCTTCAAAATTAGTGTAACAAAATTACGTCACTTTGTGTTTATTTGAAAGTAAAAACGCTGTAAATCTTTTTTGCTGCAAAAAAGCGCAAACCGGCGCCGGGTGCGCCGGTTTTTTTCGTTCTAGCCAGTTTGCATTGTCAGTCCCAAGGTCACTCCATTACAGTGGACCAGTATCCAGCGGCGCGCAATGAAAAATTTTTAAATAGTTTTCAGACCCCGCCAAAAAAATTTTTTTTTGCACTACCACATTTCTACATGTATGTTGAACATCCCCAAATTTTATTATGGATAAGTTCTGAATAACCCTGTATAGAGGGACTGATGGGTCTATCTCTAATAAAAGGCCGATAGGCAAGAGTTTCTCACAATAGTAATATAGCAGAAAAAATTAACTATAATTCCTTTCCAACACATTACCTTTATAACAATTTCTTTCCGTTATATCATGTTTACTTATTTATTCATCAAGACAAATCCAATATATCAAGCACGTTTTAACCTTTACTTTACAATTATTGTAATAAAATTTATATTAAATATGAATTACAGTCCGTATAAAATGTATATAAAGTTCACTGACCGCCCAAAGGAACAATCGCTGTTGTCACATGTAATTCTCAAATTTCTCAATATTCAATTAAAATATCAAATTCCACAAAACAATACATAAGAGTTGTATATATTATTTATGAATGTCATAAAAAAAATACAATAATTTAGTATAGGCCAAGACGTTAGCCATTTTTACATTTACTTTGAAAATATTTTCGTCTACTTTACTATGACAATTCCGTAAACATTTATCTTAATAGTTCTCGTTCTCGACAAACAGCATATATCTCTTTTTAACTTATTGGAAATGACGTGCTATCTTTTTTCATTCGGCAGAATACATGAGTGCTCCGGCAGGGTAGTGGCGGGTTGGAAATATGTTTCGCGCACGTGTTGTATTGCAATTATTGTCGTTCGGTTATTTAAGTAAGGAATTTTAATAAATTATTCAACATTGGCGCAGTGCAACTGTAAATAAGTGATTTAATAGTGTAACCCATATACGGAATACATAAGTATCTACTTTTTGCTATAATAGGCAAATCGTTTGAGGTTAAGTTTAAAGAGTTTGAATTTTTCAGTAATTTCAATTTCCATAAGACGTGTGTAGATATTCGCGATTGTGTAGTGCTGTTTTACTGTGATTATGATACAATATAATTATCAGTGAGCGATGGAGAGTATTTCAGGGCCGTCATCTGCCGCAGATGCAAAACGTAGGCCCTATGGAACGGTAGCCGAGAAGAATATTATTTTACGACTATTTTAGTGCATACAGAGAGATCATCCTTATGGATATGTGTTCCGATTATACAGACGCATCAAAGGCAACCATATACACACTTTTAAGAGAAGTAAAGATACATGGAAGTGTACAGCCACCGAAAAGCGGATGAAATAAAGATTGTAGTGGAAGAAGATGCAAAAAATGCGATACGTAGAACGGTCCACGGTTTCTTTACAAAGAACGAATTCCCAACTTTAGATAAGGTGCTGCAAATTATAAGAGAAAATGATATTATACCTACCATTGTGATTAATATTGGAAATGGTGATAGCGACAGTGAAGTGACAGTGATTTTCTAAGTTTTGTTAACAATAGTGTAGTGATAGTGGTGAGTTATAGTGATAATAAAGTGAAAGTGACGAGTGGTAGAAATAGTGATACGGAACTGAAAATATCAAAATGTTTTCAATTATTATAAGTAGCGGTCATAGTGATGGTGACACTAAACATAGTGATATTAATTACCCGTTTCCCGTTTTTAAGGTATTCCGGTTGTTTGTTAATTTATTATTTGATGATTTTCATTGTTTTTATTTTTTGTTGAGAATTTTTTGCTTTATTTTGGAATGTATATTTATTTTATTCTACCGTTTTTAAGTTCTGATGGCTATTTAGTTGTTTTGTACATATTTATTTTTGTTTCTTGTGGAAAATATAGCTACTGGCGAACCACCCACCAAAAAATGGTTCTTCAAAAAAGCAATACTTCATGAGTGGTATGGAAACTTACATTCAATATCAGCTGTGGTGTTTAAAATATGCATATAAAAACACCTTCTACTTTCGACTCCCTAAAAAAAAATTTCCTACGCCCATGACTAGCGCTGATCTCCGCCGTTTTGACGGTCAGTGAACTTTATATACATTTTATACAGACTTTAGCTCAAGTACTTTGCACAAAACAGAAGAATGAAAAGAACCTAAAACTATTCAGATAAAAGAACAGAAACATTTGGTTATAAAATCAAATATAACTGACCAACACATGGTAGATGGTAGGGACATTATTAGGATCCATCAATACCTTCAAACATGTAAAAATTAAAAATGTAAAGAAGTCTCCTATTAAAGTGAAAGTCCTATGAAACAGAAATCAGCAATCGATCAAAGCTACTCACCCGTCAACCCATGGGCCTCTCAAGTGTTCCCTGGTCAGTTTCATGATTGCATAAAACCACTCCCAGAAAGTAAAATTCCTCTCACTCAACGGTTCTTTGCAGAACTGAGCCCAGCTCAACATAGCATTACTGGTATCACTTATGTTACTTCGGAATGCCTTCTCTGCCAAGAACTTCATGTTATCTTCAGTCAGCGGCCTGCCAGTTGCTGCCCTGAATTTTAGAGAAAGCGTCTCTGCCACTTTTGCCCAAGCTACCTAAAGGAAGTAAAAATATTTAATTAAAATACCGTCCACCACTTTAATAACATATTTCGATAAAATAGACTTGCATTTAGCTGAAGTTCCTAAAAGTTTAATCTTAATTGAACTGGCTCTTAAGACCACTTACTTTATCAGGTACTGCAAAAGGCACACGTCCCGGCTCACTGAAAGCATTATCCCACGTCACTGTTGCCCAAGCGTGTGGCTCTTGGTTGCCATGGACAATAACCACGACAGGCAAACTCAAAGTCCAGACCTGGAACATCAACTCGCCACCGCCAACGCTAAACTGGGACTGAAACAGCAGCGAGAATTTCTCATCCATGACGCTCTCCGTTCCCTTTTTCTCGGCACGTTTTATTTTCTTCAACTGCATGTTCCTGAAACTGACAGACAACTGCCTGGTGGCCTGTTGGTATTCCATTGTGCCTGAATTGTTAAGAATTTCTCCTGAGCATTCTCCGCTCTTCCCAAGTTTATCGTTTTTAAGCAGCATGTTAGCTTGAGATTCCGAAATAATTGTGACTTTTACTTGTGGGGGTGTCATGTGTACATTTAATTTTCCTCCAACTAACAATCGAACTGTAGCCGTAAATCTAGAAAAAAAAATGTATTAAAATTGTTCAATGCAGAAAAACCTTTATATCTATACCTAGTGTTCGTCTTCATTACTTGCGGAGGTTGTTTTTCAATAATAAATGTCGAAGTGACGAGTGTTGACAAAAGCTGTGTTATTTCGGCAAGGAGCTGCGGAAGGACATCAGCAACTCCTGGAGGGTCCAATGCAAGCTTTTGCTTTAATCTTTCGACTTCCTTTATTTGTTGTCTGTTTAGCCAAATCAATTCTGCCAAGCTTTCGCACCTAAAGTGTCAATTTTTATATGTAATATAGAAATAACTAAAACCGGATGCACATTGCTATCCAAATTGCTTATATATTTTGATTTATTTTACAATGTTTGAAAAT
The DNA here is from genome assembly GCA_963924545.1 of Pogonocherus hispidulus. Classification (NCBI taxonomy): domain Eukaryota; kingdom Metazoa; phylum Arthropoda; class Insecta; order Coleoptera; family Cerambycidae; genus Pogonocherus; species Pogonocherus hispidulus. Next base: position 78,754,167 of record OZ004694.1, read on the forward strand.
AATCGAAATGTTAAATTTTTGTCATTTTAATCTAAATTACTCGAACTTCTATCACCCCTATTTTATTAACAATATATCTGTTACTGTATGGTTAGTTTTTCCCAGTACAATAATAAGCATCCATTTTACATCATCTTGTAGCAAGTTTCACTCGAATTTAATTTCATGAATAAACATATACCTAACGTACAAGTGTAGATGAAACTATTTTTATTATTATTTTCAACACTGAGTATCTTAAAAACAAGTTTTTTTTCTAGATAGCAAACTCTAGTTAATTATAATTTTCCTGGATAATCCTAAATTGAGACATATTAAACTTATTGGCAATGGGGTATTTTCCTATTTTTTTTTTTTTTACATCGGCAATGGAAAGTAGTTAGAAAAAGAAGAGATACGTATTTCTGGAATTTTAATATTGGGTTCATTGAAGTCCATAAATTATTTTTTTATTGTGCGCGATATCTATGTGACGTCACTAAGCGAAAATTTAAAATTTGCACCATTTTTTAGTAATTTCTAGGATATTTTCATTTGTGTGGTTGGTGCCACTGTGTGACAACTTTACTTTTGTTTATGTTTCAATTGTTTGGTTAGGGTAAGCCATATATATAATACTACTATATCGCGTATTTCCTATGTTAGTCCATAAGCGGTTTCTCCGAAAACATTAAAGGACAAAAGATATAGTGCTATACTGTTCCAGAGACCCTTTGTTCGATTTGCGCATGCGCAGATTTTGTCGATATCCATGGTTACGGAAGCTGACACATTGTTTATAGGTTGGCAGACTTTCCAATTTTCAATTTTTTTTTAAAAGAAGTCGGTGGACAGAGTTGCAGTATTTATGCTGCATGCTTATTGGATGTCGCGAAATTCGTGCGCATGCGCATATTTGACTAAGGTACTCTCGATAAGGATAGAGATTGTATGTCGGCGCCGTGATGTTTTCGGAATTTTTGGGCCTCTACCCGCGATATAGTAGTATTATATATATGGGGTAAACATCATGGTAAACATGAGACATTGTTTTTAGTTTATATTTTTATCTGTGAATTGTTGTCTCTGCCTGTGACTGATTACAAGTGTATTTATTAGTAATAGAAGTTCTGTTAATTGAAACATCGTAATTTGGAAAGGTAATTTTTGAATATATTTAATCGACTTTGCAGTAATACTGTTAAGTTAAATACTAACCTTACATTTTCATCCCTTTTATTTCTGAAAGGATCTACAGGGCCTTTATCATAAAAGGCTCTATAACCAGTAAATTGTCGAGCTTAGCCTCTACAAAAGCTTGCTCCATGTTTAATAAAAGTTTACTTCACAAGAAAACAACAATACAACACGTCAAGCTGTCAAGCCAAACACAAACAGAAAATTTCAAATGTCAATTGTCGAAATGTCATTTGTCGTCGTTACAAACTGAATCTAGCCACATATTATCAGTGTGGCCTCTTTATAGATACATATTCCCTAGTTTTCGTTTAGTGACGTCACGAATATAGAACAAAATTTCAAAATTGAATTAAAAATTTTCTACCGATTCAATCTTAATAATTTTTATCCTAATAAATATAAAAAAAATATATTTTATAAAAATACAGGTTTCCACTTTCATTTCGATTGAACGAAAATACCCCATTGTGATAGCAGACTCACTGAACTATTACTGACTCACCATTCTTGTATTGTATCCAAATTACTATTAAAATTAGCACCATTCCCAGCCAACTGCTGTTCACGCTTCCATCGAATCAATTCTTCGTCCAAAACGTGTGCCTGCAGTTGCGTCAATAGATGAAAAGTTTCCTTCAGTTTCTCTGCAACAGCCAGTCTAGACTGCATCAATCCCGCCACTTTCTGATTTAAAACCTTCTCCAGCATCTCTTTCTGTCCCTGAAGCTTTTGTATGGTAGCCACAGATTGCGGGGTGGCCTGACCAGACATCTGCTGTAAAGCAGCTACAAAAACATAGAACTCTTAACCTCGGCAACTCCAGTTGCATTTATAAATTATTGCATGCATAAAAACCGCGAATATTTACAATATAAAATGCAAGGCTGCAAATCTTAAAATGTGCCCATATTTCTTATTATCACTTACCATTTATCTTTGTACAATCATGGTACTGTAAAGCAAATGCCTCTTGCTCTTGTTCCATTCTTCGTAAATCCTCTGCAGCGTTCTTTAAAAAAAAATTATCATAATTTTTAGTTCAATGTTGCAACTGTTTTTTTTCTATATAAATTAGAATATTTTAATTCCACTGAGAAACATATTAGCAAAAATCGAGTTTAAATTTTGATACATTAACATATACCTATGAGTTTTATCTTAAACTCATTAAATATATTTGATTACATATTTACCTGGGTTCTGCTTCGCAAAATATCTATTTTGTGCAAAACTTCTGCACTGGTACTAGACATAAGAGGTAGCCCTGAAAAGCTCTCGCCCCCTGCTGCGTGAACCAAACGCATTTCAGTTGCCAAACACTGACGAACATAAGTAAAAAGTTGCATTGGATTTCCGCTGGAAAAATAAAATTAATCCTCAATATGAATTGTAAACATTTATCATCAGTTTGACAAACATATACAATTACTTCAAATAATACAGTTCTACGGTTTTCCCCTTAGATAAGATAGGTGAGTGATAAATCATATAAACTATATTAGTAAAAATAAAATAATAATTAGTAAATAATTATTCACGTAATTACTTTTGCACCAAGTATGTAACATAGGCCCAATGACTAATATGAATTATTCATCTCGTTATATAAATACACATTTATATGCAAAATATAAAATAAATAGTATGCTAATAGAGCTGGTTCTAAGAGTTATAAAACCGCATAGAATAGAATATTTTAATAGCACATTCGCATACAAACGAACATAAGGCAGATCAAAAAAAAAAGAATGCATGTAAATTGATTAAAAAAATGAGACAAGAACTAAATATATGGGTACAACAAGTTCAATATACTAATACAGAATATCGGCAGTTATTTAGTTGGTACTTTTTTGGTTTCTAGCAGATTTTCTATATTTCGCTTTTTTGAAATCAGAAATATTGCACTCGCCTGCTTGACTTGGGACCAAATTACAAAATTTGTCAAGTTGTGACTTGTACCCATATTTATGGCAGATACTGATGTCATCAACACGAATCTGGCAATTGGTGAGTACAGTGAGAACACAGATTTGTAAAGCACGACTGGACAAGCCATGTCATGTAACAGTAACAGTTGTGCACTTAAAAGTCCTATACTGACCCCATGAGAACAACCAAGGCTGTGACTCGTTACTACCAAGGTGTTAATAAATGGTTGGTGTGCAATGTAGCAATGTAAACATAACTTCTTATTTGAATTATCATATGTACCTACAAGTTTATGATAAGGAAAAAATGTTTACCTAATATGCAAAATTGATATATTTGTAGAAGAGTTAGATTTCATCAAGATACTTAAATCAAATAAATAAAGCTTAAGCCAAATAAAGATAAACAAATTATCTATAAACTGATAATGCAATTTCAATGATTGAAGAGTTTCCTTGCTATGAAAACTAAAATTAGCCTAAACCAAAGAGAAATCTCCCTCTACCTGTACATAAAGTGACTATTGCAAAAACCAGAATTATTTTATTTTGTACAATTCGAAACCTTGTAATATCTTATCTTTAGTAATAGGTCATTTATTTATAGCTCGGGGTAGATCCATGGAGTTTGATAAAAGAGGGGGAGACCAACAGTGAAGTCAATATGACAATTAGAAAATCTGTGGTGTTGTTCTACCTTTGTGTGCAACATTAATATTTTTGCATGATATAAAACATAAAAAAAAATAAATGAAGTGAAGTGTTAATATTGAATGACATTTTTTTAAGCTCACAAAATTTATTTTTGTATACGAATTTTGTACAATAAAATGTACTTGTATTTGATATAATAAATTCATCTAAATATCTAATCAGCAAAAAGAAACAATAACAAAATACTAGTGATGTAAAAATGACAAAAAAAAATGTGTGATTTTTTTCCAGACAAAAATTGGACCAAAATCAGACAATCATTTTTGAGGGACAAAATTGAATTAGACAATTTTCTGGTCAATTTAATACCAAATACGTGTATGTTATAATCAAATATTGCAAATATTCTAATACATTTCTTAAAGTTTAGTTTTGATCACCGTTTAACTAACATTTTCAACTTATTAGGCAATATTAATTGAGTTATTAAAGATAGAAAATAGAAAATGATTAGTTTATCTATATTTTTGTTGTTTTTTTTTTTGAGAAATGTAAAAAATAAACTGAATATTTTTAATAATAGTAATAGTAATATATATATATAGTAATAATAGTAATAGTTTAATAATAGTAATTTAAGCCAATTAAGAAATATAATGTAGTAAAAAACTTTCGACCATATTTTGATGCTGATACGAACAGTAAAATATAAGTCATTTAGGCAAACCGTTAATAAAAATGAAATAATTAAAACTAAAAAGATTAAAAATAAATATTTATTTCTGTTTAAAGTTTAACGCGAATTATAAACAATATGAAATTAAAAAAAAAACAGAAATTGACAAGAATCTTAAGTAAATCAACAACCCTTAATGCTTACACTCAGTCGAGGACCAACACTTTTCCTGGGGATAAATTATACCTCAGTATTCGGTTAAGTACCTACCTATTATTCATATTATTTTAACAGCCAACAAAACAATCACTTATCTACCCAAGTCCTAAGTATTTATTTACCTTTCCGTAAACTTCTGGTTACCAAAATAAATTTTTAATATAAAATATTATAATTACTATTTATACCTAATGAAAGCAAAGCAGAAAGGCCAAATACAAGTTTTATAGGTTAATAATAGATGACAGTAAAAAAGTGGATAATTCGATTTTTGTCCAATATCTGTTTTTGTCTGGATTTTTTTAATTTTTTTTCCAATAGACGAAAAGGTATATTTTGCTGGGGAAAAAACCATATTTTTCTTTACTAGATTTTTTCAAAAATGTCAATTTGTCTGTGGAAAAAATTCCGTTTTACATCACTACAAAATACTCATTCCTTTTTTAATACATATTAAAAATCATAGGATAAAACAAAATATTCAGGGATCTAATCAGTAACAAGTAATAATCAGTAGTGATCTTTTATTAACATTTTACCGAAATTAAAAAATTATTATTAAAAAAAATCTCTCATTTATTTTAGACACAAATTTAGGAGAAAGATACATCCAATAAAATGAAGAGAGACAGAGAATACCCTAAGTTACTTTATTCAAATCATTGCATTTAATTTACTTTATTCAGTTCAAATCCAAGGATTTTTTGTACACCAATTTGAAAATCCTTTCATTTCCAGCAAAGGGAAAAGCACAAACTCAGAGCTTGTGCCACAATAGACAATATTGAAGCGGTGGAGGAAATGGTTTTCTGCCCACTCAATTTTGAACTTAACTTAATCTAACAGAGGGCTTCAAAAGCACTGCTCCTCAATTGGTTACCGGACTCAAAATTACCAATCAGAACAGTGGTTTAGTAAGTGGTTCGGTTAGCAATCTTCCGCAATTGAACCTAATCATTTATTAGAAGACAAACAACAAACAGATGGAGAAACCCAACTTAAAAATATGAAGTTTTTCATAAAATATAAAGTAATAACTGATTCTAATTTTATACTATTGGGTATGTGTACATATTTAAATAATTAAATTAGGAAATACTTTCAGATTTGGTTGGAGGAAAAGGCAATATCTAGTTAACTATGAAACATAAAAAACTGGTAACAGAACTTTCTTAAATAAATAATAATCCCCATAATAATAAAATAATCAACCCCCTCCAGGGCACCCCTGTATCTGAAACTGAAATACCAAAACTGAGTATACCAAACTGAAAATTGAGTAAAATACCTAGGTATTACAGCAGATGCAGATAACATTCAAGATATATTAAAAGATTAAACAAATTCACAGTACACAGGAATTTCCGGAATTATAGCCAGAGCAAGATTAGATAAGTCGAAGTAAGAATAAGAAATTCTGTATAAATTCAAAAATGTATTTTCCTACAACAAAAGTTTTTAGTTATTATAACTTTAAAATTGTTGCAAAAAGTGAATTTTCCTCAACTTTATTACCAAATACCATTTCAAAACTTATATTATTTAATGTCTCATTAGATATATAGTTATTATTCAAATTTATATTTATATTGAACTTTCCCTTGGTTGCATCATGCCTTAGAACTTTTGTTAGATTTTTTTATTGTAATATAAAGCAGTATGTCACTGAATTGAAAAGTCTTGCCATCTGTCACTGATATCAGCTTTAAATAAGTCTCAAATTTTAAATAATGTATTTAGCAGTTATACTGGAACACTACAAAGTAGATTTTTATTTACATTTGGATCACATAGAGAACTTATTGTTATAATAGATAAAATATTTTATTAAATATACAGTGTTCGCCACTTAAGAAACCCAACACCCATACTAGTTTTTAAGATATTTTAGCGATCGACGTATCATTTTGTAAGTCTCTTAAATGCCTTCTAAACTAGTTATTATATTTTAAAAAATAAATTATTTTAACAAAATGGTCGCCATTGGAAATGAAATTTCCCGGGTGGGTTTTTTTATTTAACGCTCTGTATTAGAAAAGCTTTCGTCATTGAATAGGTCAGGAAAAGAGCTCTCATTTGATATTCGAGAAGAATATTATTTTATTATTTATTATTGTACTTTTATTACCTATTGTAGTTTTGCTGACAATTTAATTTATACAGTGCTTTCGAAAAGTAACGAATAAATTCATTATTTTAGAAATTGAGAAGTTTTTGAAAAAATCCACTGACATTTCGATTTTGTTTTTAAAAAAGGCACTTATTGACATACGACCCATATTTGTGACTTCATCGTTGTTCGAGATATGACGTCATCGACAATTTTTTTAAATAGCAACCCCCAATTTTGACCACGCCATTTGAAAGAGCGTATCATTCTACATACACATCATGAAAAATTATGGTGTTACATAACAAAAATGTCAAAAAAATAATGTTTGAAGATCTTAAAATTTAATTTTCACAATACTGACAATGATAATGATTATGTAAAAAAACGACTAAATTAAATGTTCAAATTGTGCACTGTTGGCTGCTGACTGACAGTAGCCAAGACGATTAATAAATTCTTTTTGGACATTATCTATAACTTCAGGAGGTAACGATGTATCTCGTGACGAATTCTTGCTTTTAAATCTTCTAAATTAACCGGTCTAGTAACGTATACTTTGCTTTTTAAGTCCGTGTCCGTGTTTATTTAGATGAGCTGTTCCCGAATCGTTGGATAGGGAGATCTGGCCAGCCAGATCGCCTGATTTGACACCCCTAGATTATTTCTTGTGGGGATACTTAAAAAGCAAAGTATACGTTACTAGACCTCTTCCTACTAGTTCCTCTTTATTAAGTATAAATTTGTTGTGTTTTCCATGTTTTCTTTGTATTTGTGTTTATTTTATATTCTCCAGAACTCTTGTGAAGTCTGTGTGTTGGTTGACCCGTGAAATATTGTTTAGGTAATTTAAAATAAATGTTAAACACAATAAAAATACAAAATCTGAATTTTTTTAGCAAATCCGATGATAGGCTCAAATCACTGCAGCAGCCCACAGCTCGCAAAAATGTAATTTTTGTCTTAATAAGTTTTCCAATGTGTTTCACATGTTATAATCATATATAGCCAAGAAATTGATAACAATGGGGTGTTTTCCTATTTTTTTTTACATCGGCAATGGAAAGTAGTTGGAAAAAGAAGAGATACGTATTTCTGGAATTTTAATATTGGGTTCATTTAAGTCCATAAATTATTTCTTTATCGTGCGCGATATCTATGTGACGTCACTAAGCGAAAATTCAAAATTTGTGCCATCTTTTAGTGATTTCTAGGATATTTTCATTTGTGTGGTTGGTGTCACTGCGTGACAACTTTACTTTTGTTTATGTTTGAATTGTCTGGTTAGGGTAAACATCATGGTAAACATGAGACATTGTTTTTAGTTTATATTTTTACCTGTGAATTGTTGCCTCTACCTGTGACTGATTACAAGTGTATTTATTAGTAATAGAAAAACATTGTAATTTGTAATGGTAATTTTTGAATATATTTTATCGACTTTGCAGAAATACTATTAAGTTAAATACTAACCTTACATTTTTCATCCCTTTTATTTCTGAAAGGATCTATAGGATCTTTATCATAAAAGGATCTATAACCGGTAAATTGTCGCACTTAGCCTCTACAAAACCTTGCTCCATGTTTAATAAAAGTTTACTTCACAAGAAAACACCAATACAACACGTCAAGTTGTCAAGCCAAACACAAAACAGGAAATTTCAAATGTCAATTATCGAAATGTCGTTTATCGTCGTTACAAACTGAAACTAGCCACATATTATCAGTGTGGCCTCTTTATAGATACATATTCCCTAGTTTTCGCTTAGTGACGTCACGAATAAAGAATAAAATTCCAAAACTGAATTAAAAATTTTCTACCGATTCAATCTTAATAATTTTTATACTAATAAATATAAAAAAAAATATATTTTATAAAAATACAGGTTTCCGCTTTAATTTTGATTGAAGGAAAATACCCCATTTCATTAAATTTCCCTCATTCATGTATTTTAATTTATTGTTCTAACATTATTTGCCCTAACATTATATCTATACTTATGCAATATGTAATAAAAAAATATAGGTATGCTTAATAACAATATATATGTCTTTTATTGTCAAATAAAGTATTATTAGAACAGTACAGCAGGTAACTTTGCCTACAAAGCAGATTAGTAGTGGAAGTATTTTCACATTTTTACTAATTCAGTATAATCTACCTATTGTTAGATCACCAATGAGCGGATCATATAAATTTAGAATAAAAAGCGGGCTACACGCCACTTTTGAAATTAGTTCGCGCACATTTTACCAAAGCTCTAACCGTGTCGTCATTTCAAAGCATGGTAGATTCATATCTATCTTGTTTTTTTATTATCTATGGTTGAAATAGACAGAGCTTAAATACAAGTCTATTTGCCCATATATTGTTATATTGGCAAATGCCATTCTCATTAATAGCTACTAAAACACCGTCAATGATGCCACTACATGCCACAAGTAGTATTTAAATTTAAAAGTAATGACCAATTCGAGTATGTTACTAACCTGTATCTTTGTCTGAACATTTTAGCAGCTTCTGCAAGCTTGAGCTTGGTGAGGAAAAACTCGGAATCAGTGACCACTGCTGCCTTATTTTCCATTTCAGTGATGAGACTGTTTATAAGACCAGCAACATATTGTTCATGTTGAGGATTGTCTGCTACAGGTTCTATTTCCACGCTGTATAAAGAACCGAACATCAGTTCAGAGTTTGTGTATTTCATTAATTGTACATACCAAAATTTTTCTTCTATATACTGAGCAAGGTAGTGTCTTACTTCTATAGGGAAATGGTCACCATAAATTGCTCTAATCTGTTGTAAACTTTCAGGAGATAACTGTTGAGCCTTGGCCCACAGAGACATGGTTATGTATCTACTACAAATTAAAAAATAAAAGTAGTTTAACTAGAAGCGCTTTATTTTATAAAAGCGTTAGAAAATTGCCCATACAAGTGTAGGTAGGTATGAGATTTGTAAAAGCAAAAATCAAATATTAATGCTCAAGGTCATCCATCACATCGCATTTCGCAAACCTGGTCCGGACTGTATATAAAAAATTTACTTGTTTATCCAGAGACAACAAACAATATTCAATAGTAATCATCCAAACTAACCTTTTAAAGACGTGCCAAGAATTAACTGACAATTTAGTTACTATCACCACACATTTATTACAGATTTTATTGTAAATTACTTGGCAAACTACTTTTAACTCACACACCAAACACCTTCACAGAGCAGCCATTTCGAATTAAACACAGGGTTGCCAGTTGCCAGTATGGTTGCCAGTGTTGTTCCTGGGGATTTTATTTTTGTACTAGAATCAAGCGGAAAATTGTACTAAAACGTGACAATTTGTACTAAATGGCGCCAAATTCAAATAGTACTCAATATCAAGAAAAAATGTTTTTACAATATTTTAAATCATATAAAATCTAAAAAAATATAACAAACACGTAGATAATAATTTACAGAACAATTAATTTATATTTCAGTTTTCGCGAGTGCCTGCATGATTTAGCCAGCGAAATGGATTTAGCCAATAATGCACTAGCATCCTATATATCTTTTCAATAGTCAATAAAAATGTGACCTAACGTGTTTGGTTTCTACATCAGAGTAATTATTTATTACTCTGATGTTTCTACCATGGAGATTTGTTTTGCTTACACAGAAGACAGAAGTATGAGCTAACTTCTTGGGCTTGGCGGGTGGCAATAAAGACGTGCAAACATTGGGTGCGTTTCGAATCGCGCATTATGCACATTTTGCTTCCTACGTTCGTTCCAATCATATATATAATACTACTATATCGCGGGTAGAGGCCCAAAAATTCCGAAAACAACACGGCGCCGACATACAATCTCTATCCTTATCGAGAGCACCTTAGTCAAATATGCGCATGCGCACGAATTTCGCGACATCCAATAAGCATGCAGCATAAATACTGCATCTCTGTCTACCGACTTCTTTTAAAAAAAGTTGAAAGTTGGGAAGTCTGTCAGCCTATAAACAGTGTGTCAGCTTCCGTAACCATGGAGATTGCGCATGCGCAAATCGAACAAAGGGTCTCTGGAACAGCATAGCACTATATCTTTTGTCCTTTAATGTTTTCGGAGAAACCGCTTATGGGCTAACATAGGAAGTACGCGATATAGTAGTATTATATATATGGTTCCAATTCACGCATTCTGCACGTCGTAGCATCCATAGCTCCTCCTACTTTTGGCTTCGTAGCACGCAGGAGCTGCATCTTGTACGAGGTGATGCGTTTATATGCATTGCGTGCAACTTAACCTCATTTTTTCAACTTTCGAAGGGAAGGGAACTGATTCTGTGGTGTGGTGTTGCTAGTTTCAATCAATTCGTTTGCAAGAACAAGAATGCCTGAAATTTTGCTGGTTTCTCCATCACGAATTTAAATAAATTATAAATTGTTCACAAAAGTAACTGTCAATGTGTCAAAAGCCGTTCCGAAATGCATGAGCGCACATGATATAATATTATTGTATCATGATTCATGATGAGCGCATCACACGCATTTGCTAAACGGAACGCTTTTATGTGTCACTGCAGCAGATGCGTTTGATGTGCGATTTGGAATGCACCCTTTGTTAGCCCTGTTTATTTATTTTTCGTAAATTATTTGTAATAAATATTTTCCATATTGAGCTGAAGACATATATTGCAGATAAAGCTTTTTTATAGGGTCTGGTAAAAAATACCACTCTCCGAAACGAGAAATTTTCCAAAGTGGTAACAGAGAACTCCCACCACAAGGAGTTCTCTGGTGGTAATGAAAGTAGATGTTGTAATTTTTGAAGTATTTTCATAAAAAAAAAATTTGGATAAGTCTTTTTAAAATTTTTTTCGAACATAACCTCACTGAGGTTCAAAAATTTGTAAAACTATTTTTTGGGTAACGAAAATCAGTGGAATAGAGACTATAAGAGAAAGTATTATATTAAAAAAAAATCTTAACCAGGTGCTAACCTTAAGCGTACAGTGAAGAAAGTTAAATATTAGGTTTGTTCCTGCATAGAGTCTCTGATAAATCCCTGACAGTCAGGGATTGTTATTTAATGCGCATGTCTGATCTTAGATTAGTTTCTGATTCTTGCTGGAACACCGGATTTTTAGAGAACTTAATTGCAGAAGAAGAAGAGTACAATAAACAATAACCAAATAATTTTTTAACCTATAAATTATGGAGGAATATCATCCGTTTTTGACAAATAATTAGTGTTTGTTGAGTTATAATATTAATAATAGACGTCGTACAATAATTGAGGTGAAACTTGGTAAATGGTTATGGTTAAAGCGCATTGCGCATGCACCGGACTATGAGTTTCCCATATATATAATACTACTATATCGCGTATTTCCTATGTTAGCCCATAAGCGGTGTCTCCGAAAACATTAAAGGACAAAAGACATAGTGCTATACTGTTCCAGAGACCCTTTATTCGATTTGCGCATGCGCAATCTCCATGGTTACGGAGGCTGACACACTGTTTATAGGCTGACAGACTTCCCAACTTTCAACTTTTTTTAAAAGAAGTCGGTAAACAGAGATGCAGTATTTATGCTGCATGCTTATTGGATGTCGCGAAATTCATGCGCATGCGCATATTTGACTAAGGTACTCTCGATAAGGATAAAGATTGTATGTCGGCGCCGTGTTGTTTTCGGAATTTTTGGGCCTCTACCCGCGATATAGTAGTATTATATATATGGAGTTTCCGAAGAATCAGTGAACTTTTCAAACTATCAGCAAACTGCCCTGACTCAAGCTGGAACAGAGGACACGAAATCCTGGACTGTCGTTCGACTCTTGTTGGAACGCTTAGATTTGTAATGCGCATGCTTCTGACAGTTACTGACAGTTTTAGACTCCTGCAGGCAAGGATTGTTAACTGTTTACAGGATAGCTCGATCGCTCAAATTTGTCATCCGCCTTTCTGACGTCATCGAAGATCTATGTAATCGAATTGTCGAAATATACCTATTTTGTGTTTGTTATATTTCACATTTGCAAAAGAATTTTCGTATTTGAATGATTATTAATATTATTATTTATTAAAGTTTGTAATAACAGTATAAAGTGTACCTATTTCTACAAGTTCGAGATCTTTGGATCTTTGATGACGTCACAATTATGGATTACATTGTAGTATAGGGATCGAGCAATCCTGTAAACAGTTAACAATCCTTGTCCTGCAGGAACAAACCTATTGTAATATAAAAATTGAAGTTCGTAAAAACACTTTTTTAAAGAACGGAAATAGATGCATAAGCAACCAATGGGAAAAAAGGATTAAAAAAAAACTTCATTCTGATTGGTTATCTAGTGATAAATGATACGGAAACTCCCGAAAATTGTATCTTAGCACACAGTTTAATATTCCTATTAAACCACAGTTTAATAGGAATTAAAACTGTGATTAAACTGTGCTTAGCATGACTAAATGAAAATAATGATAGTTAGTAAATATCACCAAATTTCAACAGTGAATTTTGTCTATGATAGTTAGGTACCGGCCAAGAAATGGTAGAAGTGCTATCGAATAAATATTATTTTTTAATTTAATTTGACACTTTACATAATTCATCCATACCTGAATTGCTTCGTAAGTAAATGTAGATTATTATAATAGCAAATTCAAGTCCATAGAAACATTTTCTCGAAGAGTGGTATAATTTACCAGCACCTTTTTTATATATTTAAAAAGATGATGTGAGCCATATCTAATGATAATACATTTTTGTTTACATATTTACAATGTATATGTGTATATATAAAGTATTATACTTATAATTTTTTGTATAAAAAAAAAATAGTTTCATTGTTTTCATTGCAGCCTTAACTACTAAATTGTTAAATAATTTTAAAAAGAAGGGGAAAATATGTAGCTGTTAAAATAGCACTGTTAAAATAAATAATATCTTCAAGTACATAACATTTATTAAAAAAAATTCTATAACAATCCGATAACAATTTAATAAATAATTTTCTTTTTGAAGCAGTACAATAGTACAATATATAATCATTTAATAAAAAATTATCTAAAAAAAAATATTTGAACTGACAGTCAAGAGTGAACTATCTAACGCATTTCTATTAATATCAATTTATTCTATGTACAACAACTTTATTTCTATACTTCACTAGAATATTACGTAGAAAATCTTTAACACTATCGTAAGTTGCATAACTAATCCCAACAGCTATTGGACCTTTTATCCAGTTCATGGAAAGACCCTTATAGAAACCTTTCCTTATACCTTCATTCCTAAAAATAAAAATAACAAGATGGGTGAGTTTTAGTAACACTGCTGACAAATTTGGTACAATTTCTATTCACCGAAAAGATACTAAAAAATTAATTCATCAACCTTCTATTTTTTAATGTGATTTCAATTAAATTGTATGATACTAAAACATCAGAAATAAATAAAATAGTGTGAAAACAAAAAAAATGTATATCTAGAATTAAATCCATAAAGCACTAGTTTTGAAAAAAAATTAATATCCACATTTAAAAATTAACTAAAAAACAATGGAGCACATATTCTTTTGATAGGGTCAATTGTTTCTCCTACCTTTGGTTAACCGGCTATTAAAATTCCTCAACTAGTACAAACAACAAAATAAAATAATTCCATTAAACTAATAAGATTTTGTGCTTAATTTTATATATACAGGGTGCTTACTTTTATTTATGCACAAATCCATAAAACCTTTATTTATCAAGATAATCGACTGATCTTTTTATATTTTAAAGGACATTAAAAACTGCTTCTTTTGACCCTACTACTGCTTTTAAGCTAAACACGCAGGGCCTGCTGCGATTTTTTTTGTACCACCGAAATTCAATATAACTATTTAGGGATTTTTTATTTAAAATCTAACATGATAGCATTAATCAGAACCTCTCAAAAAATATACACAGCGTTTATTTCTACACGATATAAAATTAAGCAAAATATCGAATTTGAAAGGCACTAGACAAGTCAAGTGTGCCACGGAATTATGTCAAAACAGTTGAATGTTGAAATATATAAATTAATATATTTAATAAATAACAGGAGCAAAAACAAAATGACTTTTAAGTAGCAGCCTAGTAGCCTTTGATTTATTAAATATAATTTTACAGTAAACTCTTGTCCAGAATCTGTTATGAGCATGCGCGAACGTTCTTGTGCAAATTCCGATAAAATTTCTTGCCAAATTTTAAAATCTGAATATTAGCCAGCTAATAATGTTATTAGTCAATGGGTTATTACCGGTAATTATAAATAATATTCCGAGTAGTAATATTCCAACCCATCACTGTGTTTTTTACTTCTTGTATTTTGAGCTGCCTTAATTTAAGAATTTTATTTCAAACATATCAAGCCATTTTCAACTAAATGCAAGCAACGGAATATGTTCAAAACAATCACTTTGTTTAAAAACGTGCTTAGCTTAATTTGCTCAGCCTGTACAGCCTATTCTTTTCATTTGTGGAGAAATTCGTGTATTCTGAAAATTAAATATACCTATATGATGATGCAACACAAACAAAGCCTGTATGCATATACTTGGACATTAGCTTCACCAACGCTTGAAGGATTAAGTATTCTCACTATTTATTACTCTCTATTATGTAATTGTTAAATGCCGATAAAAAATGGGTTTAAGATTTATTTTATTTTATTATAACTTCACGTAAATAATTCTTAACACTATCATAAGTGGAAAAACTAATTGAAACAGCAATGGCGCCTTTCGTCCAATTCATAGTGAGACCTTTGTAAAAACCACTATAAATACCTTCACTCCTAAAAAATATTTTAATGATTATTATGTTTTATGTAGTGTTTCACATTAAAGTTTCTGTTTTTATATATAAATTTAATCAAAGTAGGAGAGAATAATAAAACTTCAACATTAATTACAAGCATTTAAGCAAAGCATTTAACCACAACATATACCTTAGTAAATAAGTGTTTGTTGAATTTACATCCTAATTTTGAACTGTAAGCTCTGCGGGTTTGTAATTAAAATTGAAATATTGTCACTTTAGCGATTCATTTCAACAACTTTGTGCTGGATCCCGGGCCATTCTGACCGTGAAGGGAATAAAGCGGTCGACTCTATCGCCAGGGAGAGTGTCGTTTCTGAATTCATTATATACATCAAATATTACCAATAGAACTCTCTTCAGTACTGGCAAGAACTACCAAGATTAATTAATTCAAAGGTGTTCATACCAAACCCTCAGAAAACAAGAACTAAAAAACTTGTATATTTGAATAGGTTATCTGCACAAATTCAGCCTAACGGAAGGCGTCGAGTGCTGCTTATGCTTAGAAGATGATAAAATGGCTGATATGTACCTAACCTAGTGATGGAAAATGCTCGAGCATTTATTTTTGGAGAACGCAAATTGAGCACAAACCAGAATAAACGAGAAAATACGAGCATAAACGAGCATAAACTAGAAATTCCCGAGAATTTATGCTCAGCATAGCCGAATTAGGTTATTTAACGTTTTTTGTCAATTCTTCTCACTTTTCTCTTTTATTCTCAATATTCTCGTAAATATTCTGATTTTTCTCAATAATCTCAAGAATATTTCTAATCTTCTCAATGTTCTCAAGAAGATTACCAGTTTTCTCAATATTTTCACCTTTATTAAAAAAAAAAAACTATTTTACGTTAAATGGTTATGAAAAAGACTAAATACAAATAAAGCTCGATACAAGAGGAAAAGTTTGTAATCGGTAGAAACAAAGTAAGTACCTTCACGGTAACATATCGGCAATCGTCGTCTTTGTTTACTCTACATTTCAGATTATTACGACAGAAATAGATAAATTCTATGGTGCAGCGGCGGCCCGGCGGCCACTGTGATTCTCGGGAAATAGGTCGCAAGTCCCAATAAGACCTTTAATAGGTCCCAATAGTAGGTCCCACTTTGACCTCTTAGCGGCAATTTCAATAATGTGTCTCGATTGTGCTTGAAGAACATTCGCGAAGTTTCAAATAAATTTGCGCGCACTTTCCCGGCCGAGCATTTCGGAGCACATATTGAGCATTTTGCAGAGAATTTTCGAGCATATTCAAGGGAAAGTTCTCAATATGTGCTCCAAAATGCTCGGCCGGGAAAGTGCGCGCAAATTCATTTGAGGCTTCTCCAAGCACAATCGAGAACGTTCCCTCATTTACAACACTAACCTGACCTATTAGGGAAAGGATCAGATACTCAATATCTGACAAAGCGCAACTTCTGTCAGAGCATCTAGACAAGTTTCTCACCCAATAAACTTATCAGCTTCATTAAAAGACAGGATCTGTCGAATCCACATAGTCACGGTGGCAAGTCTAGTTTTCGGTCCACTTTCTTTTTAACCCAACTGAACCTATTTTTATTTTAAAGAATGTAACTCATCTAATAGTAAATTAAAATGTAGCGTCAGATTAGTTAGTCAGTTAAAAGTCAGATAAAAATATCAATAAATAAATAAATGTGAAAAATGAGGGTGAAATTTTGGAAATCCTGGAAACTGAAGACTCATCTAATTTTAACATTATTTCATGCACATTTTAGATTCTACTTATCGTAGATCATATTTAAAAGCAATTACCTGTAGATATAAACAAGAGTCTGAATAATATTTGAATATTTTCCACCAGAGTCGGTTTGCATTCGTCTCCTAACGATGTCCAACGGATAACTGCTGGACTGCCCTAATAAACCGGCTACGGCCCCAAAACATAAAGATGCTGCTGGTGGTGGATTGTGTTTACCGTCTATATGCTCTACAACATAATTACTTCATTTTACCTAAAAAATCGAACGTGTCAAAATATATCCACGTGGACTTTTTCTCAATAATGTGAAAATTAAAAACAATAAGATAAAGCCTAGCGTTGACCATCATCTTAGGTTATCTGCTCATAAAATAAGTTTCGAAATATTTGCTCTCATAGGTCTGAGGTCAAACATGAAATAAAAAAAAAATGAATTCATATAATGAAATATGTTTGTTGTTCAAAAAACTTAATAAAATAGGGTTTTAGTTCTTAACTAACTCAGAACTCTTACTCATTGCAACAAGCACATGTCAAAAATCTTTTAACTAATCGGTTGAAATCGGTTCTGAGCTGGTTATTGGTAGGTACTGGATAAATCACTCTTTTAAAATTTATTCATAGATACTGTTCCCTTATTTCACAATAGATAATTTTCAAAGAACACACTTAAATTTTTCTAGTGTAACTTTTTTAACCTTTACAGATTGTGGACAGTTAAAAAAACCCAGTAAAATTGTATAAAATAGAGGCAAAGTTTTTTTTCTTTAAATAATAAATTCTTTTATCTTTTATAAACCAGCCAAATTTTGTACCAATACCTATTTGCTTTTCTTATGATTTTCCAGATTCATAAAATTGAGAAAAATATCCGTAGACATATAAGAGTACCTCTAAATAATCTTTTCAAAGTATCATAAGTAAAGAAAGACACCCCAGCATATATTACGACACCCGCCATCGTGGGTATGTATCCTTTATAAAAAGTCATCAGTCCTTCAGTGTAATATATTTTTACAAAAACCTAAAAAACCCCTGATTACTCATTCACACAAGTTACTTGAATTATCCCAATACATACCTGTCTTAATGTTGCATATTCATGTTTACGAGTTACAGCCATTCGAGCTCTCGCCAAATCAAGGGGGTATGTAAGTGTCTGTGAAGTGACTCCAGCTAATGAACCAGCTAGGAACAATTTGCCGGGAGTTTTTCTACAAATGAATCAGAAATGTAGATGATTATCATTGATAGTATTGGCAGTCCAGAATAACAACATGCTATGCCTCCAATTTTGGACAATTTGGCCCTTTATCATGATTAGAATGCAGAATAAAGATGTTTATAATACGACAAAACATATACAGTGTCCCAAGTTCAAACGATAATATTGACAAACGTAAATAGAATAAGTAATGTTTAGTAAAAAGTATCTTGTAGGCATACTCCCCTCTATCTATTCAAATAACGAGATGTGTAACATTTGCCTTCTTCTAAATATATAACAGTTAATTGTTACATAAAGTATGCCCCTTAAAAATACGACATTTTATATAAATTAAGCCTTAGTTGTGAAACACATTAGCTTACCCAGACTGATCGACTTTTAACACCCTTTTCCACTGTTCGTGTGCAGTAAATTGAATAGCGGCATGAGGCACGATTCGTGCCATCGTGGCGCTGTTTCCCCTCCATAGTGCAAAAAATCCCTCTTTCCTAAAGGTTTCTACGAGGAATTTGAATGCTTTTCTAGTCGAATAAGGCTTATGACTACAAAAACAAAAAGAAACATATTTAAAAATGTACAATCGCAGCATAAATTAGAATTCATGCTGTGATATACTCGTAATACCGAAATTGGTTATAATTCTACTAATTTTTTAAATGACAATTTTCTATGATATCCGGAAAAAGTATTTAGTTCTCTGTGGGCAGAAATTTTACAGTTCACACAATTTTTCATTTATTTTCTTAAATCCACAAGTGGGTTAAATGCAAAGCTTTTGCCCAAGTTTTTCAAATTTTTAATAATCTTTAAGTTTTCATTATTCATCGTTTTATAGGATTTCAGTTTCTATTTTATTTTTCTAAACAATTATTATAAAAACAAAATATACCTAGGTAGGGTACTGAATATGACTTACCCAATCTGAAAATTAATTTTTGTCCTATCAAGGGGAGCTATGGTGGTCTTTGCAAGAGCTCCAGCAATAGCTCCAGCAGCTAGACTAGTTAAAACGATTTGTGTATTGTTCAGTTTATTGGTGTGTGGATCATGGTGGGCAGCTTTTGCCATATTGGAAGACTATGTCATCAAGGCATTATTGTTAGTACTAATCTGAAATACAAAAACATATAGGTATGTAATAAATTAATAAATCTGATAAGCAGCCAACAATTACCTGATATTTTACATAAATACCATTTTTAATCATAAAGTTCAAAGTGCACACTTTCAAAAAATAAAGATCTCTCAAAACATGCAAGTAATGGTGTTCTAACTTCTAATACAACACTAGTAAAGTTATATAGATATATAAAAAAAAACCTCAGTTATAAATCAGATTCCAACTTCAACATCTGATCTAAATTTGAAACACTTATCTGGTGTATCTGGTAAACACTTTTTGTGTTAGGATTGGATGAATAAGAATAAAACATGTATGAGAACTGATTAAATTAAATAAACACAGTGTGGGGATAACAAGTAAACAAATAAAATATATACACAAACATTATCAGCTGTTTGTTGCAAATTTATTGGTACAACTGTACTTTTATTTCTACCTGACTACCTGTTGGTTCATACCAAAAACTTTTTAATCAGCTGTACCTGACGTGTCATATCACCTAGGTGTAACTTTGTGCTTCCATATTCTATTTTGCAAGAAGATGGTAAGTTTTTAAAATATAGTTCAATAAAATTTTGGTTTTACATTAATAATTATTTTAGGCTCGCTATTTCAAAGAGAAAGACATAGATGGTATGTACTATATTTGTTTATGGTATTAAAATAATCGAAAAGTATGTAAATAATTCTATATATGTAGCAAAATCAATTAAATCAAGAAGATAAGCAAAACCTTATCTGGCTATGAATAAATATTTAAGTATTTAGATATAAATTCGAAACAAGAATCCAAGCGATACACATCATAAAGGATCCACAATGTTATTTGTCAGAAATATAAATTTTACTATTATATTCCAATTTTGACTTAGAAATTTAAATAACATTTTGGGATGGTATTAGCTCAAGTATTCAGATCCATTTCATTTCCCTACAATAAATATTGCTTTCTATTGTAGTAAAAATCAAATCATTAATTTAATTTTAATTCTGCCAAAGAAAATGAACATTTCTAAGTTCTATTTCTTTTTTTAATCTTCTTTTACTTAATAGTTTTTATTGTTGTTTTATTAACACATCAAGCTAACTTGAACAGAATATAAATTGGTTCACTTCTCCGATATAGCTTCATTTTCCCTATAATGGTTAATTACAATGAATGTTGTTTTCAGAATTTAGGGAATGTTTCTATCTGTTTGCCCGATCGGGCCAAATTAAATCACTGGATGAACTTACAGTCATAATGAGAAGCCTCGGGCTATCACCAACCATCTCTGAAATGACCGGATATTTAAAACAAAAGGTAAATGTTTATGTAGGTATATATGGAGCGTTCAGAAGTCAATCGGTGTGAGTCAATGTACAATAGAAATGAGATAATTCAGCGTTTTAAATGTACCACTGTAAAAAATACCACTTGTTGCAAGCATTTAAGCATTTTTTTTTCAAATTTTTAATTGAGGGGTAATACAAAAACACTCTTGGTCTCGGAAGAAATATAAACAAAACATAAATAATAATTTAAAAACGTAAGTCATTTTCAGCAAAATTATATATAATATATTATATAATTTTAATAATTGACCCAATAAGACAGGTTACAAATTGACAAAATTTTCACATATTTACATTTTTCCTGATTTAATTATGAAAAACAAATATTTACTTAACCTCTTTAAGATAAGGATAATGTATTTTATGTTTATTAGGTAGTAGCCAAGCCAGGAAATATTTATTAACAAACTATATTTTTATTTACACAATTCTTCTCATAAATTATATAAGCTCATGTAGTTTTCAGTCAAACCTGAAATGTTGAAACATGAAACTGAACATTTGTGCCAAGGGTTTGCAGTCTGTATAAATGAATTTACAATTTTTTGGAAGTGATAACATTACAGTCATTACACTAAATATTCCTATAGAATTACATGAAAAAATAGTTAATCAATTAATTTACTAATAGGTGTTTATATTATATTAGGTTCTTATAAAAAATATTGTAAAATAATGCTGCTGGTAACACATAGGTATACTAACTTTGACACAGTTCAACATTTATTTACCAAGAAGATTTACCCAATGCAATTACTTGCACAATAATATTTGATATCCCTTAATATTCAAAATGTCTACTATGCTAAAGAAATTGCACAATTTATTGCACGCAACTAATTAAATTATGCTAAGCCATCTTTATGATTATCGTAGAATTAATTTTGAATGGAGCAGTTGTTATTGCAATTTTTATAGTGTTTTAATGAGCCAAAGATTTATTTAACAATTAACGGACAGTAAAGTGTATTGATTGTATATTTATATTCTTGTATCTACCTTTGACCCTGAATATTGCAAAGAGAATTGATAATTTTAGTTGGTAAGAGGTTCTGAACCAATTACTTATTTAATTATCATTACTAAATAAGGACAAAACTATCAATTACACGTTTGCATAACGATAAGAGCTTCTGTTACAAACTGAGGAAGTTGGACCTTGAAATAATTCATAATATGATGCACTAAATAAATATAGCAGCAACTAACTTCTAATGAATGAATATCATGCACATATTAATTATTAATGTTATATAGGGTGGAAAAATGAGTTTTGCCGATTTTCTAGAAGTTATGCATGTACATTCAAGAGTTGAAAATCTTCCTAAAGAAGTTGTAGACGCATTTAAAGCAGCTGACACGGATGGCAAAGGAGTTATTCCAGCAA
The DNA here is from genome assembly GCA_963924545.1 of Pogonocherus hispidulus. Lineage (NCBI taxonomy): Eukaryota > Metazoa > Arthropoda > Insecta > Coleoptera > Cerambycidae > Pogonocherus > Pogonocherus hispidulus. The sequence continues at coordinate 78,776,575 of OZ004694.1, forward strand.
AGCAACTTCGTCATCTACTTCAAAATTGGGGAGAATGTTTATCACTTAAAGAAGTAGATAGAATCTTCCGGGAAGCAAATGTTGACAGTCATAGCATGGTACGATATGAGGATTTTGTGAAAATAGCTTGTGCACCAGTACCTGACTATTATTAATTTAATAAACTACCATTGTATAGCCATTTACAAAAATGCACTTACCTTTATTTTCTTAAGAATTAGCTATTATAGAGATTAGTTTATTACATAATATTTATTGTTTTATTGCAAGCACCATTAATTTAATTGCACTATTTGGTTAAACCGTAAATTACATAAACAAATTAATGTCAAAAACACATTGCCATTGTCAATGTATTTTATTTTTTAAATTTTTTGTAAGAACGTAAAACGTAAATAAAAAATGGACTAAAAGGTGTTTTGTCTGTGGTGACCCTCGTCAAAAATCGATATAAATAGTGTTGGCAGCACTGTGTAGTAGGCACAAAATCAAAAACCATAACGTGAATTGTTTTAGGTTGTAGGGAAAATAGTTAAATAACTAAAAAACTGACCACAGCCTATCATTTATCGCGGTTAATTATAGTTACTCAAATTCCTAAATAGTGGTAAAGTATTGGTTTATCATAATATATACACGGATTTCTTAAAAAAGAAATCCGCTTAAGCGGTTTCTCCGAAAACACAAGACAAGAGATAATAGTGCTATCTGTGATCTGTGAGTTTAACCTTGACCATTACTTTCTGAACGTAGTATTATATATATGTTCTGAACGTACTTTCACTTCCAGATATTTTGACATACTGACGTTGTTATTTGACATTTGACATTTAACCAATATTTAATATTTGTTAGTTAAGAAGCGTGTGCCGGTAAACGTCTGTAAACGTTTTTCATTTTAAAATAATTTTATATATTTAAGTGTCTGAGAAAAAAATAAGACATAATGTCGACTGCTATGCCAATAAATCCCAAACCTTTCCTAAATAGTCTTACGGGTAAGGCAGTAATGGTAAAATTAAAGTGGGGCCATGAATATAAAGGTTATTTGGTCTCTGTGGATGGTTACATGAATCTGCAGCTGGCAAATACCGAAGAATATATTGACGGAAATTCAACAGGTAAGTTTTTAACAGTTGTAGCTTCATTAGGCATTACATGATTTTTTTTTAAGGAAACTTGGGTGAAGTACTAATAAGGTGTAATAATATACTGTTTATTCGAGGCGCTGAGGAAGAAGATGAAGAGGGAGAGACAAGGGATTAGCTTTAGTAGTACCTATGTAATAATTAGTATGTTTGTACAATGTATGATTTGAAAATAATGTGTTCATTTCTAACACAATAATATTAAGAACATACTTACTGATAAGACTATATATATATAAGGAATAATTAATTTATAATATAAACATTTCTTAATAAATATATAAATACTTTTTGATATTATTTGCATGTGGTTAAGAACATATGGGCGAAGTTAAAATTTCATGGGCTCATGGATGAAAACTGATATATTTGCGAAGGAATGAATATTGAAGTTATATCTAGTTGAAATAAAAATTGTTTTGTTTTAATGCTTCATATTCTTAATATTTTTGCAACGACTTGTATCAACTAAGACAAAGGGTAAAAGATATGAGAGGTTTTTATATAGGTACGCAAAAGGAGAACATTAAATTTTGTAAATTATGAACACTACTTACAGTGGTCATTAATAGTGATTGATTGCCCTTTTGTATTTAAACAATAAAGTTCTTGAATAGTTATATTTCGATTAATGTCATAATACAATAAACTTTCTTTCTAAATTGACTAAAGATTTTAACAACTTAAACTGCCGAAGATTTCATTTGTAAATGAAATTTTTCATTGGAGATAAAAAAAATTGCTAATTTTCTATAGTTTACACAATCTGATGGTCTTCCCAAAAATACCAAATGCATACCTATATGTTTTTAATATAATAAGCATTAGAGTTTAGAGTTGCTTTGATAATTTTTTGCCTAAGCCAATGTATTTCTGAACAGTTTCTACTTATTTAATTAACATTGCCTTCCACCTTAGACGTCTAGGAGGCAATGGTACAGTATAAATAAATTGGGGGGATACAAAGGCACAACGTTTACATTTTATCTAATGATTTAATAATTTACTTTGACTATTACCAGAGACTATACATCTACATTCTATACGTCTCTGCTATTACCTATGTGTGTGCTTGATCAGAAAAGTATGTACCCCATTATATTTAAATAACAGACTGTATATCTGGTTGCATACCATAGAGTCGTTGTTTATAATATATTCTTACACAAACAACGATACCTAGAGTTATTATAAATGGTAGGCATATTGTTCAATCATATTATCATACATCACTTTCAACTCTAGGTAATGGTCAAAACCTAAAGAAGAGGCTACAAATCCTAAGAAATACCAACGTTAATTTCTTGTAACTAAAAATTTAAATCAAAATTTTTCTTGCAATCCTAATCCATCTCATTCTAATAAAATTGAAATTAAATTTGGTTAATAAACCTAATAACTTCTAATACTAAATAATTGCTTAAATTAGTTCAATTTTAGTTTAATGTCAACACATAAATATTTAAATATTTGGCATAAAGTATTTGACCGGATTTGAGTCCATTGGATTTTTTCTATGGAGTTACCGTTAATCTAAGGTATTCATTGCCCTATCAGACAATGTTTTGGATTTGTAGCAGATCATCACTCAATCAGTGCGCGTACATTTATTTATCCCCAGGCAAACATAATTTCATAACGTACGCCAGGAAATGTCTGATGGGTTCTTCTACTGTCAGGAGGTGCAAGATGCTCATTTTAAACCAAATCTTTAGTTATTTCTATTAAAATATTGTTTTGTTTTATTAAACCTAATTTAAATTCATAGTCGCTTGCCCCCTCCTAGGTGCGCCACTGACGGCGCTTTTTTTAAAAATATTTTGCGAATGTACAATTAAAGATGTAGTTACACTACACATTGCATAAACGTACAAGTAAATATAAAGATAGAAACGATCTAACCTGCTACACTAAAATTGTAATTAATTACTTAATACAGTGTTCTTTTTAATACATAATAATAATATATTTCATTAATAGGTATATTTTTGCTTTTGGGTGATCCACTATATAATTTTTCTGATATGATTGATGTTCAGTATCCATAAAAATAATTGTTGCAGTGTACTTTGTTACATTAGTAAAAATAATATGGTAAATTGACGTGTGGAGATTGTCCCAAAATCACTCCACTACCTCTATCCCACATAGTACAACATACTTTTTTAAATTTACAGACTGCATGACGATTCAAATACATGTAATGTCAGAGAGGTAAACGAACATATCAGGTAGACACTACTATCGTTGACTGAATATAAATTCAGTCAACGCTACTATTGATAAACAGGTAGATATAAAGGGATAGATAATCACAGATATAGAGAGAGATAAGGATAAATAGATAAATAACATAGATAGATACATACAAATCAATGATAAAACTGAGGCAAATAAAGACTTCTATACTTAGTTCAGCACATCTACATCTCAAGCTCAGAAGTTATTAAAGTACTTTTGCTTTTGAATATTAAATTGAAATTGATGTATAAGATAGACAATTTATTCTAGAGAAACATTATCTAAAATCAAAACAAACATAAATACAACATAATGTACCAACAACTGTCCCTTTTAAAAACCTTTTGTTCCGTTATGCTCTCTAAAAATATTATTATGGTTAATGAAATATCCAGCGAACAAAATCAACGTAAAATTATAGAAGAAAGGTAGCAAATGAAATCTGCATACGCCAGAGTAAGTAGTTGTTTGCAAAACAGTGCCACGAAAAATATAGTCTTTACGATAGTCTTTGAAGACTATCCATAGATCGTTCGTTTTAACATAGTAATAGAATAATCTGCACAAAATATTACAGGAATATTCAAATAAGTTTAATTTTTTAATAAACAAGGCCTGGGATTTTTCATAAGCAATAGAGTACAAATCAAATAAGATATTTAATGTTGTATTTCTATTCATGGGCTCGCTTCGTCTAACGATAGGTTTATTAAGCAACTGAAGTCAATTTAAATTTCGCACCTAATTGATTTTATGATAGGTACAACAGTTGCACACAATTAAACTTATATATAGATATTCTGTGCATAAAACGCCAAAATGTCAATAGTGATTATGCAAGAGGTGAGTAAAGGTCGCGGAGTTGCCAAATCAATAAAAAAATCATAATAAAAAATTTTTTGAATCACTGAATAATCTAAAATTATCCCAATCATATCAAAAAACAATTATCAGATAATCATAGAATGAAAAAAACAGCGTACTTTTTCATGCTATAGATATTCGCTGAACAACATTATCCATTATCCATTAATTGTATGATAGTAAGTATATTATCGAATCTTCTAAAAGAATATTCAGAAGCTATATTATTTGAATCACTTTGTGCTATCTGGGATACCTATTTCTGTTGTCTGTATTCTGAAGTAACAGAAATATAATTTACCAAATCGTTGCATGTATTTTTTGTCAATTTTAGAGAATGGGCGGTTTTTTGTTGATTGTAAAATGTGCTGATGAAAATAAGCACGTTAGGTAATTTGGTGCATTGCAGCATTGCATTAGGTGCATTGATGCAGTAGGCGCATAGCACTATCATCCTTTCATTTATCATCAGATTGTTAAAATAGAAGACAGTTGAATATTTTTATTTTTGACGCAGCTAATTTAATTTTAAATTCATAAATTTCTATCGCACCAGGGACACGCGGTACATTTGGGAAATTGTAAATTCGCCTGGTATTCATTGTCATGATCGAAAACAGTTTTAACCTTTTTGTTGTAGATAAATAAAAGTATATCCACAAAAGCATATAGGTAGGTACAATTTTTAGGAAGCAGGCGTACCTAACTATAAAGTTATTATTGAAATGCATAATAATCAATGAATTTGAACTCCACATGGTGGAGTTTTCCATAGTTTTAGCGGTTGTTGCTGTGCGAAAATTGAATCATCTGATACTGACATTGAACTTGATTTTTCTAGAGAATGAGGGCCGCATATCGATTGATAAATAAGGCAGCCATATATACGTCATAACGTTTTGGTTCATTAATCAAAATTAGGATTATCTTAAAAAAGTTTACTTATTATCAATAAAGCATTAAAATTATCTTTATGCATATCATACCCAGACAAGCAGTCCACATTATTATTTCAAATGAGAAGTGTAACATAGATAACACCACAGACCACAAACACGTGTTTCCGGAAGTTTAAATAAATACATTCTTTTTGATTGTTGGGTAGAGAGTTTAAAAATATCACAGGTAATGTATGTAGAAAATTTCAACATACATAGATAGGTACACCGTGTTCCACATAAAACGACCCACTATACTATCTGGAAATCTATAAAAGATGTGAAAAAAAGTTAAATACAAAAGTTTTTCAGATTTTCGAGTTCTTTTAAAATATAATACTTCCATGTATACAGGGTGTCCCAATTTTGCTGGGACGACATCAACTCTAAAAATTTAAATGGGACACCCTGTATTTTTGTCGATTTTTGGATTCTTTGTCAAAAATAAACTCGACTAACCTATTTAAACTATAGTCAAATTTTGCGTAGTTTTCGAGATATTTGAGGTCATGTGTGCGTTTTTGAAAAATCAAGGTATTCTTCAACACGATATAAAAAACTGATCAAAAACTAAAATTAAGCGTTTGGGTGGTAATTTCCACTTACAAAGCGTCAATGCAGATACAGAATACAAAATTTTGGTTAACACTTATACAGGATGGACATACTACGAAATCAATCTTGCAACTTTATAATCTGAAAAAGATCGATTTTTTTAAATGAAACACCCATTATATAATTACTCTTTGTTAAAGACAATGAAAATAACTATCATTTCATATACTATATATGTCCTATACATAAATTCAATGGTTACAGAGAAAATCGCAATTTTATAGAAATTTACAATGATTTCTAGTATAATGATATTGTAAAGCTACATGCTCTCAAAAAAACTAAGAGGCTATGGAATGAATAATATTGAAATTTGTTTTAATTTGACAGTTCTATAATATAATAATATACCCAGCGGTTCAAAAATTAGAGAGAGGGGGACGGACTTTGGATGTTAATCCATAACATCTTGTTACTCCATAACATCTTGTATCTTGTTACCATAACTTTACTTGTCAATCGAAGACAGATATTTTAATAAGCTACTACCAAATCAAATGTTTTCAAAAAAATTAAAATATCTAAGAAGTATTAATTTCTCGCATAGGTTGGACCACTTTAAAAAACGTAAATTTGAGCGTAGAAATGGAAAATGTAAAGAAAATATAGAGTATTCCATTTAAAATCAGAAAGTTAATAGCCATTTCTGGTATAACTCCCACTGCCGGAACTGCCAGAAAAACAGAAATACTTCAGAGAAATAAAACTTTGTCGAAAACCCCCGTATTCAAATTTTCAAAAAAATATTCCAATGGGAAGTCCAACTTCCCCTGTGTACACACTAGTACACACTTTTATGTCTATAGAGTAACAATAAATGTTAAGGTGACTTACATAATGCGATAGCTAAATACAACGGCACCGGATTACCGGAACAAATTAATACAAGACCGGAACTGATATGTGCAGATTAGCCTACTCTGATCACCACAATAGATTTATTTTGGAGAAACAGTGGAAAGAAATAGGAAAAAATATGAATGCTTACAAGTAAAAGTAATATTTTATTTTTAAATAAAATACAATTTATTATATATTGTGAAAGAGATGTATGTAGGTCTCGAATAACAAACGAATTAATCCAATAATGAGTATATTAACGTAAAATACATTAGAGACGTTAGCAAAAGTAAAATACTTAGTATTAGGAAAACCGGGCGATCATTTCAACTAGTGGTTCCCGTTCATCGGATCTATGATTAGTTGCTATAGTATTCATTTTAATTTATTTTTATCATTTTAACAATATTGTAAGCGATTTCTACAAACATAACTTTTAAATGTATCTAACAAATTTTGCTGTATCTGCAAAAAACTGTAAAAATTTTGCTCTATCTGAAATATGCGTAAAACCCCTGGGAATATTTCCGTTGTTCAGGATATAAATAGTGAAACTCTCCCAGTCGGTGCCTTTCCCTGTTTATGGGATGCACATGATACTTTCTTAATTTTTGTTTCCTTTTGGTGAAAATTTAATATTTCGTTCCTGCCGAACAAAAGTAATCTTCTTCGCTAGACATTTTGAAAAGTACTAGCTGTTAAAAGTATTTATGCGCATCTCCGTTGTGAAGCCTATCAGCGCTTATATTTTTCACTATTATTCTATCATCATTCATCTATCCTATCATCTATATCCTATTATCCAAGCTCCGTACTGAACGTACCTTTAAGGTAACATATTAGTACCTATACCGGGAATCGACCACGCATTAAACCAGCAACCTGGGAGGATTATTAGGATTATTACGTGACCAAACGTCATAAGTGAAATGTCTGCTTGTTTTAGTTTGTGATACTAGCTCTAACAATTATTAAAATCCATGGCCACCTTAATAAAGATAATTTTTGATATCTCATGAGATATACGAGTACCGTTAATGAAATTATTAAAATATTTTGTTTCAATGAAATTAAAATTTTCATTGTTGGCTATATAACTAGGTTACGCGAAGATATAACCTCATTATTTAAAGGAAAGGGAATGTTACTGTGTTGCTATATGCACCCCCCACTATTGAGTTACAACGGCATATCCTGTATAGTCTCAACTAATTGTTTTTTAAAATAAGTGCTATACGTTTCTTTTTGATCAAATTATTTTTCTTAAAAAATTCAATATAGAAGGTATGCAAACCTAAATAATATGTTTTTAATGAAAATATATATTTTTGTATTTAAAATGAGATGGCAAATATCTTTTACCAAGTACCAAGTTTAATTTAGTACCAAGTTTGCCTTGGTACTAAACTTTATTACGAAAACTTCTGGTTTCCTGTTTTTATTATTTTACAGGTGGTGTAATCCCAAAAGAAATTATGATGAATTGTAACTGAATAATGGAACACTCCGTATACTGAATGACGCAGTATTACTTTCTAATGTAGCTTTCTCCACTTCATAGCTTTAGCAAATCTATTTTTGGATTTAACTATGCAACGTGTTATTTGACTTTTTTTAATATCTATTTTAATTAATGGTATGGTATTACATTATCATTTTAATAACGTGTACGAGCTAATCTTTGCCCTTGTTAAAAAACTCTTGGAAATTACTGTGTATTTATTATATTTATTGATAAACTGCAATATTGTGTGCACTTTATCATTTTGTATTAATATATTATTTCTTAGTGCGATAATTTCTCATTCTCAGAAAGTATCTTCTGATTATGACTGATCCATCAATGAAAACTGCAGTTGCTGCAAGTTGGTCAATACATTGGGATAGGTTGTAGTATTCAATGCGACAAGTACATAAAATGTGCTTAGTCTTTATTTAATTTTTTGAGATAAGGTTACTACTGCAGATTTTCTTTACTCGGTAACCAACATCGGTACACCCGAATAAAAAATAGGTATTATTGGCCAGGTATTGATTTCAAACAGTTCTTGGTCACGTATTTCCAATATTATAAATTATAACCATTTTAGTTTCAAACAAAATTGTATTATACTCACGTAATAAAGCTTTATAGATAATACCTTACCTTGGCGGATAAATTTTAGGGTAAAAATCCATAAATTCATTCTATTATAATACAAGGTGTGTCATTAGTGGGTAATTGTTCGATTACTCACAAACGGTACATTATATCAAAAAACTTTTTATATGAAAGTTTTTTAGCACTAAAAGTGCATTTTGTAAAAATATTTTCAATTACACAGGGTGTTCCAAAAAGTCGGGACAAGGTGCAAGTTGGTTATTTCAAATGCGACACCCTATATATTATTATATTTTTGAAATCTAGGGACCACTAGGAACATATTTGTATTAAGGTTCCCTATAGCTATCTCTTTTCGTTTTCGAGATATTTAAGAGTTAATGGAAAAAAAACCTCGTAACACTGCATTGGAAAATCTATAAAATTTCCTCTATGACACAATGTGAAAAGGAAAAAAGTGTAGTGTCAGTTAGCACAAGGGATACCTTAAATATTGCACTTGAAATTATTTGGCCATTTTTTATAGGATGATTTTTATCGTGATTTATATTTCACAATGTTAAATTGCCTAAATCTCATTTTTTTTTAATGGAACACCCTAAATTTTTTTATGGCATTAGATGTACAATTTAATTACCTTTCAAATGGTATTAGAATGTCCTATTTGAAAAGTTGACCGGTTTCGAGATATTCACGATTTTTTGAAAATTTTGCTTCCATAACTGATAATTACAAATTATAATCAAGTAAGTTATGAAAACAATTTATTTTGTTGCGGAAATTATTTAACTGTCACATAAATATTCGATTTTGTGTAATCTGTACATTTTATATGCAAGGTCCACTATTCCAAAGTGCTCTCAAAAGGACCACGAATTCTGTTCATCATGTTTTCTCGTATGGTTGATGGTGTGCGATAAACTAAATCCTTTGTGTATCCCCATAAAGAAAATCTAATATTGTAAGGTCCTGGTACCGAGAAGACCATGAGATAGGTCCATCCTTCCTATCCACCTATTAGTGTAGGTACTCCCTATTTAAAAATCTCCTTACTGAACCGCTGTAATGTGTAGGGCAACCGTTATGCTGCAACCGCATGTCTGCTAAAATGTGCAGAGGAATATCTTCAAGATAATTTAAAACTTGATTTTCCAAAAAATGCAAATAAATGTCTCCATTGACAGTCGCTTCAAAACAATATGGTCCAATCACCTTGTCGCCTAGAATCCCCACATACATTTAATCTCCACCTATGCTGCATATCTACCGTCCTAAATAGTGTCAATGGAGAAATTTATTTGCATTTTTTGGAAAATCAACTTTTAAATTATCTTGAAGATATTTCTCTGAACATTTTAGCAGGGATGCGGTTGCAGCATGACGGTTGCGCTACACATTACAGCGGTTCAGTAAAGAGATTTTTAAATATACCTACACTAATAGGTGGATAAGAAGGGTGGACCTATCTCACGGTCTTCTCGGTACCCGGACCTTACAATATTAGATTTCTTTATAGGAATACACAAACAATTTAGTTTACCGCACACCATCAACCATACGAGAAAACATGACGAACAGAATTCATGGTGCTTTTGAGAGCATTTTGGAATAATGCATCTTGCTTATAAAATGTACAGATTACACAAAAACGAATATTTATTTGACAGTTAAATAATTTCCACAACAAAATAAATTGTTTTCATAACTTACTTGTCTATAATTTGTAATTATCAGTTATGGAAGCAAAATTTTCAAAAAATCGTGAATATCTGGAAATCGGTCAACTTTTCGTATAGGACATCCTAATACCATTTGAAAGGTAATTAAATTCTACATGTAATGCCATAAAAAATTCAGGGTGTTCCATTTAAAAAAAATGAGATTTAGGCAATTCAATATTGTGAAATATAAATCACGATAAAAATCACCCTGTATAAAATGGCCAAATAATTTCAAGTGCAATATTTAAGGTATCCCTTGTGCTAACTGACACTACATTTTTTTCATTTTCACATTGTGTTATAGAGGAAATTTTATTTATTTTCCAATGCAGTATTACGAGGTTTTTTTCCATTAATTGTTAAATATCTCGAAAACGAAAAGAGATAGCTATAGGGAACCTTAATGCAAATATGTTATTAGTGATCCCTAGATTTCAAAAATATAATAATATATAGGGTGTTGCATTTGAAATAACAAACTTGCATCTTGTCCCGACTTTTTGGAACACCCTGTGTAATTGAAAATATTTTGACAATATGCACTTTTAGTGCCAAAAAACTTTGATATAAAAAGTTTTTTGATATAATGTACCGTTTGTGAGTAATCGAACAATTACCCACTAATGACACACCCTGTATATACTTACCACTATTTGTCGCAGATACATCTTTCAGTCTCCGGGAACATGGAGGTACAGTTATCTATGTCAAGTGTGGTTATAATGTGCTAGATGCAAAGAATTTATAATATAAATTCCTTGGCTAGATGTGAATAGGTTTCCATCAGAGATGTATTTCGAATGAATGGTATAAAATTGGTACTTATTCCACGGTATAAGAGTCCGTTTTAAGCTTATATAGACCAACTATGGGTAACTTTAATATATTCTTTTCTAACTTCTGCTCAGTAGGTAATTATAAATTTGCTCTTAAAAATAAGCATATTCTGTTTGTGTCTGTGGGGATCTAAATATTGGTTTTCTCGATAACAATAGTATACAGAAACTCTTATTGGAGGATGCATTAACTAGTTTTAATTTGAATATAATTTCACTGCCAGGGTGTTTACTACAATAAATTAGGCAAGCAAGGCAAATTATTTGAGCATGTTTACGAGTGCCTTGATGGAGGAAGACATGTAGCAGGTTTTTCCTTGACTTCGCCTTCGACTGTGCCTTCGACTACCTTAACTTAAATGTTATTGAAAATAAATTATTCAGTTTGGGATTTAGGGGTACATTCTTGAACTGGCTGATGACCTAAGATAGGACAAGCCTAGTAAAAACAGGGACAGTTACATCAGATTGTACCTAAAGTAAATGCAGGTGTACCTCAGGAATCTGTGCTGGGACCACTTATATTCTTGTTGTTCGTGAATGACCTACCCAAACATATTAAAAGTGATGTCATCACATTATTTGTAGAAGACACTTCTTTAGTGGTATCAGCGTAAACCCATGAGGAAATGGTCATCCTCGGTAAATGTAACTGGAAGTTTTGGAGAATGGTGTAATGCAAGTGGTTTGAATTTGATAGTTAACATCATTAAAATACATTGTATATACTTTCAAAATAATTTAGTACACAAAGAGTCAGATATATCATTTCAAAAATGGAATATCAAATCAGTTGATAAAACTAAGTTTCTTCGAATTAGTGTGGATTAGTGTGGAGGATCTTTCATGAGGATCATATATTGACAATTTTCGCAAAAAACTTAAAGAATCATATTATGCTATTTCTCGCATTAGGGATTCTGTCTCTATCTGCACTTCTTATGTTTTTTGCTTAAACGGAACTGTGAACAGGCAAACTAGTAGGTTTTGTAGCCCAGCAAACCCTCACTGGACGGAAGAAAAACATACACAATGTCAGCAAAAAGTGAATATTTAAGCTGGAATAGCAGGAAATCGCATACTAAGACCTTAACTTTGAAGGCAACTTAAATCTTTCTTCCACAATTTTTTGCATTTTTAAAGACTATGACAAAAAACAACTAAACTTATAACTGAAGATCGTGCCTGCTTTTGGTATTCTTCCTTTAATTTGCAGTTTATGTTTACCTCAAGATTTATTATTTATTACGCCCCAAGATCTAGGTATTTACTTGTTTCATAAGTTTCCTATTTAGGTAGGTATTTTAATATTAGGTACGTATGTTTGTTGCTCTTTCACTATTATTTCTTTATTTCTCTATGTCTATGTTCACATTGCGTTTCTTCACTTATTGGTTAAAAATTCCTATGTTTCTTGCGTATCAGTTATGTAACATATGCATTTTAATAAACCTTTATATCTCTATATAAAATGTCTCCGATGATATGAATGGCAATTTCCAATTCCCCTGAGACTAGCCTGTGATTTCCGCCACAATAACTAATTTTAAAAGCCGGATCTACCTAAGCACCACATACCATTCAAATTTCAATTCGTCCCCCGCAACAGGTCTTTAATAACTTCACGAGAGCAGCAATAATGGACATATAAATGTCGCCCCGAGATCATGTCAAGTCCGCGTCGTGTCCCTCGGGCGCCATCATAAATAATCGTTGTCATTTCACGAAGATTAGCTAATAAGTCAACATACATTCTGTCATTTAGTCGTTCCGTAATAACGGTATTGTTCTCGTGCTGAATGGAATTTGGGGAGGGTTGCGACGAGTAACCCTCGCGGACTCACCGCCTAACAATCCGTCTAAACGAGGGAAATACGGTTGTCAATTCGACATAGCGTTAGGGGGATTCTGAATTATACCGATTTGAGATTTATTGTCTGAGTCATGTTATATCACAAGGTGTATCAGTTGAAAGGTGTCTTTACCAGAAAAAAACTTATTTTAAAAGTATATGCGCCATACAGAATTGAAACGCAAAATTCTTTGAAAATATTCCTACACTGAAAAAAGTGTGTTTTATATATAATATGCACCTTATTCAACCATATTTACTTAATAATAACATATTATATTATTATTAACAAATTACATATTTTTTTCAAGATATCTTGCAATATTATCTATATTTATCGGTAATAAAATATATATTAGTAGGTACCAAATTTATTATCAAATATTTCCCAATTTACTAATATTTCCTTTACTATAAATAAAAATAGTTTACTCTGTAATGATAATAAATCAACAAAATTTTTGTGAATAATCCAGAATAGAGTGTAGATAACGACGTGCCATTATTGCTAGTACGTTGTATACACTGCACTGAATGTTAGTCAGTGTGCGCGGTCGGGTTTCGGACTCTTCAGTCGTAATAACTGCTAGTAAGTAAACATTTTTTATATTTCAGTGTACAGTTGTAAACAGTGTCCTATTCAGTGTTATAATAGAGACTTGATACTTGGCTGAGTTGCTATTGCATCATCTGGTTTAGAAGCGTGCGAATCAGCGATTGATATTAAAAAATCAAATATACTAATAATTAATAATAAATATATCGGTACTCATCTCAGTTGATGCATAACCAGCCTTTTATTTACTATAATTAATTTACATATTCATTGCAATTACACCAGCAATGATACATATCACGGCTTTGCTCTTGACATGAGCGTCGCCAAGGGGGAGGCAAGGCGGAGGGCGACCGCCCCCCCCCCTCTGACTTTTGAGTCGAATACTAAGTATAGCGTCGGATAAATTAAAAATGACCTAAATTTATATTCATAAATATAATTTAAGTAATTTTTTAGTAATCTATATGCAAAACGAAATAACTAAGAACATTCTCTTTTTTTTTCAACAAGAGTTCCCACCACCAATAAAAAATATGGTCGATCAGTTCCTTGTGTGGTTTGAATGAGACCATGTTATCAATAATTGACCATCCTTTCCTGCTCTCCGAAGCGATGACCAATAACATATGTAGGTACTCGTATGTCCTGTGTGTGTAAATCCTTCCAAATGAAAATAGGTAGATAGTGCCAATAGGTTCTCTTGTTACTGTTATTTTATGATGCAATCAAAATGAGGTGGAAAATCAAATTATTTATTTTATTATTTAATAAATTTTACTTTGTATCTTAAAAGCATCTACATAATGATCCTAAATTTTTATTTTACAGAATGATCGCATTCTTTCGGCTAGAAGGTCTGCCAAATTTCTGCATGGCGGTATGATCTTCAGTTCCGAAAGCATTGTATCTCTTGCTCCACCGAGGGCTCCTATAATCAGTACCACAAGTTTCACAGGATGTTCTGGATGAAGTCTGCGGAGTTCGAAGTGAATGTCTCGATATTTCGTCCGTTTCTCCTCCTCTTTTAAGATAATGTTGGTTTCGGCAGGATCCGAGAACTCGATGACAAACATTGTCTTGAGCTGGTGGTCGAAAAGGACTACATCAGGCTTATTGGCTCGAATCTCCCTGAGCGTGGGAAAATTCGGCACCTCCCATTCCCCACAACGGACTCAATATCCCCCGGAGCGTGTGGCAGCACTGGTGTTTCGTCTATCTCGTACGAGTGCCGTAGAAAGTAGTAAAGCATTCGTAAAGCCGCGTTATGTCTATGGATATAGGCCGAGATTGCATATGCCGGACAAGCAGAGAGCAGATGCATAACTGTCTTATGGCAGGCCCTGCAGTTGACATCAGGGACCTCCATACCCATGACACGGCTTCGATAGACGAAGGTGTTAAATACACCATCCTGACAAGCCATTATGAATCCCTCGGTTTCTGAATTAAGCCCCGCTCACCTTAAAAAAGCAAAAGTTAGCCTTTCGGATAAACCATAGTCTTCAAGGCTCTTATAGAAGACACCATGCAATGTTTTATCCCTATGCAGTTGTAGAAGATTACGACCTTCTGCAGCTTTAACTTGGGCTTTCAACTGAACGGGTTCCAGCTCGTGACAGAGTCTGGGTTTCTCCGTTCCCGTTCTGCGGTTTCCGTCGAAGATGAGACTGAGTTCATTAGCTGCTCTTCGTGCTGCCTTAAATAGAAATGCTCCGACCCCTGCATTTTCATGGTCTTGGACCATGCAGAGGAGGGGATCAGAACTCCTAATTATCTTGCAAGCTCCATCCAGTACCATTCTGCTGTGCAGACACTCCAAACTCAAGAGTCCACGGCCTCCTCGATGTCTTGGGAAGTACAACCGTGGAACGGACGACCTAGGATGCAAACTCCTATTGAGATGCGTCATTTTGCGTGTTCCTCTGTCGAGTCGTCGCAGCTCTTGTTGTGTCCATTTCACTACTCCAAAGGAGTAGAGGATGATCGGAACGGCAAGCATGTTAGTAGCACTCACCTTATTCTTACCACATGTTATTTTCAACGGTGTTGTTAAAATTTATGAATATCCAATTAGGAGCTAATCAATATAAGTAACTAATCTTAACAAAGAAGGCCTGTAATGTCATAAAAATTTTAAAAGCTTCGTTGTAAGCAACAAACGTAGTTCTATAGAATCTTCCTTAATGATAATAGAGATTTACCACCAATATAATGGGAGTAAACACCAACTAAATTTAAATCTTCGGACAAAGGCAAATTAATATCAATCCGTACCAGTTTATGAGTTGCCGATTCTGCTGAGACCAGTTTACACAGATCTTATACCCTCAATCAGCCCTGGAAATGCGAACTATTATATAATTAGAGCGCTTCACCATTAGTGAATAAGCGCACGTTATTCAAATACCGGGTTAACAAATGTTGGGTTAAAGGGTTAATATGCCTAAAATTTTAATTGTGAACAAATAATCGGGTGTTTGTTTAACGTAGTCAATAATGAGAATGAGGTAACTGTGGGAGTGTGAGCGCTGGCAGGGATTTTTTGCAACCACAGTGGCTTTTACTTGGGATGGGCAAACGGACAAAGAAAGTTTTAAAGATCGGTTTTTATAAATGTTTTTTATAATACGGGTTAGGCAGAATGAAGTATCTATTTTCTATGTACTGGCATTCATTAATGGTTAAACTTTAATCAAAAACTGAAACAAAATGTTCTTAAGTAAACATAGCAATTTATTTTCTGAATATCACATTTGTCAAATGACCTCCACCTCGCTGCTGGCACTCCTGAAGTCTAGCACAAAAATTTTTCATCACTCGCTGCAACATTTCAATTGGGATTGCGTTAATCTCGGTTCGAATATTATGCTTCAGTTGTTCCAAAGTTCGAGGTCGATTAGCGAATACTTTTGACTTTAGATAGCTCCATAAGGAAAAATCATAAGCTGACAGATCCGGTGACCGTGCAGGCCACGCGACATCCTCAAATTTTGAAATGACACGGCCAGGAAACATTCTTCGCATAATTGGCATAGGCTGCCTATCAGTGTGGGAAGTGGCTCCGTCCTGCTGAAACCATAGTCTTCCGAAGTCTACACCTTCGTTATGAAGTTGTTGTTCAAAATTTTGCAGTACAAGTTGATATCGTTGCGAGATCATAACGCTCCATTTTTACTATTAAACTGACGTTTCTCGCAAATAGTTTGGCAGCTGTTATAAATTCCCATGTATCGGGAACACATGACGATTTGATTTGAATTTAGATCTTTTTACATTATTGAATAAATCCAGTTCAAAAATGGATACGTCATTCTGCCTAACCCTGTATATCTGAAGTAGAAAAATCAAGGAAATAATAGATAATATGCATATTCACTTGAACACGGTTTAAGTTTGTAGTATTGTTACTTATATTTTATAAGATACAAATAATAGAACATTGACAACCTATACAATTATACCGTTATAGATATTGTTTGATTTATTTGAGAATATTCTAACTGTTATTGAATGTTTTGCCACATTTTGAAAGAATAAAAATAAATTTAATATATTAATAAAGTAGATACTGGGGATGGTTCTTTATGAAACATTGTGAAAATAATTGTTTTGAAAAAAACACAGTTCTCATTTAGATATAGAAACCAATCTATATACTAGTATTTCAGCTTGTCAGGCCTTTCTCAATAGAGTAAATGTCTATTACTAAATATTTCCAAGCGCATTTTAGTTATTTATCTATTTACTCCCCTGGTTGATCCTTCCTATCTGGGAAAGCGTTAGTTTTTAGTACCTTTTCTAAGAAGAGCGAAAGTGTAAAATCTATCTGATCATTCGTAGTATACAAGGATTTCTAATTAAAGATTATTTAATCGGGAGCATCGGGAAAAGAAAGGAAGCGCTTAGATCTATTAGATCAATTAGACATTAAAAAATCTTTAATTAGAAATTCTTGTACTACGAATGATCAGATAGATTTTACACTTTCGCCCTTCTTCGAGTGGAGATTTGGTCCGGCGGAATGAGGATTTCGAACTCACGACCTCTGGATTAAGCAATTTACATGCTAAATCCTGAGTCATCGACCCGATACACTTTTTACACTTTTTTCAGTGTGAAACAAACGAATGTTTCGATAAGACTACCATAGTGTCAATTTAATAAGTCAATTTAATAATTTTCAAATATCAGTAGGATTTTACTCAAAACATTGATAATTTGTGTTCAAGCATTGATTTTTTAATTCAAATGTAGCTGCTACAGTTATTAACAAATACCAGTGGAATTTGGTGTATTAATGGACATACTTTTTTTTAAGAAAGTCTAAACAAGCTGCAAAAACAGGCACATTTTCGAAAGTTTCTTTCTGGCCGAAGTTATAGTTACATGATATACCTATAGAGCCGTATTTACGAAAATTGGTAAATAGAAGAAGTAACAATATGTGTTGCATTATATTCATAGATATTATATTTTCATGCAAAGGTTGTATTAAAGCATTTAAAGAATAAAGAAAAAAGCACCAAATTATCCTTCTCACCGAGTACCTATTTCTCTAATCAACATTATCTGAAGATTATTGTTTAGAGATAACTTATAAGAAACGTTTTGAGGGAATTAACTGCTGTTTGTTTAAAGATTTCCATCTCCACCTAATGCAGCAACCCTAGAAAAGCCGTAGATATATTTTTAAAGAAATATATTTCTCAATTGTTACATTATAAAAATAGGGAAAATACTTATATGCAGGCAATACTGAACATGTATTTTGAGAGTGATAATCTATCACAATACATATTTTTCAGGTCTCTGGTTTTCAGTTAATAGGTAATATTAAATATAGCTACATTAGATATACCTAAGAAAAATCGATAATAAAATTAATATAGTAAATATTGAAGCGAATACATTAAGAATGTATGTATGATTGTAACAGAGGTCAATAGCTTTTTTTATAAACACACGCTGGTCTGAAGGAAAATTCAGTAGGAACGCCACTGCGCGCTACAATTTTCCCTGACTCGGCAACAAACTTACGGAACAACCTCAGGAAATAAAGCAAAAGCCAAGTGTCTGACTTTGCATTTTGTGCAACTAGTGTTTATTTGTTGCCTTTAGTAACAGCAAATGTAAATGCACTTACCAGATCTATTCAAATATACATTTTATTCGTAGATTTTCTATATAAATTAGAAATCCAATTCAAATTAAGAAGATCTTAATTTGAATTTGCCCCGCTTCTTGCAAATACACTAGCCTTCAGGAGGATTGAACCACATTTTTCTATGAAGGTTTGCGCTTGATGAGTTGAATAATAATAATAAAAGCCTATAATAAAATGTTAAGAAATTTTTTCTGGAGACGATTCATTCTAATGTCTTTAAATCTGAGTCAAGGATCGACTGTACGATACTGTATCATTTATGTTAAATTTTGTTTTATTATAATTCTTATTTAAATATAATTCTAAATGTTAGGTACGTATTTTGTGTCAAACTAAAAAACCACTGCTGAAGTTAATTTGTCGAATTTATTTTATTACATTTTGTAGTATTTTTAGGCAAACTTTAAAGTATGCATTGATACTTATTTTGAATATTTCTGGTTTCTGTTTTTATTATATTGCAGGTGGAGAAATCCTAAAATAAATTACGATAAACCAATAACCTTATTTTGGTTATCTTTTACCATTTTATTAACAATTCAATAAAAAAACCAAATATTATTGTTTTTCCCGCAAAGTTCGTTGGAGATAAGCCATTACATGGAGTAAACATTCTATTTTTTAGATTGGCTATATTATGACTTCTATTGCAGGCGAAATAATATGAATCTTTAATTAATATTGTTGGTGCATATAAGAGTACCTTGAAAATAATGAAAGAATAACTACAAACTTGTGCATATTAGAGCATATTGAACTTGTGCATATTAGAAGGAAATTACTATCTATAAAAGGGGCTAAAAAAGAAACGCTTGCCCAAAAAATACTTTTTTCGAAAACTTTCATATAATATTGGCATTTTAATTTTTATCTGAGTGCCGAAATAACACTAGTTAATCACACTTAGAACAAAAAAGTATTTTTCATATACAGGTATTACCTATTAATTTAATTGAAAAAATTTCTTTAATACAATGACTATTTATGTTTCAAAATAGATTTTTTTTAAATAAGTAGGGCACCTATCTTGAGAATATTTGTATTACTTAATATTTTCTTTAATATTCTTTAAAATGTAATATATTTTTTAACATAGAATAAATTGACCATAATGCTGGAGGTTTCACTATCACGATTTTCATAGATAAAATAAGCCATGCAGCAACACATTTTCAGATGATTTTTTAATTATCTTTTCAATACACCATTTCTTAAAGTCTTTATATTGTTTCATCTAGTCTTACAGATTTTTTGAGGAATAAGTTGCCATACGGCATTTTCTGCGGTTTTCAATATTTCCAGAGCCAATATTCAAATCGCTTGAAGAATCCATTTCGCTTTCCAGATTAGTGTAGGTATGAGCCTATTTTAACACTAATTCCTTAATATTCACAGAATTTTTCAACACATACTTAGAATCTGATCTATTCATATTTTTAGTGTAAACGTGAAATTAGTTAATGTTAAAATGCACCTTTTTTCTCCGATTTTAGTAATATTTCGGGGCAATATTTTGAAACTAGCTTCCGAAGTCGCTTTTGCATTCTCAAACTTTATTTTTACCCGCTAGCGCTCGCAAAAAACTCTCCATTCTTGAATGTAAAAGCAATACATATAGAAATTCTAAACTAGATAAACCTATAGATCAAAATAATAATAATAATAATAATAATAATAATAATAATACTTGTCAAATACTTGTGGGGGAGAGGGAGCAGCATATTATTATTTTGCGGACCTCGAATGTGGCTCAGGAACGACTTACAATGTTATAACTTTAACTACCATTTAGTACGAGAATAAGGAAAACCTGGAAATCCTTATTAATAAAAGAGAAAAGTTGTTAGCCATTTATACAGTGATATTGCAGTACTAGTTGCATATAAAGAACATTGCTACTTTTAAGTGCATAGATTTAATATTTGCCATTTAAGTTGACCGGCGGCGAGATTCGAACCGTCGCGTCGTCAAATGCCTGGAATGAATAAAGAAACATTTCTCGTCGTTACCTAAGTTTCCTTTAAATTTTATTATTTAACCTCCCCTGAGTGCTTCAGAGTGCTTAATCAAAGTGCTTAAAATGCTTAAATGCACTAAGTACTTTACTTTTGTTCAGGGTTATTAAATAATGAAAAATATTCTACTAATTACATTTTATATTATATACCTATCCTTTCCTTTATATTGCCTGGCGCCTTCGCCATTATTTACCATCTTCTTCCTATGTGTTAAATTTTGAGTATTTACTGTTGTTTTGTCTGCTGCCTTATTGAGTATTGGCTTTTCCTATTGAGCAGTTTATGCTAAAAATAATTATCATTGGATATAAGTATATAGTTAAGACAATATTTTGCAAATTATGATTTAATGAAATAACGTCGGTCTAAAAAGTGTTATGGCATAGAAAGGTGTTCTAACGAGTTATTGTTTAAATGTAAATGGAATCTTTGATTTCATTAAAATTGCTTTCACATTTTTTATTTTTATTGTTTATTGATTTGTTATAAGTACTTTCAAAATTTCTTGAAACTACTTTCCTATCTGATACCTGTTAAGTTGTAAAAACATGTTTTTAAGAAGTTATATCGCAACAAATTATGAATATCTTTTCACATCCTTTTAAAAATCATCTCCTCCTTCATGAAAATGTACCGCCATATATATATACTCAAGGGGTAATAAAATAACCGGGAGCTTCAATATTTCAGCCGCTCGGGCTCTTCCACCAAACATATCTATATATCATATGCATCTGAAAAGTAATAAATCAACCGCGATAAAGCCGATATTGTTCAAGAACTAGCAAGGCCAATGCTTCTGCCAGGAGGAGAATGCGATCTTAATAAAAACCAAGAGCCGAAAGCTCATACTCTCTTCTAGAGGAACATAACATGTCGGTCCTGGGGCAATAAAGCCCGCTCTTACAACAATATGGTACGAATATTCTCGGTGTTGACTGGCTATTGAGGTATAAACAAATTTCCGTAGCGAAATCGCTCGCACCTATCCCGCACAGAGAGGCGGCGCTTGCCAGACGCCGTCCCCCACCGGACGCTCGCCGGCTCAGCAGAAGCCGCGGCGAGTCAAACTTGCCGCCGCCGCGAAAGTAAATGCCACGAGACAGTGAGAAGTGCAGTGCACAGTCACAGCCATAGACCCAGTGCCGTATGCGACTATGGAGCAGGACAATCAACACTTGGCAGATGAATACGTGCAGGACTTCGTCCTGGATCATTTAGAGGACGTGACGGTGAAGCGCGAGGACAAGCGCCAGATTATGGAGACGGAGACGTGGCTGCAGCAGGAGGACTCTTCCAGCAGGATGTGCAGGACACAGTGGGATGACCGCAGGATTCCGTCACCTCCACCTGAAACTATGTACGGACAGCAACCCGTCTTGGTGAACATGCCTCTGATGAACGATCCAGGCACTCCACCGGATACACCGCCTAACCAATCACCTCTTCCATATCGACCTCCAGGTATCATGGAGGACATGATGTGGTATCCACGCGCCGAACCCCAACCCTTGGATCTCAGGCCTATGCATTGCATGGGTGGAGAACCCGATTGGGAGCGGAGGGAGTATATACCTTCAGGAATGATCTTGGAACCAACTAGTCACCATAACATGCACCACAGACCCCAATCGGTCTGCTCGGCGGCTAGCGCCTTGTCCCCACGTCTCAACACCAGCGGGTACTCCACTTGCTCAGACGATATGCTGAACGACGAATTATTGATGAATTTATCCGTCAGGGAACTAAACAAAAGACTACACGGTTTCCCACGCGAAGAGATAATCAAACTGAAGCAGAAGAGGAGGACGCTGAAGAACAGAGGTTACGCACACAACTGCAGGTCCAAGAGGGTCCAGCAGCGCCAAGAGCTGGAGCAAAAGAACAGAAGTCTCCAGCATGAATTGCATCGCTTGAAGTCAGAGTTGGCGAGGGTAACCCAGGAAAGAGACCTTCTGCGGCAGAGGTTGCAGCTGGGACGGTGTGTCAGCATGGATAGCGGCATCAGCAGCCTTAACAGCAGCATTAACAGCATCAGCCTCGCTTCCGATGGTCAAAGCTCGCCGGAATTCTACCTGTGACATCATTTTCCGGGTCGAAAAATATAGTGCTTTTCGACCCCACGGTATACCCAGCACTAAGCTATACCGTGGCAGTGGACTTTTAGCATTGGTGGACTTGTACAAAAGTGACTTAAAACTCTCTCAAGTAATGCACAATTACTTATTGATTATATTTTTTATTTAGGTTTAAGGATGTTATTTTTTAAAGATTGATTTACGTTGTATGGTATATTTCGTTGAGGAATCACGTCAAGTGAGTGGCATATCTTTTTAATCGATTGCTTTTAAATCTATTTTTATAATAACAGGCGGTTTTTTGGCCTGACCGGTTGTGTTTGATAATATATAAAATATGTTATATTATTACTGTACATAAACCTAGCGACAAAATAAGTAAACCCTGTTTTAGATTACCTGTTGTTTTTATTTCTAATTTTACGTACACAAGCAGGAAGAAATATTGAATTTTATAATTGACAAGTCTAAAAAGAAAAAACGACTAGAAATTTAGGTATGTTTATTTATTTTTGCTTCAAACTACAATGCTTCTCTATTTGAAAGTGAGGTGTTTATCAGAAAAGCTTATTATAAATTAGTTCTTTCAGTTATACCTATAAATTCCATTTACTTATATTGCTTTGAAAAAATATTTTCAAAGGGATAAAAAAGTATAAACATGTAAGCAATGATATAGTCACAATTTTTAAAAATCTAATTGAAATAACTATTTCAAATATACACCTCGTGTTATCAATATTTATAAAGTCAATATAATATATTAAACACAAGTGTTTAATTGCTGCAACATTTAAATAAAATATAAACAAATTTGTTACATAAGATATAAATTGTTACTAATTGTGAAAAGATGTACTTCTGTTGGGTTAGTTTTATGCAGAAAGGTTACTTAGTGTGATTTTATCAATAGTATACACTTCCTAATGGTTATAAAATCACCATGCAGTCAAATGTTATATAAACTAATGACTTAAATGCAATTAAAATTAATATAATTACAGACATGTGGAAAATTATTTACTTCAACTGATTATATAGGATTTTTTATTTAAAGATTGAGATTGGAAAAGGATTATGAGTCATAAACATGCTTGAAATTGCAACGTTTTTGAACATTTTAATGAAATAAGGTGGTAATTTAACTTTAATCATCTTGAAACCGAATATTCTTGGAACTATAAACAGATACCTAGATGTTGGAAAATTTCTTATCTCTATATAGTTTTCATATACCTAGTTTAGGTATTACAAGTTACTTAAATTGGTAGTCCTAAAGCATATAGAAACTTAAAAAGTAATAAAACTGCTAAAACTGTTATCTTAATAAAGTTACTATCAAACTGACATTTATCGAGTAAAAAATATAGGTATATTAATACTTAATCCAAAATAATCATATTAACATCAAGAAAACCCAAGAAAGGGTGCATAAATTTTAGTACAAATATTTAAATTTGTTTATAGTATATTTTTAATATTATTTATTGGCTTATTTTGCTGTTTACATCTTTCTTTATATAGGAATTAAGCCAAAAAGTTAACTTAGATATAAATTATTAATCAAATTATTCCAATATTATGGTTTAATAAAGTTTTATATTTCCTCGTTACTTATAATTCTAGGTATGCAAAGGAATAATCTTATAATTTTTAAGATACGATACTATTTTTTTTTGCTAAGGAGGATTGCTACAATTTCAGTTTTGTCAGTAAAAAGTAAAAATGTTTCCATTAAAATTCAATACAAAAGGTACGTAACCAAAAATAATTATTTTTCATGTAGTGTAGATGCTTGTTTAATATTTCTTCATTTAAAAGATAAAACTATTAAAAAGAAAAATGTATTAAAGACAATAAGTTAAATTTATGTCAAGATATGCCGTTATAATTTAATGTGGGCAGTGCATGCTGCACGCAAAGTAGTTCTTTGCGACATATTTTAAGAATAATAAAGTTATCCTTTGCGTACCTAGGATTATAGGAAAAGAGGAAATATAAAACTTTATTGAACCATAATATTTGATAATTCCATTAATAATTTATCTCTTATTTAGGTTTTTGGCTTAATCCCTATATACAGAAAGATGTAAATATTTAAATTTTTGTTTTGAAAATGCTTTTAATGGAAAAACATTTGGAACCTAACAAGTAAAGAGCTTGACTATATTAACTTGAATAAAATTTAAGATCTATAAAAACTATGCTTGGTCTGTAAAAGCTTCTAAATCATGTAAGTACCTACAGTCAATTTACAGCTTTGAAAATATATTGTATTCAAGAGCAGTAAATGAAAAGTTTTATCTTCCATTAGCTGTGAAAGGATTGGTTTCCATAGAAAATCCAGAGACACGTCGATTTTTATTTGACAGGGGACCCATTTTTATATTATTGACATTTTTACAGGGTGCCCCAGAAAATAGAGGCTTACAAAAACTTATTAAGGTATTTTTGAAATGGAACATCCTATGTATTTTTACAGATTTGGATAGAATGTTCTCTCACGAATACATCGATATGAGGTTTGATTAGGGTTACCAACCGTACTCTTTAAAGAGAACATGTACTCTTTTGAGTTTAGAAATAATAAGCCCTTTTCTGGGCAAAGATAGCACCATCTTTATGAGTGAACTAATATCACTATTATCCAGACAAAATATTTAGCTTTTCCTATATTATCTACTTTAATACTTATACTATCGGTTACCTCACTACCTTAGTTTACTTTCGGTAAACTGTAATACTCATATATTTATCTGTGTGTGACCTTCGTCACACGTTTGAATTGAATTTTGAATGAAAATTTTCGCCTGCGGCGCAATTTTCCCTATGGCGTCAGAAGTTTCGACACTAATTATGAGTAATCCGACATTTTATAGGTCTGTCAGGAAATTTGTACTCTTTTTTGAATGGCATGAGTTGGTAACCCTAGGTTTGATGGATATAGTTCTATAATAGTGAGGAAGATATACATAGAGTGTTCCATAATCCGAATGAGTTAGAAAGAGAATATTGGTTCGTTGCTACGCTACAAACACTAGAAAGTTTTTATACAAAACATTGCTGTCAATAATATAAAACTGTGCCTCCTTCAAATAAAAATCGAACTGTTCCAGCATTTTCCATAGAAACATTTCATTTTCATTGACTCACCTTTTATAATATAGATTTAATTATAAAGGAAATGTTTTATACCCTATCGATACATTTACATCTATAGAAAAACTTTAATTTGTATGGGAACTTGTTTTGCTTTAAAGTATAGGCACACCACGCAAGGTCTATATTTTTGTTTAGAAAGGGAAACATTGTGATTCAGTGTTTTTATAGAAATGAACAATTCAATGTAACTATTTTTATAGAATATAATATGCCGCCCTCTTTCACCCAGTTCCTAAACTTGTCACGCTAATCCTAAGAGTTAAAATGAAGGGGGGCAGATATCATTACAGTAGCTATTCTTCTCTAAATTCTATTGGCTGCCTAATTGCTAACAATTCAAAAGGAAAATAATAATTGATAAGGCAAAATTCTATGCACGCCAAACGCTTTCAGGAAAATATTTAAGTAAATTAAGCTCTCTCGATTTTTGGATATAAATTTCTATTTCATCCTTGAAAACAACCATTTCCATGAGCAAGAATACACATAGATAGGAAACTTTTTTGTAGTAAATTTTATTCCTCGTAAAACTGCATATTTTCACTCAACATGAACTTGAAAACGTTTAACAAATAGCCCTTTTCATATCCTGGGTGAATTCAAAAATATTAAGTACCTTTTTCCTAAAATATACAAAATGTTACTTGGAAAGGTTGTTTAGAATTTGAAGTAGATCTCAATTTATTAAGAAACCCCTGTTTTTTTATATTGACACTATCACTCCTTGTGTCACGAAGAATAGGGTTAATCAAATTAACTTGTTATGGCATATAGTAAAAATGTACTCTTGAAGTTAGGTTTCACTCAAACAACAAGAAAATTAAAATAATTGCTACTAAAAGAAATTGATTCAATTTCGTGTGTCTAATATACTTCCTGATTTTTTGAAAACTCGATTTTTCAGTAGCAATTTCGATTAACGTAATTTAGTCGTTGATTTGTGAGTGAAACCTAACTCCCAGAGTACATTTTTACCATATACCATAACCAATTAATTTTGGAATAGGTACTCCACTTTCTGTAATACATAGGGTGATGGAAAAAATAAGAAATATCTCTAATTTTTAAATAACAACTCTGCTAATTTATTCTTCTTTTTAT
The DNA here is from genome assembly GCA_963924545.1 of Pogonocherus hispidulus. Lineage (NCBI taxonomy): Eukaryota > Metazoa > Arthropoda > Insecta > Coleoptera > Cerambycidae > Pogonocherus > Pogonocherus hispidulus. The sequence continues at coordinate 78,803,813 of OZ004694.1, forward strand.
TTCTTACGATCTCTTAAATCTCCTAACATGTAAAAATATACAGGATGTCCCAGTGGTACGTCAAAGCCCTTCTTATTCGGACTATCTATTAGTTGTTTCTTATTATAATTAACAATTTGAAGAATATATCTATAGAAATCATGGAGTGTAAAATGAGAATATTTTTTAGAATATTTAGGGACATATACAACGTAACTATCAGTAACGGGGCATCGTTAAAATTTTATTAATGTATAAGGTATGTCGTTGTCGTTAAATATCTCATAAACTGTTAGAATTAGGCATAAGGAATACTTCATAGACTAGAAAGAGTCGCGAGACCTTAATGAAAATCATATAACATATAGGGTGTTTCATTTATAAAAATTGACAAAACTGCGGTTGCGAGTTTTGGTTCGTCCTGTATACAAGTGAAGCTATTTTAATGGAAATTCTATAGAAAATAAAACTAGACATATAGCATAATTAATGAAGCCAAAAAATATCTATAGTATTTATTTTCTTAAAAAGATACAGGGTGCAAAAGATACAGATATTAATGAATTCGGAAAAATAATCCGAATTCAAATATGAAATAAAAAATATGACATTCCATTTAAAAACCTAAGTAGGACATAGCCCCGGTTTATAGAGCACCCTATATAACTATACATATTTTTAAAATGTGCGTCGTCTTAGGCTCAATGAGATTTGAAAATAATTTTTTTTTTGTTTGTTACGGCACAGGAGTTATGGAACTTTGAGACACTATTGGGCCACCCTGTATAGTAAGGCGAAGGGGCGATATATTAAAAAAATACTTTGGCAGTATCCAGCTATGGTGACTAATATATATCAAAATATTTTTCAAATTTGTCCTATTAAACACTAAAATCACTTTCATGAGAGCATTGCTTGAAATTTTTGTATTGGAACACCCTGCAAGTAGATACACGCCTAAATAAAACTTTATAGCTCTTGTGTTACTTTTTACTCGTGAGACTTACTCAATAAAAGAGAAAATTTTCATTTCTATGAAAAAATATATTTCCTGCAGACAGTGTGTACTATTCCATGAAATGTGAAACGCTTAATAGGCTCCTGACAATTGAATTTGGAAAACAGAATATTGACGCCTGTATTACAGCCGAAGCAATTAATTTTGAACCTTTTCAATTCTTTGAAATCATACAGTATTAGTTATTATTACCAAATATAAAATTTATACAAATAATGATTGGATTATGTAAGTCAGTTTTTTTAATGTATTGTTGGCATTATTCGTTCTTTTAATCAAGGTTTAGTAACATTTAAAAGCATTTGATTTATAATTATTGAATAAAAATTTAGAAAATGTTATATACTATACTGGGTGTCCCATCGAAAAGTATCACATTTCGTCGCCTTATATCTCGAAAACTAAAAGAGATATCGGGATGCGGTTTGGACAGAACGACTTAGGATTTTTGTAAGTTTTTTTTGGCACTGTTGTCAAATCTCCAAATATATTAGTAATTTTTTTATGGAATACGCTCCTCTTTGGAGTAAAATTACTTGCTTATATTAAATGGAACACCCTGTGTATTTTGCCATAATCAGAAAGCCTAATCACTCTACTTTTCAAAAATGTATGCATTGTTTACATTATCTTGAGAATTGGAGCCACAAAATTAAGTTTGTTAGAAGTACTCTTATTTGGGTTATTACGAATAAAAAAAATACCTTCTTCTTTGTAAAGTTATTTTTAAGTTTTTGTACAATTATTTTAAATAAAATACTCTAATATTTTAAAATTTTAAAATCTCTGATCAAACTTGATGTGGAACTTGACTGCATTTGCTTTTTAAATGAAAAAAAGATAGGGAGAAAAGAATAATTCTTTAATAATCGGTAGGAACGAGTTTTGTTAACAATAACAACAAAGCACAATGACAGTAATGAAAATAACAAATAAAATAATAAAAACAACTGTAAATAAAAACTACTTGAATAAGTTAGAAAACAATTGGTTTTAACTGCCCACCATTTACTTCATTATACATTTGTGCATCCTTAGTAGTAAATGATCAAAAGTGTGTGATCCTTCTAATGTGAACATTTTTATATCTATACTTCAAATATTTGACACAACTGACAATACAGTTTATTATTATACTTTTGTTTTTCATGGCTACTGTGAAAACGAAGACCAGCTTCACAAACTGTTCAAGTAAGAGATGCTCTCATTAAACTGAATTTTGTGGCTCCAATTCTCAAGATAATGTAAACTATGTATACCTTTTTGAAAAGTAAAGTGATTAGGCTTTCCGATTATGGCAAAATGTACAGGGTGTTCCACTTAATATAAGCAAGTAATTTTACTCCAAAGAGGAGCGTATTCAATAAAAAATTTGCCAATATATTTGGAGATTTGGCAACAGTGCCAAAAAAACTTACAAAAATCTAAAGTCGTTCTGTCCAAACCGCGTCCCGATATCTCTTTTAGTTTTCGAGATATAAGGCGGCGAAATGTGATACTTTTCGATGGGACACCCCGTATATACTAATTATTATAAAGAAAATAATGTCTTTCAAATCACATATTTTAGATACCTATATCTAGAAATATGGTCAAAATTTATGGTATTTAGGTAAAAATTTTATGAGAATCATAGCTACTTGATCACATATCTTTTCCTTCAGTGTACATCAATTTCAACAGTCCATCGAATGGCTTTAAGAGACAATTGCAAAAAAACTAGCTTTAATTGTATCATAATGAAGAAAAGAGGGGAATTATAAATTGGAAAATCTACATATGGTATTAGAATGCATCTGAACTGAGCCAAATTTGATAATACTTTTTTAAAATAATGTAAGACAAACCAACACGACTTTAAGCTTTATTTGAAAAGTTCTTGTTTGATGTACCTACATAGTAGAAAAAGTGATCGCAGTGAAGAACTAGATTGAATGAAATAAACAAAAATATGTGATTATATTATACAGGGTGTAAAAAAATATGGTATCGGACTTCAAGGGTTGATACTACATCTAATAATAAAAATAAAATTTCCTATGAACATGTACAATATGATGGTGCCTAAGGGAGTTACAGCCCATTAAACGGTGGATAAAAAGAATAGTTTTTATTAATATCAGAAAATTTTTCAGCATTAAAAGTATCTAACGTGTACAAGAACTATCAGTTGAATTGGCATAAAAACAATTTTGAAAGGGTTTGGAACCTTCGGTGTGAAGATAACACTAACGTAGTTTTCCACATAACATCCTACACTATACTGCACTCGACGTGCGTTTCGTCAACCAATTTGGCATCATCTGGAGATGATCAAAACTGATAAAAACAATTGCCTGAAACTGTCAAACCTAGATACGCCACCTTTGACACGAAAATGTAAGTGCATTGCAATCTTTAAACACAAATATTTAGAAAATCGTTTACTGTAGCGAATTAAACGAAGAGTAGGTACCCTTTTTACGTAAAAAATCACATCTAATGTTAAAATTACTGTTTTCACTTAGATAAAAAAGTTTTGTGAAAACAACCCTCTACCCTTATAAAAATTACCCTTTAAAAATTGTTTCGGTTCTTTTTACTATCATCATTCGCTTGGGCATAAAAATGTATGCCAGAACACCAAATTTCAAAGAAACTGCTCTGTGACTGTTCTTAAAAAATAAATATAAACCACTCTTTTTATCCACCGTGTAAAGGGCTGTAACTCTCAGGAACTATTTTAGGGCATATATTCATAGGAACTTATTTTTAGATGTAGTATTGCTCCTCGAGGTGCAGGGCACTATTTTTTTACACCCTGCATATTTTTGTTATTTTACTTACTGGCTGTTTTAGAAAAATACTAATTATTTGTAAATACTATTGGTTCTAAACTAATACTGAAAACATGAACCGTAGTAAATGACTCTCCGAACAGACATTCTGTATAGTAAAAGCCAAAAACACATGCGTTCCACGAAAATAACCTTAGGCAGTGTTTTGTTTTCGGCAAAAAGTCAAAGAGGAATCCGAAATCCATACGTGTCCTTCTCACCAATTTAAATCACTGTTTATAAACAACCGGAACAATAATTCTTCATTATCGATAGAGATAAAATATATACGAATTGATATTTCCCGCCAAAGAATAACACAAGTGTTTACTATGGTATGGGTCTAATGTTTAAAGAAATTTTCGTGTCACTCGCAGTTGTTTATTATTATTCTTATTATAGATGAGGCCCTGAAAAGTCGATTTGAGTCGTCATTTGGATATACAAGTCAAAATAAACTTATTATCAACTAACAACAACAATCACTAGGTGAAAATGACCTAAATGCACGTCGTAGAATGAGAAACAGAACGAATTATTTTAGAAAATGATTGCAGCCAGTGAATTAAGAAAAATCGAGCGTAGCAAAATAAATATCAGTTAGTGGCCCAAATTTAATGTTTATATGTTTATACAATATTGACTCGCATTTTGATAACCGATTTAACATCATCTGGAGATGATTGAATCTAGATTTTCTAGGTATTAAATTCGTCAGCAGCAAAATCATGATTTCAAGGCAACTTCTTTTGATTTATTCATAGCCAACTATTGCAGACCAACCGCAGTACAATTTCTGTCATGTTGATCAACTTAGGTATAGAAATTTTTGGTTCTTGAAAAATGTGTTAGATTAGCCACCAGACGTAAAATAATGAAAAACAAGAAAACAGAAGTTTTCAAAATGAAAAGTGGAACTTTTAATACCTTATACTTTGTCGTATCAAAATGTTATATTCCCAAAATAATTTTTGATAAATATATTTTGATTTCAGCAATTTATTATACATAAGTTTCATATAGAGAAAGAACTATTTGAACTTATAGAAATTCTACATATTATAAAAATACAGTTATTACTTGCTGGCCAACACTAATACAGCACATATCCTGCCTTCGTTATTATTGTAGCTTTATTAACAATCCTTGTTGATGGGCTGCTGCTGCTGTCATGGCAACCGCTACTGGTGTCCTACCTGCTACTGTTGCTGCAAAATCTGCTCTTGTTACTAATGTTTTCACTACCGCTGTTCCTTCTTTGTAAAGTAGTACCATCTACTTTTTCTGTACATTAATGTAAGTACGTACATAAGAAGAAAAACAATTAAGGGACTAAATTTAAGTGTTTAAGGAATTTAAGCACAACGTTCTGTATATTTTTCAGTGGCATGTAGAATGAATACATTTACCTACATAGGTGTTAGAAGCAAATTATAATGTCCCTATTTGTTAGTTTGATTTCCATCCTAGGAAATAAACAAAAAAAGAATACTTGTATGAAAAGTAGAAATATATATTTTTGGGTATGTTTTGGAAGTTTTCTTTCACTTTTCTAAATTTAATTCCAGAAAAGTGAAGATGTACCAGATGTCAGATGTCACATTCCAGATGTACCTATCTGAACTGTGATGTCTATAAAATACTACAGGGTGGTAGTAATGGGACAGAAAAATATGCTCAATATATGGTATGAGCAAATACTTTTTTCTTCTAACATAATGCCCTTGTTCTATACACACTTTTGTAATTTCTCTCTTTGGATAATACAGAGGAGCATTAATCCATATACCCCTAACATATTCTAGAGAAAGTGCTATCATGAATATGTAAAAATATACAGGATGGTCGAAAATTAACTACGTGGTAAATAAAAATGCCATATTTTTCTTAATTGATTTCTTTAATTTCGTCTGCTTATATAGACATTTGAGGATCTTTAATAATAACAAATAATGTATATAAATCAATTGTTTCTTAAGATAGATAAAAACATATATTTTACAGGAGTTGTGTCTGTTATTATTGATTACTTAAAATTATTGACTTATATACAGGATAGTTCCACAATTCTATGTCGTAACTAACTATCTGATTGTAAATGGAACACCCTGTATATCCTTGCATTTTTCGAGAGAACCATCTTTTAGGTCTAAACAGTGGAAAATGTTTTTTATTTAAATTTAAGAAATCAGTATGGGAGGATCAAGTATGATCCAAATCTTAAATCTGAGGTAGCCTTTGCTTAAACGATTGAAATAAATTAAAACATATACCAATTACTATATAAATGTTATTAGTTATATAAAATTTCGTTCTTTCTGATATATCTACACATTGTATCTACTTTTTTTTTTAGTTATTTGCCACTTTCTTTGCTTCTCAAGATTTTTTCTAAAAAATATTATATACATATCAAAAATGCTGTGAATGAGAGTGACAGCATCCCCCCAAAACCAACAAGTAACTTTTTTACGTCATAGAATATTTATTTTTCGATGTTGGTCACTTTTACTAAAAAAGTTTGTAGAGGATGCCTGATTGTTATGTTCTAGTTTCAAAGTCCGGATAAACTTTCTCTGATTTTATTTTAAATGGAACATCATGTATATATCTGCACTTACAAGTAACATTATTCCGAGTGTCGAGTTCAATTTTCTACTTCTAAGTGTAACAAATATTGTAGATATTGTAGCCCAAACTGAATATTCTCCAACGTGATATTTGTTAATCCAATTTTATTATATTTTATAAATCATAATGAAAGAACCAATATGAATGGTGATGAAGATAGAGGATAGAGATAGAAGAACTATAAATAGTTAGTATAAGAAGTTATTCTGTTTTTATAAGATCAAAATCGATCTATCAAAATAACAATTATTTAGGAACTCAAAATCAAATATGTACATTTTATGCAGTTCCGTTTGGATAAAACTGTCTTAAAGTCTCACAAATAAGAAGTGTGTAATGAAGAAACAATCAGTTGTAAATTTAATGTTTTAGGGAGAGAATTGTTTATCAGTAATTTGACATAACTTTTATGAATAATTAACATTTTTTAAATTTTTAAAAGAAAATTCCAAATATCTCAAAAACAGAAAATATCAGATAATTCAGACAAATTGTATCCCCCTATACACAAGACATGTACTACAAAGAAGTAAAATTATAACTTGGAAATTGAAACATTTGATTCATTGTTTTTTATTTACTTTAATTTTAGAAAATAAGACACATGTTCTTTCTCGATGTGAAAAATAGAACGAAGGTATTCTTATCAGGGAAATTATTTAGATTTTTAAAAATTCCTGAGTGTGTAACTTTTTTATGAAATATTAAAAATATACAGTTTGTTTTAGGTACACCTGCTCTACAGGTTTTCATCCTAAAAGGTGCCCTAGCCTACTTGCCAAATTGATTTTCTCGTTGTGTTAACAGCCACGAAGTAGTACATTTTATGTTGCTGTAACACTTTCATTGTTAGATGTTCTTGTTTGACAAATTAATGCAATTTTCCATCACTTGTTGAAGAATTATGTATCTATCATGAGACAATGGAGTTATAGAAGAAATACGAAATAAAAGCTCACTATTAGGTACTAAGTGGAAGTACTTAAGTAAGTACCCCATAGTACCTATTTATCTAAGATGATGTGACATTATTGTTATAATATTAATCATTTGTTTGGAGAGCAAAATGAAAATAAAGAATGTAATACACAGTGCAAATATTGCATTTTCCTTATAAACGAAGTTACTTTTTTCTAAAGTTGTCAAAACAAGTCAAAATCACGTTAAAAAAATTAATCTTCGTTTTTATTGGTTTTTAAATATATTACCCTGTATATTTTTACGTATTTAGATAGATGCTTTTATTACAATTATATTGATCGTTGACATTAAGAAATAGTAAATTAAATCCTCAAAATGCATTGTATTAATAATTGTAATGCATTACATGGAACGCCCTGTATATTCAAAGTAGTACATTTGCGGATTAGTTGAAGACGTTTGATTTACATTCTGGCTAAATCAAAATCTTTACCCCTTTTTATCAGCTTTTAGGAGTGTATTGAAGTGTACAAAAGCATCTAAATGGTATTTTTGTCACACTATCTATCTCTGATGGAGTCACACTACTTTAGAACTATTTATTTTCTCCATTTATGCATGTTTTCCCAAAAATTCGCCTTCCACTGGAAATACCTATAAACAAATCTCCCGTTCTGGAGATGATCAGTCCCCATAATGATGGCCCGCTTCGGCCTCAGGTAAGTTTAATTGTGTTGGGCGTCGAGTCAAGGTGCGCCGCCGCGACGCCGCGCTCCAATAGAATGCTGACTTCGCTTTATTGGTCACCACTCGGCTCTGACCCGACCCTCCCCTCTCCGGTCGCCCTGTGACGTCAGTTTCATTAGGCTGATGTTTTGGAATGGGACTTTTTTAGCCCTGCAGGGCTTTAGATTTAGATGTATCTATATTGAGTTGATTTATTCGACGAAAATAAATGTTTGGGCAAGTGGTGGATATTTTCCAGTGGAGTGCAATTCACCCCCTGATAAGGTTCATAAAAAGTTAGATAGAAATTCTGTTTTTATTGGAAAAAATATATTTCATGATTTATATAAAAATAATGAAACAAAATTCATATTTTCTCTTCTAGTTAAGACTAAAAAAAAGTTGAAGCAGGTCAATTTGTATGTAGAAGTTGCCACTTTCCTGCAATATTTTCTATTTTCCTATTTGAACCATGTCTCACGAAGCTATGACATTGCCGTTTTTTTTTAAATAAAAAATCATGTTAGAACCAGACATCATCAGCAGATAATAATATGTCGCGCTCATTAGGGTTAGGAAAAATTAATTGCAGGGCTGGAATCAGCTCAATCAGCAAAAAAAATCAAATAAATTAAATGTCGTCTGTCAAATTGTCCTCAAAAAGAAATAAGGTAACAGAAGGAAACATGAAGAAGTCAATTCAACATAAAAGGCAATTTTTTATATTTTTCGTCAAAAAATTTTGGTAATCTTGTAGCTCAATCAAATATGGCTCAAGAAAATAGGAAATATTGCAGAAGAGTGTCAATTTCTATATACTAATTATTGTCCTGTTTCAGAGTTTTATTTTTTAATCTTAGCTAGAAAAAAATATTTATTTTGTTCCATCACTTTGGTACACACTAAATTTCTTTTTATAAGTAATTACAGACTGTAAAATATATACTTCTTAATTAGGTAGTTTATATGTTGTGTTTTTAAATTATTATTATTATTATTATTTTGTTGTTGTTGAAATCCAATCTACCGGATCTCTGGCTCTAATTCTCAGTGTCGACCGCTGGTGTTTATCAGTAGTTACTCCCCACGTCCGTGGGGTGAATAACTACTGAGTCCGGGAATCGTGTTGCCTGAATTCTGATCCCTGAGAAGATCTGCCGAATTTCCGGTATGCATGCCGGTATGATCTTCAGTTCCGAAAGCAGTGTATCTCTTCCTCCACCGAGGGCTCCTATTATCAGTACCACAAGCTTCACAGTTTTGTTCTGGATGTCTGCAGAGTTCGAAGGTCTCGATATTTCGTTATTATTATTATTATTATTATTATTATTATTATTATTATTATTATTATTATTATTATTATTATTATTGTAACCTTGTTCACATATTAGACTAAAAAACTTACTATATACTTAAGTGCATATTAAACTTCTTGAAACAGAATTGTATTATCCTCAAATACCATAAATACGTAGTCATATTAAATATAATTTAAATTCCTTCCTATTCAGTAATTTAACAAAGTTACTGTATAAGCAATTCAGCTGTATTTAGTGATTTGAAGTCAAAGCAAAATAAATGTTTTTTATATAATTAGATAGGAAGTTGTCATGAACACATTTACGTATAGGTTATAGGTCTATATTCAACAATAAGAGGGATAAATATGAGTATATTCTGTAGAGTATACCATACCAGTACCTACTAATATACTGGGAGTACTGGGACTGATACCTACTTATTGCTGTAACAATTTGTTTATGATATGATATTGCTAAGATATTTCCTTTACTTTTACAGTTAGAATAATCCATCTCCAGTAGCGTGTTTCTGAAAGTATTCTATACAAGTATGTAAAAATGTACAAGGTGTTATATTAAAAGAAAACATTCAGTAAATTTCTTTCGGTTTCGGCTTTAAATTTGGAAAAACATATTTTTCAAATTCTTTCAGATGTAAGTAAGTACTTTTCAAATATTTGATTTGAATTTGACTAAATATGAACCTATCAAATTATCCAAAAATAAAAATTTAGGTATCTCATAATTTTTTAAGAATGCCTTACACATTTTTTACTTGAAATGTTTTTAGGACTATAGGCATGTTACTTGTAGATGCAAAAAATAATTTGATAATCTTATATATACCTACAAGAATCTTCGCATTAACATTTCGTTACATCGGAAGTAATATTGTGGTTTAAAATGTACTACCATATCATGCATGCACTTTTTAACTGTTACAGTTCAGTTTAGTGTTTTTTTTTCAATAGAGGCTACTACGTTTGTAGATCTTTGTCACATTTTTATCTTAAAGGAGCTCAATCCTCTTTGGGTGGAAAACTCGGATTTGATACAGTTTAGACCAATTATTACTCTAGTTTTTTTTTATGAAACGTAGAATTTTATTCTATTTGAAGGCACAAAACTGCAGGATATAGCAAATATCACGAAAATTGTAGTTTAACCCCTATACTGAATACATTAGAAAATAAAATTTTTAATTTAACCAAACTTTGTAAAAAATACAGGATGTTACATTTATATTTAAAATATGTTTCCTCTTTTAAATTGGCAAAATCAAACGTGAAAATAGACTGTGGAAGTTACTTCGTACACCTTATATCCGTTTCCTATGCTAAAAAGCAAGAAGGCGATCTTTTGTACGAAGAAAATTATGTCACTTGCCAGTATGTCAAAATTTTTACAGGTAGGATGTCAAATATTTATTTATGTATAGAGTATGTCAGATGTTTTCGATTTAAAATATTGTGTTCTTCTCAAAAATGCAAAATATTCAGTGTTTCATTTAAAATAAAGTTCTGCCTTCAGTAAATGTGAATATCTACGTATAGGTATGTAGAATTTTTTTCATTGAAGAGAATATATTTGAAAATGTCCCGAAAATGTCCAAATGTTTGTATCCGAATTATTTTTCATTCTTCGATAACGACCCATCTTGTGCTACCATGTGTACTTCAAAAATTCATGAATAGCTACTACATTCAGTTGAATTTTCGATATTGGAATTTAATTTTGAATACTACAGGCTTTAGATTTTTTTGAATCATACTGTATAGGTACTATCTTTTGCTAGTAACACCCTGTATAATAATTATTATGCTGGAAGAGGGTCTAGGATAGACTTTTTAGCGACATTTTTTCCTAATTTTACGCAGGTGCAACTGCTACTATGTATACCTAACTCTTGTTAGTTTTCTTTTATCAGAATTAAAAAAAGACACACAGACGCCTTGTGCGATACTTTATCTGAATATGGCGGCGGGAATGGAAAGATACAAAGTGAAACGTGCCCTTTGTTTAATTATATCCACAATAAATGTTAGATTACAACAATGTGCTGACGTATTTCCTTCTGGGTGAGGTGTAGGGTTACGGTGGCCATCGCAATCGTCTACGGCACATTTTTGCTGACGGCGCAACTTGCCAGTGTCACCTTGCCGCAGTGGAACCCACGGGATAACCTTTCCCATAGGGCCTTATCTCTTTCTTCGCGCATAATATGTACGATATACACACGTACGCTCTGTAACCTTTTGATAAACAGTTGCCTTTCTACCTATTATAACATTATTTTCTAGGAATTTGTAGAATGTTGCCACAACGGTAGTAATCTGGATGGAAAATAGCCGAAAATCCATGTTGGCTAGCGGTAAATTTGACGCTGGATTTTTTTTATTTATATCCAATCAAAAATTCTTGTACAATCAATACAAACATTCTTACGGAAATATCAACTTAGCATACGCAAAAGAATGTTATTGACCATGTATAGAAATAGTATATCACGTCTAAGGATTCCTTGAAAAAAGAAAGGAAGAAGTTTTTTTATTAATCATACAGAGAGATCTAGAATGATTGACCGGATTCTCAACGCACCCTATCCGAATTGCTTTCATAACTGGTTTGCGTTTGTTAATATTACTTTATTTCCTATTGTCAACTGATCAATTTTCGAAATCGAACGATGAAAGAATGTTATTTTAGCAAACCAGTTTTGATAGAAATTGGGTGAAGGTGCATTCAGAATCCGGTCAATTATTCTCGATCTCACTGTATATAATAAAATCAAAGAATATACACTCGTGGAAATTGGAAACGACTCACCTAAAACTAGGTATATAGTCATTTTTGTATGGTTATATTTTCTAAACGATTTTATCAATTTGACCAATTTTTTTTTTATTTCATTAAGCCATTATTGGATTGTAATGTAGGGTAGGTCAATTGTCATATAACATGCTTAAAGAATATCTACAGGGTGATGTGTAGGAACGTGTTTTTTTACCAAAATATAAGCAGATGTCTGGGATGCACGCAAAGAGGGGAAATAATTTTTATTGCGTCAAAAGATAGTTTTATTTGTGCTAAGAAAAAATGTTTTTTAAGAATCGTGTCTACCTAGATTGGTTTCCAAATTATAGCATTTTTTGTAAACCATTGCATTTGTGACTAATCACAGGTGCCGATTTTTTAAAATAAACCAAGTTGACTTTGAAATGAAAATCGATCCTGTCACCTGTCAGGACGATGTCATGAAATTATAAGAGTTTGTGGAGGCATACATAACAGCCCAAGACTGGCTTAATGAAATAAAAAAAAAATGGTCAAATTGATAAAAGCGTTTAGAAAATATTACCGTACAAAAATGACTATATAGTTTTAGGTGAGTCGTTTCCAATTTCCACGAGTGTACATTAGATATCGAGACATACCTGAAATAAAGTTAACTGTGTCCTGAGTAGGGTTGCCAACCATCCTGCATTTAGGAGGCGTCCTGATTTGAAGTCCTTTATCCTGCCCGAGCTGCTTAATAAGATACACTCTATTTTTTTAAAAAAGTCAAATCGTGTTAATTTTTGTCCCATATGTCACATCACGGGGCCATCAATAAAGTTCAAATTTTATGACATGGGCATGTGGAATACTTTTGAAGAAATTCAGATCATCAAAATCTCAGTTTCCCTCAGTTATGCGACTTATTAAATAATTCAAACAAGTTTAAGACACAATTACACAGTAAAAAAAGACAAATGGTAAAATTACTAAATGGTAATCTTAATTTGCTGCAGTGTTATTTTTAACACGAACTGGGTAGTATAATAACTAAATCTTTAGAACTCATATTACACGAACGATATACCCGCCAAGTTTGTAGAAGTACTCATAAGTTGTAGTAAAATTTACACAACTCTGTGTTAAAAATAAATCAATCCGCCATAAATACGGAATAATTACACGGTGAATAATTAACTATTACACATTACCTTGTAAAATCTACTGTGTTAAATTACTTTTATGTAATGTAATAATACACCGATATGTCTAACACTGCCAAGTGTGGACTATATACACACTCATGAGTGTGGATTCAGTGTTAAAATCAGTCAGATTTTTTTACTGTGTAAAACAGAGAGAACGTTTTAGAAATACCTATTAATAAAAAAAACAAATGCAATATTACCGGCATAGAGACGTTCGCTGGTATTATTAAAATAAACTAAAATTGTTAGAATCATATCCAGTTGATGCCAACTTGGTTGGCGAAAGGCGCGTCTAGTGCAGTATAGTGTTTTGGTGTTATGTGAAAAACTACGTCAGTGTTGTCTTCACACCAAAGGTTCCAACCCCTTTCAAAAAGAAACAAATAATAATATAATAGTGGATAAAATATCCTAATTATGAATTCAACCTATTTATTGCTATGAATTTATTTCGTTATAGCCTATTGGCTATAACTAAAGACTCTTTCACCCTGAGGAATGATTAGATACTTTACTATCTTGTATGTGTTCATTAATAAATTCGTTCAGTAAATACACTACAACTTTTAACAAACATACTCAGAGGTATGTGAAATTGATTAATGCATGGGAATAGTGTAGCCTCGGAAAGTTCTTTTTTATACAGCTGATCCTGTCTCCTCGCATTTCCAATCGATAGCTCAATTAAAGACCAAATCAATATCACACTTATTATGTGAATGGTAAGTGACGTAAAGGGCACCTCATCTTTTATCATCAATGATAATGATTTTAGTAGATTGAGTTTTAATTGATAAAAAGTGATGAAATTGTCAAATGTAATATAAAGTTTTTTTAAAGTATATTTTTAATTTTATTTATTGGCTTTTTTAGCTTATTTAACTGTTTACATCTTTCTTAATATAAGAATTGATCCAAAAAGTTCACTAAGAGATAAATTATTATTGAAATTATCAAATATTATGGTTCAATAAAGTTTTAATTTTCCTCGCTATCAATAATCCTAGATGCACAAAGGAATACCATTATTATTTTTAAGATATGTCGAAAACAACTACTTGTAAAACTAAAATTAAACTAACTAACTAACAACTACTAAAAGTAGTTGTTTCCGTTATCTTAAAAATAATAACATATATACTATAATACTACTATATGGAGCCTATGTAATCTTTACCATGTTTCTCAAGTGAAGCCAAATTAGAGTAGTCCAGAATCATATCTATTGTCTCTTTCACGGAGAAAATACCAAATACTCATGTGCAACAAACCGCAGGAATTTTGCTCCATATAGGTACTGTAGAATACAATAAATTAACTTTATTTTATATTGTATTTTATCTACATATAACGGTTTTTCAATCTTGTTATTGGGATGTTTCCGTATTTATCAAGTTTACCAAAAGAGTGGATGCAGTTTGTATTTGAAAAGAAAATTTTAAAAATACATACTTCAGGTACCTATGCGACTTCATATGGAATATTTCCTTCGTACAAAAGACAAAACCTCGACCGAGTTTTTCGTTTCGGCATTTTGCGATATCTGTGGAATGAAATTAATGAAAATGAGGTATAGTATAATTCATATACCTAATTCACTACATATTTAAATTTACAAAATGTTCTTATATACCTAAACTTGCAGTTGCGACTGTAAAAATACCGTAGAAATAATTTGATGAGCAAATGTCTCTAATCACTAATAAGTCTAATAGGTATATGAACAAAACTAAAATTACAAGTTACACATAAATAAAACACTTCTAAAACTGCCGGCTCTACGAAAAACACAAATTTATTTTCTGTGAAACACAAACATACCTGAAATACAAAAGATAAACTGTGACATAACCACACCACAAAACGCATATATGACAAAACACATACAGGGTGTCCCACCAGTGTGTGAGCGAACAAAAATTTACCAGTGTGTAGGCGAGACCAAAATAAGAATAAAATTCTTATAAAAAAAAATTCTTCGCTGCACGCCTAACGAGTTCCAGGGTGTTATTTTGTAAAAAAAACAATTTTCCGAGATAACTTCAAAACTCGTTTCGTAGATTTAGGTAATATTTGGATGACGTGTACATCCATTAAAGGTCATTAAAACTATATGGTGTTTGTTTAACTCTAAACTTTAAAATCATTGCATATATTTTTCTGCATAAAGGAATACAGTCGGTACTTTACACTCAATTTACTCGAAAATGGTTGATTTTAGAGCTGTGTAACAAGAGCACCTTTTTTGTTCAGAATTGATAGCCGATTAAGGAAAACTTAGTTAATTCACGAAAAAGTAGGATATACAAGAGTTATGAAGACAAAACCATAAGGAAGAGTAGACCTAGGCCACCACAAGTGTCAAAGTTAAACAAACACCATATAGTTATAATGACCTTTAATAGATGTACACGTTACCCAAAAATTACCTAAATCTACGAAACGGTTTTTAAGTTGTTAAAGTTATTTAAGTTAAGTTATTATGGAAAATTGTTGTTTTTTTACAAAATAACACCCTGTAACTCGTTAGGCGAGCATCAGAGAAATTTTTTATAAAAATTTTAATCTTATTTTGGTCTGGCCTACCCACTGGTAAATTTTTGTACGCTCATACTGGGACACCCTGTATATGATAAAACAAAAGCCCGGTCTTTCTTTACTGTCGCGCCACATTGAAATTCTTGGATTGGATTGGACAACACTTGGGCATGTGCACAGGAACATTTGTCCGTGAAAGAGAACGAAATATATATAACTCCATCTCATAAACCGGCTTCAAGAAAAGCTCGAATAGCTCAATATAGTAGTATTATATATATGAATAATAAGGTTATTCCTTTGCATACCTAGGATTATTGGTAACGAGGAAAATTAAAAACTTTATTGAACCATAGTAAATAATTTATCTCTTAGTTAACTTTTTGGAATAAAGTTATCAAAGAAATTACAATTGTTTCTTAAACAAAGCTATTGTCTAATGTTTTATGAATCATTTGTATAAAATGAGTTAATATTAATGATAATATGATAATGAATGATAATGAATTGTAATGATGATTACAATTTGTTATTACTATTACCTAAAAAGCTGAAGGTGGCCGTTCCCCGCGTCTAAAATTTCCCATTTTAGAACGTTTTTTTCAGTGCACAAATATCGTAAACTTTTCATTTGACGCAAAAGGAGTATTAATAATTCAAACATTTATGTGGGACATTTATGTGGGAAATTTTTTAGAAAACCAATGTCAGGTCCAAGATATCGTACATGGTTTACTTTATATTTAGAGGAATCTTGAAAGGGAGTTCCTTTGGTGTGAAGAAAACACTATACTCCACTCAAAGTGCAGTATAGTGTTTTGATGTCCTGTGGAAAACTACGTCAGTGTTGTTATATTGAGAGGAGTTATTCAAATATGGCATAACATTTTGAAACTGAGGTAAACAAAATTTTGTAAAACGATAGAAAATAAACACATCTAACAAATTTGCTATGGTCATTAACCTACGAGTGCAATGAAATGGCGACGCATTTTACCCAAACATGCGTTAGCACTTTTTTCTCAAGTGACACCAATATATTATTAATAGTCAATGTAGAGCATAAACTGTATAAATTTACCTGAAGGTGGTTCACCTTCCACTATTGGCTAACACCATCGCAGTTATTATTTACAGAAGTAGTTGTGAAAATATTGTTTAAATTTCTTTAAAATAAATAACAGCAGCCAATGGAAGCACTAGCTATTATTGGGCCAATTATGTATTGTTTTTAAAAGCAAAAGAAACTCGTATAGTTGTTTTGAATTTTCGGATATGTTTTGGTCTGATCTAATATCATGTTAGAAAGGTAAATAGCTTTACAAGAGACATGAAACAATGTAGAAACATTTCCTGGGGATATCAAGGGTTCCAAAAAGAGAAATATGTTTTCCACATTGGTTCCAGAGCATGCACATTAAAAACTGGACCTGGAATAAAAGCATTAATAAGTAAGTAATAAGTTAATAAGTAAAATAAATAAATAAATAAATAAGTAAATGTTTCTACCAGAACTTTCACCTGCTTCCTGAACCTTTTTAACACATTGAATGTTATTTTTGGTGTGAATACTTAAAAATAACGATTACTTGACCTTGTCTAATAAGGACAAGGATAACATTATAGAAATTGCTTCTTACACAAGCTATGTGTATACTTGCTAGACATATATACAGTGTGTTTCAGACTGGATGCAATAACATTGGTATCTTGGACTCATTAAAGATAGATACCAGGTTAAATTGGAACAAAGCTGGGTAATTTGGTGACCAACAATATGTCTCAACAAAATCAAGGCTATTTGTCTATTTTCCGTATTTTCACCTCTTCTCACTTCTTCTTAACGTGTATGTAAGTAACTAAATAAATTCTGTAAGAAAATTTTACACCGCCATATTTTAACCAATCGGAGGCTTGTTTTTTGTTCAGTTACCATGCCAACCCAAAAAGTTTCCGGAAATTTTTAACGTTGTGTCAAATTAATAAGTGGAAATTTTTCTGTCATTTAAAATGTCAAATTAAAGACACGGGAGTTGAATGAATGAATACATTTCCTATGCTCGATTTTAGGTAATATTTTCAAAATTAAATTATGTTCCACGTAGATCAAAGAAAAATATAATAAATGTTTAAGTTATTTATAAAAAGTTCATGTAACTAAACTTGGACAATGGTATGTTATTTCACTAAGAGATTTCGAATTTTATTAAACATATAAATTTTGAAGTAGATACTTCAGAATAATTATCAAAAATAAATGATGTTCCACCAATATTAGTAGATCAAAGTTAATAAGAAACAAAAATATAATATGTTTTTAAGTTATTTGTAAAATATATATGTAACTAATGTTAGAAAATGACATTTTATTTCACTAAGAAAACTCACATTTTATTAAGCATAATATTTGCAATGCTCGAAGTACTTCAGAATAATTATCAGAAATAAATGATTTTTTCTTTCCAAAGCGGAACATATTCAAAAACACAATCTAATAAATCAGCAAATTGCATAAACACAATGACACGATGGCAAGTGGTAGAACTTGACCAAGGTACCGTACTTGACAGTCGTAAAAAATGTTTGTTATTGCTCATGGCTCACTATGAGGAATGAATGTTTGTCATTCGTAATTAAAATGTTCAATTTTTGCATAATATTTATTATAAAGTAATGGTGTGAAATTTTCTTACCGATATCCCACGAGCTTAAATTAAAAACCGGAAATTTTTCCTCGTTCATGAATATTTTAAGAAAATTATCCCTCGCCTGCGGCTCGGTATAATTTTCAAAATATTCATGACCTCGAAAATATTTCCGGAAATAATTTAAGCACTAAGGATACCTATTATAAGTGAAAATTATAATTAAATTTGCAATGGAAAAATTGAAGCACTTTGAAATAGAGACGCAGTGTTGATGTGCTTGTAACATTTTATGGGTTGTTTATTATAAGCTTCTGGTGTTAGTTCCCATGATTCATATATCTAATACATTTTTTTTAAGACAACCCGTTCTGGTTATCGCTAAAATTGTTGGGAACTATACAAAGGTTGTGTTAAAGAATACATTACGTTGATAAAAGATGATATACTGTTATTATTTATCGTAAAAAGAAACAAACACCATCATCAATACCTTAAATGACAAGGCGTCGTGGTCTTTATAACACAGTTAAAACGCATGATGCCTGATTGTGAACAATCCATACGTTATTATAAAAAATAGTTAATAATGAAAGATACGACGTAATATTTTTACAATACCTTAATATTGGTCCATAAATATAATCTATGTATATAGTATCAGTATATACAGTGAGTTCATAAAGTACCGCATGAATTCATTATTTTGAAAATGGTAAAAGTTTTTGAAAGATCGCTCAGACCCATCGATTGTCTATTCTTTTTATACTTGTTTCACATATATTAAATTTTTTGCCGGGCGACTCAATGAAGCTGAATCGATATAAACTTTAATATTTGAAGTGGAACCCCCAGTACTGTTTTACATATTTAATAACTTTTTTATGACTACGGTCATATGAGGTTTTATGGGTCTATCTCTAATAATAAGGGGGATATGCCCAAAAAAGTGTGTCATAAAAGTGATGTGTTAGAGATAGACAAATCGAAATTCCATCACATTGCTCTTAGTGCGCATTTTTTGGGCAAATCCCTCTTATTATTAGAGGTAGAGCCATAAAACCTTATATGATGGTATTCATAAAAAAGAGTTCTTTCCAAACATGTAAAACAGTACTGGGTGTTCCATTTAAAATATTAAAGTTTATATCGACCTAGAAATTTAGTATATACGAAACAAGTGTAAAACGAAAACAAAATCGACGGGTCTGAGCGATTTTCGAAAAACTTTACCATTTGCAAAATAATTACTTTTTGGACTCACTGTATAGTTCAGAAAACTACATGCAGAGTGTCATAAATATAACATCAAGAAACCTAAATAGGCATCTACTATATCTCTTCAGTTAAAAATTGTCAATTACGAACGCATGCATGCAATAAGTCATTCTATTCAGGGTGGACACTTTCAAGGTGTACATCATTTGAAAATCATGAACCACAAGAGGTACAGGGTAGCTTAAATTTCAGAAAGTTTCCATGTAAAATATCAAAACTTATTGACGATACATCGCATCGTTCTTAAAATATCCTAATAAAACTAAAAACTTGGGTTTTCTCATTGCTTCAAAATCTGTTTTATTACTGAAACAAATGCAGTGAAATGATGCAAGACTGAAGGTGCATGCATGAATGATAATAATGATAATGCTGATGATGATGATGATTATGAACGATGCGATATATCGCCAATTAGTTTTTTGTAATATAAGCAACTCTGTATTTCTTCTGGTTCACGATATTCGAATGGTGTACACCTTAAAAGTATGTACCACTGTATACCATTTTGAAAGATGTTATTATATACAGATGTACAATTTCTATTCTGAAGGCATGAATGTAATATTTATTAGATTATATTATTATATGATGTTTTCCTGGGCACTCTGAAAGCGGTCGTATATAACCAAATAACATACCATTCCAATAATCACGCGACATTGCTTTTTCAGATACAGCCATAAATATTCTACTCCATTCGTTTTACTAGAACGAACCCCCAAAAACAATGTTATTTTATTCGATTCACTTTTTGCAACACCGTTCCTAGAGGCAGTTAGAGAACAGAGCTTTTTGCTCTTGGTCCCAGAGAGAGTTGAAGGACTTGGTCGGTGACATGAATGGTATCGACATGCATTGGTAGAGACATAGTGTAATTAATAATTATTACTACCATATTCAAATTTTTTTATTGAAAACGGAGGCATTGGATATCGTACTCACTTAAATATTATGGAAAAATTGTATAAGAAATGTGAAAATTATATGTCAGTTAATAGTACCTATACGTGGTGGATAAACAATCCAAAGCAAGGAAACAGGTAGAAAAATTATTTAATGAGACCAGTCAGAAAACAAGCCTGTGACTTTGAAGCTCTCAGTGCTTAAGTGCTACTAATTAAAAAGAAAACATCACAACTATACTGTAAGAACTGAAGCTGTAAAAACTAAATTTGATAGTAATGAAAATACCCCTCATTCAAGTCACAATGGTTAGCCCCTAAACCAGAGTGTGGAAGACGGACGCCACACTATTATTATTTGGGTCATATTAGGGCCCAAAGACGACTTCGGTTGGAAACCCTATCTGCCATTTAGTACAGTAATGAAAGAAACCTACAAAACATCCCTAAGAGGTCAATCATATTCATACTCATGTTAATGTCTCACATTAACGCATGTAGAAATATATACAGGGTTTTTCAACGAAAAGTAGCCACCCTTAATAACTCAGAAACGGAGGGTAGCAGAAAAATTTCCAAAAACAGGTCGATTTTTAATTCAAGGGGGACAACTTTTGGCGTCAAGTTCTTGATGACATCGCTTCCCCCCTTCCCCCCACTCCAACTACCTCAAAAAATTTAAATGGCAATACGGGCCAAATAATACTTCATTTGACAGATATTTTAAATCTCTATTCAGTGATGTGCTACATTTGAAATTCGGGCTATTAGTGTTTTAGAAATAGTCGATTAACGTTTAAGAATAAACTTAGGAAGTTTACCGTGGTGGAACAAACTTTGTAAACATTTTCTTGATCATCATAGTTTTTTGGTCATTTTTTGTCGCAGTGATGGCTTTTCAGTAATAGAAACACGTATCTTGCAATAAATTCATGAAATAGTATTTATTTTAAGCATTTATAATAATTATAAATAATGGCAGTTACCGTTAAAGTAAGTTTTCAAAGTGACCTCCGTTAATTTCCATACAATAATACAGACGACTTTGAAAGAGTTCACGAACATTTGCGAGAACTTGTGGTGTCACTTGTCGGCATTCTTCTATTATTCTTTGCCTAAGATCTTCAATGTCGGCTGGCTGTGTTGCATACACCTTGGATTTCAAATGCCCCCATAAGAAATAATCCAACGGAGACAGGTCTGGTGATCTAGCCGGCCATTGGATTGGACCACGTCTGCCAATCCATCGCCCAGGAAAGCGATCGTTCAAATATTCTCGAACAGGAACCGCAGTAGTATAGCTGGCGGGGTTCTGTGACACTTCGATGGCATGTCCATCCGAAGGTGTCCAAAGATCGAGGGGGTTCTGTCAAGGTCGCCGAAGAGTTCTTGGAATGTATCTGAAGAAGTGATCGTCAATGACCAGAGGGTGTAGTTCTGGTTTCTGCCGCGCGGCAGATATAGGGGTCGCTGTGCGCGATATCTAGATGAAGAGATAAGCGGTGCGGTCTTTTGGTGACATTTTTTTGGCTTTATCTGAAGAAGTGGTCGACGACGACAATGACCAGAGGGTTGGCGCGGATTTTTACCTTTGCTTACCTGTTAGCCTGTTGGTGACACACCTGATGGTTACCTTTGCTTACCTGTTAGTTTAGCCTGATCTGTACCTGTTGGTGACACACATGATGGAAAAAATGATGCATTTTTGTGGTCAAGTAATGTAAATCTTCCAGTGTGTATATTTTTAATCAGCATGATAACCTTTGCCCTTGTTATCTTGTTATTCTCGGTTTTAATGACGTAATTGATTTTTATAAAGATGTATGTGTGTAACTTCTCTAATTAAGCGTTGTAAACATTAGCAGATAATTATTGATCTCTGACCTTGTTATTTTATTCGGTTTTAACGGCGTAATTGATTTAAATAAGATTTAACTTCTTTCGTAGTAAAAAACAGGTTCAGATTATTTAAATTATAAAATGTTCAAGATTTAAGATCTGCTATTGAGTATGGAAAGATTCTATAGTTTAACTTTGAATCGATTGTATATGGGGGGTTTTTCATTGAAATTTAATATCATGATCGTTTCACAAGAGGATATTATGTAGAAATTAGTTTAGATGAAATAAAATGTTATATACTTATTTTATTGTTAAAATAAAAAAAAGATGTAGAAATTTATTTTTAAGTTTTATTAACGTGTAGTATAGATTAGTGTTCAAGCAGATATCTAAAAAACAGTTCTGCTTTTAAAGAGGATACCTGTTAGTTTAGATGAATTCAAATAAACTATAATACATTTTTTAAATAGCTTTATTATTTAATATTTTTCCATTTATACCATATATTTAATAAAATAACATTTTCATAAGCACAAGTTAGATCGTTAAAAGAATGATTTTTACAATGATAAGTTTTAATATTACAATTACAAGGTAAAGGATTATAAACTTGTTTTCTTAACGTTTTTAAATTTGGACAACCAAGTTCATCCGTATTAATTATTTTGTTGGAAATAAATTTACTTAATACAGTTTTTTTGTTCAGTCCTTTAACTATAACATCTTTATCACTTACTATATTTTTTACAAAATCACTAATATCTTCCAAGTGTAGAATAGAGTCGAACTGTTGAAATTCATCGCTCCAACTTAGTCCATGTATATTTCTTGTAGTCCAAGTAACATGATTTTGAAAATCTTGATCGAAAGAGGAAATGCATGGTAGTCGTATTGTTTTATGAACCATGCAACCATTTGTCATGTTTAAAATAGCTATTTCTCTAATATAAAAATCACTGTTTTTATATTGGAATCCTTGAAAGTCAACAACAAACATTTTTGTTCTTTTCGATTCTGACAACACTACACACAGCACTTTCTGAGAAGTATATGTTGGATTGGATGTACCATTCAGAATTTATACTGTAGATAATAAAAAAAGCACTTGACGTCAATAAAATAATTAATCAATATGCATGATAACCTTTTGCCCTTGTTATTTTGTTTCATGTTCGCAAATGTTGTTTTCATATTAATTTAAATGTGATAATAAAAAATATATACACGTCATGCTGTTTATTGCACTTCAATATGCATGATAACCTTTTGCTCTTGTTATTTTGTTATTCTCGGTTTTAATGGTGTAATTGATTTTATAAAATAAGATATATGTAACATTTAAAAATTTAGGATCTCAAATAATAAACAATGAGGTATTTAGAACAAGTTGTTTACTTAATTTACTGTTGTACTATACAATATATATTTAATTCTCATCCTTACAAAACATTCTTAAATAGCTATAAATCTTCTTTCTTATTTTTTCATCGAGAAATGCTTTGGAAGTACATTCACATGTATCTGGTCCACTTATTGGTATACCCCATGACCAGGGGCAGCTAACATAATGATTCCCATATATAGAATTTCTCATTTTAACATGAGCAAATTTTTCTACTTGGGTTTGATAATGAAGAAGCTCTAAATAGTCTTCCCTCAGTATTATCTGACCGTATTTTTTTAAAAATTCTTTAACATCCATTGCAGAACAAGCGAATTATTATAATGATCAACTTATTCGTATTGCAATTGATATATATGAGGTGTAAAAGAAAACAAAAAACATTGATTCCATAAAAATATATTACATATTAGTGTTTCTTTAATTATAATAGGTCACTTTTATTCAATTTACATGTATGATTTGAACATAATTCAGTTTCTTTTTATTATTTTACAATATTCCTAATATATTTCTATACATATATGAAACATATCTTTTCTCTACTTGAAAGCTCTATAAAGTTTTGTGTGAAATCTTGGAGACTAAATTGTAAATCATGAAAAGTAATGGATGTGCTATTTTGAAGTAACGAATCTAAATTATATCTTCCACAGTACATCTTAGTGTTTCTTCTTGGCACTATGGGATAATAATACACATCATGTCCCACTATAAAACCAATCACTTGATCGTTTAAATTTTTCACTGTAGTATTAACAGCAAATTCTTTCCATACATTTTCTGAAGTAGCGGGGAAATAAACTGCGGGGTACTCTTGCAAGACCAGATTCTCTTCAGATTTTTCAAACAAATAAAAAATTCCATTTTCTATTGGAATAGTATAATTTTCAACTTTTATAGCATTTCGTAAATAAGTGGGGCCATTGATGGTCAAATTTATTTCAATGGGAAAATTGTAATTCCCTATATCTATATCATCTCGTATATACAATGTTCTGGAGACACTGCAACTTACTACGCATAAAAGTGAAGTGAGTAGTAAAAACATGTTTATAGTTGTTTTTTGTTGTTTACCAAGCTAATGTTTGTCTGTATATGAATATCTCAAAGAAGCAACACTTTTTATATATTTTCAAGTATCCCCTCCTCCTATTTTTTATTTATAGGAAAAATTGTCAACATCAGGTCTCGATCCTGGAACCACAAGCATGCAAAGCAAGTGCTCTACCAATTGCCTTATATTCTCTAAGTATTAGGTGATAATAGTTTTCAAATAAAATAAAATATAATACATTTTTAAATAGCTTTATTATTTAATATTTTCCATTTATACCATATATTTAATAAAATAGCATTTTCATAAGCACAAGTTAGATCGTTAAAAGAATGATTTTTACAATGATAAGTTTTAATATTACAATTACAAGGTAAAGGATTATAAACTTGTTTTCTTAACGTTTTTAAATTTGGACAACCAAGTTCATCCGTATTAATTATTTTGTTGGAAATAAATTTACTTAATACAGTTTTTTTGTTCAGTCCTTTAACTATAACATCTTTATCACTTACTATATTTTTTACAAAATCACTAATATCTTCCAAGTGTAGAACAGAGTCGAACTGTTGAAATTCATCGCCCCAACTTAATCCATGTATATTTCTTGTAGTCCAAGGAACATGATTTTGAAAATCTTGATTGAAAAAGGAAATACATGGTAGTCGTATTGTTTTATGAACCATGCAACCATTTGTCATGTTTAAAATAGCTATTTCTCTAATATAAAAATCACTGTTTTTATATTGGAATCCTTGAAAGTCAACAACAAACATTTTTTTGTTCTTTTAAACGATTCTGACAACACTACCTAGAGGATTGTACTTCACCAAACGATCATGTAGTATTAAACAGTATGCTGATGTGTTGGCTGGTATATTCTTGTTGGTTTCAAATACAATTCTTATATCGACTGCACCCCCCTTTATTACATCATCATCATTTTGATGACTGCAATCGATAACAACGAGTGGAGCCAGCTGTAGATATGTATCTGGCGATAAACAAGGTTCGCTTTGATTTTTATAATAATATGAATGCTGGAACTGCGTGTACATTTCATATAAAATAGCCCACTGTTTGTTATCAAAATTGGTATTTAAGTTGTCATAGGGATAAACTTCAGAATTTAAGTAAACTGAAATATTCGTTAAGTTACAGTGATCAAACTGGCTCATAAATCTTCCTGGTGTATTTTTTCTATTAGTTTGAAATCCAAAGATAATGTATCGAGGTTTCTCCAATTGAGCGCTGGTTTTTACTGGCCATGAATGTGTCATTGTTTCTTGCAGTAGAGGATACTCTTGTAACTCCCAACGTCTAAAAGGTATATCAAGATCTATACCGGCTTCAAAGTATTTTAGTAATCGTAATTTTTCCATATCAGACACAGATACATGTGGAACTTTCCATAATATTTTTTGTAATACTATTTTAGGGGTTTCATCTACCTTGTTTGTATGAATAGCATTCACATCAGAGGTACTCCTTATTAATATCAATTCCTGTCGTGTATTAATTATAATTTTATTGAAATCTTCAGCAAACCCAAAAATCATTCTTAAAGGTAAGCATACAGAAAAATTTCCATTTGCATCTACTATTTTCGGATTCTGTAGGTGATCCCATCCTGAATTATTAAGTTTTGAAGTTTCATTTGCGGTAAAGGAAACATATCCCTTCATTAATGTAGTTATACCTGGATTTCGAACACGATCTATGACAACGCCTCCTAATTCATATCGAATTTCATCAAACAGGAAGGGGATTCCACAGTTAATGAAACTTAAAGTTGGACTGGGTGCTCCGGTTTGATCCAACAGTTTTCCTTCAATGTATAGAAAACTTTGTGATGGTAAAGTGTAAATATCCTGAGTCTGGATGGGTATTCGTATTTCGTCATTGTTATTGTAACTTGTTGATGCATAGGGTTGATGTGTATGATATTCTAATTTGCTAATGGAGTTATCTACTTTGACATGCTCTTGAATATTTAAAATATTAAAACTCATATTGTTCTTCGTTTTTATATTGGCAGTTGCACTTTAAAAATACGATAAGCTTTTTTATATTTAAACTTATCCTTAACTTAAAATTGTACCAAAAAGATTTTCTAAATAATTTACTAATGTTTTCTTAAAGTAAATCCTAATAATCGTAAAAATTTTTTGTTCTGAGGTATTAATCGTTTCACTTGTCGTTTCATACTAATTGGTTTTCTTCCTGCATTTGTTATTATTGTATTTGGAGGCATGAAAACAGGTGGAAATGCATCATCCCTATATCTAAATACCATCTTAAATTTGTTACACAACTTCTTTCAAATGCAATCTTACCGTGATCAACTCTTCTTTAAAATTGATTAGATTACCATCTTGATCAGAGATTTTAAGTACTATTTCATCAATGTATTGCGTGTTAATTGGTAAGTAAATAACATTTGAAGGATTTTCAATAATTTTGTAACCTGGTGCAACATTAGGATAAAACATGTGTAAGATGTGTACGGCGTTTTCATTGTTGAATGAATTTGTCACTAAATTACACTCAACACAAATTGAATTCACCTTAAAAATGTCTATGGGAAAATCTGATGTATGTTTCATATCTGCAACAAGTACACGAGGTTTAAACCCTAATAACTTCCCTATGCTGTTTCCTTTGGTAAAATCAATAGTTTTATTACATTTTATTTCACACTTTAATGTATTTCTGTTGGCTGTCAAAGTCAAAACTGTAGCTTCTTCCTCTTCCTTATCTGATATGTGATTAATGATGTATTTTTCCAGATCCCTTACTTCATAGGACCCCTCAGGTATTACAATTTCCTTATCATCATCATAATAGAATATATTATTAGAATTATCCACATTTGGAATAGAATTGTAACTGACAAAATCGATAAGACCCAAAACATAATTACTTTTATTTAAAACTATAGGAGGATAAATTCTTGAGGAAAGTGTTGAGATCCTACTCGATATGGTAAACGTATATGACATGTTGACTTGTTAAAGATTATAATCAAATTAGTACATATTTTTAATGTTCAGTTATTTATTGAATAAAAATAATAAACATAAATGTCCACAATTATAGCTATTATAGGTTTGATATATCTTATGATTATATAATACATGACATTGACCATTTGAATTAAAATATTTTATTGTTTCTGTAGGAGGGCGAAGATTTCCAAAACTATCGAAATAAATTATGCGATCTTTATATTTTTTATAAGCAGTCCAATGTGTTCCAGGGCCGTCACTATCATCCAAGTTGATTACTCCGCTTTCATATACATGTATTTTTCGAGGTAATTTATTTCTCATAAATACACCTCTGAAATGGGGAATTTTCAATGATTTAGCAATTTGATCAATATCGATATTTGTTAAAGGTCGACGAGGAAGTGTTAGTGGAAGCTGTTTGAAATTTGATGAGGTGGGCCTAAAAAAAGCCCCAAACCACTTTTATAAGGTTTCAAGTAGACACCTTTACCCATAGCTATAGCTTCCATTCTTTTATTATGCCGTTGAGATTCATCTAATTGTTGTTTGGCTTCCCTAGCATCATTTACAGCCTTTGCAATACCAGCAGCACCTCCACTTAAAGCACCTAAGGCGCTAAGTCCAGCAAATATCGGTATTAAGGGTAATATCCCCCCTCTTTTCGGTATGTTTACAATACGAGGAGAAGGTCTGATCTTTTTCTTAATCTTTTTTGATGTCTTCATAGCCACTAAAATTGCACCAGCCATAGTTTTAGGTTTATGACGGTCTATACTTTTTCCAATTTGTTTAATTGCATCTTTTAAAGCTACACTTTTGAAATTTCTTTTTCCCTTTTTTCTTCTGTTGCATTGTGTTTTCCTTCTGGTTCTACACATTTTTCTTTTAGATATTTACTGTTCAACGTCTTTTTAAAACTGAAGTTATTACTGGTAAATATTACTATTTAAATAATTTTAGGTTTTTTGATGACTGGTTCCAGCTGCAAGTTATCTTTACCGTTGATATATTTACGTTTTCGATCCATCGGTAGACTCTCATAATGATTTAACTTTGGTATTTTTTCCTTAAAATTATCTTCACCATCGTAATTACTTTTACGTTTTCGGTGCAGCGGTAGAGTCTCATAATGATTTAACTTTGATATTTTTTCCTTAAAATTATCTTCACCATCGTAATTACTTTTACGTTTTCGATGCAGCGGTAGAGGTTCATAATGATTTAATTTTGACCTTTTTTCAACAGGGTTCTCATCATCTATATCACCTTTAATATTATTTAATTTTCTCTTTCTAAAAGGTTTAATATTCAACAGCTTACGTACTTTGTTTAAAGGACTATCATCACCTTCTTCTTCAATATTTAATTTTCTCTTTTTTCCCTTCATCGTAGTAGTCGTCATTATTTTCTTTTTATTCAACTTTTTCTTTCTCACTACATTAATATTTCGTTTTCTTCTGATATTTGTTATACGTGCTTTTTTAAAAGGACTATAATTTTCAACATCTACTTTTCTTTTTCTAGAAATTTTAATGTTGTTGTTGTTGTTGTTGTTGTTGTTGTTGTTGTTGTTGTTGTTGCTGCTGTTGCTGCTGCTGGTGCTTCTGTTATCGTTATTATCATTATGTTTGTAATTAGATTCTATCTTGCTATATAACAATGAAGGCTGTTGTGTATTAAAATGTGAAAATGTATCCAAATTTGCAATTCTACTACTACTACTACTACTACTATTGGTTAAATATTTATCTCTTTTTATTCTTTTTGTTTTACTTGGTTTTCGTTTTGTTTGTTGAAATTGTTGTAGACACTCGTTAATATTTTCTAAAGATTTTTCAGTCGATTTCTTAACTTTTTCCATTGATCTTACACAATTATTCATAATGTTTGAGTTTTCTCTATTATCATATCCCATACCAAGTTTTACTTTAGCTTTCATAGCCCCCGCAACTCCTAGTGCTGCCAATTTCTCCTTCCAAGATGCATCTTTTGCTTTAAATCTAGTCAAAGCATTTTGCGCCAAAATTTTATCAGCAGCATGACGACTTTTAAGATCTGCATTTTTGGAATAGCTTACATCATGTTCCTTGCATGCGTCATCTAATGGGTTTATGCCCTTATCACCTCGTGCTAACCTCTTCTCCAATTTTGTACCCGGACCACAAAAGTTGTATGATGGAATATGAAGCTCAAAAGGTAATTTATTTATTGCCGAATTTATGAGACCTCGTCCAGATTTAATATTCTCCAGATAGTATTTCATTTCAAGGTTATATATTGACTGAATATAAATAGTTTGTAACACTAATTTTATATTTATTTTTCAAATGATAGTTGTTGTGATAGTAATATGAAATGAAAAAAAACTATGAGGGGTGAAAAAAAAGACAAAAATGAAGTGAAGATAAACAGACAAAAAGTTAAGCTTCAAGTTGACAACCATGATTTACTGTTTCGGAAAAAACCACAAACGAAACATAGCGTTTTATTACCTAACACAGTAAGATGCATAATTACTGGTCCATCAAATTGTGGTAAAACCAATGTAATAATCACCTTATTAGAACATGAGAATGGATTGAAATTTGAAAACGTATATGTCTATTCAAAATCTTTGAATCAAGATAAATATGTGTACCTAAGAGATATATTATTAGGTCCTATAAAAGGTATACGTTGTTTTCATTTTGATAATAGTGAAGACATATTAGAACCATCAAAGGCTAATCAAAACTCTGTATTTATATTTGATGATGTTGCCTGTTCCAAACAAAATATAATTAGAGAATATTTCTGTATGGGAAGACATAATTCAATCGATTGTTTTTATTTACATCAATCGTATGCAAAAATTTCAAAACATTTGATAAGGGACAATTCGAATGCGCTAATTGTTTTCAAAGTAGATGATTTAAATTTAAAACATATTTATATGGATCATGTGAGTTCAGATATGAGTTTTCCAAAATTTAAATATATTTGTTCACTATGCTGGAAACATCCCTATGGATTTTTGACTATTTTCAAAGATTTTGATGTTAACAAAGGAGGATATAGGATTGGATTTCATGACTTTATAAGTCCTGATACTATTTCTGATAAAATGATAAATTCTGTAGAAAATAAATCAGTTTATCTAGAACAGGTCTGTTAAAAACCACCTGCTAAAACCTGTTCAAAACCTGTTAAACCTGTTCAAGAAACTAAAGTGTTATGGATAAAAATTAAAAAGAACTTATAGCTAAACGTGATATTATCAAAACAAAAGCTAGAATTATTAAATAAAATGATAAATTCTGTAGAAAATAAATCAGTTTATGATAAAATATAGAACAGGTCTGTTAAAAACCACCTGCTAAAATCTTTTCAAAACCTGTTAAACCTGTTCAAGAAACTAAAGTGTTATGGATAAAAAATTAAAAAAAGAACTTATAGCTAAACGTAATATTATCAAACAAAAGCTAGAATTATTAAAATTAAATGAACTTCAACAAAACAGTGTATTTTCCCCTATAACAAATCATCTACGAAATATTGAAAATAAACTAGAAACAAAAAATTATCACCATTATTTAACAAAAGTAAAAGATGATGATGATGATGATGATGATTATGGTGATCAACAGGAGAAGCAAGAAAGGAGAGAGAAAAAAATGTCTAAAACGGAAAAAATAAAAGATGAATATAAAATGGATTATGATATACTACCAAGTACATCTACACCAAAAACCTCTACATTTAAAAGAAATGTGTCAAATTTATCACGAGGTAATTTGAAACGAAAACTGATAGAACACATTGATTCTGATGAGGATGATGATGAACCTTTAATAAATAGACAAGAACAAATGTTTCAAGAATCATTTACAGATTATTTAAATCAATATGACGAATTACCTAGAAAATATGTACGTGAGATGATTGCTACTAATGACAATGGTGAATTCGATCATAAATATGGTATTAGACATAATCCAACGTTAGAAAAATTTTATATAGGTGATTCAGAATTAAAAATAGATGGCTCAGATATTATAGTGAAAAATAGAAAATATAAAGGTACTGAAGGTTTATATGAATTACTCTTTAAAAAACTTCCAAAAGATTTCTCTGACAATGATGCAAAAATGTATAAAGACATTATTCTCGAAACAAATGCTCACAGACGCCACTACCAGTCTTCGAAACAAATCGATGGTAGCAAGTTAGCGAAATATAAAAAAATTATAGCTCCTATGGTGGCTACCACCTCCGGTTATGGAATGTTAATGGAATCAACAGAAAATAAAATAGACTATGTACACTGGGATGATCCCAACGAATTAGTGGAGAGATTACGTTTATTGCTTGCCTCCCAAGAGGCTGGACATACTGGACATATAAATGAAATTAATTCTATAATAGAAGAACTACGTGAAGCAAATATTATTGAATAAATTATCTATTATGCCATCTAAAACTAAATTTGCAACTGATATTAAAAGACAAGTTGTTGAGGAATTACACAAACCTGCTAGAATTAACTTTAAACGGCGAAGGGTTATACTAAAATCTTTAAATGATTTGTTTCAAGCCGACCTTGTGGAAATGCAACAATTTTCGAAAGAAAATAAAGGATATAGATATATATTAGTTGTAATTAATTGTTTTTCAAAGTTTGTTTGGGCTTTTCCACTAAAAACAAAAACTGGACAAGAAGTAAGTAAGACAATGGAGAACGTTTTAAGGATTGAAAAAATGAAAAATCTGCAAACTGATAACGGGACTGAATATTACAATAAATACTTTAAGGAACTAATGAAAAAGTATAATATAAGCCATTATAGTGTATTTAGTGAAAAAAAGGCGTCAATTGTGGAAAGAGTTAACCGAACGTTAAAAAATATGATGTGGAAGGAATTTAATATCAACGGACATTATAGGTGGATAGAATTGTTACCTAAAGTAGTTGAAGAGTATAATAATACAAAGCATCACACAATTAAGGGGCCAGACTACCTCCTCGATTCAAAGCGGAAAAAGTGATTAAGCAGAAAAATTCTCACGCCGTTATTTATGAAAATTAAGAAACAAAATTTTATGGTTTGGTAGATAAAATATAAATCGATGCTTCTATGGAATTAGTTTTTTTTGTTTTTTACGTTGTTTTTTTTTATTATACACTACATATGTACGAAAATCAGCAAGTTGCTCAAAGATTACCGGAGCCGTAGTCGAAAATTTAACTCCATAGAATCATCTACTCATCATTTTTCTTTCCTCGCACGTTTACAAAATATGAATAAAACCACAAACAACATTTTGACAATCTTTCTACTGAACGCTTACAAGGCGAATTTCTCGAAAAATCGGTCCTCGATTTGTGGCGCCCTCAAGCGAATCGAGACTGCATATTGTGTGAAGGCGTGTTTTACATACTGCACGTACTTAAACTTTTTGTGGGCCCTTTTATTTATATATTTGGTATTTGATGTTTTACAATTTTCGTAATTCTGATGAAAGAATATATTGAGACAAAAACTTTCAATTATTATTGCTTATAAAAATGCATTTACATTTCTACTTACCGAATTCGCCTCGATTTAAATTTATAACTTAGATCATAACTTTTAATATTGCCATACCGCTTTAATTTATTGCTCCCTCAAAATTATTAAAATAAAATACAAATCACAATGATACTGTTTATTTGTATAATTTACACTTATAGTGGACTGAAAAAGGTAAAAATTAAAAATGTTTAAAAAATTAGGTAGGTAAATTAATTGTACTTATTAATTTACCTACCTAATTTTACATAAAATCACCACATAAAAACCGTATAAACGATAAACTGCCTTGGTCATATCAAATGGACAATTACAACATTTTTTGGTAGGTCCAATATTTTTTATTACGAAAAATTTCATAAATCTGTGAAAATAAATTTTTCATATTTTTTAACACATACATCGTAACATCTCCAAAACGAATCCAGATACAGCCAACTTTTTTTTATCGATAGAGGATATGTAAGCGAAGAGTACTATGTTAATTTGGTTGTTATGGAAGAGCCACTTTTTTGTAAAACTAGGTAAAAGTTTAACATTTATTTTTTTGCTGCAGTTTGCCATCTTCGAAAATAACTGAAGACTTTGCTACGGAACGTATTTGATATTGTTGTTGAAATATGTCGTTAAGAATGCACAGACAGTGATCTATACTGAACCAACTAATCCATGTCATAAGTTGGCATCTTATCGCCTTCCATGCTAAATATTTTTTTTTAATTATTATTATTAAGGGTAGGTTTTCAACCACTTCGACGGCGCGGAAGAGATTGTTATTTTTTATACATGTTTCTGGTTAGGTAAAGACCCTCCAGTGTAAATTCCAAGTTGCCATCTTATCGCCTTCCTTGCTAAATAAATTTTTTAAATTATTATTATTATTAAGGGTAGGTTTTCAACTACTTCGACGACGCGGAAGAGATTGTTATTTTTTATACATGTTTCTGGTTAGGTAAAGACCCTCCAGTGTAAATTCCAAGTTGGCATCTTATCGCCTTCCTTGCTAAATTAACTTTTTTATTTATTATTATTAAGGGTAGGTTTTCAACCACTTCGACGGCGCGGAAGAGATTGTTATTTTTTATACATGTTTCTGGTTAGGTAAAGACCCTCCAGTGTAAATTCCAAGTTGGCATCTTATCGCCTTCCTTGCTAAATAATTTTTTTAAATTATTATTATTATTAAGGGTAGGTTTTCAACCACTTCGACGGCGCGGAAGAGATTGTTATTTTTTATACATGTTTCTGGTTAGGTAAAGACCCTCCAGTGTAAATTCCAAGTTGGCATCTTATCGCCTTCCTTGCTAAATAAATTTTTTAAATTATTATTATTATTAAGGGTAGGTTTTCAACCACTTCGACGGCGCGGAAGAGATTGTTATTTTTTATACATGTTTCTGGTTAGGTAAAGACCCTCCAGTGTAAATTCCAAGTTGGCATCTTATCGCCTTCCTTGCTAAATAAATTTTTTAAATTATTATTATTATTAAGGGTAGGTTTTCAACCACTTCGACGACGCGGAAGAGATTGTTATTTTTTATACATGTTTCTGGTTAGGTAAAGACCCTCCAGTGTAAATTCCAAGTTGGCATCTTATCGCCTTCCTTGCTAAATTAACTTTTTTATTTATTATTATTAAGGGTAGGTTTTCAACCACTTCGACGGCGCGGAAGAGATTGTTATTTTTTATACATGTTTCTGGTTAGGTAAAGACCCTCCAGTGTAAATTCCAAGTTGGCATCTTATCGCCTTCCTTGCTAAATAAATTTTTTAAATTATTATTATTATTAAGGGTAGGTTTTCAACCACTTCGACGGCGCGGAAGAGATTGTTATTTTTTATACATGTTTCTGGTTAGGTAAAGACCCTCCAGTGTAAATTCCAAGTTGGCATCTTATCGCCTTCCTTGCTAAATAAATTTTTTAAATTATTATTATTATTAAGGGTAGGTTTTCAACCACTTCGACGGCGCGGAAGAGATTGTTATTTTTTATACATGTTTCTGGTTAGGTAAAGACCCTCCAGTGTAAATTCCAAGTTGGCATCTTATCGCCTTCCTTGCTAAATAAATTTTTTAAATTATTATTATTATTAAGGGTAGGTTTTCAACCACTTCGACGACGCGGAAGAGATTGTTATTTTTTATACATGTTTCTGGTTAGGTAAAGACCCTCCAGTGTAAATTCCAAGTTGGCATCTTATCGCCTTCCTTGCTAAATTAACTTTTTTATTTATTATTATTAAGGGTAGGTTTTCAACCACTTCGACGGCGCGGAAGAGATTGTTATTTTTTATACATGTTTCTGGTTAGGTAAAGACCCTCCAGTGTAAATTCCAAGTTGGCATCTTATCGCCTTCCTTGCTAAATAAATTTTTTAAATTATTATTATTATTAAGGGTAGGTTTTCAACCACTTCGACGGCGCGGAAGAGATTGTTATTTTTTATACATGTTTCTGGTTAGGTAAAGACCCTCCAGTGTAAATTCCAAGTTGGCATCTTATCGCCTTCCTTGCTAAATAAATTTTTTAAATTATTATTATTATTAAGGGTAGGTTTTCAACCACTTCGACGACGCGGAAGAGATTGTTATTTTTTATACATATTTCTGGTTAGGTAAAGACCCTCCAGTGTAAATTCCAAGTTGACATCTTATCGCCTTCCTTGCTAAATTAATTTTTTTATTTATTATTATTAAGGGTAGGTTTTCAACCACTTCGACGGCGCGGAAGAGATTGTTATTTTTTAAACACGTTTCTAGTTAGATAAAGACCTTCCAGTCTAAATTCCAAGTTGGCATCTTATCGCCTTCCTTGCTAAATAATTTTTTTTATTATTATTATTATTAAGGGTAGGTTTTCAACCACTTTGACGGCGCGGAAGACATTGTTATTTTTTAAACACGTTTCTGGTTAGGTAAAGACCCTCCAGTGTAAATTCCAAGTTGGCATCTTATCGCCTTCCTTGCTAAATAAATTTTTTTAATTATTATTATTATTAAGGGTAGGTTTTCAACCACTTCGACGGCGCGGAAGAGATTGTTATTTTTTATATATGTTTCTGGTTAGGTAAAGACCCTCCAGCGTAAATTCCAAGTTGGCATCTTATCGCCTTCCCTGCTAAACATATTTTTTTAATTATTATTATTATTATTAAGGGTAGGTTTTCAACCACTTCGACGGCGCGGAAGAGAGTGTTATTTTTTATACATGTTTCTGGTTAGGTAAAAACCCTCCAGCGTAAATTCCAAGTAGGCATCTTATCGCCTTCCGTGCGAAATATATTTTTTTAATTATTATTATTCTTCAAATGTAATTTTAATTGTATGTAATGTGGTCGTTAAATAATGTAAAGTAAAGTATTATTAAGGGTAGATTTTCAACCACTTGGACGGCGCGGAAGAGATTGTTATTTTTTATACATACTTCTGGTTAGACCAAGAGCCTCCAGGGTTAATTCCAAGTTGGCATCGTCTTCTCTGCTAAATCTATATTTTTTTAATTATTATGATTAAGGGTTGATTTTCAACGACTTACACAGCGAAGAAGGTATTCATATGTTTTTATGCATTTCAAGTTATATAAAAGATTTGTGTTACGTTTGTTTTAGGTGCACATTTCAGGGCACCCAGGCATCGTCGTCATATACGAATTATATATATATTTGTTTAAACTGATATAAATAAATATTTTTTTTATTTTTCGTACAGGAGTTGAAGTGCCTAAGATAATTGTTGAAACCCGTATTTTGAATTCGGCAGTTTCTGCACGCCTATGTACATTCGGCTATAGTCGGGATTTTGGCTGCTAAGTTTTGGCCGCCAACTTCACACCGGTTTGTGATGTTGCGTTTATAAATTTAAATTTTTAAATACCTTCTGTTTAAAGTAATCAAACGTAACACAGTTCAGTTAACAAATAGGAAATAACACAGTTTAAGCACACACAAATACACAATTTGTCTACAATTTGTTTAAAATACCTACACAATTTATCAAATAAAATAGGAGACAGCTTGGTAATAAAACATAGAAATGAGTCCAACCCTGTGCAAAATTGCAAGTGAATAAAAATTGTTCGAGTCTGCGCGGTGCGTTCAATGATTTAAATTGCACACGCCCACCGGTCGGTCGGTCCCCTGCCCCCTGGACCCCGCGACATGATCCACATTCAGTCTACGGGAGCCTTAAGATGAAACCAATAAATGTGTCGGAAAAGAATGAGAAAAGACTTTTAAAGACAGTATACAATCATATAAAAATTTTACCTAAAAACGTAAAATTTCAAGTTGGAGACCATGTTCGAATATCCAAAGTAAGAGGGGTATTTGATAAAAAATATCTGGCTAATTGGACAACTGAAATTTTTATTATTAAAAAAGTAAAACTAACTAATCCTGTGACATATCTATTACAAGACACCAATAAACAAGATATTCAAGGTGGTTTCTATCAAGAACAATTACAAAAAGTGAAATATTCAGAGGTCTACTTGGTTGAAAAAATTTTAAAACGTAGAAAAGATAAAGTCTTTGTTAAATGGTTGGGCTTCAGCAACAAGCATAATAGTTGGATTTCTAGTAATAATGTAGCATAAAAGAAAAGGAATAGTATATTAACAGCTCAGTAGCTGCAAGATGCCCGTTCCAGCAAAATATAAATGTTCAAAATGCCAAGGAGAAACCCCCATACCAAATATAAAATGTTTAGCATGTTTAGCTGCAGAGGTTTTCAAAGACAAGGATAAAGCAAAACATATACCTAGTGTTTATTTTAAGAAATGAAATATTAATTATTGTTCACTATAAAAATGTTAAGATAATTTATATAACAAAAATAAATATTTTAATAAAAATGAAACCAAGTACGTATTTTTTATAGTTTTATTTGTAACAGATAGTGATCAGGCAATGAGTAGTCAATAATAAGAAACAACTTTTAATAACATAGTTTCAGAGTTAGAAACACTTGTTACGTTTTAGTACATGAATTTGCATACATATTGATTAATCAACATATTGACGTAAATAGTTCTTTGTAATGAAATAAACTCATGTTTTAAAACGTGATACACATTTATTGATGCATGTTATTGAATTATCACAGTGCATTAATATATAAACAACTTTATTGCATCATCCAATATTCAAATCTGCACAAACAACTATGATAAGAGCTTGCACACTTCGACTAGGAAAATGGGTGCACGTTGCATCATTTGCTGATCATTAACAAATAATAAATTTTATTTACGTCAAACATGAGAGTGAATAATAAAAATAATTTATGTATAAATGCAAACAAATTTTCAATTCCACTGATTACTCTTAACGTGTCTGTTGAGCTGTTACCATGTATTACGTTATTACTTATATTCCAAGTCATCCGTATTATGCAAATGATGTGTTGAAATCAATAAGGAGTGTTTTTAAGTGTGTTTCCATTTTTAAGACTGATTATCGGGATACTGATATACGTATTGCGTATATATTAATTGAAAAAAATAATTCTTTTGAGTTAATAAAAGAGATACTGGAAGGACTTGATGAGGATGGAAGGTGGAAATTTGATTTATTGTTAGATGTAAGTGTTATGTCACTGTTTATTTTTCTTTTTATATTTATTTACTTTTCTATGCAAAAAACACTATCATTTTTTTTTTTTTTTTTTATTTTGTAGTGATGAACATGGAACAAAATAACAAGGGCAAAAGGTTATCATGCATATTGATTAATTATTTTATTGACGTCAAGTGCTTTTTTTATTATCTACAGTATAAATTCTGAATGGTACATCCAATCCAACATATACTTCTCAGAAAGTGCTGTGTGTAGTGTTGTCAGAATCGAAAAGAACAAAAATGTTTGTTGTTGACTTTCAAGGATTCCAATATAAAAACAGTGATTTTTATATTAGAGAAATAGCTATTTTAAACATGACAAATGGTTGCATGGTTCATAAAACAATACGACTACCATGCATTTCCTCTTTCGATCAAGATTTTCAAAATCATGTTACTTGGACTACAAGAAATATACATGGACTAAGTTGGTGCGATGAATTTCAACAGTTCGACTCTATTCTACACTTGGAAGATATTAGTGATTTTGTAAAAAATATAGTAAGTGATAAAGATGTTATAGTTAAAGGACTGAACAAAAAAACTGTATTAAGTAAATTTATTTCCAACAAAATAATTAATACGGATGAACTTGGTTGTCCAAATTTAAAAACGTTAAGAAAACAAGTTTATAATCCTTTACCTTGTAATTGTAATATTAAAACTTATCATTGTAAAAATCATTCTTTTAACGATCTAACTTGTGCTTATGAAAATGTTATTTTATTAAATATATGGTATAAATGGAAAAATATTAAATAATAAAGCTATTTAAAAAATGTATTATAGTTTATTTGAATTCATCTAAACTAACAGGTATCCTCTTTAAAAGCAGAACTGTTTTTTAGATATCTGCTTGAACACTAATCTATACTACACGTTAATAAAACTTAAAAATAAATTTCTACATCTTTTTTTTATTTTAACAATAAAATAAGTATATAACATTTTATTTCATCTAAACTAATTTCTACATAATATCCTCTTGTGAAACGATCATGATATTAAATTTCAATGAAAAACCCCCCATATACAATCGATTCAAAGTTAAACTATAGAATCTTTCCATACTCAATAGCAGATCTTAAATCTTGAACATTTTATAATTTAAATAATCTGAACCTGTTTTTTACTACGAAAGAAGTTAAATCTTATTTAAATCAATTACGCCGTTAAAACCGAATAAAATAACAAGGTCAGAGATCAATAATTATCTGCTAATGTTTACAACGCTTAATTAGAGAAGTTACACACATACATCTTTATAAAAATCAATTACGTCATTAAAACCGAGAATAACAAGATAACAAGGGCAAAGGTTATCATGCTGATTAAAAATATACACACTGGAAGATTTACATTACTTGACCACAAAAATGCATCATTTTTTCCATCATGTGTGTCACCAACAGGTACAGATCAGGCTAAACTAACAGGTAAGCAAAGGTAACCATCAGGTGTGTCACCAACAGGCTAACAGGTAAGCAAAGGTAAAAATCCGCGCCAACCCTCTGGTCATTGTCGTCGTCGACCACTTCTTCAGATAAAGCCAAAAAAATGTCACCAAAAGACCACACCGCTTATCTCTTCATCTAGATATCGCGCACAGCGACCCCTATATCTGCCGCGCGGCAGAAACCAGAACTACACCCTCTGGTCATTGACGACCACTTCTTCAGATACATTCCAAGAACTCTTCGGCGACCTTGACAGAACCCCCTCGATCTTTGGACACCTTCGGATGGACATGCCATCGAAGTGTCACAGAACCCCGCCAGCTATACTACTAACCGCATAGTGGGGAGGTGCCCCATCTTGCTGGAAAACTAATTCATTTTCAAGCAAATTTTCATCATTTTCCAGTAGTTCTGTTACGCGCGGATCAATGGTGGTATCAAGAAGTTCAAGATAAGTAGCGCCAGTCAAATTACCGTCAATGAAATACGGGCCAACGATGTGATCACCTAGAATACCTGCCCAAACATTCAGTCTCTGGGGATATTGGGTATGGGTTTCCCTAAACCAATGCGGATTCGTATCTGACCAATACCTACAGTTATGCCTGTTGACTTGTCCATTCAAAAAAAACATACACTCATCACTGAAGCAAATATTGTACAGCAGTAGAATAGCTATGCCGATCCTGCTCCAAAATTCAAGATGGCGGCTGGAGCAGGATCGGCATAGCTTTTCACCGACTACGTTACAGTCCAAGTAGGCTGGCAAGTGCACGGTATTCAATAGATTATTAGACATAACTTCCAAAACTGTAGTCTTCGATCATTGTCGTCTTCGTTTAGTTCTTGAAGAAGTTTTATCTTGTAAGGGTGAAATTTGTGCTTTTTTAAAATTCTCCATATACTGCTTGTTGAAACCCCTGATGCCCGGGAAAGTTGATTTAAAGACTGATTGTTATCCATTGCGACGTGTCCCAAAACAGCAATTTCAACAGGTTCATTAATAATTCGTCCTTCTGGTTGATGTTTTTTGTTTGCCACTGATCCAGTTTCCATAAATTTTTGCATCAACTTTAAAACATATTGATGACCAATGAATTTATCGGGATGCATTTCATTGAAAACACGCGCTGTAGCTCGTGCGCAGTCGTTATTTCTGAAATACAAACGCACAATCTCAATTCTTTCGGCAGTCGTGTAAACCATCTTGACACTTTTAATTCAAAATGAAGTGAACATCAACTGACAGGTATTTCATTGACGGTAATTTTACTGGCGCTACCTATCTTATCACTGCGACAAAAAATGACCAAAAGACTATGATGATCAAGAAAATGTTTACAAAGTTTGTTCCACCACGGTAAACTTCCTAAGTTTATTCTTAAACGTTAATCGACTATTTCTAAAACACTAATAGCCCGAATTTCAAATGTAGCACATCACTGAATAGAGATTTAAAATATCTGTCAAATGAAGTATTATTTGGCCCGTATTGCCATTTAAATTTTTTGAGGTAGTTGGAGTGGGGGGAAGGAGGGAAGCGATGTCATCAAGAACTTGACGCCAAAAGATGTCCCCCTTCAATTAAAAATCGACCTGTTTTTGGAAATTTTTCTGTTACCCTCTGTTTCTGAGTTATTAAAGGTG
Source organism: Pogonocherus hispidulus (assembly GCA_963924545.1). Lineage (NCBI taxonomy): Eukaryota > Metazoa > Arthropoda > Insecta > Coleoptera > Cerambycidae > Pogonocherus > Pogonocherus hispidulus. The sequence continues at coordinate 78,846,136 of OZ004694.1, forward strand.
GCTACTTTTCGTTGAAAAACCCTGTATATAGAGTCGGTGTAGGTATATATGTATAGAGTCGGTTTCGAACTCCTCTTTCTATAAATTCGTATGGAAACAAACCTGCTGCATCCGGATTTAGAGATGCATATACTTAAACCCCGAGTCATCGTCTCTATACCAAAAAAATGAGTATAAATATATCTAATTGTTAAGCCTAGAGAATTTAATAAAAAAGTTCAATCAGGATATTTTACATATTTGTATTATTTCTACATTTCAATTATTTGATAACCACATACTTCAAGACTACCTAATACCAATATCAATGTATTTAATAATATCAATGATTTTGAATCATCTATTTTCACAATTTTCACCAAAAATTTAAAAAGAAACTTATGCTTGTTTAATAGATTATTATCGTAATTATTATAATGCAATTCAAGCATAAGAAATCCGATAACAACTACTACCATTCCATATATTTCCGATAAATCAGAAAGACAAAAGACTTAGACTTAATAATTTTAAGATAAGAACGATATTTAAAACCAAAAACACTTTAATGTCAATAGTTATATAAACAAAAATAGTTATAAAAAGAAAACCAATTATCAAAAAACATAAAATTGAATTTACCAAATCCCATATGCATCTGGTAAATATTTATTGGTCAGACATATAGACCATTATAAATAAGAGTTTCTCCTCCTAATAACCTTCGGTATTCCAAACACATTAATTTTCTTTTTAACCTCTTACTTATCTAAGAAGACAATATGTAGAGTACCATAGTTGTAAGTCTGATAAATTCCTTGTCACATCCGGTGTACTCCAAGGGTCGATATTGGGGCCATTATTATTTATTATGTTAATAAATGATATAACTACCGATGTAGTCGTTGCTATTTTGGCGTCGTTGGTGCCAAACTATTTGCTTTATGCCGACGATATAAAACTATTCTAATGACTGTGATTGTGAATTGCTTCAAGGCAATCTGAATACCGTTAATGATTTGTGTTGTTTAAATAACCTTTCTTTAATTGTCTAAAAGTGCAATGTCTTACCTTTCAACAGAGAGAACGTCCTTGCTTTTGACTATAAACTAAATGGAATTGCTTTTAATAAAACAGATAAGTTTAAAGATTTAGGGGTTCTATTTGATTCTGAACTGACCTTCAACAAACATGTTGATAATACTATGTTGTCTGCATTTAGAAACTAGGTTTTGTAATTAAAAATTCTGCCGGTTTTGATGATATTCAGCTATTGAATTTACTGTATAATGCTTTGGTTAGATTCAAGTTTGAGTATGGCTCACTCATTTGGAGTCCCGGCTATATTAAATATTCTAATTCCATTGAAAATGTTCGATGACGTTGATAAAATTTCTGTCATTTAAATTAGATGGAATATATCTGACTGCAGGAATCCCGCAAGGGGAGCTGCTGAATTGGTTTTCTTTTATCAGCTTACAATATCTTCGAAAACTATGTTCTCTATTGTTTTTATACAAAATAATTCATAATATTGTTGATGCTCCAATATCCTAAGTATGCTGAATTATCACGCACCTCCATTTGAAACAACCTTCTATCTTTCAATTCTACAGACCATTATTTTGAAGTTTTCGCCCTTATATTTAATGTATGAAACATACTTGTCTGTGCAGAATCAGCTTGATATATTTATTTCATTGCTCTATTGTAAATGTTAAACATCTTTTTTGTACTAATTAAGATTATTATGACTATTTTTTATTTTTTTGCTGAAAAGACTATTATCTGTTATTTGTGTACTTGCTACTGAATACTCCTTGTTTTATTGTATCAAATTCTGTGTAATTTTCTTTCTCGCCCCGTAATTAGTGTTGAGGTGGTTGGGGATTGGTTGTAATTGGAGGGTGCAGTAGCTAGTATAAAAAAATAAATAAATAAAAAATAAAGAGTTCCTGAATACTTCTGGTTTCCTGTTTTTGACATTATTTAGATTTACTTTTTGTTTTTCACAATTTACATCTCAAGAAAAAACAATTTCTTTTAGAAAACCACCCTCACACTAAAATATTACCCCCGAAGGAAAGAACCTCATTCCAACTTAATCCTAAATGTCTGTATCTTCCCCTGAACAGACCTCTTGTCCCTCCTGTAGCCCGACACGATTACAATTAGTGACGTCACCAGCGGAATATGTGTCAACGGATACAAAGTTGGCCGGAGCGAGGGTGAAAATTGGGTTCGTTACGTTGAGGGAGGATTGGATTTATCGTGTTATTGCTAACTACTTCAAACAAACAGCGGCGAGAGTATCATACTTTTCCAACTTCTCGTTCTTGGCGATGGCCTGCGTCGTTTTATTTTCTTGCTCTGTGAACTTCATTAATAATTGAAGAGGTGAGTGGAGAATCACCAACATGTAGTGTAGCATTTAAAGGATTTTATAAGGGGTTTCCACTATGCAATTTATTGCTGCAATTTTGAAGCGGCAACTACTTGCTGCAACATTTTTCAATTTACACTACGCAATTCTACAAAAGTTGCATGCAATTCTGATATGCAACCTGACTGCATGGAAATAGAAAATGTTTTAATTTTATGCAATAAATTGCATGCAATTCTAGTTATGTTTGGTAATTTATTTGTTACCAATATACATTGCAATGTTGAAGACACTGTGTATGATTTGCTGACATATAACAGGAACAGGGACAGACAAGGACAGTAAATAATCACAGTGAGGCCACATGTAGTTGGCGAAAAACAAAATTCCAATTCGACTACGTGATTTTTGTGTTTAAAATTGCATAGTGTAAACCAAAAACTAATTTGCAAGAAAAATTGCTGAAACTCTGTGAAGTAGCGGCAACAAATTCCTGCAACAAAATTTTAGCAATTTGTTGCATAGTGGAAATCCCCTATTAGATGTAAAGTGTTTTATTTAAACTAAACTCCTAGCAAAATTTTAAAGCTTTTTTAAGCAGAAAAGTGTTAATAATTCAAAAACCATCAAGATTAACTGTGACAACCCTTATATAGGGTGTCCCACGGTGGCCAACCATTAGAATATTTCAGAGACTACTTCGATTTGAATTTTGAAAATCTGGGATATGGAGTTTTTGGGCATGTCTTGCTCAAATAAAATAATGCTGCCCACGTCATGTAGCACTCTCTGTTATACCGGAAGTTGATTTCACTTTCGTTATTTTAAATGGAAAACCTTATATATTATTTCATTTCTGAATTATACGTAAAATTCTACACTACACATTTCATGTAGGCTGTCCTATACCTATCTTCAACTGTTTTTGAAATATTGACAGGTGAATATTGACATTTTGCAACTTTGACACCATGTAAAATCTAAACGGTTACAGATCAAGGAAAACGGTTTGCACATCCTATCTTAACTTTTCATAAACTATCGTTTGACACTAGTTTCAGATTTAGCCAGAAATTAATGTCAAATTTACTTGCTTGAATTATAAAATATCTTCACAAATAAGATAATGGAGGGGTCGAAATTACGAATTGACACTCCTCTCTGTCTCAGAAAGTGAAAAATCCTTTTAATTGAACGACGACAAAAAAAATGTCTCAAAATATACACCCTATACAGGGTGTCCCAGTGTGAGCGGGCAAAAATTTACCAGAGGGTGGACCAGATCATATTAAAAATAAAATTTTTATAAAAAAGAATTCTCTGATGCACGCCTAACGAGTTACAGGGTGTTATTTTAGAAAAAAACAACAATTTTCCGCAATAACTTAAAAACCGTTACGCAGATTTAGGTAATTTTTGAGTGACGTGTATATCTATTAAAGGTCGTTAAAACAACATGGTGTTTGTTTAACAATGACACCTGTGGTGGCCTAGGCCTATTCTTCCTTATGATTTTCTCTTCATAACTCTTGCATATCCTACTTTTTCGTGAATTGACTAAGTTTTCCTTAATCGGCTATTCTGAATTCTGAACAAAAAAGATGCTCTTGTTACACAGCTCTAAAATCAACCATTTTCGAGTAAATTGAGTACCTATAAAGTACCGACAACATTCCTAAAAATACATGCAAAAATAGTCATAAGGAAGAGAAGGCCTAGGCCACCACAGGTGTCACAGTGAAACAAACACCATGTAGTTTTAATCATCTTTAATAGATGTAGGTACATGTCACTTAAAAATTACCTAAATCTACGAAACGGTTTTTAAGTTATTACAGAAAATTGTTTTTTTTCCAAAATAACACCCTGTAACTCGTTAGGCGTGCATCAGAGATAAGAATTTTATTCTTATTTTGGTCTGGTCCACCCCCTGGTGAATCTTTGTACGCTCACACTGGGACACCCTGTATATATGTACCTATTTGTTAAAATACAATTCTATGAGAAAATAGATTCAAGAACGGTTTATTGAGTTTTCCACGTACTTTTATACTACTGCGAAGCAATATCATAACCTCGCGGAAGTGCGTCTTGGATATTACATCAAAAATATAAATATTATTCTCTCGGTCTCGGCCAGAAGTCTCGTATTATTTTAAACAGTTAAATAACCAAACTTAAAATATTTACAGGAGAGCCGTGACTCAAATGTTTATTTAATATTTAAGAATGCATAATAGATCGTCGATAAAATAATTCACACAGTTTTAATGCCCCAATACGATATTGTTAATAAATATTTCCTAGTAATCCAATACCCGGTCTGGTAAGGTTTTCTAATTGGGTCATAAATTTTTATGTTAAAAAGCGCACCGCCAAGTTATCTTTAGTAATAGGCATCCATCATGAATGGAAATCAATATTATTCTAAGCAATTTATTTACATTTCGATATATTTATTGAACTGTTATGAGTATGAGTGTATTTTTTTCTTTTTTTTTGTGACCGACATTTGTTCTCGGCATGTATTCAATGTGCATTTCCTTTGTTTTTGAAGAAACTGTACCTTGTATTACGCAGTATATTGTGCTAATAAAGCAACAATATAAGCGCTTAGAAACTATTACAGGTAATTCCATATTTGTTTCTAATAAAGATAATTAATTCAAAAGGGAAGCGGTACCAAAATATAGTAGCAATAACAGACAGAAATGTTAGTAATGCCTGTAAGCATTAATTTTATTTTTTTTTTGTTATTATACCACCTGCACAATAATCAAAAAGAGGAAACCGAGGGAAGTATTCAAGATAGAGATTGAAAGTGTTATATACAGGGTGTGTCATTAGTGGGTAATTCTTCGATTACTCACAAACGGTACATTATATCAAAAAACTTTTTATATGAAAGTTTTTTGGCACTAAAAGTGCATATTGTAAAAATATTTTCAATTACACAGGGTGTTGCAAAAAGTCGCGACAGGGTGCAAGTTGGTTATTTCAAATACGACACCCTATATATTATTATCTTTTTGAAATCTAGGGATCCCTAGGAACATATTTGTATTAAGGTTCCCTATAGCTACCTCTTTTCGTTTTCGAGATATTTAACAGTTAATGGAAAAAAACCTCGTAACACTGCATTGGAAAATAAATAAAATTTCCTCTATGACACAATGTGAAAAGGAAAAAAATGTAGTGTCAGTTAGCACAAGGGATACATTAAATATTGCACTAGAAATTATTTGGTCATTTTATACAGGGTGATTTTTATCGTGATTTATATTTCACAATGTTAAATTGCCAAAACCTCATTTTTTTAAATGGAACACCCTGAATTTTTTTATGGCATTAGATGTAGAATTTAATTACCTTTCAAATGGTATTAGGATGTCCTATACGAAAAGTTGACCGGTTTCGACATATTCACGATTTTTTGAAAATTTAGCTTCCATAACTGATAATTACAAATTATAGTCAAGTAAGTTATGAAAACAATCTATTTTGTTGTGGAAATTATTTAACTGTTAAATAAATATTCGATTTTGTGTAATCTGTACATTTTATATGCAAGATGCACTATTCCATAATGCTCTCAAAAGCATCACGAATTCTGTTCATCATGTTTTCTCGTATGGTTGATGGTGTGCGGTAAACTAAATCTTTTGTGTATCCTAATAAAAAAAATCTTATTTTGTAAGGTCCGGGTACCGAGGAGACCATGAGATAGATCCACCCTTCCTATCCACCTATTAGTATTAGTGTAGGTACTCCCTATTTAAAAATCTCCTTACTGAATCGCTGTAATGTGTAGGGCAACCGTCATGCTGCAACCGCATCCCTGATAAAATGTTTAGAGGAACATCTTCAAGATAATTTAAAAGTTGATTTTCCAAAAAATGCAAATAAATTTCTCCATTGACAGTCGCCTCAAAAAAATATGGTCCAATCACCTTGTTGCCTAGAATCACCCAATAAATTTAATGTCCACATATGCTGCCTGTCTACCGTCCTAAATACTGTCAATGGAGAAATGTATTTACATTTTTTGGAAAATCAACTTTTAAATTATCTTGAAGATATTCCTCTGAACATTTTATCAGGGATGCGGTTTCAGCATGACGGTTGCCTTACACATTACAGCGATTCAGTAAGGAAATTTTTAAATAGAGAGTACCTACACTAATAGGTGGATAGGAAGGGTGGAACTATCTCATGGTCTCCTCGGTACCCGGATCTTACAAAATGATATTTTTTTTTATGGGGATACGCAAAACATTTAGTTTACCGCACACCATCAACCGTACGAGAAAACATGTTGAACAGAATTCGTGGTGCTTCTGAGAGCATTTTGGAATAGTGCATCTTGCATATAAAATGTACAGATTACACAAAATCGAATATTTATTTGACAGTTAAATAATTTAAACAACAAAAAAATTGTTTTCATAATTTACTTGACTATAATTTGTAATTATCAGTTATGGAAGCTAAATTTTCAAAAAATCGTGAATATCTCGAAACCGGTCAACTTTTCGTATAGGACATCCTAATACCATTTGAAAAGTAATTAAATTCTACATCTAATGCCATAAAAAAATTCAGGGTGTTCCATTTAAAAAAAAATGATATTTAAGCAATTTAACATTTTGAAATCACGATAAAAATCACTCAGTATAAATTGGCCAAATAATTTCAAGTGCAATATTTAAGGTATCCCTTGTGCTAACTGACACTACATTTTTTTCCTTTTCACTTTGTGTCATAGAGGAAATTTTATTTATTTTCCAATGCAGTGTTACGAGGTTTTTTTCCATTAACTGTTAAATATCTCGAAAACGAAAAGGGATAGCTATAGGGAACCTTAATACAAATATGTTCCTAGTGGTCCCTAGATTTCAAAAATATAATAATATATAGGGTGTCGCATTTGATATAACCAACTTGCACCCTGTCCCGACTTTTTGGAACACCCTGTTTAATTGAAAATATTTTTACAATATGCACTTTTAGTGCCAAAAAACATTCATATAAAAAGTTTTTTGATATAATGTACCGTTTGTGAGTAATCGAACAATTACCCACTAATGACACACCCTGTATATATCAAGGCAAACTTCTAAAATTTGCCCCAAATAACCACTGTACCTATAATATCCAATAAAAATAAATATGTGACAAATTAACTAAATTTCATGAGTGGTTTTTTAGTTGTGTGTAGTTTAGTTGTAGTGGTTAGTGTTTAGATGATTTTATCTATCGTATTAAGTACCCACTTATCTAGGACCAACTATAGTTAATTTTATGTAAAAATAATTTACTCTCGACGAGTACCTAGGTATTACCATTCATTGATACCATAATATTGGTACTATAATTTAAAAAACACTTTACATTCAGATAGTGCACTTATTTTCTCACTTTTTGTTCAAATTAATCACCCAGTGCCATATTAGAATGAGGCACATTCTCCAAAATGTTCGCAGTAATAATGTCCTAATGTATTTTCATAAAATACTTATACCTCACATTTTTTTTAATGTCAAGTCATAATTAAATTAGAGATTTTATATAAGAAATTGTCAATCTCTTTTAGGAGTTTTCATTCAAGGCTATAAAAGACAGTGGTGTCGCGATCGAGTGATGCAATACATGTATACCATCTTGTAGAGTACGCTTTCGGGCATGTTTTGGTGTGATCTACAATTTTTTTTAATTGCCCTGAGAGTGCATTATCTGCACAATTCAAAAACATACGTTTCTGAGTACATACTTCGCCATTAAGAAAAACGGCTAGACTTACCACCCTGAAATTGTAACCAATTATGCACAAAACCTATGCACTTTGAATGGTATAAGTGAAAGTAAAGTTTACGGCGCGCTCAAGCTTATAGCGCGAATACTAGTGCCTCTATAGATGTCTACCTCTAGGAAAAAGCGTTAGACCGGCGATTTTACTCCACTAAAATAGCCAAGCGCTGGATGGGCGAGCGGTGTGAAGAGTAGTGGGAAGTGTTTAGTTATAATACCGAACTCGCTTAAAAGAGTAGTGTTTTATTTAGGGACTTATTATAAGGACTATCGGTGCGTTTAAATTATTTTTCATATATGGTATTATTATTTCCAATGTCTCCGATGGTTGCAAGGACTGAGAAATCTGTGAATTTTTCAATTCTACCGTGTTCTGTAGTAAATCTACATTTTTGCTCTGTGAAACTCTGCTTGCTTCATCAGTATTTTCTGGCGTAAGTTGTACTAAAAATTAGATACGACCTTTGATTCCTGTTTTTCATATTTTCTTTCTAAATTCCAAATAACTAAACAGTTCCGATGTCTTTTTAACTGAAATTAAAATTAAGTAGATAATATCTTCCAAAAGTGGAGATGCAGCATCGCCAATGTCGCGGTATCGCTATTCCGCCGCCACCTCATTACGGCCACCCCACGACCTAATCCCCATTAAAAATGAAATTAGAACGTACAAACGGCCCGCAATTAAGCGATGGGCGTCCCGCGACATCCACCGTCGAGCAGGGATCATATTCTTAATTTAGCAAGAGTGACGTATAGGCGGGCAAATCGCGCAGTTTTGTCGCCTGACGTGATTCCCGTTTAAGGGCAGAGCCACCCCTAGCAGAGAGCAGACAACCCCCGGAAGAACCGTATGATAGACTGCCGAGAGGGGACCCGGAGACTATATAACGTAAAGCGATTGCTAATACTTTATAAGAGAAGCCAACCGTCACTTATAAATGGATTTTATCAATTTTAAACTCTAAAGGATTTGATTTACGCCTAAATGATGTTTTATCCTCTCTATCGTTTCGGTACATCGAGATAACGCGCCCCACAGCTTCCTTTTCTATGCCACTCGATAAAGTAATATGTTTAGGGTTAATATATCATTATAAATTTCACGTCAAATGATATATTAATGGTTAATATACCCTATACATAACTACGTATAATTACGGAGTTATATAACTACGCATTTATAAATAGTGCCTTTAATAAAATGAAAGTGGTTTTACTTTTGTTTTGCTTTTAACAATACTGCGATGTCACATCAAAATCTTAGTTTTGTTGATATTAAAATTGTATATAGGTAGAACCTTCAAAAAATAAAAAGTTACTGCAGTTCAGGAAGGTGGGCTCATAGAAGAGCAGTTAAAATCGTCACTAATGCAGCTTTGTTGCAAAAATAATATATGTCAAGAACTTCCTCTGTTTAATTTTGTTTCAGTCTGACCAACGTAAATAATTCTACTACATTCTAAGCTACAGTGCTGTCTCAATGAATTTCTGTTGTGTGTTTTTGTTTTTAAATTGGAAGAGTTTGTTAATTATATTATCATTAGCAATTGCTACATTGACTAATTGCTGAGCACAGATACCTTCTCTACAATCATATTATGTTGGTGTACCTATACGAAGTTCTATAAATGAATTTATTTTGAGGTACGCAAAGAATCAGTTTAAAATATGGACATTTAGATGTAATATTTACTTCATTGTTCCATCCGACCAAATATTATATAGACAAATAATAGCAACACAGTTTTGTGACCAACAATATTTAAAACAATGGCTTTTTGTTTACATTAGTGCCCAAGCATTTGGTCCAATAAAAAAATGCCATTTGAATTTACCGCCTAAATTGTTAGGGATTTTGTGACTGTCACCAATGGGCGTGGTTTACACAGGTAAGCAGATATGCATAAACGTAGAATCGGCGATCGCGAGAGGGATCGTCAATGATTTTACGATTGTTTTTTAATAATAAATATTAAATACTATTATAAATAGTGTAGTAAATATTATACACATATGTGTGTAAATTCTTGTTCTTGAATATGTAAATCTTAAACTTTGTATTTACTAAAATAAAATATTCTAATTTGTACTTTTAGTTTTATAATTATTATTTTCACCCCTTAAAACATAGCCGCCCATGCCGTTGGGCACTGTGACAGGTAATTTCATGAAATTGAGGTTATGTTTTTTGTTATTCTTGGTCACATTATTTTATATACTGACAAATAGGCAATTACTTATCTATACATATTTGATCGGAGATTGTTCCTCATTTCTGGAACTGTTAAAATCTGAAGACTAAACTAGGGAACAAAAAGACGAGTCGAACACTTGACCTAGCATAACTGATAAACTCAGGTTTTTCAGTGAAAAATTAAAAATTGAAAGTATAATGTGATACTCCATAAAAAAATATATACCTACAAATGTTGTTTGAATTTTGAAGCGTAGGTATTTTTTAATTTGAAATAGATAGGGTGTCTACCTTCACATTAAAATGAAGAGAATAAGTATTAGAAAGATATGGAAAAAAAATTTAGAAGAATTTCAAAGTAAGAAGAAAGTAGAAAATTATTTCAGAATATGTCGAACTCATTATACTGGACATTTAATTTTAATTATTAATGATAAGGGAATTCACTTATACAGTTTCCCAAACTGATGAAAAAGTGATCTTTTTCGTACCGTACTTATTTAAGCAAATAAACACCTCGATAAACACATAAAATTCACCAAAGTGCCTTAGGCATAACGTGAATCTTTAATTAACTTAACTCTAATGAGCACATATGTCTGTTGGTGATGACTGGTTTCAGCAAGTTGATATTCCTCCACATTATCATCTCGATGTAAGAAATTACCTTAATGAAATTATTCCAAATCGATTGGTAGGCAAAAAAGGGCCGCTTGAATAGACACCATACTCCCCTGATTTAAGTCCGCCAGATTTTTTGTGGGGTTATCTAAAAATCAAAGTGTATATAAACAGGCCAGACACTTTTTTAATAGTTTTGGTTTTCTACTACATACATATATGCACAGGGTGTTTTCTTAGAAATCTGAAAAACTGAAGAAGACGCTTCTTCAAGTGATTTTATATTAGATATATTAAAATTCCAGAGGTGTAGTGGGGTACCTTACCTTGGATAAAAATATTAAAATAGCTACACGTGCCCATGCCTCTGGATTGTACCTACTGAAAAAAATCGGAATAGCCTTCTATCAAAGTGCATGACTACAGTAAAAAAATTAAACTTTATTGATCGTGTCTCGGAAACTAAGCCACTTACAAAATAACTTTATGGCCTTTTCCTCATGAAATCTTTTGAAGAAACATCTTAAAAATTTCAGATACAGCAGGAATTACCGGCGCAATTTTCCACCGTCCCTATTTGTGTGCACAATACTTTCTTTTCAAGTAAATTATACCAATAAAACGCATACATCTGCAACACTGCAATGCCAAACTCACACACTTTCCATCAGGATACAACGTCGTTCTTTGGCTTAGGGACAGCCCTGCTCCATTCAGGATAAAAAACGGCGTCGTTTACATCATCGCTGCAGCAATAATCAGCTCGTAGACCCCGGTGTTTCGTAATTAGATGCGCTCCGGGCCCATAAAAGTGACCGGAGGATCGTCATCTGGTTTTTTAGTGTTTCCGCATAATAATAAAAGGCCGCCTTAGACGCCGTTACTCGCAAATGTCGCCCCGGATTTGCGTTTTCGGACATTTATTATACTGCCGAATGCGGTGTCCGACTGTTACACTGAAGGAAAGGTCCTGAAGGATGTGGAGGAATAAAAAATTATTAACTGTACCTCACACGTAAACAATAGACTGTAAAAATTATTCAGTGCATGCGCACATGTTGTTAACAAGTCTGTTAATTTAATAAAGGTGTTATTTTTCAATTGATTTAATATGTAGGTATACTTGATTTGATGTGTATTCAATTAATTGTGAGATAAAATTTTAATTTCCTTTGTTGGAAAAGCGCATTTCATGATTTACTGTCTATTCCAGGGTTACCACCTTTATTGTTACACCTTTTGTGTTATCTACACTGTTTGTGTTTTGTTTTACAGCTTGGCACTTGGCGCATCCACGGTTTTCTTTTTTACACAAAATTAGATGAGTAGGGAATATTGATATGACTTGATTTAAATTTGAAGAAAACAGAAATAAGAGAAGAATCAAGGCAGATTGCAATTTTAACTTCAGTTAAAATTAATGACTTCAACAAAATATCGCCGCGGCGATAGCTCAGTCTGTTAGATGCTGGGTGGTAGCTTGTGACTAACAGAATGGTATATTGCGGCGCGAGTTCGAATCTCGCGAATTCCATGGGAGAAATGGCACCTCTCCCAGGGAATGGTTGTGACTCTGCGATTTTTTCATGTGTACCCTCCCTCTACACAAGCCTGGGACTTTCAGAAGGGAGATTGTCCATTTCTGTAGTGTGTTTTATGTTAAATCACTTCTGCTTTTCTGGGCGAAGCGATAAAGAAAGTTTCTAAAGCGCGTTTGACGCGCTGATATGTAAGCATATAACAATTATTTATTATTTTGACTTAATTTTGTGGCGAACGTTTTGAAATATTTAATTTAAAATAAATATGTAAATATACAAAGTATTTATACAAGTACTGTTAATATACAAAGTATTTTACGAAAAAAGTGCACTTTAACATTAAACCAGTTTCAGTCAGTACTACTGACTGAAACTTGATTCTATTCAGACTAAACATTCTAATCTCAGATACACTCTAGTCTTATTAACTTCTTTTTTTTTTGTTTTTCCGACAAGTGGTTCGTTAGAACCTTCAAAACATAGTATACTTGTGAATGTTTGTAGTGGCGAGATACAGTGAAATACACTGCAGGGCCCTCTTTGGGTCTTTGCTACTACCTGTCTGACAAGATCGAAACCGGTCATTGTCTGGTATTTGGTCTTGATGAAGGATGTGGCGACATCCATGGAGATGTTGATGTAATGCAACGCCAGTCGGGGCATATTGCCCGTGGAGTAGTTGTTTTCGGCATCTCCTTCCAATAACATAGTATACTTTTTCTGCAAATTTTGTTTCTACATTATATTAAAAATAATTATTAAAATTCAATACAAAAGGTACGTAACCAAAAATAATTATTTTTAATGTAATGTAGATATTTGTTTAATATGTAAAAAATGTGGATAACAGTATTAGAAAGAAAAATGTATTAACGATAATAAGTTGAGGTTATGTCAAGATATACCGCTGTAATTCAATGTTGGGCGGTACATACTGCACGCAAAGTAGTTGTTTTCGACATATCTTAAAAATAATAAGGTTATTCCTTTGCATACCTAGGATTATAGATAGCGAAAAAATATAAAACTTTATTGAACCATAATATTTTATAATTTCATTAAGAATTTATCTCTTATAGTTAACTTTTTGGCTTAATTCCCATTTAAAAAAAGATGTAAACAGTGTAACTGCTTTTTGCATATGTTTTGTTAAGTAGGTACAAGAAATAACTTTTTGCTAGCGATATATATGTATATAAGCTATTATTTATGAGAAATAAGCGAAATATCATTGACCTTGGATAGTGTACCTCTTAGCACAACTTTGTGTAAGTCATCTATAAGTCACTATATCTGAAACAAAATATATATCAAAAAAGAGATGGTGCGCGATTTTTCTCCCAGTGTATTTTTCGCAAGAACTCCCCGCACTCTTGGAAAGCCGCTCGCAGATGGGATTTGTTTTATTGAGTTTGGTCCGCTCTATTTGTTTCTTATTGTGTCAGATCTAAATCCTACGGCGTATTGATTAGGAACTTCAAAAAGAATACCTCGCTTGCTGGACGGCCGATATTTCTGAATGGTTACGTCCATAAACATGCAATTATGGGGAAACTTTCGTAATGGCACGAACTCGAATCGGGAATTATGTATTAGGAAACTGCTATTTAACTTGTTTCGCGAGAATATCCAAAATCCTCCCGTTTGTGATCCCAGCACAGCAGGAATTTGTTTGTTACTAGCGCATTCGCCATTTTATAATAATTGCTTATATTTTAGTAGGTACTTATAAAATTTCAAAATATTAGTAAAGTAGTTCCAAAACAATAAATTGAGGTTATTTTAAGATGCCTATTCCGTTGTAATTCAATGGTGGGGGTGCGTATAACACGCACAGTATCTATTTAAATATATTCTTTTAAATAATGTGGTTATTAGTTACAAGAAAATAAACTACTTTATTGGAAAATAGTTAGTTAGATGTGTATGTGTGTAGTGTGTATGATTTTTTGTTGAATACCTGTAAATAAACATGTATGCTGTGTATATACAATAGTGGGATGGTTGTGTGTAAAACAAAAAACTTAATATTGGAAGGAGATGCCGAAAACAACTAGTCCACGGGGAATGTGCCCCGACTGGCATTGAATTACGTCGGGATTTCCATAAGAGTCGCCACATCGTTCATCGAGACCAACTACCAGACACTGACCGGTTTCGCGGTTATTTTGCGCTCATCAGAGTGCCATAGGTAGTGGACTCTATGAACGAAGCTGCGACGCGATATGCTAATGGGCATTATGATTGTTAATAGTGGTGAGAAACACACCGTAGTGCCCTCTTTGGGTACTACTGCTTGTACTTTTGGCGACTCCTATGGAGATCCCGATATAATGCAATGCCAGTCGGCACATTAAACGGCGGTGTTCTACCGTATATAAGAAACGCAAGTTGTGATCATTACATATCTAAAGAACTAAAACAAATTTGAAAATTATTTTCAAACCGTCGATAAGTGTCTATTTTGTAATGCGATATTTGTTTATTACCTGCGAATTGGTCATTTAGAAAATCAATAAAGTATACTTTCGTATACTTCCTCAGTAAGTAAGTCCTCAGAAGACTTTACACTACCTAAACTTAGGTATGTAGATATTTTTAAAACGACAGGTACTATTATGACCGTCGCTTTTCCTGAAAAACATAAAACAGACCAAAGCAAAGGACTCCTTTCTAAAAGCCTCACGCTGGTTAGACATGAAAAAAACGGAGGCATAACCATTCCCTGGGAGAGGTGCCATTTCTCCTCTGAGATTCGAACTCTCGCCACAATATACCATTCTGTTAGTCACAAGCTACCACCCAGCACCTAACAGACAGAGGCGGCCGGTTAGTATTTGACTCTATAAAAAATTCTAAATTTTCGAGTGAATTTTTTTGTAAGCTTACAATCGAACGTATAAAAAAGACCACAAAAATTCAAATAGCGCTCATGACGCTGAATAAATTTATTGGAAAAAATTTAAACATTAACATTACATATCTGATATTATTGTTTTGTCAGATTGACATTTGAATTAAATGTCAATCTGACAAAAATACTTCTTACCATACAAAGAGTTCTTATCGTACAAACGTTCTACTGACGAAGAGTTGAAGATCAACTCGAAACGTTTAAGAAAAAGCTAGTGTTTAATTTGTATGCTTCTGGTTTCCTGCTTTCTCTTATTTTACAGGTGGTGTAATCCCAGAAGAAAGTATGAATCAGGTGAACTCATTTAAATTATACTCTTGGGAAATATTTGGTTATTATAAAGTAGAATATTAACAAATAGTATTATTACTATTAATAGTAGCAATGGGTAATATAATAATTTGATTATAATAGCGATTTAATGTCATTATAATAGCTAAATTAGTAAACAAACTATAAATCTAATTCAGACAGACATTTTCCTGTTTTCAAATTTACCATTTGATATAATGAACTGAATACTGCGTATAATTACCAAACATTTCCCTCAGGTTGTTTACGTGTTTATTGCAATTATACAGGGTGTTGCATTTCGAGAGGGACAAAGCTTAATAGAAGATAGAGGGTACCTAGGGTAACCAGAACCACCTTTAGAAATTGCTCATTGACCATTCGTTATTAAGATACAGGGTGATTGATTTATGATTTTCGGTCAAAACTATTTTTTATCATAACTTTGGTAGGAAACGGAATAATGGGTTCATATTTGGTAGCATTAATGCACTAACGATACTTCATTCGTGCATGTATGATAGGAAAAAAATCCAGGTCCGGACTTCATAAATTGTAAATTTTTTTTTTACCTCTAGAAAACATCACCCTGTATGTATGTTTTTTAAATTTCTATACGATATTCGGAAAGAACACAAAAAACTAATCCAAAAGACCTGTTTCTTTTTTTTGTTACACTTTGGTAGTTATTTAAATACGCTGTTAAATGTACACGAATACGGCTTCTACAATTAAATTAAGTGAAAGACATATGATAAAAATAGTTTTGCAACTAAAATTAGCGAAAGCTTGATTGAGGATAGGTGTTCCAAGTTGAATGTAATACCCACACTTATTTAAAAGATAAATCTTATTAGGAATATATGTCTGAATCTAAAAATTATAGCCATTTGATTTTGTTATAACTGATCACAGAATGAAATACGAATTTTTATAACTAATTATAGTAGGCTAAAGGCTTACTCAAAGTGACAGATAATTGAACAGTGAATTGTTTGACATAAGTGTTTTATTGTTGTTATTCTCTATCTCCCATTAAGCCTTGTCCCTCTCGAAATGCAACACCTTGTATAAGGTTACTAGTTACTAGAACTCTATTTATTATTTTTATTTAGGTGTTTATATTATTTTGATGTTATTCTGCAAAATTTGTTTGCATTTCAGATAATTATACACAATCAACATTAGAACTGAAAGCACAATAATTTTTTTCAATAATAGGAAGTATAATCGCGGAATCCCTGCAAAACATCCCCTCACGCATCCTCGTACGCCGCTCTAGAAGTCGCCGCACGGCTATTGTGTCTCCTCGGCAGATAAGAAGCTGTTTGTATCTGGTGTTTGTCGTAATGACGCATGGGTCGACGGTAACTTTTTACGAGGAAGAAGACGACGACATCGCCCTCGGCCCTGGTCCGGACGTACCGGAACCGATATATATTTTATGGGCGATGTCCAGTAGCAGTCAATAAATAGTCCGGGGGCACCTCTCCGCACCGATAAAGCGGATCCTCGGCCGACGGGGCCATTTAGAACGGTTCGGACCCTCCTCGGGAGGCGGAATACACAAAATGTGAATACTGAGTTGTTTCTCTCGAACAGATACACGAAGAGAAGGTTTTTGTTGCATTATGATGTCCTATTTCTTCACTTATAGTCGTTATTTTAAGTTAAGTAAGATATAGAAACATCTACATAAATGAAGAAGTACGAAGTGATCCCCGGGAACGGGAAATTTTGAAAACGTCATAATTCAGAATGTAATTATAATTTTTTTACGTAACATGTAAAATTTACAATATGGTTATATGCCGTTTTTATTTCTTAAATATAATGCCTGATAAATGACCTCCTGTTTCCTGTATGCATTCTTGAATGGGCCTTTTCCACGTATTTTTTTTATTATTATAAAATATATACTTAGTTATGCCTAAAAAGTATTTTTCCGGGCCAGATATATTATGAAAAAATGGTTAAAATTATCATATATTTCAAATAACGCGCCATTGACGTCATACTCCAGTTCGTTGTTGTCTGTTGGCTGCCCTGCATTTTGTGTTCTGTCAAGTGAAGTGTGCTTAACCTAACTTTCGTTTTGTGTTTTGATTAATTTGATTTAAAATGAATAAAACTGAAGAGGGATATCTTAAGGCTGATCCAGATAAACTTCCAAGAGTTGACAGTGAAATGTTTAACGATTTCTACGTCACAAATATGAACTTTCCAAGTGCTGAAGTGCGCAATGTTAAGACAAGTAGGTTAGTTTTTATAACCTAAGTTATCAAATCATCATTTAGTTGATTCTAGCATAGACTGGGCAGTGTTGTCACCTTTAGCGAAAAATACCTAAAAATTATTTTGCTCAAGGGATAAATTGTAAAATAATCATGTTGATTTACATAATTTATGGAGAATATTTCATCTAAAAATACATAATTTCATTTCAAAATTTTCACCTAAAAATACATAATATTTTCTTTTCAAAATTACCAGAATGTAAATTTTATCGTTGCCAAGAAAAAAGTAAAATTATATGTGGCAACGTGGAGCAGTTCTTTAACTTGTCTACATTTTATTGGTTACTGGAATGTGATGTGAGCGAACTGTGCAGTTTGAAATGATTCATGAAAACCGGTCACTTTGTACTTGGATAACTTCGCTTAATTACGATTCTTTAATAAATTGGGTTGATTCTATCTTTACTTATGTACCAGTATAACGTTTGATATTAATAAAATAGTAAAATTCAATTTAGTGGAAAAGGCCCATTGGATCAATCGAATTTTGTATACCACGATGTAACACTTCTAATAGAATGTTGGTAATTTCTTCACAGATTTTGTCGTTTAGTTCCTGTATACTTCTTGGCTTGTCAGCAAAAACTTTGTGTTTCAAGTAGCCCCATTAGAAGTAATCACAAACCGAGAGGTTCGGCGATCTTGGGGGTCATTCCACGCCTGGAGATTATGTGTTCAGGAAATAATCTTTTCAAGGCATTTATTGATCCTCATATGGCATGAGAAGTAGCCCCATCCTGCTGGAACCGTGTATTTTGATTTCCTGGAAACATATGTTTAATTCTGGCGTCAGAAAATTATTGATCAAATAGACATAACGAGGAGAATTGACTGTCGCAGCATTCTCAGCATAGTCTCCAAAAAAATAGGAACCGATAATTCCCATTGAAGAAACTGCACATCAACTGTTACCTTCGGACTATGTAATGGTTGTTGGTGAAGTTCTTGTGGATTTTCGGGTGCCCAGAATCTGCAATTTTCCTTGTGTAAAATGAGTAGCAAAGATGTTTTACATATGCCCAACGCTTGGGCTCGTTTTCGAACTAAACGTTTTGGACTGTGTTCTATAGATGCTCTGACGCGATCTGCTTTCTGAAGTTCTGACACTTTTATTGGGTCCTCTTTGTTTGGTTTTGTTAGTTGGACCTGCTGTAAAAGGAACTCTTTCGTAACGAGGAATCTCAAATTTGACAATAATTGATTCCATAATCAACTATACATAGTTATGAAGTGACATTTTCAAACTTTCCCATCACCGGGGACCATGTACATAGGTCTTATATGTACTCATAGGTACTCATTCGTTGCATTACAAGCACAGGAAAGAATCCTATACTGAAAAAAGGTGAATAAAGGAACAGATAATTGCAATAATCTTATAATTTGTTTTAAAATTAGTACCCTTTGTCGTATTCCTTTACAAATAGTTATATATAGCGTACTCCAAATTCAACATGTCTGCATAGGTATCTTGATTATTATAAGAGATATAAAGAAACCTTAATCAAATAAGTTTTTCAGAATTATTCTATAAAGATTTCAAATATAATTAATCGCAATTTATTATCTTATTTCTATATTACGTTTCCACTAACAACTTATTTATAGAGTTCTAAAATGATCCAATCTTCATTTTATCAGAACGAATTCTGATTGATCAAAAGCTCTTCATGAAACTAAGACTTTTTGCCGTACCAACAACTTCATGAAATTGTGAATAAAAGATTAACACCCATATTAATAATAATCACAATAACATCAAGTTTACTAATGACCACTAACCGCATTCTTAAATCAATCTAAGTAGTTCATATTAATAATTAAATATTTATAGACAAATAACTAACAGCATGCTAAATAAGAAGTTAATGTGACAACATCTCATTCTATACATAGAGCTAATTTCACTGCAATAAATCTAACCTGCATTTACAAACATTTATGCAAAGTTACAAAACTGACAAGTGTCTTGTGTCAAGACTGTTTTGTGTTAATAAGCAATCAAGGGCGGATTTAGCTTTTCAACATGAGGGAGTATCTCAAAGAACCACATTTTTAAAAAAATGTTGTGAAATTAGAAATTATCTGTGCATTTAGATAGGTACGTTTTTCTTTGGACAAACATGAAATAGCAAATAGAAGTGTTTAATAAAATAACCTTAAATGAAGTACGTTTATATTTTTTTAACTACCTAATTACGTTTTTGCTTTTTGCTAATGTAAAATTTGAATTCATCCGCCTTTGATAAGCATTAACTTTGCCTTTTATGATAGGGAAATTTTGAACACCTTAAATTTTTACCTTATCGTTATCACAATCGTTATATTGAGCACGCGCAGTGTCAAAAATGATACTCTTTTTGGAACTGCACGTGCTCAGAATGACGATAACGACGTGCTAAAATTTAAGGAGTTCAAAATCTCCCTAATGAATTCGATAGGTAACCATGCCATAATAAAATTTTATATAATTATTGATGTTACTGACATATAAATACGGAAAATTTCGCATTAAATTATTTAATAGTTCAGAAAAACGTTCTCGACCTGTTAATTGGGAGGGAAAAAAAACTGCTGCCATTTTTGTCAAAACTTTTAGGTTAACTTTAACTTATTGTAAAACATACCCAAACTGATAACTAGTGATTTAGCATCATTCTAGCGTTAATATGCATTTAAATGGTATTATTAATGCAGTTTTCACTAGTGACATTCTAGTCACGTCTTAGAACATTCTAAGCTTTATTATTAATAAGGCTGAAAGTTTATAATAATAAAGTGTTAGTTATTATTACCAAATCTAAGGTTTACACAATCTTCAGGTTACGTGGTTTTCTTAATTCTATGTTAACATTATTCGTTCTTTGAATGTAAAGGTTTAGTAATATTACGAAGCATTGGATTTATAAATCGAAATTGAAATTGAAATAAAGGTTTACTACATACAAAGGAAACAATGTCTTCCAAATAATTTATTTAAATCTAAAAACTAACAAAATGCTTATTTTTCCATCTGCAACCAGGTCATGGTTCTGTGTAAAATTAAGGCCAATGTCTTCTATTGTTGACACATTCGAATCACTGAGATTAAGACGTGATGCAAATATGTAGAAAATAATATCTTGAGACATGTTTATCAGTGTAACTGCTGGTATAATCAGACGACCCCAAGAAAATCCTAATTAGATGCTCCTGTTGCCAGCTTTACTGCTGCCCTATCGAATAAAAAGAGACATTTACGAGGGGGACAAGTTTTTTCCAGGACATAAAAATTGAGATCTGAATAAACTAAACGGTTTGGTTTTTGTTTCTCTATATATAGATATCTTATTTAAGAGTACATTGACATATTCATCCCTCGGAAAGATGTATACAATCGTAAACAAAATAATTTACCAAAAAAGAAAATGGTATAAATACATGAACTTAAGATTATATAAAAGATTGTGAATTACTTTATACATGATCTTATTTTGCTCTCTATCAGCCTTTCGTTCCACTTTGGAAAACTGATTTGTACGTTAGACGGCGAGTCTCAAATTCGATCTTGGTTAAGAAGATTACTTATGGTCTATTTTGTTACAAAAAACATTGTTCTTAAAACCAAAACGATGAAATTGTTATTAATTTCGGCGTTCTAAATGAAATACATACCTGAATATACCGATAATTTTGGTTTGTCGTAAGTTGATGAATAATATTTTTCAAAAATTACGTACTACTACCAGTTCATCCAATTTTACATAAACTAAGAAAAACAAATTGAGTTTCATATGAATTCCTCCTAAACAGTGCGAAAAATGAATGCCTTTCATATCTTCTTCATATCTTCTTCATATCTTTCATTTCATACAAAATTCATTTAATGACAGTATGCGTCAAATACAGTTGACGCAAAGTATGCGTCAAATACAGTTGACGCAAAGTATGCGTCAAATACAGTTGACGTCCAGGGTCAGGTAGATGTGGTTTATACCGATTTTTCAAATGCGTTTCATAGAAAACATCATGTGATCTTATTGGAGAAATTAACTAAATTTGGCTTTAGTACAAATTTAATAACATTTTTTGAATCATGCTTATCTGACACATCCCAATATGTTACATTCAATGGCTATAAATCTAGGATTTATGCAACAACTTCTGGCGTACCGCAGGGATCTAATCTGAGTCCCCTGCTCTTCCTTTTATTTATTAACGATCTTGCTGACATCTTGCAGTGTGAAAATCTTCTTTATGCTGATGATGTTAAACCTTTTTGTGTAGTCAACAACGTAGAGGACTGTATAAAATTACAGTTAAATTTATCACGGCTTCAAATCTGGTCAGATAAAAATAAGCTAGACGTAAATGTAGTGAAATGTAAAGTAATTACCTTCAGTAGAAAAGTAAATCCTGTAATTTTTGATTATGAGATCAATTCTGAAATCTTACAAAGGTGTAAATCTAGCAAAGATCTAGGGGTTATTTTTGACGAAACTCTAAGCTTCTGAAATCATTTTGAATATATTACCTTGGCGGCATCTAGGTCCTTGGGATTTGTCATTAGAAATAGTAAATCATTCAATAATATAGATACGTTGAAATTACTATATTGCGCTTTTGTTAGATGTAAGCTGGAGTACCTACTGTTCCTTGATCTGGTTTCCTTATTATATGTCCTACATAAATGATTTGGAGAAGATCCAAAGGAAATTTTTGAAATTTGTTGCCTATAGAGTAGATGGTTACCACCTAGAGTGTGGAGTTGATCATAATTTATTGTTAGGTAGATTTAATTTTGCATCGTTAGAACACAGAAGATTTATTTCATCGCTTCGGTTTTTACATAATTTATTGCATGGTAAGGTTGACTGTTCAAATATTTTATCTCAAATAAACTTTTTAGTACCCCGTCAATCTAGTAGAAGTACTATGCCATTTTACTGTCCTCCTAGTAGAACAAAAATAATGTTGAAGTCCCCAATTTACAATATGACAGACAATTTCAATTTAATATCAGATAGATGTGAATTCATAATTCTAGTTTAAATCAACTGTTAGCAGCTGCCAATAAATTATTATGTTAATAAATTTTTTTCTAATTTTTTTAATATTATTTTTTTATGTTAATTAAATGTTAATGTTTATGTTTTTATTCTTCATCTTTGAGTTTTGTATTACTTTTGAAGTTTGATTTTTGTCACATTATTTACTTATTTTTATTGGACAATTTTCTATTATAGTCCTGTAAGTGGGTATTCCTGTTGGACTAATAAAGTTATTATTATTATTATTATTATTTAATTATACATCTTTTGCCTCAGTTCTCAAAATTTTATCTTCGAAGTTTTTGTAGCTTTTGATAATAATAATAAAGTATTTACAGCCACGAGGTAAAACTCTTTACAAATATTAGGACACCGGAAAAATTTTTACATCGATAGTGCACTAACGAAATCTTTGCTGGACCACGATCTCAGCTCCTCGCCAGGAATTTCTATAGCCGGAACTCTCTAAATGTGCGTGTATGCCGTGTGAGAATGACCCCGGCCGACGGCGGCGATGCCTCGCATAAAGTCAAGTCCCCGTGATTGGATTACGTTTAGAGGGTAATCTGGTTGACGAGCGCCCAGGGAGAAGGCAGAGCAGTGCCGACTTTAATGACATCCAGCGACAAATCGAGCGCTTAACCTCGTCCCCCAGGAGTCGACACAAGGAGCCGACATATTTCAGGCGATGTACACGATGGGTTTTTGCCTAAGGGAATGGACTGAGGGCAGCAGTCCTTGAAATACAATTATTTTTCTCGTTTTTGCTGCTCCTTCATTAGTAGATATATGTATAAATTAGAATTGATTTGTAGGGTTTTGACAATCAGCCCTATGACGTATCATTTGATGTTAAAATAACATCGGTGTTAAACTTTATAGCCAATCCCAGAAATTATTATTTTTCAATAACATGGCTTCTGATCTGATATGAACTTAACAGCCCTTGTTATAAAATAACATACGGGATACATCATAGGCCTGAATATTCCTTAGTAGAATGTCGATCCAGGTTAAACTGAACTATCTGCCACATTGAAACCATTTTTGTATTGACTTGTCAATATCTTGGTCAATGCCAAACTAAAGTCAATACGCAATAATAAATAAACCAGTAATACGCAATACGTATTACTGGTTTGATACATCAGTTGGTATTCAGTGTGTCTTATATATTGGTCTTAACCATATTGAAGTCAACTTTGATAGCAGTTCTTTGACGTATGTTGGTAGTATTGAAGGTGTTACTGAGTGGTGGTACTTTGAATAAATGTAGAATTGGCATTGACAATCGATATCCCGATGATCTAATCAAAAATCAATACCAAAAATAGCTCAACGTTTTTTTATCTACTATATCAGACAAGATCACAATCTACATGGCTGTTATACTTATTTGGTAAATCGAGCGAATTTGCACAGTATAATTCCAGTCAAGGCTAAACTGAACTACCTGCCACCTTGAAGCCATTTTTGTATTCTTCTCATTGTATTATCCAAGACTTGCCAATACCTTGTCAATGGCAAACTAAAGTCAATACCAAAACTGGTTCAAAAAGATACATCATCTGGTATTCAGTGTGTCTTATATATTAGTCTTAACCATGTTGAAGTCAACTTTGATAGCAGTTCTTTGACGTATGTTGGCAGTATTGAAGGTGTTATTGAATGGTGGTGCTTTAAATAAATGTGGAATTTTACATTGACAATCAATATCCCCATGATCTAATCGAAAATCAATACCAAAAATAGATCAACGTTCTTTTATCTACTATATCAGACACTAATCTGCTAGATCACAATCTACGTGGACTGTTATACTTGTTTGCTAAATCGACCGAATGAGCGAACTAACTATCTGCCACATTGAAGCCATTTCTGTATTGACTTCCGATTGTATTATCCAGGGCTTGTCAATATCTTGGTCAATGGCAAAGTAAAGTCAATACCAAAACTGGTTTAAAAAGATACGTCAGCTGGTATTCAGTGTATCTTATGTATTAGTCTTAACCATATTGAAGTCAACTTTGATAGGAGTTCCTTGACGTATGTTGGTAGATTAAAGGTGTTATTGAATTGTGGTGTTTTGAATAAATGTAGAATTTGCATTGACAATCAATATCCTGATGATCTAATCGAAAATCAATACCAAAAATAGCTCAACATTCTTTTATTTACTATATCAGTCACTAATCTGCTAGATCACAATCTACGTGGCTGAATTTGTTAAATCGAGCGAATTTGCACAGTAATGCCAGTCAAGGCTAAACTGAAGTACCTGCCACATTGAAGCCATTTCTGTATTGACTTCTGATTGTATTTTCTAAGACTTGACAATATCTTGATCAATGCCAAACTAAAGTCAATAGCAAAACTGTTTTAAAAAGATACGTCAGCTGGTATTCAGTGTGTCTTATATATTAATCTTAACCATATTGAAGTCAACTTTGATAGCAGCTCTTCGACGTTTGTTGGTAGTATTGAGGTGTTATTGAGTGGTGGTGCTTTGAATATATGTGGAATCTGCATTGACAATCGATATCCTGATGATCTAATCCAAAATCAATACCAAAAATAGATCAACGTTCTTTTATCACTATATCAGTCACTAATCTGCTAGATCACAATCTATGTGGCTGTTATACTTATTTGTTAAATCGAGCGAATTTGCACAGTAATGCCAGTCAAGGCTAAAATGAACTACCTGCCACATTGAAGCCATTTTTGTACTGACTTCTGATTGTATTATCCAAGACTTGTCAATATCTTGATCAATGCCAAACTAAAGTCAATAGCAAAACTGGTTTAAAAAGATACGTCAGCTGGTATTCAGTGTGTCTAGTATGTATTAGTCTTAACCATATTGAAGTCAACTTTGATAGCAGCTCTTCGACGTTTGTTGGTAGTATTGAGGTGTTATTGAGTGGTGGTGCTTTGAATATATGTGGAATCTGCATTGACAATCGATATCCTGATGATCTAATCCAAAATCAATACCAAAAATAGATCAACGTTCTTTTATCACTATATCAGTCACTAATCTGCTAGATCACAATCTATGTGGCTGTTATACTTATTTGTTAAATCGAGCAAATTTGCACAGTAATGCCAGTCAAGGCTAAAATGAACTACCTGCCACATTGAAGCCATTTTTGTACTGACTTCTGATTGTATTATCCAAGACTTGTCAATATCTTGATCAATGCCAAACTAAAGTCAATAGCAAAACTGGTTTAAAAAGATACGTCAGCTGGTATTCAGTGTGTCTAGTATGTATTAGTCTTAACCATATTGAAGTCAACTTTGATTAGCAGTTCTTTGACGTATGTTAGTAGTATTGAAGGTGTTATTGAATAGTGGTGCTTTGAATAAATGTAGAATTTGCATGGACAATCGATATTCTGATGATGTAATAAAAAATATTTTTTTCGTGTTTTATCTACTACATCAGGTACTAATCTGCTAGATCGCAATATACGTGGCTATTATACTTATTTACTAAATCGAGCGAATTTGCACAGTATAATGCCAGTCAAGGCTAAACTGAACTATCTGCCACATTGAAGCCATTTTTTTTATTGACTTCTGATTGTATTATCCAAAAGTTGTCAATATCTTGGTCAATGGCAAACTAAAATCAGTACCAAAACTGGTTTAAATACATCAGCTGCATGATATTTAGTTTGCCTTATGTATTAGTCTTAACCAATTATATCTTTCATTACACAGGAGTTAAGCCAAAAAGTTAACTAAGAGATAAATTAATAATGAAATTATCAAATATTATCGTTCAATAAAGATTTTAAGTTCCTTCGTTACCTATAATCCTAGGTACACAATAGAATAACTTTATTATTTTCAATATATGTTGAAAACAACTACTTTGCATACAATATGCACCGCCCAACATTGAATCACAACGGCATATCTTCATATAACCGCAACGTATTGTCCTTAATACATTTTTATTTTTGATAGTGTTAAAAACAACACTATATTTCATTAATAATGAAATATTAATAAATAAGCATCATACGTTACATTAAAAATAATTATTTTTAGTCACATAGGTACCTTTTGTATTGAATTTTAATGAACAAATTTATTTTTTACTTACAAAACTGCAATTATTATGATGCGTATTTCTGCTTTCGACCCATCTTTGCCCCAATTTAATCGAGTTGCTATCTTTTACAATAACCGAGATCCGGAATAACGGCATGCGAGATATGGAAGTGCGGATAAATTTAATGTAGGACAAGATATTTTGTGTCCAATGAGTTAGTAAGATCGATGGTTTATTTAGAATCATTTATCCAAATCGAGCAATCTGAAAAAAATAACATTTATGTATCATTGTACTCCTTTTTCACGTATTCTTAATTTAAATACATCAGGACTAGCTGTACCTCTAACGCGGCATAACCTCTTTAAAATTTTAATTAGCTACATTGTGTACGTTTTTCAAAAGTACGTTATTTCTACCAAAATCAGTTATTCTTCTTCTCTTTCTTCTCCTTTTTCTTCTTCTTCTTGCAGGTCGAATTCTCTACGGCGAGTCCCAAAGCATCGCCCATCCCAATAATTCAGTCGTGACAGTTGTTTTCTACCTCCAAATAAGTCTAGAGGCTGCTATTTTAATTTCGTACTAATTTATTTTAAATGACCCCTGGGAAAGTGTAGGAATAAATATTTTCCTCAATATTTCTAGTCACGACACCATAATGACAAATTTCTTTTACTTTCACTTTCACTTCACAACTCTAAGTCAAATATCTACGAAAACATTAGCAAAATAGGTATTTAATGTAATAAATAATGTGCAGTTTACCGGCTAAAATAAGAGTAACACAACTATTCATAATGTTTGCATAATTTGTACTTTGTACGAATCGTTGTTAAGATTTGAAAGGCATGAATGCGGGGTCGGATTGAGAGGATGGGTAGCCGATGGGCGGAAACTTACATATTCCCACTACCGAATTATTAAGATTTTGGAGGTGCACGTAAAGCCGAAGTAAAAAGGCACATGGAAATAAAGTTAGCCCTTATTGCAACGGTACCGAATTTGTCTTATAGTTGCAACAAAATTTCTTTTTAGTGTTATAAATTATATATCACCGGAAAGAGCAAAAGATAAACTAGATCCCTATAGTAGCAAATTTTTGTTTAATACATGTATTTTAGAGAAAATAATTTTTGAAAATACGCTATTTTAGTACAAGATTGTTTGCCTGGAATTTTAAAAATAAAAAGAATTACCAAAAATTACTATTATAGGGATTTAGATTAAACTCTTATCTTTCAATACTTTTTTACTAAAAGTCGCTATCTTTTATAGTTTTTTTATAATTAGACACGAGACGAACGCCGATTTTGGGCTTATTTCGGACTAGTGAATGGACCCTTAAAAGGCTAAACTATTTGTCTTAGGTATTTGTTAACATTTGAGTTATCTGTGTGTTACTAGAAATTTATGAAATTACATCAAATCGCTGGAAACCAAAACCCACGGGCCTTAACAAAATCCACACAATCGAAGTGTCTCTATCCCTGTAATTTTTCTCAATAAAAACAGTTAACATCATCCCTGTCCACGGAACTAATTAGGGTTATCGAATAGCCGGTAACCGGAACGAATTCCAATCATGTTCGTGCAGGCGGCGTCCGTAATGCTATTTTCGGTCGGCAGGCCGGCCTCGCATCCTCCTGGCATACCAACGAGGACTCCGTGCTAGGACAAAGACTGGATCGCGCCACTTAACCACGCTCCGGCTGCTCTCCAGTGGAGAACTGGCGAGTACTGGATCCATTGCTTGATAGTTCAGGCGTTTATTTGTTTATATATTTACAAGCTTTGCATTAGAAGACAATCTATATGAAGAAAAAAATCAGAAAGAGAATATGCGTACTTAAATAATCTACAGCCTTATTAATAATAAAACTTAGAATGTTCGAAAACCTGACTAGAATGTAATTAGTGAAAATTGCATTAATAATACCATTTAAATGCATTTTAACTTTAGAATGATGTTAAATCACTAGGTATCAGTTTGGGTATGTTTTACAATAAGTTAAAGTTAACCTAAAAGTTTGACAAAAATGGCAGCGGTTTTTCTTTTCTCTCCCAATTTACAGATCGAGAACGTTTTTCTGAAATCTTAAATAATTTAATGCGATTTTTTTCGTATTTATATGTCAGTAATCCCAATAATTATATAAAATTTAATTATAGCATGGTTACTTACCGAATTCATTAGGGAGTTTTTGAACACCTTAAATTTTAGCACGTCGTTACCGTTATTCTGAGCATGTGCAGTTCCTAAAAGAGTATCATTTTTGGTACTGCGCGTGCTCAGTATAACGATTGCGATAACGATAAGGTAAAAATTTAAGGTGTTCAAAATCTCCCTATTATAAAAGGCAAAGTTAATGCTTATCAAGGGCGAATTTACCATGAATTCAAATTTTACATTAGCAAAAAGCAAAAACGTAATTAGTTAAAAAAATATATATAACCGTTACTTCACTTAAGGATGATGTATTAAACGCATCTCCCTGCTATTTCATGTTTGTCCAAAGAAAAACGTACCTATCTAAATGCACAGATAATTTCTAATTTCACAACATTTTTTAAAAATGTGGTTCTTTGAGATACTCCTCCATGTTGAAAAGCTAAATCCGCTCTTCACACTTGACACAAGACACTTGTCAGTCTTGTCACTTTGCGTCATATATATATATATATATATATATATATATATATATATATATATATAATGCAGGTTAGATTTATTGCAGTGAAATTAGCTCTATGTATAGAATGAGATGTTGTCACATTAACTTTTTATGTTAGTTATTTGTCTACAAATATTTAATTATTAATATGAACTACTTAGATTGATTTAAGAATGCGGTTAGTGGTCATTAGTAAACTTGATGTTATTGTGATTATTATTAATATGGGTGAATATCTCTATATCCCTCATTCTCATCTTAATGATGAGCCCGGTAGTCAGAGACTTGTATGGGAAAGGGAGCGGCATATTATTATTTTGCGGGCCGCGAGTGCGCCCAGGAACGACTTACGATGTTATAACTTTAACTACCATTTAGTAGGAGAATAAGGGAAACCTGGAAAACCTTATTAATTAAAGTGTACAGTAGGTTGTTAGCCATTTATACAGTGATATTGCAGTACTAGTTGCATATTAAGAACGCTACCATGCACACAGATTTAATGTTGGAGCAATTGGAAAAAGTTGACCACGCTGAGATTCGAACCGTCGTCAACCGCGGAGAATGATTAAAAACCTGATATCTTTAACCGCTCGGCCACCGAGCTCGTGATACTTGTTGATAATATTGTAATAAAAAAGTTACAACTTCATATATCTCAAATTCGCTACAGTTAGCGAAGCCTTAACCAAATGGGTTTACTATAATTTAACAAAGAACTGGAGGATAAATAGGACCTATATAGACATGCTTCTGAGGTCTGACCAAACCAAGACGATTTATTTACTGAAACGTAGTAGAAAGACTCTCATCTACTAATGCTGTTGAGGATCAGTCCTTCAACGCATTCACATGTATGCATATACTCGTATGTCCACTGGTTTGTAGTCTGGTTTACTTTCTTTCGGTTTATAACTACACTAAACTCGTTTTATAACGTTTTATAGCTAGTTTTTTTCTAATAATAAAGCGTTTGTAAAACGATTGAGATTGAGAGTCGCTAGTGGATGGATGAATATAATTTTGTGATTATTTTGTAACTTTTTCGTTTCCCTTGCCGTCATATTTATATGAATTACTACTTATGCAGAATGTGGGGGAGAATTAGGAAACGTTATTTCACTTTCTGGAACTTATTCGGCTCTAAGGAGGATAACGCAACATATTTGATAGAAAACTGAAGCAGAAGTTGGAGTTTCTCACTTTTAAACCATATTTAAGATAGGAGTAAAATTTTACTAGAATT